>OY292487.1:4582541-5199142 GCA_958496325.1 Nomophila noctuella | reverse complement strand
ATTAATATTTCATTAAATAATCATAGTCTTTTTAAAACCACTGCGACTGTTGAGTATAATAAGTAAATGTTATCAAAATATAAAAAAATTCAACCGCCAATGTTTTATTTCATTAATTTACTGCATATTATAAACGTTATTCTTTATACCCGTTTTCCTAGTGGCAGGTGCCGCGAGATTGAATCCAATAAGGGACAAATATTTGAGTGATGAACATGTCGAGTCATGAATGTTTTTAGGGTTCCGTAGCCAAAATGGCAAAAAAACGGAACCCTTATAGATTCGTCATGTCTGTCTGTCTGTCTGTCTGTCTGTCCGCCAGTCTGTCACAGCCACTTTTTTCCGAAACTATAAGTACTATACTGTCGAAACTTGGTGAGTGGATGTATTCTGTGAACCGCAACAAGGTTTTCACACGAAAATAGAAAAAAAATAAAAAAAGTGGGGGGTCCCCATAGTCAGAACTGAAACTCGAAATATTTTTTTTCATTGAACATATATGTACGTGTGGGGTATCTATAGATAGGTCTTTAAAAATGATATTAAGGTTTCTTATATCACTTTTCTCTAAAGTGAATACTTTGCGTAACAGACCCTTCCAAAGTGGAAAAAAGTGTGTCCCCCCCCTCTAACTTCTAAAATAAGAGGATGATAAATCTGAAATAATTATATAATGTACATTACCATAAAAACTACCAACGAAAATTAGTTTGAACGAAATCTACACAGTAGTTTTTGAAATAGTCAAAAATAGAATTTGTACGGAACCCTCAGTGCGGGAGTCCGACTCGCACTTGGCCAATTTTTTAAAGTATTTAGCGTTTGAAAAGTATGTCCTTCCGTTCCCTTTCATCCATAAAACGAGTTTCCAGCTTAGTTTAGGCCTAGGAAGTTTGTGTGTCAGTCCAAGAAATTTATTATTATGATTTATTTGGGAACGTTTGAATAAATAACTGTTTTTGTAATAATAACTCGTATGATCGTAAAATAACTGAACGTATGTTCAGATACCGCGCAACAGTATGAATTTAATAATTTATTACATTAATTAACGCTGCGAGACAAATCCAAATCACATATTAGGTAATCCTACTACTATTATAAAGGCGAAAGTTTGTTTGTGTGGATGTATGGATGTTTGTTACTCTTTCACGTAAAAACTACAGAATGGATTTGAATGAAACTTTACCACAATATACGAGAAGCTTACACATCAGAATAACACATAGGATATTGGAAATCGAAATCCACGCGGACGGAGTCGCGGGCGGCCGCTAGTAGTTATTTAAAAGCTTAATGCAACGACCGCATTATTTTATAGTCTGTTATATAACGTGGTTCAACTGCGTAACTTCACAATAAAACAGTTAAAAATGTCTTACCTCAGCTAATAAAATAGTAGAGTTAGAGGCGAAAGAAAATGTAGGTACAAGCATTTATATTATACCTAGTCGTATTCACAGCCTATTTCGATTCCGTAACATTAACAGATTTGAAAACTAAGAATAGATATATGAATAGCAATTGTTTCTCGTTCTAAATACCTATTTAAAACATACAGAATTGTATAATATGTAGGTACTTATTTAGAATGTGACCTGTTTAGCAATGTCGTATAAACTATTGTCATTATTTAAAATCTGTACAAAATAATTTACATTTAATAGAATGAATATCAAAATCGAACACCTATCAAAGGATTTTATAAACTTTATATCCCTAAACTTTCAAGTCTCTAGATATTTTTTATAGAGTCTATATTTGCTCCTAGTTAGCGTTTCGATTGACAATATCCCCAATAAACATAAACGTAATGCAACGCTTTTCATAGAATAAGTGATAAGTGTTATTTTCTTTACCTATATCGGTAAATGCTATTTTGCTTAACTTTCTTGTGAAGAAGGGTAAAGTTCAAATGATACGCCGCAGTTGGTGTAACGGATATATGTATGAGTGTCCGTCCAACAAATTATGTGCGTGATTCACATACATTTATTTTATTTGTAATGAGTCAATGTTATTGGGACATCCTGTACTTTACCCTCGAATCATACAAAGCCATCATGCGCATTAAACGAATTATTTTCAAAGTAAAAAAAAAAGTTAAATAGTGTGATTATTTTAATAAATTAATAACAGTTTATATTAAGTATGCCAAGTTTTCCATAAACATTAATCGATCTTCAATCATATGAGGTAGAGAGGCACCTACTTATCGAAATAAATATTTACTTTCATTAAAAAGCAATAACTATATTATCTTATACTAATTGCGGGATATAAACAACACGCAGTTAGAGAGTCACGTCGGCAAGTTTATTACAAACTTGTATAATGTATTAGAATGTCATGACGTTTCTGTGCGTTATAAGGCGTATTCAAAACAAGTATATCTGGACTACGCATAGTCGCATATATGTAAAACAGATAAGAATGTTTATCAACAATATTGACCTACAACCAATAGACTAATAATAACAAACACCTAAGATATCCGCTTAGTGAAATGTAGTACGGATTTACGTATTTGCTTCTAAGCAAGTCGACTTCCGCGAGGTTGGCAGAATTAACCGAATTCTTTTATCATCACCTTTCGTGGAACTGGCACATACGTCATCAAGTTATCTATATGTGCGTTTTATATCCATTTCTTTATAACATTATATCAAAAAGTTTTTCAGAAAATCGGTTTATAATTCTGCTTAATTTGACCGTTTTTCAAGCCAGGATTAACTATGTAGGTGCCACATGTGTCAGCCACGTGGAAATATACTCGTAATATGGTATAAACACATTAAAAGTCATAGATTTAAATTGTTAAATATTTCGCGATACCCACATTAAAATTGACATTTAAAATTGAAGCGACTGTCGCTTTTGCTCGCATTGACAGCAAGTGACCAACATACATCACTTCAATCAAAATAATGCTAGTTTTCTGGTGTCAGGGCATACCTATCAAACGATCGAAATCTATGTTTAAAGCTGCACATTGATAACAGGGAGTCAATCTCGGTCTCACACTTTCTTAATCGCCCTTAGGCTAGCTCTGATGCAATATTGCAATTTAATAGTCACAACACGCGGCGCAATATGACTTCTCGAAGAGTTATTAGCACTGTCGCGTTAAATATTTATGTCGCATTAAACATAATATTTAACAATACCATATTTTTTCGAGCTTCTCATGTCGTTAAAAAATCAATTAACACGAGGTATTCGGGTCGATGTAGTTTATCTTGTCGTCGACCGCTTAGCGTTACGTATCCGTAGGTATTTGACGCAACATCAATCGCCTAAGAATACAAAGGTTACTAAGAATTATTCTTTTTTTATTACCAAATCTTACACGAGTATAATGTAACTTTGATATCTTCTTATTAATTTGAACATTATACTACACTACATATAAGTATTTAATTTACAAAGTTATCTAAGTAAATAGACACCCGTACGGTTCTTAAAATTCAAATTCGATATTGATCTCTTTTAATCACGAAGGGAAACGAATTTACGACTTATTCGACAACTCCCTCGCTTGAATCTCGTTCAAGCGAGATAATACATTTTTTGTCAGCAACTCGCTCCCGTTGCAGGTCCAGCTAGAATTTTCTGGACACTATTGCAGGATTTGGCACTGCCCTCCTCATTATTTCAATTAAATGTTTAGTATAAACTAAAACAGTCACTCACATTCCGTGATGAAGAAGTTGAGTAAGGTGAGCGCGACCGTGTGCCCGGAGAACATGTAGTCGCCGCAGGTCCTGACGCCGCGGACCGACATGCCGGCGCCGCTCCAGATGTCGTACGCCTGGCGCAGGCGGCGGCCCCACACCGTGAGGTCGTCCGCCGGCGGGTACGAGCGCGGCTCGCACTTGAGGTGCGACCCCGGCACCGACAGCGACGTTATCAGCATCGTGAAGCAGCGCAGCAGGAACACAGTGCCCGCCAACGCGAAGAACCGCCGCAGTATTATAAACCTGGACAACACACAGTTTCAGCAAGTGTCCAAAAAACGAAGTTTAGGACGCACAAGATGTCTGGCAGGAGCTGGGTGCGAGTCGCCGAGGATCGGCCTAAATGGAGAGCCCTAGGAGAGGCCTATGTCCAGAACTGGACTGCGATAGGCTGATGCTGATGATGATGATAATGATGATGATGACAACACCCAGAGCCGTCTTTCCCACTGGGCACAATTGCACGAGGACGAGACGAGGTTCTGGGGGCCCCAAATTTACCAAAAAGGAGGTTTAATGGCCCATGAGCTCATGGCCCCTAATAGGTGAATTAAGATGGCCCTGACAACACATATAAGTAAGTACTTTCAATATCTGACAACACCACATACATTTTTTGTATGCAAGAGTGAGGCAAACAGACGAGAGGGTCACCTGATGGTGAGTGATCACTACCACCCATGGACGTCAGGGACCTCAAAAGATCCTAGGTACTTTTCCTGCCTTTAAAATCCTATACACTTATCAACAGAACATTGATCTAAATCTATAGTTTGTGTGTAGCCTTTATAAATAGAATGAGCAGAATTATATATTATATACAAAAATATACATACACATATATTGAACACTAAAAATAAACCTGAATTGAACAAATCATTATATATGACATAGTTTAAAACGTAACATACTTGATTACATTGTGTCACAACAATAGTGGCCTCAAGTAAACAATGGAAACATCAATTAAGAAGCACATTACATGTGGCACAGAACAATTATAGAATTGATTCTGTTTCTTAGTACAATACATTTAAAAAGAGCTAGACTTTATTTTTTTATATGACTTTTGGATTATTTTCATTTGTATTGGCATTGTTTGACATTTTTATTACAATGTTCATAAACTTGCTCAATCACTGCTTTTGACAATGGACAATAACTTTGTAAATGCGTTGGCTTCCTTATGAATCTTAAATTAGGCATTAGATAATAAAGTATTTCTACTTTCATCTTTATACAGTGAAAATATAGAATACTCATGCATATGCATGCAACTATTCTATACATTTTAATTGTTTCAATGTTGGTCAAAGCAAACCAAATACATAATTCTTTGTGATTCCACTCAGTTTTGTGAGATCCTTTGTTTTCACCAATACAGTACTTCGAATAACAACACAATGAACAAAAGAGTCGATACAAAATAAGTAAACAGAGTGTTGTTAACAAAGGCGCATCTACTGGCTTCCAATAAACCATCATTACAGACAGATGTTAAGACAGTAACAGTACTGCTACAAATGCAAAACACATATGTCTATAACTAAACTAGTTTTACTAGTGGCTATATGTATTGTATTATAATGTGATGGATGGTTATTTTTTCAGAGAAAGACTATAACATCGAAGTTTAAACCTTAATAATTTATTAGAAGATATTGAAGATAAGCTAAAGCTTTCCAAGTATTGATAACAAAACCTAAAATAATATTATCCATGTCTCATAATATACTTTGTTTATGTAATAAATATAATTTAGTAATTTACCTATGTTTATGGAAGAGCAAAACTGTGAGCCAAATAGCCATCAGTAGAGAGCCGGTAATCTCACACATGTCGAACGCCCACGGGATGTGCGGAACATTGTCCAGGAATAAATCTGGCAACGGAGGATACTTCTTCATGTCAGGGACTTTATCATGCACAATGACCATTACCACTGCAGTCACCCACGTCACAAGGAACACATAGCCTGTCAACAAAGATTTTTCATATAAGAATATACTTACCGGGGACTTGCCCGATGATTTAAAAAGCATTAAAAATATTATTATATTTATTTGTGCTAATTATCCCAGTTAGTATTTTTTTACAATTAACATATATTTATTCATTTAAAGACCATATAACAAAAGACAGCTTTTTGAAATATTAAATTATATTGTAGTGGGACGATTTTATTTATCCCATGTTGTGTTCATGTTGTTTATCCCATGAATGATTTAGGATGGTAAATAAAATGAATAGGAATTATTAAACATCTAACTGAGGGAATTTATTTGGCATTTAACCAAAATGTATAACCATGAACCAGGATCAATAGGAAGTGAATATGACTAATTCCTAAATTCCCATATTTTCTCAAGTACAAACTAAATTGGAAAATAGCAATTAAAATATTTTTTTCTGTTTAATAAAAGAATGGAGGCATTGAAAGTGGTATAAAAGTGGCCTAAAAATTCAGCAAATTTATTTTTCAGTAAATGAAAGTTTGATTGGGACAATTTTAACTCTTGTCACAAGATAAATGCATTTTATAAAACACACATAAAGGAATATATACATTGTGAATAAAACATATTTACATTATTACTCAGATTGACAATACTAAACATTTCTTGGACTCTGTCCCAGTAGCAACACAATCAACAAATGCACATGAGTCAACAATAAACACTGTAAGAGGTTGTAGTTACCCATAGCTATTGCAGTCTTCCACACTTCGGGCTTCAGCTTCGAAGCCCTCACATCAGGGGTGAAATTTGACACATACTCCGGATTCCTTTCGCAAGAGAAATCCGACGGAATTTTATTATGAAGGTTGTAACTTAAATGTGATAAATTGGTACCAAGGAAATTAATATTTGTAGATGCATTTGCGAGCAACTGATCATCACACAATCCGAGTTCATACATAGCAGTACGGTTGTTTCTTTGTAACTTTTTCACAAATAGAATAAATCTCTT
This sequence comes from Nomophila noctuella, assembly GCA_958496325.1. Classification (NCBI taxonomy): domain Eukaryota; kingdom Metazoa; phylum Arthropoda; class Insecta; order Lepidoptera; family Crambidae; genus Nomophila; species Nomophila noctuella. Next base: position 5,192,435 of record OY292487.1, on the reverse strand, counting down.
TCTTTCACCCAACATCAACGAGTCGAACGGAAACGAGTAGAAATCGCGATCTACGAAAGACAAAAGACACTGTCCGTCCAAATCATGTGTTTCGCATATTTTAATAACTTTGCTGGAGATTTTGTCTTTATGTAATAATTCTAACACTTCTTTGTTAGTCCAATTGATGATATCAGACTCCATTGTTACAGAATTATTTTATTCTTTGAAATCACTAAAATTTATATTACACCACTATAAAATACAGACTTTAAAATGACTACGAGTAGAAATAGACGAATAATAACACTGGAGTTTATTTAACTGGAATAAAATTATTTAAAATTTAGATATCTCTGGAGAAGAAACCAAATAACACTGACAGTTTGCTTGACGGAGTTCTTGACTGACGGATGTCGGATGTTATGTAAGGGGTACCTTAGACGGTAGGTTTGACTGTCAGTTTTACCACAGTCATTGCTGTGACTGATGAATAACCTGCCGTGTAATGCGGTGACTGACGGTTGCATGACAAATATCTGGATACTTTGATTTGTTTGTCATGCAACCATCAATCATGATTGATGGAATTGACTGACCAGGGCATGAGCGTCTAAGGTACCCCTTATGTTATGTTGATGATTCCAGTTATCAGGGTTACCACATATGAATGCCTATTTACCCCTCGGAATAACTCTGAAAACTAAAAATCCAAACAACTATGTTTTTATGGGGATAAAATTTGAAAACTATTTTGGATTTTGCGTAAGGGAGTTTTTTATGATCACGCTTACGCAAGCACGGTTTGTAAGCGCGTAAATTTTGGCCAATACATCGAGTCGATTGCTAAGACTGCTGCCAAAAAGCTGGGTGTCCTAAATAGGGTGAGACGTTACTTCACTTCCGAGCAGCTTCTGTGCCTTTATCGGGCCCAGATTCGCTCGTGTATGGAGTATTGTTGTCACCTCTGGGATGGCTCAGCCCGCTATCAGTTAGATGCACTTGACTCGTTGGAACGCCGTGCTAAAAGACTCATTGGTGATTGATGACACACTGACCGAGACTGCTTTGCAAAGCCTTGTCCATCGAAGACGTGTGGCGTCTTTATCAGTGTTTTATCGGCTGCATTTTGGTGAGTGTGCGTCGGTCTTACATGACCTTATTCCTCCAGCTCCCTTCCGCCTTCGGACAACTAGACGCGGTGAGGGCTTTCACCCTTTCATTGTTAATATTCCTCCTTCTCGCACGAAACGTTTTGCTTCATCTTTCATAATGAGAACTGCTAAGGAGTGGAACTCTCTGCCGTGTTCTGTGTTTCCCGAACGTTATAATTTGGATGTCTTCAAGAGTAGAGTGAACAGGTATCTACTAGGCAAGCGTGCTCCATCTTAGGCCTCATCTACACTTTCCATCAGGTGTGGTGATCGAGGTCAAATGCAACCCTATCTTAAATAAAAAAATAATAATTTTTCGACACCAGTTTTGCGTGGGGAACCAAATATCAAAATGTGATTCAGTTGATTGATATACCAATTTGTTTTATAGCTTTATTTCATGAGAGCACAAGTTGTGCAAATATTACCTGCATTTACCCTAGAGTCTTCTGGCAACATTAAAATGTTCTTTTGTCATTTTCATTTATCAAGTTTCATAATTGACAACATTTAAATTTTTTCATGTGCTGTTTTTATTTTCTATTCTGAAAGATTTTCAAAAACTAAAACTTACGTATTTTTTCTTTTTCGTTAATTTTCTTTCCTTTTTGCAAAATAAATTATTTAAAAACGACTTATTCTAAAAGAGCGTAAGTCAATGTCATGGGATGAACGAACATTTTATCTTTGCTATTTTAAAAAATAAACTTGAATGACGGAAGTTCACACAAATGTTGCCAGGAGACTCTAGGGTAAATTCATGTAAAATGTTGTCCAAGTACTTAAAGTGCCACTTAAGTACCCAGTTCTTACTTTAAACTAACGTAAATAATGTTTTAGTAAGACTTCATAAAGCTATAAAATTAAATCTGGTACATCAACTGAGTTATAATTTTTTCGCAATATTTAAAATCATGGGTTTTCCCCGTTTGGCCAGGAGTTTTGCCAATCCGGCAACACTCTACGATAAATGTACACACACATGCACAGTTTTCTGTCAGTTTGACAAGAAACAGTGTCAAACTTACGTTTCTTTTTTTTAATTCACGATGGCCAAAGCGAGGCCAAGATTGAATGTGTGTGGATCCGACGAGCATTGAATTTGGTAACTTTTCAAAATATCTTTTTAGTTACTGAATGAAAAAAATTAAAAACATTTTTTCTGTGTCAATTTAGCGAAAATCTCGAAATGGTTTTTGAATTATAGTACCTTATAAAAAATTAAATGTTGTCAATTAGAGATAAAATCCCTATGTTTACATATCATACTAGTGGATATTTGTACTATTTCTTATTAAACTGGATAATACGACGAGTTTTCTTACGTTTTTTTTCTTGAATTGTCAGACGTGGCTGCATGTGGTTAGATTCATTTGCTTGTAACGAAGGAAACAAAATACGATACAATTTGTCATTGAATAAAAAAAAAATCATTCAACTTCAAAAACTGGTGTCCGCGCCGCTGCGGCCGTGCCGTTCTTTGTCTTTTTGAGCGAAATCATTATTATTTTATGCCAATAAAATGGCAGAATTACCATTTCAAGCTGAATATGCGAAGTCTGGGAGAGCCAGTTGCAAAAACTGCAAGACAAAAATTGACCAAGGTGTTTTACGCATAGCTCGGATGGTGCAGGTTCGTACCGGCTTTTTGACGTCACTAAAACTTGTAAAATTTACCAACAAAAGAAAGATAATCATTAACTTGAATTGACCTAGCCTTACACGAATTCCTGTCTAACTCATATAAACATACACATAAAACATATTTTTTAACTAAAAAGAAATAATATTGTACAACATAGAACAGTAATTTCAAGTACCCAGCTAGTGAAAACATTAAAAAAAATTTTTTTTTTACAAATCAATTAGTATAAATTATTTCATGATGAACTAAATGTTTTTTAAAGTCAGCGTACCATGATGGAAAGCAACCTAACTGGTATCATGAAGATTGCTTCTTTGAGAAGCAGAGGCCTACTGTGACCAGCGACATTGGTAACTTCAATAAGCTCAAGATGAATGATCAGAAAAAAATCAAAGAAAAGATAGGTATGCTTAAAATTAAATTTATAGTTAGAAAGTACAGTTTTAAAATAGTATTATTTAGAAGTACCTAAATTTTAAATTCTTTTCATTTTGTAGAACAATACTCCTCAGTTGTAATGCCAGACACAAAAGGTAAAAAAGGTAAGGGTAAGGGTGCCAAAAGATCCGCAGCTGACAGTGCCTCTGGAGCACTTCGGGATTTTGCTGTGGAATATTCCAAAAGTAGCAGAGCTACTTGCTGCCACTGTGAGATTAAAATTTGTAAGGTATGTCGGTGATTTTAATGTTCTACTGTTATTTAAAAGTTGTGTGAAAAACAAATATTTTAAGGTCCCTACAATCTTATAATTTTTATTTTCATCTTGATTAGTGAACATTGATGTTTGTGTAGAAAATTACATTTAATTTTAAGTGAGTTATTAGCAAACATTATTTTTTGGATGCATTTAGGATTTGAAAAAAATATTTAACAAATAATCTTTCCTTTAGTTTTATTTTCTGTTACCTTAACCACAAGTCTCAAATTCAATAGCAAATAGCACATTTCATAATAATATATTTCAGGATGAAGTTCGCATTTCAAAAACTGTGTATGACACAGAAATAGGGCAAAAATATGGGGGACAACCACTGTGGCATCATGTGAAATGTTTTGGTGAGCGTAGGAATGAGTTACTGTATTTTGCGGGAGGAGAAAGCCTCCCTGGTTTCAAACTTCTGTCTGATGAAGATCAGGAGATGGTTAAGAATGAAATCAAGTGAGTATAATGCTAAAAAATCATGATTTTTTTTATTGATGCCCCAGGTTGCTGATGGATGAATAATGACTGTAACAAAATAAGTATCATCTGCTTGCACATAAATTTTACAGTATGTAATTAACATTTGAATATTTTATTAATGATAACATTGAATGTTGGACTTATTTAATTTTAGATCGTTAAAAACCGATGAAGTTCCAGTGAAAAAGTTAAAGGATGAGCCAAAAGATGCACAAGAATTAAAAGAGGAAAAGAAAAAAGAAAAGCTGATGGAGAAGCAAAACAAACTGTATTTCAAGTATCGCAACGCATTGTCTGAACTGAAGAAGTCTGACTTGCATGAATTACTAGAGTACAACTCTCAGATGCTGCCTAGTGGTAAAGATGAGGTAACTTTATTATGTTTTTAACATGTTTTGTTGAAAGTTTTTGAGCATTGTCTTGGTTTTTTTTACACATAACTACATAAAACATATAAAACAAACTTGCTATCCAACATCGGTCTGTCCCTAAGTATGCTTAGATCTTTTAAACTATACAACAGACTTTGATGCGGTTTTTTTTATACAGGGTGGCGCAATAGAACGTGCATATTGCATCATCTTTTTTTGCGGGGTAGAAGGGGCGTGGGCGGGGGGAGACCGATATCGTTGGGTAGCGCGGTTCATAAAGTTTTAGTCACTATGAGTCACTTCGACGGGAAGCGTCGCGCATTTTGCGTGCGCGCATTTTACGAAAACTCTCGTTCGTACGTAGTTGTCAGGCGACTATTTTGTTCTGAGTATGGTGTACGGCAAATCAGGGAGGCTCCAAGTGCTAATTTAATTAAAATCTGGATAAAGCGTTTTGAAGAGACTGGATCGACGTTTAAACCACACGCGAAAGGTCGTCCACGCACATCTAGGACCGAAGACAATATTGAGAGTGTTAAGCAGTCGGTACGAGAAGATCCACAAATGTCTACTCGCAAGAGATCGTCTGTCCTAAACATATCGCGACGAAGTTTGCAACGAATTTTAAACTTGGATCTTAAATTGCATCCATACAAGCTGCAATTAACTCAAGAATTGAAAGACTCTGATTTCATAGCACGGCTCACATTTGCTAATGAAATGCTCAATCGGTTTTCAAATTTTGAAAACATCCTTTTCTCTGATGAGGCACATTTTCATATGAATGGGTTCGTAAACCGCCAAAATTGTCGTTATTGGAATAGTGAAAATCCCAGACTCAAACATCAAAAACCGTTACATAGCCAAAAAGTGACAGTTTGGGCCGCAATATCTGCCAAAGGAATAATTGGTCCTTATTTCTTTGAAAACGCACGGGGGCAAAACATCACTGTTAATACCGAACGCTATGTTGCGATGTTGGAAGGTTTTTTGGCCCCAGAACTTGAAAATTCAAGAATAAAGAACTCTAGGACTTGGTTCCAACAAGACGGAGCTACCAGTCACACATCAAATGACTCCATGGCGGTTGTGAAGCAGATGTTCCCTGGCAAACTGATTTCGAAAAGAGGTGATATCCCATGGCCTCCGCGCAGTCCAGACTTGACGCCTCCTGACTTTTTTTTGTGGGGATACCTTAAACACAAAGTCTACACCAATAATCCGAGAAACATCAGTCAGCTCAAGGAGAATATTCGTGGTGAAATGGCAGCAATCACACCAGCACTACTTAAGAAAGTTTTCTGTAATTTCCGTTTGCGGTTAGAAGAGTGCCAACGTAGAGAGGGTCATCATTTAGATGATGTTATTTTTAAAAAATAAACTTCAGTTATCACTCAATAATTGCTTAGTTTTATTTTAACTATACCTTTTGTATTTATTTTTTTATAATTATTTTAAAAATGCACGTTCTATTGCGCCACCCTGTAGTAAGAGTGATTCTTAGGGATGGTTTATATGTATAATACATGAATAATATAGTAGGGATAAACTGATAAATTTTGTTGTACATAGGTACACAGGCAAAGCCGGGGCGGGTTGGTCGTTATTTATAAATTAAAAAAACAAGAAAAAGCTTGTCTCATTCTAATGCTTTTGATTGGACTGCGGGGAATGTAGTAGTGGTAGAGCCATGCTGTTTCACAGCAGGAATGGGCCGGCTAGTCCGGGGAAGTACCCTCTCACATAACATCATTTTTGTCTGGTTTGTGAGTGTGCCGGAGGCCCACACCCCTTTAAAAGGCCGGCAACACATCAATGATACCTCTGGTGTCGCGGATGTCCATGGGCGGGGGTGATTACTTACCATCAGGCGACCCGATGGCTCGTTTGCCGCCTCTGCCATAAAAAAAAAATGCATGTTTGAATCCTGCCCGATTTTTAAGAAGATATATGTTTTTTCTTGTTTGTAAATGTTTTCTTTGCCATAACTATAATGTAACCATTATTGTGTTTTCGTAATTATTGTGTTATCTTTTAGTGTTTGGACCTACTAGCAGACTCTATGGCATTTGGAGCACTAACCCCTTGCCCTGAATGTAAAGAAGGTCAATTTATTTTAGACACCTTTGGTTATAAATGCACAGGTATGATTTTCAAAATGTACACTTATTGCACTATTCTTGAAATTTAAATTCCTTTGGTAAAGATCAACATAAGTTTTTTGCATAAATTGGAGTATTTTTTTTTTATGTAATAAACAGATCATATTTTTTACTGTATTGTAATGGGTCAATATCTATAGAGCTAAAGATTTAGTTTCTTTGTTTGAATGCGCTCTATCAGGAACTACTGATTCAAATTAAAAATTATTTGCTTTGGAGTCCATTAGTCAAGGAAGCCTTTAAGCTATGGTATAATACTATGTGTGCATAAACCGAATTCCACGCGGACGGAGTTGAGGGCGGCCGCTTGTTATAATATAATTGACAGAATACAGTATATCTGTAGTATGTTATACCTAACTATCTCAGTGTAGCATAGCATTAAGAGATCTTTGTTTTTTACAATTTGCTCAGGAGTGCTGGAATTAAACATTTTGTCTGCTTGTAGGTAATGTGTCAGAGTGGACGAAATGCAGCTATGTAACGCAGGACCCCAAGAGGGTGCCGTTCATAGTGCCCAGCGCGTATAAAGATGGGTCCATCTTCAAAAGGTATAAGCCTAAGGTGGAGGCGCGCGTTTTCGAGTCCGCGCCGCCGCCGCCAGTCCTGCTCACTGTCAAGCCGGAGCCAGGGCCAAGGTAATAACAGTATTTGGAATTGTTATACTTATATTAATAACCCTCCGCAGCTTTTAGGGTGCACTCCCTATTACCTCACTGCATAGCTCGGTGGGACAGCAATCTGACAAGACCATAGAGAGATGCACTCCCTATTACCTCACTGCATAGTTCGGTGGGACAGCAATTTGACAAGACCGTAGAGAGATTAAGCGCAGGACCAACGGTCAATCTTACAATGACCACGTGCAGTGCGATGCGCGCTCGGTAACGGACGTGCACACTACACAGTATTGAATAACAAAAATTCGCGATTACGCGGCGAAAGCCGCGTCGTATAATTGACTATGAGTTCCCAACAACTCATAGCCAATAAGCTTCTGGCGTTCATCCAGCACGCCATCGACACCATCGACGAGAGCAGCATCGTGAAGATCTGCAAATCCAGCTTCAAGGAAGATGAGATTTGCAGTGGCAAGGCGCTGCTGTACCGAAGCGTCGGCAAAGCCGACCAGATGCCATCACGCCGGAGGGATGGAGGTGAGAAGAGTCTCCAAGACATCATCTCACTGATGGAGGAGATTGACCCGGACGACGTGCCTACATTCGTGGCGAAGGAGCTGCATAAGCTGCCCCCCGTCACGTCCGACCACGTAGACGTTTCCAGGCTGCTGAAAGACATGAACAGTGAACACCCTTAAGACGAGCCTGGACGAGGTGAAGTGCAAATTGGAGGCCTCCGATAACACCATTAGTGATTTGCGAGCCCAGGTAGCATTATTAAGTAACGCTGCTTCGGTTAGTAGGTCACCGGCGGCCTGCAACGTGAACACTTGTCGCGGGGCGCAAAATGCATCGCTCAGCAGTTTAAAGTTCGCCGATGATCATGCGTCACCGGCCGCCGCTGTTGCTGCCTGCGCTGCCCCCCGCCCCGCCGCGCGCCCCTCCGCCCCGGCGGAGACGTCACGAGTATGTACGGCGACCCCTGCACTTCCATACTCTGCTGTTACCGCTGCCACCAAGCGATCCGCTGCCGCTCCGCACCCTGAGCGGCAGTCAACCAAGGGGATCAACATGTCCCGAGTGTCTGGTCCTGTTGCACCTTCGGAGCCACAGAGCCAGATGAAGAAATGTGATGGGATGGTTTCACAAGGGTGGAGAAGAGGAGAAGGAAGCCCACCAACAAAAACCTACGCGGCACAGCACCGACAGGGTGCAACCATCTGCTGCGTCCGGCCGCGCCGACGACGCTGCTGTACCTGTCGCGACTACATTACTCCACGAAGTCTGAGGAGATTGTGGAGTATATTCGAGTGAAGACCAAATTCACCCTGAGGGTCGAGCGGTTGGAGTCTCGTCACAATGTGAATTTTAATTCTTTTGTGCTGAGAGTGCCGACCGAACATCTGTCGACCTTCATGAAGGAGGAGTTTTGGCCGAAGGGTGTCATGTACCGGCGATTCAGAGGTCGGCTACCTGACACCAGATTGCGTCACACGTCGCCGGCAGAATCAATACGTGTAAAATAACAATTTAACTAACATAGATATTAAGTTTTATTTACTAACATAACCTGTTTTATTATTTTTATATAAATTTTAGTTTGTTAGGTATATATTTTCATGTTTACGCCAAAATTGTATACGGAGTGTATTGGCTACTGCAATACAAGCAAATTTTGCTTAGTGCAGAGTCACTAGATGTAAGTATATAATGTAAACATGTTTTTCGTGTAATAAGTAAATAAAAAAAAATAAAAATTGCGAAAGTTGCTTAACTTTAGCAAGGTACCTACTAATATAATAAAGCTGAATATTTTATTTGTTTGCTTGACCGCGCTTATATCTGAAACTACTTGTTCGAATTAAAAAATGTTTTTTGTGTTGGATAGTCAACACAATGCCTGTCATGTCACGTAATTTTACCTATCTACTTTTTTATTATGACTGCACTTTTGAAAGATTATTTAGTGCCTACAGCTGTGCGATAAGTAAACACGAGATAGGGCTTTCCTATAATCTGTAAATGAAATGTAATATTAAGCTTATGAATATGATATTAATACTTTTATTACAGCGTTAAGAAAGAAATCCCAATACCGCCTTTGAAGAATCTCCAGTTTTTTATTTATGGTAGACTGAAAACTCCTAAGGAGGATTTGAAGCGGAAAATCCTCAAAATGGGTGGACTCGTGGTTAGCAAGTTGGTGGAGACTATGGCCGCCGTGGTCTCCACACAGAGAGAGATCGAGAATATGAATGATAAGATGGAGGAGATTAAAAGCGAGGGCTTTGAGGTTTGTTAAAATATTGTCTTAGTTTTCATTTACATAGTACACGGTTACATCTTAATCAAGCAGTAGTGTAGTACATGACTACTACTACTGCCAGCTTAGGTAGTAGCCATGTACTACACAAATAAGTATCCCGTTTAGTCCCGATAATCAATGCAAGTTTTAAAAATGAAACGCATCAGTCTAAAAAGTTACTTTCCAGTGTAGGTTTGTTTTAAATTATAATTCTTCTGTTTTTATATGCTGTGTATTGTACTTGTATGTACACACATATATACGTACACAGTCTTGCTACAAAAATCGAGAATTGAATTTTTCAACTTGAAGCTACAAGCATTCAATATTAATGCTAAAGACATTTAAGGTTTAGCAACTGCCCTGTGATGTAAGATGAAGTCTTCATACATATCTATTGACGATGCTTCTAGAAATTCTTACCATACCATACTACAAGTAATTCTAGATTTTGTGCGTGCAAATGTTTCATACTAACTTAGATAAAATAATTTCTACAGGTTGTGGAGCCGTCATTTTTTGATCTCATTGATCCGGCGACGGGAACAGTTGCCAACACTCTACAACTTATCAAGCAGCACAATATCGCCAGTTGGGGATCTGATGTAAGTTTGGTACAGCATTTTGCTTGTGGGGAAAAGCCGCTACAATTCTGGAGTACCATAAAGAAAATATGAGGGAAGAAATGGAATATAAATAATTTTATTAATTTTATTATGTTTCATTTTCTTTTCTTTTTTTTTGACGCAGCCGTTGAGACGTGTCCCACAAGACGTTGTTGACGGAAAATCGATTCCAAAATCCGGCAGCATGTATGTTAAGTCGTCGAAATCGACGGTCAAGAAGTTAAAGGTTCATGGTATGTTTACCTGCCGGTATTTTCAGTTTTATTTAGCCACAAGAGGTTAGACTAACGATAGGCGATTGGATGTGCCAAAGAATACGTAAAAGTAAATGACGATGTTGATTTGTATATACTTTTATCCGAGATGAACTCTATGAGAATATGTTTATAGTAATTTCGATGTTGGGTCTGATAGTTTTTCTCTCTTTCTATGTTATTACTGTTAATAAACACAAGAAATTAAAAAAGTTTATCAAACAAGTCAGCAGTCTGCTATTTCAATATTTATTTATAGGTGGCGTGGCGGTCGATCCCGATTCAGGGTTAGAAGAGGTAGCTCACGTGTACAAAGACCAAGACGGTGCTAAGTACACGGTGATCCTGACAAAGACTGATCTTGTTGCGCAGAAGAACTCTTACTACAAGCTGCAACTTTTGAAAGACAACAAAAAGGATAAGTATGGGATATTTGTATTTGTTGTTTTATGTATTCAAATAAAGTCAAACTCAAAATTTATCATTGAAGCACTTGTTAATCATCAAAACCTACAAAATAACGACTCGACCACCGTACATACATAGTGAGGTGCTCGTGGATTTACTTTCGCTTATATTTTGCCTAAATATGAGAGTATGAAAATGTCAGGGCCCTAATTATTTGTTAACTTTAAAAAAGTAAATAAATAGTTTCGGAACAGGAAAAAAGCTATAAGTGTCTTGAAATAATTTTTAAAAGACTAATTTACATTTACTAAATACTAATATTATTTAAAGGTTCTGGGTATTCCGATCTTGGGGCCGAATCGGAACGACTATCGGGGGTAACAAAGCAGAGGAGCAGAAAAGCTTGCAGCATGCCAAGAAGATGTTTGAAGAACTCTACCTCGAGAAGACTGCCAATTATTGGGAAAATCGCGATTACTTCGAAAAGGTACCTTTTATTATACTTCAACTTACAATTGCAAAATGAAAAAGAGATTCAAATTAAATAAATTCCTTGGACTAGCACACTCATTACCTAGACCCAAACTAAACTCGAAACTTAACTATAGAGGCTAGGGAACTGATAGACATACATATATACTTTTTTTTATACAAATAAACTTAAATATATACATATCACACCCAGACCAGGACAGACAGACATGTCAATGCACACAAATGTTTGTACAGAGCGGGGATCGAACGCGCGACCTCTTGGTCTAATAGTCAACTTCTTGACCACTGCACCAAGCGGGTTGTCAAGAGTTTATATTAAAAACATCAAAAGTACATTTTATATTTTATTTTTCCCAGATCCCCGGTCACTACTATCCAGTGGACGTGGACTACGGCGGCGACGACATGGATGAGAAGGCTATGGCTATGAAAGAGGACAGCTCCTGCGATCTCCCATCGGCCGTACAACAGCTTATCCTTAAAATTTTCGACATCAATAACATGAAGAAGGTTTTGCTAGAATTTGAGGTATGCATGCCACTGAGTTCACTAGAGTGTAGGAATTAATTAACCAGATTATGTCTTTTCAATATCAACAAACAGTAAGGTTTTCAAAATTCACTTATAACATGTACGGTTAAGGGAATCTGTAAGTGTAGGAACACACTATGCGCAAAAAACGCGACCGAATTTACGCGGCTGAATTTGCGTTCCGTCGTGTTTATGATATGTCAATGTAAATGGGAGATGCCGAAATTACGTCGCGTGATTTTGTATAGTAAATGCATTGCTGCTGAACTTCGGTCGCGTAATTTCAGCCTAGTGTGTTCTTACACTAAAGCAATTTTTTAATTCTTACACTGAAAGCGTCTGTCTGTAGTTAGTTAGAATATCTAGATAAGTTGTATTTCGGTTACCTATGTAGATTTAGAGGTAAGGGATAATATTATTTTTGTAATTAGTTCAAAAATTTTGTATTGATTTATTATTTTTAGCTTGACACAGAAAAGATGCCTTTAGGAAAACTTTCCAAAAAGCAAATTAAATCTGGATATGAAGTTCTGTCTGAACTGCTGAAAAACTTGGCGAAGGAGAAAGTAAACCAAGGCCAAATTGTAGACGCAACAAATAGGTAGGTGGAATAATTACACTATCTTACTAAGTATGATGTTATTTAATTTTTATAATTGACAACTTGCAGAAAAACCAAACAAAAATCTGAGTAGTTCAGATGTAACATGTACTTTTTCTTTTGTTCACAATACAAAATAATAATAAATAATGAGTCATTATTTTCAGGTTCTTCACATTGATCCCTCACGACTTCGGCATCAAAAACCCCCCTCTGCTGGATAATTCAGAGTTGATTAAAACTAAGGCAGAAATGCTCGACAACCTTATGGAAATTGAGATCGCGTACAGCATGTTAAAATCAGGTACGTTTTTTTAATACTACGTTATTATAGGATTTTTGTTCAGGTTCAACAAGTACACACTATTAAAAAGATACCTCCTGCTTTATTTTCAAGGTTTGTCACGTATAGTCGTGTCTAGTAAACTCTTTGAAAACAACAGCAATGAATGATGAGTTAAGTTATACTGATATATGTAGTACAATCAATCCGCCTACAGGATCTTTCACCTATTAGGGGCATGGCACATGGACCTTTAAACCGTTTGGTATATGTGGGGCCTCAAGAACCTGGCCAGGTGCACTGGACACGTGCCCATTGTGCTCAGTGCCGCCTACAAAGTAGTCAGTTTTGTTCAAACTATATTTAAATATTAACCATTTATTCGTAATAAAATAAGATAAACTTTAAACTTGATTGTAATTCGTCGACCATTGTTGTTCAGACACGGACGAGGCGCACCCGATCGCGGCGCACTACAAGAAGCTTAACGCGCAGATCTCGCCGCTAGACGGCGGTACGGAGCTCGACATGATCAAATCGTACCTGGCCAACACGCACGCCGCCACGCACTCGCAGTACTCGCTCGAGATACAGCAGGTCATATTTTGTTATTTTTTTTATTTATCTATATTATGACGACCTGGTAGGCTAGCCAAGATGCCACTTTGACGAATTGGCCATACGCTTTCGTAGCGACTTATATCTCCATCCCTCTCACATAATTAGTACTATGATGGCAATATAACTCGCGACGAAAGCGTATGGCGAATTCGTCAAAGTGGCATCTTGGCTACAGGCCCTGTTTCGGTGTCAGATGAAGTAGTTAATTATTAGATCGAGACTCTCGATCTAATAATTAACTACAAAATTAGTATGTCAATTTGATTCCGCGACCTCTCGATTCTAGAGGTCGCGGATTCTGTCAGCGCACAAGACAGACGTTTGTCTGCGTGACCATATTCTGTTTGTCCCGGTCCAGGTGTAATAATGCCACTGGTGAATCTCATATCCGTCTCTCGACGCTTAATGCGGAGTCAAATCAGTGTATGTGATGTTGTGAGATATTATTGAAAATTCCAGGTAGGTACTTAACCTTAAAACTGAGCTACGAACGGTATGGAAACCAGCTTCGCTCCATCTACACACCGGCCGGTAAAATAAATTACTTCTGCTGATCTTATACTCCTAAATCTTCGGAACTTGTATTTTCTTTCACCGCAATATAAATAGGTATTTTAGTTGAGCTGTCCAACATGGACATCGACGAAAAGAAATCTTGATGGACATCGACGAAAAGTTATCTTGTCTGTAACAGGTGTTCAAGGTGATCCGCGAGGGCGAGGACAAGCGCTATAAGCCGTTCCGCAAGCTGCACAACCGCCGCCTGCTGTGGCACGGCTCGCGCGTCACCAACTTCGCCGGGATCCTGTCGCAAGGTATGGAGATAATTCAGTTATACGTTGTTTTGGAATACGAGTAATACGAATAAGAACCCGACTCGAGCAACGTCCATCGGTGGGAAGTCTATGACGATCACGTTTTCGTTTTCGCTATCGGTTCTCCACCCTTATTTTCGATATTATTTGAATCGTTCCTATTATTTGATATTATTTGATTCCAGATCGTCTGTTCATCGATGATTCGAGACAAGCGGGTCTTGTCTTATCGTGTGTTGCTATCGTACGATCGACAGCTTTATTTTTCTGTCAGCTTTATTACAAACCGTCTATGGACCGCGTCGATTCGATACCGCCTAGTTATTACGATAAGATAACGGTTTTTAAATGCCTTGGACTGACATGACACACCAAAAAAAATATGGAGAGCCAAGTCAAATCTTCACTCGTATTAGCCGCTCGTCTGGGGAAGAACTTCTGCCTTACAGAAGACCATTTAATGAATTCATGGTGCATTCGCAGGTCTCCGCATCGCCCCGCCCGAGGCGCCGGTGACGGGCTACATGTTCGGCAAGGGCATCTACTTCGCCGACATGGTGTCCAAGTCCGCCAACTACTGTAACACCAGCTCAAGCAACCCCGTCGGATTGCTGCTGCTCTGCGAGGTCGCGCTCGGAAATATGTCAGTATCTCGCTTCGAATTGCTAAAGCAAAGTGTACTTAGTGGTATACACTGTACTATGGGAGAATCTTCTAAAGGAGTTATGAGCAATGCAAATAGCAAGATGGGATGATTAGAACTTATCCGATATCGGAACCGGACAAGTCATATTTAATCTTAAAAACGAAGCTTGTAGGCAAAACTAAACGAAATACTAACTTGTGACGTCCAAAGTTGGTATTGTCAAATTTATGTTTTTTTAATTTTTATTGTCTATAATAATTTCTTTACAGCGCACTAGTAACTATAGCTTATTTGACGTTATTTTTAAAGATTTGGGCTTATTTTTTAATTTGGTCGTTAAATCTTATGTAGTAAAAAATGCAATTCCATGACAGAGTTTTTTCAAAGCGAACAAACTACTAATTCGCCCTTCACATTTGTAACCGAGTCGTGCACTGTGTGGTCGCAGGAAGGAGTGCCTGCAATCGGAGCCGGTGAGCAAGCCGCCGAAGGGCATGCACTCGCTGTGGGGCGTGGGCAAGACGGAGCCCGACCCGGCGCAGAGCGTGACGCTGGACGACGGCACGCTGGTGCCGCTCGGCACGCCGGTCAAGAAGAAGATCAACAGCACGCTGCTATACAACGAGTATCCTTTACAAAGCAACAAGCTATTTTGCCTCCGTGCTGATTGTAGACAGGTGTAACCACCGTGATCTTAGTCAGTAGATGCAGTGCAGGTGGTTGAATTTGTTACGTGATAAATGGATCTTCGGCGCGCCGCGTCGGGCGAGTGATTCAGATTTGTTGCCATAGATACTTCATTATCTTAAATCTTAACTAGTGTAACTTAGTAGTTCAGCTTTTGAGGAGCTCGATGACGTAGTGGTTAGCGCGCTCAGCCTGGGTTGCTAAGTTAAGCAGCTTTCGCAGACCGGAAAATTTAATCTCGAGCTCCTCCATGCTTCGGAAGGCACGTTAAGCCGTTTGGTCTTGCGCTTGAACTCTCTACGGTCGTGCCAGATTGCTGTCCCACCGAAATATGAGTGTGAGGGAATAGGGGCACCTGTGCTTGCGTCCTCACTTGTGCACTATTATCCTGCTTACCTGGCTGACATAAGACCGGCCGACATGATCGAAAAACGACTGGAAGTGCATTATAACTGATCAGCAGGCACCTTTGAATATTTTGTGTTTGTTTAATTATTTATTATATTTGTCCCATGCTATGTTAAATTTTAAAATACAATATTTTCCTAAACAACAAACTACAGATTCATCGTGTACGACGTCGCGCAAGTGAACGTGAAATACCTGCTTCAAGTGAAATTCAACTACAAATTTTGAATAAATCATTCCAAGTGTTGATAAAACTTGTTTTGTCATATGCTATTTTTTTGATATTATGATTGCATAACTTTTTTATAATTTGAAATGATAATGATACGCCTAATTATGTTATTTTTATGGCCACCACCATATGGGTGGCCAACGTGTGATATTACCATTGTTAATGTTAATGTTTATTGTTCGTAATGAGTCATTCAGTCTTATGCTGGAATAATGTTGATTTTCTTACTATGATTATTATTTTTCTCGTTATTGTAATGAGCATCCACCTTATTAGTACCTCATATTAATAAAACTTATTTTTAATACGATATTGATTTTTATTTCTACAGTTTCCAACGTTTTGTTTTAGAAATAAAATTCGTTTAGTATTATTTGTAAGTACATTTTCAGATTTCGCATCTAGAGGGACTCGGCCATTGAAATCATGCGTCAAGGCCAAAGCTTTTTGGAATAAAACCTTTTGGCTGATTGAAAATAATGGGTTCAACAGAGGGTAACCGCAAGTCGAAATCGCCCATGAAGGGTTTCATAGCAGAGAGTAAGAAGCGCTTTACAGAATAAATTGGAATAAGTAAACATACCTCAGATTAATGAATATCAATTAATCTGAGCAGAAACATACAATATAAATGGTTTTTTAATTGTTTATCGATGCTGAATTTCCCGTAAACATATCGAAATTCAGACCTTGCCATAAGAAAAAACATAAAAATCGATTGGCAGGCAACAATCTTCCTGTCAGTGTCAGATTTTCAGCTGTCAATTTCAGTGGTGTTTTTGGTTTGATATGTCATCTTTTTTGGAATTTACCTGTAAAGCTTACAATAATTAATTATACGCTTTAACTCGATATCGGTGTTGTTTTTGTGGAGAAGCAATTAATTTTTTTACAATATGAGCAGAAAAGAACATATAAAAAAGTCCCTTGGAATAACCGAGTATCCATGGAGTTCAGGTAAACATTGTACTTTTTATTTCATCAACATTGCAATAATATGCTTACCTACATAACAACGATTTTTTCTATTAATCAAGGAATTGTTAAACTGGAGAATGAGTTAAATTAGACGTACGGCATTGTTGTAGATGAGGAAGAGACCATCACCCCGCAGATTATTCCAAATATGATGTCTACTTCCCATCCCTCGAGAAGACAGCCTTCTGAACCCCGGACGAGTGTGGCGGATATGCCAGGGACCAGTGGTAATTATTTACCTTCCTATAGTCTTAAATCTAATTTGGACACTTTTATGCAAGGTTATGCCAAATTTGTGATCAACAATCTGCATTATGTTATGGCATAGACTTAAACTAAAATTTGATATGTGGGTTGCAAGAGAAATATGTATTGTTATAAATATCTTGTCAGTTGTTGTCAGTGATGGATTAATCTTTAAACAAATTAAGCAATTGCCTAAGGCATCTTAGGACAGACAGGATAGGGGGTCCCACAGGCTTGGATTGCTTAGGGCATCAAGTAGTCTTAATCTGTCACTGGTTGTTGTTGGTGCACTTATACAATAACAGTGTAGGGAACAATGTAGGGTTTCATGATTATATCTAAAATTGTGGTAATTTGATTAATTTTTCTAGTTTCTACTACTTTTTCTTTCTACTACTTTTGTTTCTACTACTTTGACTTTGACTTCCCTGAAACTTGTCCTAATGCTGTTTCTATGTTAATTATTTTAAACAGGTGCAACACAGCAAGCTCCCACATCTCCAACCTTGTCGCCTTCTAGGAGGAACCAAACTAAAATGGAGAGAAATGTTTTCTTTTCAATAATAAATAATCCTCATAAAATTGGAACTATTGGAATACCACGGTAAGTTTTGTTTGGTTATTAATTATATTACATTAGTAAAACTTCATACCATTTGAATACAAGCATGGTGAGCCGTTTGTTTGTCGCATAAGGGTGAGACTCCACCAAAGTTAAGATGTGTCCTGTGCGCTGTATTGTAAGTTGCCAGTAGGATTTCAAGCTGTGATCGTCATGTGTTGAGGCCAAAATCCTATATACTGCTTACACACACATACACACACACACACATACACACACACAAACACACAGCACTCATCTTAGCTTTGGTGGAGTCTCACCTTAACTGGCCAGTTTCGTTAAAATACGGCCGTACCAGCATAGCTCTTGCCAATGTATTTGGTGAATAGTTCAAGGCTAGCGCTTACCAATGTATTTGGTGAATAGTTCAAGGCTAGCGGACTTGACATCTCTGAACTACGTGTCGCCGCTATCATGGCCGCCGGTGGTGCACACGCCGGCGTCGGAGCTGCGAGAGAGCCGCGCCGAGCGGCCCAGTGCCGCCGCCGACCTGCAGCGCATCATGCCGTACAAGAAGCTGATGCGGTCGCTTAATGAACTGCGCTCGGCACGGTCCAATTCGAACCTGTATGCTATGTCGGCGAGAGGTGGGTTGTACTTTTATTTTTACTTTTTTTTTGACATTTAGATAATACTAGCGGCCCGCCCCGGCTTCGCCCGTGGTACTTGTCCACTATTTATACATAAAAACCTTCCTCATGAGTTATTCTATCTATTAAAAAAAACCGCATCAAAATCCGTTGCGTAGTTTTAAAGATTTAAGCGTTCATAGGGACAACATGACAGAAAAAGCGACTTTGTTTTATACTATGTAGTGATGCTGATTCTGAGGTTATTTTTAACGATTATTTGAAAAAGTGGGTCGGTCTTAGTATTTCAGGAGTCAATTGGTCACTAACTGTATAAGTTTCAGTTAGAATTTGTGTCTGTTTTCTCAAGCGCATCCCGGATTTCCGATTACTCGAAGTCAGTGGTCGAGTCATTCCTTTGTGCTAATAATTTTTGACGATTTATAAGTGCCTTGGAGAGGCCTACATGAATAAAGTATATTTTGATTTGATTTGATTTGACTAATAAGCATTCAGCTCATGGAAGTCTTCGCTCCGCAGGGAGACGCTAATAAAACCCTGATTCTGGGATGAAAAAATACTGGTTTATTCTAGTTAAGACTCCAGTCCTCCCAAATGTAACATTTAATTGGTTGAAAGTAAATATTTTATTTGTTCAGGGCCTTACTAATAAACTCAAACTCAAACTCAAAATATACTTTATTCAAATAGGCCTCAGAAAAGCACCTATGAATCGTCAATATTATAAAAACAACACATTGAATCTACCACCGACTGCGGAATGCAGTCATCTACCGAGAAGAAGCGGCAAGAAACTCGATAGTTGCTCTTTTCAATCGCCAAGTTTTGTTACAATATTTAATTTTGTCAAGTTTACATACTTGTACTTTTACTAGTACTAGGCCATACAGTTACCTCATTCAGGTACAGAATTAAAAATATTAAATACATATGAACAGATTGAGTCCTTATACTTTAGTTGATGTATGTTGTTGCAGGCGCGCCCCGCAGCCCGTCGTTCGCGTCGGGCTCGCGCGCGGGCCGCTCGCCGCGCGTGCTGGGCGTGCTCAAGCGGCTGCAGACCAGCCGCAGCGGCGGCCTGCGCTGGGATACATCTACAAGTAAGCGTGTTTAAGTCGTTTTGGCTTATTTTGGATGTACAGGGTGGGTTTTTTAAATGGGGTTCGAAGAGCAAGGGCAAGCGTTGTACAAGTTACAAGAAAATAATGTGAGACAATCATACTCTCAACTTTTAAAAATATTCAGATCTGAATACACAGATTTTTTTAAGTTTAATTTGAACCAAAAGAAAGAAAAGTAAACACCGGTTGGTGGCTAGCAGGCTCCTCTTTTGCTGACCATCAAAACTCCACCAAAACTCTCAAGGTATACTAGTCTCCAGTCCACGCAAAAGTCGGGTCGAGTTCCGCTTAGATAACAGTTAAATAGCAAATCAACTTTTCATCAAATGTCCTATTGTTTGAGTTCCATACGTACGAACGTAAGGCAAATTAAGACAGAGCATCAACAATTTTTGAAGCTTGAAAACGTGGTGCCCCATTATCGCCGGACTATAATCCCAATGTTTGCTAACCGTTTACCCCGTCGTTCCCAGGTGCAGCGTCGTCGACGAGCGTGTCGGGGCAGGCGGGCTCGCCCGCGCCGCTGGCCGCGTGGCTGGACGAGCCCGTCGTCGTTGACGAGGCCGCGCCCTCCGACCACGGTGACGAAGGTACATAATCGATCAATCGAACAATTTCTTTTTTGAACGCTCCGCTGGTCTGTATGTCGACGGTTTGAACCGGTGATTGTAATTCTGTCTTCAAAATGAAATGCAAAAATTTTAGGGGCGAATGGTTTAGTGGAAATGTAATCATTTCAGATACTAAAATGTCATTGTTAATGTTTTTCAATTATTCACTTAAATGATTTTGATGATTGTCTCGAATAATTCACCCCTAAAATATTAACAATTTATTTTGATACTAGCGGCCCGTCACGCGGTTTCACCCGCGTCCCGGGGGAACTACTTCCCGTTCCGGGATAAAATATAGCCTATGTTACTCTGGGTGAATGTAGCTTTCCAACAGTGAAAGAATTTTCCAAATCTGCCAAGTAGTTTCGGAGCCTATTCAATTCATACAAACAAACAAAAAATCAAACCTTTCCTCTTTATTATATTAGTATAGATACACCGTATATAATATCTTAATGATCTCAGCCGACCTGTTATAACTTATTAGAATGTAAATAACTTAAAGTGTTGTTTTAGTGATGGAAGTACCCGACCGCCCGGATCCGCCTCCGCCTTCAGGAGAAGATTTCAGTCCACCTGAACGAGAGCCTATTGATGGTGAGCTTGACTGATACCATTTCTATATGATGTTAATTCATTGTACAGCGTAACATTAGGTCAATTTAAAATCCACTCTATTTTTCTACACTAAAATACTAAATATCTATCTAGTAATATTAAGAAGTTGGTCCCGAATACAGAGAAATTATTTTGTTACAAAAACAACGACTTATTTATTTTAATAAACAAACTATTGTTGACCTATTATCGTCCTGTTTAAAAGAGGAGCCGCAGGGAACTCGACCTTGACATAACGTGCATATTTGTCAGTGGACGCAGCTCAAAGCACGTCGGGCAACACCAGCGGCGGCGGCGTCTCGCTCGAGGAGGAGATCGTGGAGATCGACCCGCTGGACGACGTCGACGGCGACGCAGACGTCAACGTCATCGGCGACGACGCGGAAAACGTCGTCACCGCCGACGTCGGGCTTAACGAGGTACGTTCAGGCGTACAGTTGTGAGCAATAACATTAGTTGCGTGCGAGTATATAAACACATTCAAATATGAACTTTGCTGCTTTTGGTTGTGGTTGCTTTATAAGTGTCGAGTACACGAGAGTTAATAACGCCCGTCAACGCAAAATAGGTTCCAATTCAAAATATGGTGTTTTAAACAGGGTGAAATTTTAAAATGAGTTTTGATGGGCAGGTACATTAACAGTTTTAGGAGTTTTCTAGTACTTAAATCTCAAATGGTCTCATATAGTCTTTTGATCCTTACATGAAATAGGATCAATTGGCATGAAAAAAAATGTTTGCCTATTTAAACATACATATGGGTCAAAATCAGAGAGGTGAGCATTTTAGGTTTTGAAATATCTGTAAAATTAAGTTTCCTTTTAAAGAAAACTAACATAAGGAGTCTCTTGTATTACTTATCATGAAACTTTTTTGTAAATAGGCAAGCACAAAAATACTTATTTTCGGAATTATAACCGTTAATGAGAATAAAGCCAGAGTCGTGAGTCATTTCGGGAACACTTTATAATATTTTTTATAATAAATATTAACCAACATATCTAATAATGTTCTTCAATAATTTGGAATTCATTCCTTGCTGTATATGAAAACTTTGTTAAATTGCTATTTTTTTTACTAAAACAATTGTTTTTACACTATTCCACATCAAATGTCATAATGGCGTTATTTTTACTACGGTACTTTTAGTTATTATAAATATTCTAGGATTTTATTCTAAATTAATCAAATAAATACCAAGTTTTAATGTCATTTTATCTTATGTATGCAGAATTTAACGCTTTCAGTGATAATTAAGTGACTTATTGGCTTTTATGTGATGTTCCCGGAAATGATGGGAGTGTTCCCAAAATGACAGCCACAATGACGCTAACGTTTTCTAACACCACATAATACTTGATTTCAGTTGTTTATTAAAATAAAAGACATTTAAAGTAAGTAAGTATCCATCTCTTTTTTGTAGGATGCACTACCCAACAAGGTTCCGCTCTTAAAAGTGTTGAATAAGATACTCGAATACCAGTCTCAGAGAACTTCGTTTTCCATCTCATTTTCAGACCAAGGAGGACTGTCAACTAAAATATTTGCCAGCATCTTTTTCTTCTGTCTATACTTTTGCGATTTTTTTCTTCACGCCTTTCTCTGTTTTCTCTTCTCTCTTTCAGGCATATTATTAACAGTCTTTACTTTATTTTCAGCTTTCTTTCTTCGGTAATATTCCCTATCTTTCAGTCTTTTCATCTTTTTTTGTTCAGGAGTCATTTTCTCTTAAAACCTGTGCTTTCTTGCATTAACCTTTTCACGGTGTTATTGTAAGCTAAACTATCCTGCTTCGATTGTTTTTTCGACTTCTTTTTTTCTTTAGTTTTTTTATTCTCCATGATACGCGGATACTTAAAACCAAATTATTACATGCTTGAGCTTTTTTGAAGTAGTGCAGTATAATTTTGTTCATGGAATATCATTTCGGGAACGATTCCATCCGAGAACGTTCCCGAAGTGACCGTTCCCAAAATGATTTTTCGTTAATTATTTTGAGGTTACGCGTGATACAGCCATGTTTAATATTGGTTTTTGAGGTTATGAACAAGTGAGTTGAAATATATATGAGAATTTTGTAAAAAGTATGCATTTACTTGAAAAACAAATCGCTGAATGGCGTTCCCGTAGTGACATGGTATTAAAGTACGCTTCACACATATCAAATTAAACTCTACGTATCACCAAAACCACTTATTGTTTTTCGTAAACACAAAACGCGGCCGCTTACTTCGACCTACGAACTTTACATTGATGCTTCTTAACACAATCTAGTATGTCTTGCTTATATTACATCGTAGTTTACACGACGCGTTCACGAAATGATAAGATAAACGACAGACTGCATTTGAATTGATGAAATCTAAAGAAAATAATTTAATTTTTTTTTATTCGCAGGATACATTTTTAATCTAAGGTTTTTAATGATTACACGAAAACTTGAAATTTACATTTCGTTCTTTGTATATATTTTTTAAGAGTCTAAACTATGGAACATGGTATAAAGACGCGTTCTCGGAATGAAATTTTAGGCATATTTTTATTAATTTTCTGGTAATAAGTTAAGTAGAAAATGAAATATGTTAAGTGCCATGTAAACACGCTTAGCAACTTTATTTTCAAATAAATATTGTAGCAATTTTTAAACATTTTTTTAAGAAAATTTTTGTCGGAAGCGTAATGCTCACCTCTCTGATTTTGACCCATATAAATTTTTGCTGACGGTTTTTTTCAAAATTTGTGATTGCAAATCAAAATATTCCACAAGCTATGGGTATATAACTGTAACGGTTAATTTGCCTGCCCTTCAAAAACAATTACAAAAAAAATACACCCTGTATATCCTTTATTTCCCTTCACCTTCAGGCAGCAGCAGCGCCAGTAAATGATGAAACAGTGATTATCCAACAGCGCAGCCAAGAGAATACGACGAAGAAGAAACGAGATGGAAATGCGTGTAAGCTAGCTTTCATAATGTTTACTGCAGTTTTGATTTTGTCATAATTATTGTTTTATTAATTTGAATGTTTTTTTCAGCACCCGATGAAGGAGAACCATTTACTGTGAAAGAATTTAATCAGGTAAGTCAGTAGAGTAGAATTTTATTTATTCTAGTATTTTGATTTGGAGCGGAATATTACTGCTTCCTAAGTATTCATAAGGAAATTACGTTTTTTTAATCGGGCTTCTCTTTGATCGATTACAAAACGTTTCCTCCGGCAGGAATCCCACCCATGTCGTGCCGGCGGGCATCCCTACAAGCGTGTCGTTATTTCAGAGCGTATTAATGATACCCTACGTGTATACAGGGTGTATTTTTAATAAAGAGAACGAACGATTTCAAAAAATGCTCAAAATAAGCAATCGCAGAGGAGCTGCGGTAAACCGAACGCGTTTACCGCAGCGCTATAGAGTTCCTCAACTCGGCGCGAAGTAACGGTATCCCCTGTGATTCGGCAGAGCCTGCTGCGGCTGCTGGAGTGCCCAGTGTGCCTGGAGTGGATGGAGCCGCCCATGGCGCAGTGCCGGCGCGGGCACCTGGTGTGCGCGCGCTGCCGCGGCCGCCTGGCCGCCTGCCCCGTCTGCCGCACCGCCTTCTCGTCCGTGCGCAACCGCGCCATGGAGGGCGTGGCGGAGGTGGTGCGCTACCCCTGCCGCCACGGCTGCGCGCGCCAGCTGCGCCTGCGCCGCCGCGACGCGCACGAGGCCAGCTGCCCCGCGCGCCGCTACCGCTGCCCCGCGCCCGCCTGCCGCGCCCGGGAGCCGCTGCCGCGCCACAAGCTGCAGCACCACTTCCAGGTACCGTGACTGTGCTGGTCCATACGAGGCAGCTGCCCCGCGCGCCGCTACCGCTGCCCCGCGCCCGCCTGCCGCGCCCGGGAGCCGCTGCCGCGCCACAAGCTGCAGCACCACTTCCAGGTACCGTGACTGTGCTGGTCCATACGAGGCAGCTGCCCCGCGCGCCGCTACCGCTGCCCCGCGCCCGCCTGCCGCGCCCGGGAGCCGCTGCCGCGCCACAAGCTGCAGCACCACTTCCAGGTACCGTGACTGTGCTGGTCCATACGAGGCAGCTGCCCCGCGCGCCGCTACCGCTGCCCCGCGCCCGCCTGCCGCGCCCGGGAGCCGCTGCCGCGCCACAAGCTGCAGCACCACTTCCAGGTACCGTGACTGTGCTGGTCCATACGAGGCAGCTGCCCCGCGCGCCGCTACCGCTGCCCCGCGCCCGCCTGCCGCGCCCGGGAGCCGCTGCCGCGCCACAAGCTGCAGCACCACTTCCAGGTACCGTGACTGTGCTGGTCCATACGAGGCAGCTGCCCCGCGCGCCGCTACCGCTGCCCCGCGCCCGCCTGCCGCGCCCGGGAGCCGCTGCCGCGCCACAAGCTGCAGCACCACTTCCAGGTACCGTGACTGTGCTGGTCCATACGAGGCAGCTGCCCCGCGCGCCGCTACCGCTGCCCCGCGCCCGCCTGCCGCGCCCGGGAGCCGCTGCCGCGCCACAAGCTGCAGCACCACTTCCAGGTACCGTGACTGTGCTGGTCCATACGAGGCAGCTGCCCCGCGCGCCGCTACCGCTGCCCCGCGCCCGCCTGCCGCGCCCGGGAGCCGCTGCCGCGCCACAAGCTGCAGCACCACTTCCAGGTACCGTGACTGTGCTGGTCCATACGAGGCAGCTGCCCCGCGCGCCGCTACCGCTGCCCCGCGCCCGCCTGCCGCGCCCGGGAGCCGCTGCCGCGCCACAAGCTGCAGCACCACTTCCAGGTACCGTGACTGTGCTGGTCCATACGAGGCAGCTGCCCCGCGCGCCGCTACCGCTGCCCCGCGCCCGCCTGCCGCGCCCGGGAGCCGCTGCCGCGCCACAAGCTGCAGCACCACTTCCAGGTACCGTGACTGTGCTGGTCCATACGAGGCAGCTGCCCCGCGCGCCGCTACCGCTGCCCCGCGCCCGCCTGCCGCGCCCGGGAGCCGCTGCCGCGCCACAAGCTGCAGCACCACTTCCAGGTACCGTGACTGTGCTGGTCCATACGAGGCAGCTAAAAATCGTAAATATAAGAAAATTTTTAGGCAACCATACCACCCTTTTTTAGATATATGTATATTACAAAATGTAAGGGAAAAGTTTTTTTTACTATTTCTGACATTTTTAGTACTCAAAACCTTAATGGTACCATAGAGTTTTGTGATCCATACATGAAATAGTATCAAATGGCATAAAAATTGGTTTTGCTTTTTAAGTATTTTTTCTGACTATCACTTTTTCCAAAATTTCTTATTAAGAAATGAAGATCAAAATATCTAAAAAAGTTGTGCATTGCCTTATACAATATAATTACGTAACTACAAAAATGTAGTTACGTAAAATATCCATTTAAAAAATCCACCCTGTATATTGTTATCCGGTCGTATATACCATAAAATTTCAAAAATCCTACAATGTGGATTTCTGATATGGGTTGACAGAGAAGGTCTGGATAGTTATTCATGACGATCGTCGTCGAATTAATTTATTATTTACTAGCGGCCGCCCGCGGCTTCGCCCGCGTTAAATTCGGGGTCGCACAATGTTCCTTTTCTGGACACAGAGGAGAACTCGAAACGGACTTTTAGTAGGTTAATAACTTTATATAAATGGGTTTAGTTCTGAAAAGAACTTTTTAAATCGGTTTAGTTACTTATTAAACGAATTATTATCAAGCGTAAATTCCGCACACGTCCATCACGCGTTAGCCGACCGCGCGAGTGAGCCGCGCGGCAAGTTTATTTCGTGATCTTAACCCCCCTCCCGTACCCCTGCCCGAGTGACGCCTACAACGCATAGCTAGCCGAATACAGTTTATTTTTTTATTTTTTTTTAACTCGTCATATCTTTTGAATGGATTGTCAGAATCGAATAATTCAAAAAGTAATATAAAGATATTGAAGCAGTCTTAAATAATACATCATTTATTTTGATAAGGGTTAATACCAAGGTACAAATAAAGAGCTTTTTGTAGCGGTGGTATTTTAATTTCTTTTTTTCAATAAAAAAACGCTTATTGTGACATGACTGTAATAGTAAGAGATATGCTGCCGCAGATTTTTTTTGATAATGGTTTGTTCTAAAAAAATGTAGTATATCATTTTGTTCTATCATCAATAGTTTTCGCAGCGCACGCTATGTAAGGTAGTTTTTTGATATTTTTTTCACGCCTTGGATTACGTTATCGTAATTTTAGTAAGAATGCCTATTTTTTTGAAAATGAAATATAGCCTATGTCACTCAGGAATGATATAGCTTTCCAACAGTGAAAGAATTTTTCAAATCTGCCAAGTAGTTTCGGAGCCTATTCAATTCATACAAACAAACAAAAAATCAAACCTTTCCTCTTTATAATATTTGTATAGATTAAGATCAATATACTGTAATGTACATATGTTGTGAGATATTTATTACATATTTATTTATTTACTATTTTATACTACTTCCAGGGCAAGCACATGTCGATCCTCAAGATCGGGACGCAGCACAAGTTCTCCGTGAAGGTGAACTCGGAGTACCACGACACGTGGCTGATCACGGCTTTGCAGGAGTACTTCTACATGCGTCTCGACGTCGACGTCTGCACGTGGGGCGTCGTCGTGTACGTCGCCTACATCGGGCCCAAGTGCAACGCGAACAACTTTACGTACCAGGTAGCGTTTTAGACTCGTATTAATAAATCGCACTCAACTCTGAGCTCGGTCTTGAGCGCGAACTTGAGATGCTGTTTTGTATGAAAATGACATATCTAGTTCGCACTCAAGATAGAGCTCAGAGTTGAGTGCGATTTATGAGGCTTGTTTTATAGAGTAAATGGAGAGTTGACGGCTGATAGAAACATTAAGATTTGTAACCGACATTATGGCCTGTTTAAAGGGGTAGATGGAGAGTTGACAGCTGTTAGGAGTGATAGGAAGAAGAGAACATGTTGCGCCGACCCCGCCTTGTGCCTGATAGGGGCAGCAGAATGATGATTATGACTCGTTTAGACCTTGTTGTAAGGATTGGGACTTTCAATTCAATAGGTCTGCCATAATATTTGACGTATTTTATATTATCTGCTTTTTTTGTCACGGTTAGATCTGTAGCTAAATATAAACTGAGTAATTTTCTCCTATTTTTTAGGTGATGAATAAACAAGTCAAATAGGAGATAGTAATAATAAATAGTTTTGTAAAACTAATAGTAAAATTTGCCAACAGGAATGTCTGTCGTTGTGGTTAATTTCTAGGAAGGTGGTATTAAGAAAATCATATGTTTTTTAGGTTTCGTTAACCGGTCAACACAACTGGAGGAAGCTGGTGTACTGCAGAGCGACTCACAGCGACCTGGAGAACTCGGAGCTCAACGTGAGCCGGCAGGACTGCTTCAACCTCACGCTGGACCAGGCGCTCAACTTCGTACGGTTTAAAAACAAGTTAGTATTAACCACAGTATTAATCAAAATATTAATTTCAATTTTCAATTCAAATCAATATGAGTTAATGCATGCTTTAATATACGCCGGCTGCAATTGCGCCAAAAAAAGCCCTCTGTAGCATGAGACGCGACGGGGTAGCAATTTGAGGAAAAACTATTTATATTTTTCGGACTATTAACTGGGTAGTTGCAGTTCGAGCCGACGCCGGTACATCAGACTTTAAAAAGCTGTCAAAAATCTGCAATCGGTTTTACTTTTTGCCTTGACGGGTATGGTTCAATATCAATCGAAGACTTTTGGCAGCTCGCGGGAGTCCACTGTGCCGGTCAGTGCTAACTTCTATTCTGGACGGATTATTCCACTTCGATCACCAAAGTGAACAAAGTGGAACTAAGTATTTCACTGGGATGACTTCAAAAATAAATCACCTCTATTTTTTTATTTCGCAGGCACTGCGAGGCGGACAAATTCCTTGACTTCGAGCTGGAGATCAACCAGATCCCGGTGGAGGCGCGCGACGACTCGGAGTCCTGATGAAGATCCATCACGCAGATGTTCCGGCGGCGGCTCGCGCGCGCCTCGCGCCTGGCGCGCCGACACACCTTCCTGCGCGCCTGGCGGGGCCTCGTCGACGAGGTGCTGCAGTGAGGGTGCTTGACACTGTCGCAATGTGCGCCCAGTTAATAACGTGCGAGTGCTTGCCGCCCCGATCATTAAAAAACTTGCGAGTGTGAGCCGCCCTGATCACTTAAAAACGTGCAAGTGCGATCCGCCCTGATCAGTTAATAAAGTGCGAGTGCGAACCTCCCCGATCACACAATAACATGCGAGTGCGAGCCGCCCCGATCAGTTAATAAAGTGCAAGTGCGATCGGCCCCGATCACTTAATGACGTGCGAGTGTCATCCGCCCTGATCAGATAATAAAGTGCGAGTGCGAGCCGCCCCGGTCATTTAATAACGTGTGAGTGCGAGCCGCCCCGATCATTTATTAACGTGCGAGTGCGAGCCGCCCCGATTATTCAAAAACGCGCGAGTGCGAGCAGCCCCGATCAGTTAATAACGGGCGAGTGCAAGCAGCCCCCATCACTTAATAAAGGGCGAGTGCGAGCCGCCCCGATCATTCAGGAACGTGCGAGTGCGAAACTCCCGGATCACTTAATAACTTGCGGGTGCGAGCCGCCTTAGTACGTCTAGAGGTCCGTTTCGTGTTTTCACTTATACTGTACCCGTAATATGTGTTCTTTAGTATGATACCGCCTAATCGAGTGTAAAGTGTTGATATTGACATTTTCTTCCTTATTACTAAAGCATCCCTTTTGAACACAGATATGACTGCAGCCTGTTATTTTTAAACATCAACATATTAATGGACATCGCAGGCGCTGTTCTCTTTTTGTTATAAGATCATGATCATATTTTTTTTGTAAATTGTCTATGATTAAAGTGCTAAATCGGTTCAAAAATAGTATATCTTCTAGTCGTCATTTTATTTATATCATGTAAATCGTATTACATCCGAAATTTTAAATAACACAAAATACTGATATGTATTATACATACTATGTATGTACGTAGTCTGCCCATGAAGTCATAAAATTTAATTATGGCACCACTCACCAACTAATAATTTATATGGCAACTCGTAAGTTTGACTTTAACTATCACGGTATCTTTTTTAGTGGGGGCAATTTAATTTTGACTTTATTGGCGGCACGAATATATGTTTGATTGTAAGCCAACGATTTCAATGTTTGACACTGTATATAATAAGTAGTACAAAAGTTAATTAAGGACGTAATATTAAAATAATAAAATAAAATGACGTCTATGATAGCTGATTACACTATTGGTTTGTTTTATGTAGTGTTGCCTTACCTGGGAAATTAAGTTCTACAAAGATATACTTAAATAACTTTATAGGCAGATTCTATATTGCGCCAAAAGTTATTTTTTTTAAACTAAATCTGTGGCGCCAAGTATGATTGAAGATTTTTTAGGTTTCTCTAGCTTCTCTTTATTACTTGTACTTGTAAGCAAAATATTGCGGTTAATGTACGAATACCTCTGCATTCAATTTATTGTTTGTAATAATAAAAGTGCCATTTAATACATCATCACAACAAATATTTTGTTTTTGTCATTAGTACTTGAGCCGAACTTTGGTTAAATGAATAAACTAAAGTCTAGTGCAAAAATGTGACACGCACAATCAAACATAAGAAGGGATAATATGATCATTTCTCTTATGAGATTACGCTGTCAAAGGTCCGCCTACAGTAATTGTACCAGAATTTGGATTCCAATAAGTTTTGAAATTCAAACCACACTGAATATTGTTTATTCATTCCTGTTGTGAGTGATACATCAATATCATTTAAGACCATCTCTCTAGCACCATACTCCAATTTAACTCTCTTCTATTTATATTACATTATGGAGATATCATTGAGCATTTATTCATAAGACATTGACTTTGTCTTTTTCCCAATGTAACATACATATATTTATAGCACTTAAGGTGATTTTTCCTATCATTGCATAAATAATAACTAGAATTCATACATTTTTGTTATAAACTATTTAATTTAAGGAATGAAGGCAGAGAACGGATGTAGAGATTTAACCGGTGATCTCATTGAAATAGAATGTTGTTAGATTTATTTGTAGTTCCTGTCTAAGAAGGCACTATTTAATTAAGTATCCTAAAAGTTTTGATTACTTTACGATATTAAAATGTTGTCATAGTTACAAACAAAAAAGTTATAGGGTGTATTTTGGTGTAACTAAAAATAAAACAATACTGATTATCTTATATCTTTTATTTCGTAACATAATCTAAAATAACTTATTATTTAGTAATATGTACAAAAAAGCGGGAGTGTATAAGTTTATACACTATTACTTAGGAATACTACGTCAATATCTACATACCTACTAATATAATTTAAATTCATCGTCATGTCTATTTTTGAGAGAAAAAATATTGCTTTGTTTAAATATTAAACTTTACAACTCCGGAACATTAGAGATCTATCACAAAATATGATTTGAATCTTTATCGAAAATCGTCGAGACAACGGTCTTAACTTGACTTAATTGAGTTAAAAAAATAATGTCAGTATCTTCTTGCAATACATAAAATAATACATATTTGGTATATAAGGGTCAAACTATGATTTCTTACTGTAGTCTGGAGAGTGAGAGCCCGTACTCTGAAACGATAATGTACGCATGTGGTGTTATAAAATAATTATCTGTCCATACACCGTCTAATTTTACATCTTATGTACTTGTAATAAGGGCGAAAACCGAATAAATTGTCATGCGCTTTACTGGATGTCCGCATTATTTTTTGTGCTTCAAAGTTTGGCAACGGACTGGAAATTAGTTGCGTTTAAGTTTTCTGCAAGCAGATTACAATGCATTTCAGAATATGGACTCAGCACTTCCAGACGAGGGTTTTCGTGCCATCGACGCATGAAAAATGTTCAACTTATCACTACTGTGCCTTTAAACTGGTAGAGCCGATTAAACAGTGACGCCGACCTATAGCTTGGCTTAGCTTTGCTGGAACAACTATTTGCGAAAACACAACAATACTGGTTTAGTAATAAAATATTTTATAGCACTTATTACAACATTAAAAGTGTGATAATAATTTAAATATTTCATAACCTTCTAGAGGTGAGTAAAAATCATGTCAAGTGAATTAAAACTTGAATCGTGGTTATGTAAGTTTTATACATCCCTCTTGTATCACAGTCTACCCCTCCCAGCGAGATCATGTTTCATAATATTATTTTGGAGGGGTCCTATAGGGATTTTTGATCAAATCTAGAGATGAGCGTCACTGTAAAATCGGTAAAAAAAGGTTTTTGGAATATATCACAAAACCTGGTATCTTTCTTCTGTATACAAAGGTGGTTTTTGTGGATATCTAAAGGTTGTTAATTATTTAACGAAATAGCCTTCAATCTTTAGGCGACCAATTGCTTGGAAGCGAGCGTCTGGCGAGCGTACTCCGTGCCGATAAGTCCTCGACAGACCAATGAAAACTCTTGAACCGTTTCCAGGAGCCGTCGCTTGCTGCTTTTTTCTCTGAAACAATAATTTCTTTAATCGAATTAACTTTTTAAAAACAACACAACACGCTTAATTCCAATGCTCATGGGGACCGTGCCGCCCAGTCTTCGAAATGCCTCAAATTCTTCCTACAGCATCCACGAAAGAAATTCGGCGAGTTCTATGCTAGGACACTACTTTATGGCACCTGACAAGAGGAGAAACACTAAGGGCCTCGTCACTTAGCCCATTCTCGAAATTAGTTATCGTCCCGACTAGTATTGCAATTCTTCTAGAGGCCCCGATGAACTAGGGCTCGACTGACTGGCTTATTCCTATTTTCTCTGGACACGCTTTCCTCCGATCGGAGGCAATTGGAATTTTTAACACTTAATAAGTTAAGGGAACTCCACGCGATATTTCTTTTTGTAGTATGTATTTAGTACTGGTTAGTAATATTAGTGCAAAAATACAACGCAAAAGTCAATACATAGTTAAATTTTTTTTTCTTATTTTAATAATTCCCAGGATCCCCCGATATTCCCATCTTCCCCTAAAACAGTTTTTCCCTATTTTTCATTAAAAAAGGTTGAATAAACTCGACTTGTCAACTGACTTGATGACGGCAGCGATGAACTTGCGCTTGTGCGCGTCGGTGGCGTGGTGCGTGGGGAAGCCGTCGCCGGCGAGCGCGTGCCGCAGCCAGGCCTGCAGCGAGCCGCGCTCCGGCGCCCAGGCCGCGCGGTTCAGCGCCAGCAGCAGCTCCGCTAGTGGCTCGATGTGGTTGCGTGGCGTCGCGCCTCCTGGGGACGACGATTTTGTATCAGGTATTTTTTAGGTTTATTCCTTTTAGTTCACACTAGGGGCGCATGGGAAAATAAGTTCCGCTTTGCCCCAGTGGTGGAGTTAAAAATGCTTTTGCTACGACTTTCTGAGAAAGACAGTTTCAGTGGTGCCGTAATGAAAGCATTTTTAACTCCACCACTGAGGATAAACGAAACTTTTTTACCTTTTGGCACTAGTGGGAACGAACGGGAATAAACCGTTTTTTTGCTATTTTAGGCTAGCGGAGGCAAATATCAACGCTGTTACTTCGACGGTGTAATCCGGCTTGTTGGGAATTCAAGCAAACTGGAAACATTCGCAGATTAACTGGAATCATTATTTTAGTCAATTTTGGTTGGACTTTTAGGCATATAGTTGAAAACCGATCAATAATATATTTTACAAATTTTAATAGGGTCGATTTTTGAGATGGGTCGTAAAGGGCAGGTACCGGTACCGTTACTGTTACAAGAATAAATCGCATCGTTACTGGAACATGTTGATACACTTTCAACATGCCGATGTACGTCTGCGTGTATCGGAACATGCACTTGTATCAGCACGTGTGCGTGTTTCAGCAGGTGTATCAGTGTATACCTATGCAGCGCAGCGCAGCAGCAGTGAGGGCGGGTGCAGCGGGCTGCAGCGCGGCGGGTCGCGCCAGCGCCAGCGCCGCCAGCCAGCCGCACGCCGCGCGCGCCGCCTGCGCCTCCCACAGACGCACGCAGTTGCAACCTGTAAGCACAACGGTTACATCAGTTATTAAACGTGGAGAAGCGGGCGGGGCGGCACTGAAAAGGTTAAGTAATGGAACGCAATTATTTAACCCTTATAGTGCCAGGCCACCCATGGATTGACAGAAGTTTATCAAAAACTTAAAACCCAAACTCAAACCCAAAATATTCTTTATTCAAACAGACTTCATAGAAGCACTTATTAATCGACAAAAACTACAGAATAATAACTCGACATAAAAGACTCCGATTCGGAAGGCAGTTACTGGCGAGAAGGATCGGCAAGTAACTTGAACATTGCTCTTTTCAAATGCCATATGTACGTTTTATTTACAACGGTATTCATATATGAATCTAATAAAATAAAAATCAAATCTATCAACCTAGATGACCCTGAAAGCAGGTGGGCGGGTGAATTTCTAGAATGAAATCGAATAGTAGAATTGTTACTCGTCGACTGTGGATTTACTGAGCTGCACTAATGTTAATGCCGGCTTCGGAGGACCCACGGGCGACGATGACTGCTTCCTATGAGATGGTCGGAGGCTGTGACGCTCTTAAGGTAATAATTTTTTTAAACACCTATTAAAGTAAATTATCAACGTATAAATGTCCACTGCAGGGCAAAAGCTCCACCATTCAAAATCACATTTTCTTAACAAAGCAACTGACCTAACTGCACGAGATCCGGCAGCAGATCATCAATCCAGTCGAGATGGTGCGGCTTCTTCTTGAGAAGCGCCAGCAGCAGGGCAAACAGCGCCTCGGTGACGTCGGGCGCGGCGGCGGGGTCTCAGCCTATTAAAGTAGTGGGACTATTTGGCAGGGCAAAGCCTCCACCATTTAAAATCACATTTTCTTAACAAAGCGACTGACCGAGTTGCACGAGGTCAGGCAGCAGATCATCAATCCAGTCGAGATGGTGCGGCTTCTTCTTGAGCAGAGCCAGCAGCAGCGCGAACAGCGCCTCGGTGACGTCGGGCGCCGCGCCGGGGTCTCAGCCTATTAAAGTCCCACTGCAGGGCAGGGCCTCCACCATTTAAAATCACACTTTCTTTACAAAGCGACTGACCTAACTGCACGAGGTCCGGCAGCAGATCATCAATCCAGTCGAGATGGTGCGGCTTCTTCTTGAGCAGAGCCAGCAGCAACGCGAACAGCGCCTCGGTGACGTCGGGCGCGGCGGCGGGGTCTCAGCCTATTAAAGTCCCACTGCAGGGCAAAACCTCCACCATTCAAAATCATATTTTCTGTACAAAGCGACTGACCTAGCTGCACAAGGTCAGGCAGTAGATCATCAATCCAGTCGAGATGGTGCGGCTTCTTCTTGAGCAGAGCCAGCAGCAGCGCGAACAGCGCCTCGGTGACGTCGGGCGCGGCGGCGGGGTCTCAGCCTATTAAAGTCCCACTGCAGGGCAAAACCTCCACCATTCAAAATCATATTTTCTGTACAAAGCGACTGACCTAGCTGCACAAGGTCAGGCAGTAGATCATCAATCCAGTCGAGATGGTGCGGCTTCTTCTTGAGCAGAGCCAGCAGCAGCGCGAACAGCGCCTCGGTGACGTCGGGCGCGGCGGCGGGGTCTCAGCCTATTAAAGTCCCACTGCAGGGCAAAACCTCCACCATTCAAAATCATATTTTCTGTACAAAGCGACTGACCTAGCTGCACAAGGTCAGGCAGTAGATCATCAATCCAGTCGAGATGGTGCGGCTTCTTCTTGAGCAGAGCCAGCAGCAGCGCGAACAGCGCCTCGGTGACGTCGGGCGCGGCGGCGGGGTCGGGCGCCACGCCGCGCGCCGTGCACGACACGCACGCGTGCAGCAGGCGACCAGTGTCCGACCACTCGTTGCCTACTAGCAGCACTATCTGTCGAAGGAAGAGAGAAGAGGAACTATTATGAATACTGTTTTGACGCCCACTGCTCTAGTTGTCGCTGATACTAACTTTGAAACCTGGTGCGTATCTCAGTTTATGTGTACAGTCACGACCAATAACATGTACAAACTTCGACTCTTATGTCAAAGCTTGCTATTCATATTTCAATGTATTTGTATACATGTTAATGCTCATAATTGTACAATTTTGAAAGATGAAGAGCTACGAGTCCGTCACCAAATTATTATATTAAAAAAATTCTACTAATGATTTTATTTAATTTTTATATTTAAAGTACTTTTATCGGGCTCGAAGGACCATGTTATAACGGAGGTTGAGTTTGATCAATAATAGATATTGATCACTTTTAACAGACTTTTGTGGACAAGATAAATTAAACAAACAGGTACCCATTTAACAACATCGAGTCCGGTTGCGCACGGCCGGTGGTTAAATCCCGTGATGGTTAAATTTGCGATCTCTGTAATTAGAGATTTGCACTCGTCCAGGAGACTCGTCAACGTTTGTTTTAAGATCTGGAACATCGGCTGCAACGAAAAACAAATTATACATTAGTATGAGGGCAAAATTCACGCAGCGAAAAATGGTTTTCGACATGGTTCCACTTTAAAGAAACTTATTCGGAGTCTCTATCTAGCTGGGACAAGTTGCCACTTTGAGGATCGTTGCGACTAATATTCTTATCCTTGGCCCCTTAAACAAAGGGCTAAGGATGAAAACATTATTCGCAGAAACATGCATGAGCGGGATTACAATATTAATCGCGTTGATAGCGACGTTCGAAGATTATCAAGTGGCTAACGATCTACATTCTCTCGCACTATTATATTATCGATGCCCTGGTTTAAAAGTCAACGATTTCGACAATTGATATTCATGAATATCTGCACCTTATTACGTTAGAATAAGATCTTGCATAGCTTCTTAGTACATCTATATCTATACTAATATCTATATCTATACTTACTAATATATAAAGCTGAAGAGTTTGTTTGTTTGAACGCGCTAATCTCAGGAACTACTGGTCCGATTTGAAAATTTCCTTTTTGCGTTGGATAGTCCATTAGACGGGGAAGGTTTTAGGCTATTGGATATCGAAAAAAACGCGGACGGAGTCGCGGGCGGTCGCTAGTATTATTATGTTTATAACCATTCACATACGAATACTTATTATCGACCAAGTACGTACCTCGACGAGCGTCGGCTGCGTGGCGAAGGCCGGCAGCGTGGGCAGCACGGCGCGCACTAGCGCCGCCGCCAGCGCCGGGCGCGCCGCCAGCGCCGCCACTAGCGCCGCGCACCACTCCCCGCCCCCGCCCGCGCCGCCGCCCCCGCCGCCCGCCGCCGCGCTCTCCGCCGCCGCCACCTGACACGCACACGTACACGTTACGTCACGGTGAATACTGGGGTGTGATTCTATATTGCGTTCACAGTTATTTTAGATCTGCGAGATTCCTTACTTCGCTTCGCATTTGGTATTTATTTCTCCGTACACTAGGCTTCCATGTCACCGTCCTCGTAGGAACCACAGATATTTTTTTCGCCTTTTGGTTCCTATATCATATGTTTAAAATCTAAGCTTTACATTTTAATTTCATTCAAACCAGAGGAAGTGGTTAGGAGCGATGGTGGCCTAGTGGTACGGACGGCGCCTCACATGCGTGAGGTCCGCGGTTCGAATCCGGGCACACACCTCTGGATTTTTCGAAATCTATGTGTGGATTTGTGCCATTAGCTCGGCGGTGAGGGAAAACACCACCGTGAGGAAACCTGCACATTCAGTGATTTTTGAATTTAGTTCAATAAGATCTGAATGTGTAACCATGATCCAATCTGTCTGGTTCCCCTCTATGGGTTACGAAGGTCTGATGGCAGTCGCTTCACTGTAATAACCAGACTTGCCAAATCCTGGATCATAGTCAAAGCGGACCCCGTATAAAAACGGGATAAAAGCTAGGAAGAAGAAGTCAAACCAGAGGAAGTGTAAAGTAAAAGGAATAATAACTGTGAAAGCACAATAGATAAATTCGGTTGGTAAACACACTTTGCAATATCAACAATGAAATATGAAAATGGTTTTACTGCTTAATTAAAGTGTACAAAAAAAATATTCTTTTATTTATAAGATTTTTTTTTTATAAGAAGATCTCTTCTTTTTAATTCATAGCACCTTTCTGACACATTTTGTAAATATGCTAAATTTATTTATTTAATCGTGGTATTTATTTCATGGTAAATAATATAAAAATAAGAATATATATATAGTGAAGACATCAGATTCTCACCTGCGCTTGCAACGTGCGATGCATGGCCTCGGCGAGTCCGCTGAGCAACTCGGCCGCCTGCGCGGGCTCGGCCGCAGCTAGCGCCGCCCCC
The DNA here is from genome assembly GCA_958496325.1 of Nomophila noctuella. NCBI lineage: Eukaryota > Metazoa > Arthropoda > Insecta > Lepidoptera > Crambidae > Nomophila > Nomophila noctuella. Next base: position 5,154,288 of record OY292487.1, on the reverse strand, counting down.
GCCGCGCCCACAAGTTGCCGCACCACCCACACGTCGCGTTTGCCCCCGGAGTTCTACAAATGCCAATAAAGCGAACTGTAAAACAGTATCGGTATCCTTCGCCTTGCATGTACTAGTTCGGAGGGATGTGTGTGCCCGTAAGCTGGACACACGTACGGCCCTCAAAGTAACGTGTTACGTTTGCGTCTTAAATCTATTCTAATATTATAAAGAATTATTAAAATATTGTGTTGGTATATTTCTTAAATTGTGAGGGGTAATACCGGAATCTCCTGAATTTATTTTATAAATTATTCAATAGAAAGCCATATTATTATTACACGGCTGAGTGGCAAATGTTATATAAACAGCCATATAATAAAAAGGCTTTTACGTGGTAGTCTGTTTAACAAAGTAAATTTGAGAAAAAAATGGTCGAATAAAAAAAAGTTTTTCTTACGAGCGCTGACTTATATTTCATAGAGATTATGCCCAACGAAGTGGGTACAGGTCAGCTAGTTATATAATTCAAAAAGTTGTTATCCAGAAATTATTCTAAATCTTTTTTTTTCCATCACACTGACCTCGAGCTGCTCCCTGGCGATGCGCACGATGTCCGGCGCGACGGCGGCGGCGGGCTGCGCGCAGTCGGCGCACAGGCGGCGCAGCGCCAGCGCGGCGGGCGCGGGGCAGCGGGCGAGGCCTCCCCCGGCCGCGCGCACCATGGCCCCGCCCAGCGCCGCCGCGCGCGCGCCCTCCAGCGAGCTCAGCCACGACGCGTACGACCCTGTACACGGACGGATAAGGCACATCATAATGACAAATCTATTCGAGGTAAAATTATCAACTTAACCCTACAAGGCTCAATTTTTTTTTAGTTCGTGGCAAAAATATATTATTTGTAAATGGTGATCAGAAGCTTAGAAAAAATAATAAAAAAAATATTAAATCCATATTTTAGGAAAAAAACAACTTTTTATTTCAGTTCCACATACGGTACACTGAGCCTTAACTATATTTTTTGGTATTAAACTAGTACAATTTGAATTGTTATGGAATAGTTACCTTTTTAAATTTTTAGACAAATATTTACAAGAAAATTAAATAATTATTTATATTTTAGTTTTTATAATTAGAATAATTCCCTTTTTCATATTTTTTATTATTAAATTATTAACTTAATACAATTAATATATGTATTTATTTAGGCAAAGTTCTACGTGCCATTTTTAGCAAAATATGAGTGATTTTCGTTTGCGACCAGGTTATTTTCATCGTTGTCTTTTTTCAGTCACAGAACTAGGTAATATTCTAGATCTAGGACCGATTCAATGATCGTCTTGGTGCCCGAAATTGTGTTATGGTACAGTAGTCGTCCCTGAAGTCATTCCTGATGTACTAGGCTCATCTTCCTAGCGTTTATCTCGTTTCTGTGTCGGGGTCCGCTTTGACCATGATCCAGGAGTGGGCGAGTCTGGTTATAACAGTGAAGTGTCTGCCATCAGACCTTCGTAACCCTTAGAGGGGAACCAGACAAAAAAATCGGATCATGGTTACACATTCAGTTCTAACTGAACTAAATTCAGAAACTATCTAAGAGTGCAGGTTTCCTTACAGTGTTTTCGCTCACCGTCCAGCTAAGGTCACAAATCATCACATAGGTTTTCGGAAAATCCAGATTTTTGTACCCGGCTTCGAACCATGGCCCTCACGTATGTGAGGCGCGGTCCTTGCCACTAGGCCACCATTGTTCCTTCTACTACTTCTCGTACTAGGCTGAGAGTTTGCTATTCTGTTCTTCGCGACATTCCTCCTCCTCCTTGAGTCGTATTCCTCATACCTGAGGGTCTCGTGATCATTGTAGGAAATGAAACACACAACAACTCTCATAGCAAATTCGATAGAGTGGTTTGCCATTCTCTTCTCCATTTCACACACTTTCTTGCAGTGTGCAGGTTTTCTCACGATGTTTTCCTTCACAATACAGCTGGTATGAAAATTTAGCGACATAATCTGCAATAAAATCAAAGTATTCATAAAGTAAGTTATCGTTAGTACGTGTAAGAAAAACTCAAACTAAAGCTCAACGTACCGTATGTGGAACACAGATAAAAATATGATTTTCTCATACATTTGCTATTGTAACATAAAAAACATCTTACCTCTGCAAAATATACACATCTTTACACCACACAGAATTTTTTTAGACCAAAAACTGTTTGATTTCTATTTTTATTTTATTTTTTAATTCAACCAAACGTCGAAATTATCACTTTCACCCAAATTTCACACCGAATGCTCTATTACATAAAAACAAACGACGTGTTTAGGTCAAAATTTGTATTACTACGTTGCTAAATGTCACAAGCTTCTAATAAGATGACAAAAGAGCCGCTACTCCTAATTAAATAGCCATAGGAACGATTTAAATTCGTGTTCCACATATGGAACCAGGTGCCTTGTAGGGTTAATGCCTGACAGTTATGGCTGAAAATCACTTGAATTTAGACAGTGAGTTGCGCGATCAAGTTATCGAGATATATTGCAGGTTTATAGGCACGGTGCAGAAACTATAGAGGGTGCTAAAATCCTGATTTTTTTTCTGTGATTTGACAGTAAAATTTGACATTTAGCGTGAAAGTTTCGAATATGACCGTGTTTTTCCGTGGTTTGAACTGTCAAATTCTACTGAGAATTACCGACATTGAGATTTAAAAGCTTTGAATATGAGTCACGAGATGGCAGAGTCATCGCTACGCACGGTGCCTACACGTTCTCTTTACGTGCGCTTTCATTAAATCTAAATAGCTAAGAACTTCCTGCAGTGTGAGGCTGAGAACTTACTTGAGCTGATCAAGCAAACCGGATAGAGCTCATACGACCAGGTCCCGATCCCAGGTGATACAGAAACAGCTTGAAGATGGCTCGCTCGTGTATACCAGTACTCACCCAGGCAGTCGAGCGCGGTCTGCAGCGTGCGCTTGTCGGCGGCGGTGTGGGCCAGGCGCACGGCGTGCTCGAGCAGCGCCAGCAGCGGCGGCGGCGCGCGCTGGTGCGGCGCGGCGTCGGCGAGCGAGGCCAGGGCGTGCAGCGTGCACTCACCCAGGCAGTCGAGCGCGGTCTGCAGCGTGCGCTTGTCGGCGGCGGTGTGGGCCAGGCGCACGGCGTGCTCGAGCAGCGCCAGCAGCGGCGGCGGCGCGCGCTGGTGCGGCGCGGCGTCGGCGAGCGAGGCCAGGGCGTGCAGCGTGCACTCACCCAGGCAGTCGAGCGCGGTCTGCAGCGTGCGCTTGTCGGCGGCGGTGTGGGCCAGGCGCACGGCGTGCTCGAGCAGCGCCAGCAGCGGCGGCGGCGCGCGCTGGTGCGGCGCGGCGTCGGCGAGCGAGGCCAGGGCGTGCAGCGTGCACTCACCCAGGCAGTCGAGCGCGGTCTGCAGCGTGCGCTTGTCGGCGGCGGTGTGGGCCAGGCGCACGGCGTGCTCGAGCAGCGCCAGCAGCGGCGGCGGCGCGCGCTGGTGCGGCGCGGCGTCGGCGAGCGAGGCCAGGGCGTGCAGCGCGGCCTCCTGGCGCGGCTCGGAGCCCGCCGCCGCCGCCGCCTCCAGCGCCGCCTCCACGCGCGCCCAGCACCAGTCGCCCAGCACGCCGAAGCAGTACATCTGACAGACCAACCCCACATCGTAAAACATTGTTTTCCTGGCATCCTGGTACTTTGTAATGAGGTTGTTTTCAAATTTAATTAATTATATCCGCTAGATGGCGTTATGTTAACATCGGATTTGAGTAACGCTGACATCGGTCGATTTGAAAGCCTTTTTACGCCTACAGAAAAAGAGCAAGCGAGAGTATGCCTATGTTACGCAATCTTGCAATAAAGAAGCCATTCGGAAACAACCTCATCCACAGAAACTTAAAAATCCTGTGGTCAACAAACGGTAAATCAAGGTCTCATTGGATTTGGTGGGGAGCGTAGTATCCAGTGAACCGAGAGCTAAACGAGGCAGATAATCAAAAACAAAACAGAAATATAAAAAAAACTTAACCCACTAATGATGCGCATCTTAATAAAATAGAAACATATTCGTCGTTAACTAAATTAAATTATAGTCCAAACAGTAACTCACGACGGTATCAGCGATGTCCTGCCTGTAGCAGCGCAGCAGCTCGAGGTCGTCGCGGGAGAGCGCGCCCTCGTCCGGCGACTCGGACTTGGCGATCAGCGTGTCGAGCAGCCGCGTGAACACCTCGCGCCAGAGGTAGCTCATCTTCTCCGTCGTGTCCATTATGTTTAGCACTTCGTCCTGTAGGAACGAAACTTGTTTGAATATCAGTGTCTTTGTAGTGACGTACTTGCAAGTCACGTGACATAGACCTTAAAAAAAGATCCGTGAAAAATCCGCGTGAAAAGTAACGAATACCGATTGTTAAAATCCTACATAAATATGCACAAATAGCCTACATAAAAAGGAATTGCCGCAATTACCACCCAGGCGCTTTCTCAATAGCTACGCCCACAAAAATGTCTGTCATCACGGAACCAATGGGAATCTTCAAAAAGGACAAATCATCCCAGGACAACCAATGACGGCTGAAGGACGACGTAGTTTTAAATTTTAAGTGTCACTCTGTATCTTGTACTCCTCTGTGTAACACGCAAATAAATTAATTTAAATTTATCAAGTCTACAGTCTGATTTAAAATCACAAAAGTAAAAACGCTTCACGTACATAATTTGGCCCTTCGTTCCGGGATCTTCAGCCAGACCAGTTACCAGTTACCAGAGGCTACGACAGCTAGGAGGAACCGTTGGATAGAAGACGCAAGCTGCACCAACGCCAGCAACAATAAAGCGCAGTTCGGTAAGACGTGCCAGCCAAGATATCCTAACACCTTCCCCTTCGCTTAATACCGCTTCCTATCACCCTACCGTACCGTACGTTGAGTAATAGTACATACCTACATCAGTGATATTGCATTATAATTATCCATATACACAGTGTTTTCGCTTCAATATTTGCAAAACGTGATTTACACCAGCTTTTACATACGTTTAATACCGTAAAATGCCTAATTTCGATAATTTAACGATACCGCCAAAATCTCCCACACCTACATCCCCCAATAAGGCTAGCAGTGAATTAAATACTCTTATTCGTAAAAGGGGTGCAATTAAGGGAAGATTGACTAGGCTAAATACTTATATTCAGTCTATGATTGACGAACCGTCATCATTCAGTAAACCCGAATTTAAATTACGCATTCAAGGAGCTTCTTCTATTTTAAATGATTTTAATAGCACTCAATCTAGCATAGAAGAACAGTGTGATAATATCGATGAACAGTTAGATTATAGAGAAGAATTTGAACGTTACTATTACAAAATTATTTCTAAATCTGAGGGTATGCTTTCTGATGATAGGGTCACCGACCATTCGCCAAAGTCAGCGCTTAATTCTGTAAAACTTCCTAGTATTTCTTTACCTGTTTTCGATGGTTCGTATGAAAATTGGCTTATTTACAGGGACACTTTCTTATCGCTTATCCATAATTCCCAAGAAATTAGTCCTATTCAAAAATTTCACTATCTCAAATCATCATTAAAGGGTAGTGCACAATTAATTATTGATTCGCTAGAATTTTCAGCCTCGAACTACAGCGTTGCGTGGGAATTACTCACAAATAGGTATAATAATAGCAGATTATTAATTCAAAATCACGTCAAAGCACTATTTTCTATCCAATCCCTGACTAAAGAATCTCCCGTGCTACTGCGAAAGCTTATTGATACCGTTCTTAAAAACATTCGCGCTTTAAAAACGCTCGGAGAGCCTACCGAACACTGGGACACCCTTATTATATACATTATGGTTTCTAAACTAGATCCCACTACCGAGCGGGAATGGGAACAGCATAAAAGCGCACTGATTTCCAGAAATAGCACGGGTGACTCCAAAGAAGGGTTAAGGATCGAGAACATAATTGATTTCATCGGTAGTAGGGCAGACGTGCTAGAAACATTATTAGTCAGCCATAGCAAAGGAACCACCGAACATCGCGATATGAAAAAACAATATAATTCACAAAGGGTGCACTGTAATGTTTCTTCAACGCTCACTAATAAACCGCAAACTTCACATAACAAACCTTGTCCTATGTGCAACTCTAAACATTCGTTATATTCTTGTCAACAATTTCTAAGCTTATCTGTCGAAGAAAGGTATAACGTAATTAATCATCATAAATTATGCGAGAACTGTTTACGCGCAGGGCACGCAACGAGCGACTGCCGGTTCGGCCCGTGTCGGAAATGTTCGAAAAAACATAACTCGTTATTGCATCGTGAGGTATCTATTGGAGGCACGCAAAATAGCGCCTTGACGTTATTCACATTAGGTACCGAATCTCAAGTTAATGACTCGAATCACTGTTCACATAGCAACACTCTAAGCGCGCAAGTTAGTGAACCGGTTTTATTGTCAACAGCAATTATAGAAATAAGGGACAGTCAGAATAAGTATTTAACAGCGCGCGCAATCTTAGATAGTGGAAGTCAGCGTTGTATAATAAAGGAATCATTTTGCAACAAATTAAACGCGCAATTAATACAGTCCACTCATAGCATCAAGGGTGTAGGTAGCTCAGTAACGAAAAGCACTAAAACCTGTAACATCAATATCAGGTCGTTATGCAGCTCCTATACAGAAAATATACAATGTTTAGTACTTCCGGAAATAACTTCTGACTTGCCGCCTACTTCAATTAACGCATCAAATCTTCGCATTCCTAGTCACATTCAGTTGGCCGATTCTAGGTATTTTGAGTCAAATCCGATTGACATCCTAATAGGCGCGGATATTTTCTGGGATCTTCTCATTGAAGGGCAATTACGCTTGAAAAATGGTCCAGTCTTACAGAATACCAAATTAGGATGGATAATTTCGGGCCCTATTTACACTAATTCAAACAGTACTTCGCACGTAATTTGTAACTTTACGCAAACAATTGACGCTCAAGTAAAAAAATTCTGGGAATTAGAAGAAGTGCCTAGGGTAGCTGATATACGCAGTGATGAGGAAAAGGCTTGCGAGGAGCATTTTATAAAGACAACAACTCGCAATGAGGATGGCAGGTTCTGTGTTCGCATCCCTTTCAAGGATAGTCCCACCGCGCTGGGTGATTCATTCTCTCAAGCTGCGAATAGATTTTATGCACTTGAAAGACGATTAGAACGCGTACCCGAATATAAAAAATTATACGCGGAATTTATCAAAGAATATCTTGAATTAGGTCATATGGAAAAAGTGCAATCATACAAAACGCCTCATTATATACTACCTCACAAAGGGGTGTATCGTCCTCTTAAAAGTACTTCAAAAATGAGGGTTGTTTTTGATGGAAGTGCACCGACAAGCACTGGAAAGTCATTAAATGACATTCAATTCGTAGGTCCAGCTATACAAGGTGATCTAATTGCAATTTTGTTACGTTTCAGACAGCACCAATATGTAGCTTGCGCAGATATCGAGAAAATGTACCGGCAAGTACTTATACATTCGGATGACTGCGACATGCAATTAATATTATGGCGCGATAATCCTGAAGATGACTTAAGTGTATACCGATTAAAAACTGTTACTTATGGTACTGGCTCCGCAGCTTTCTTGAGCGTCAGATGCCTGAAAGAATTAGCACACCATTATTCTGACGAGGAGGTTAGTAGAACGATTAGGGAGGATTTCTACGTAGATGACCTAATTACAACATCAGATTCTAAAATAAACTTAATTCGAATCTGTGAAGAAACTAGTAAAGTTTTGAAGTCAGGGTGTTTTCCGCTACGAAAATGGGTTTTTAACTTTGATTTAGAATCGCTTGAACCTTTTCAGGACACGTCAAAAGAATTATCCTTAGGAGAAATTACGCATCAGAAAACACTAGGTCTTTGTTGGAACAATCATTCTGATACGCTTCATTACAACACAGAATTTTGTATTGATTACGACAAAGTAACTAAGCGGGTTATTCTATCAAAAATTTCTAAAATATTCGATCCGTTAGGCATGCTCAGCCCATTCATAATTAACGCGAAGGTTTTATTACAAAAACTATGGCTGACAAAGGTTGGCTGGGACGACCCGCTTCCCGATGACGTAGCACGCGAATGGGAGCGATTCGTCAACAATATGCCATTCCTTTCTAATATCGATGTTCCAAGAAATGCAGTAGGTACCGATTCGTCACGCATAGAATTGCACATATTTACAGACGCGTCTCAAATTGCCTACGGGGCATGCGCCTATATCCGCACGCAATGTAAAAACGGGAATATGATTGTCCGATTGTTTTTCTCTAAAGGAAAGGTTTGTCCTTTACGCCCTGTAAGCATGCCGCGATTAGAATTGCTAGGCGCACTATTAGGAGCGAGGCTTTATGAAAAAATTAAACAGTCGGTACGTTGCAAATTCAGTAATGTGTCATTTTGGACCGATTCCACTATTGTCATAGGCTGGTTACGCATGAATCCTAACTTACTAAAACCCTTTGTTCAAAATAGGGTTGCCGAAATTCACGAATTAACACGCGACCATTCGTGGAGGCACGTAGCTGGCAAGGAAAATCCAGCAGACATAGTTTCCCGTGGGGCTTATTTAGACACACTTTCCTCAAATACTCTCTGGTGGGAAGGCCCATCCTTTTTACAAAATATAAACTTCGACGCTTCAATTACTGAAACCCCTGAAAGCTTAGGCTGCTCGATTTCTGATTTGCCTGAGATTAAGTCCAGTTCAATACACACGCATCTTACATCACAACAACCCACTAGTTGGTTTCCTTTTGATCGATTCTCACAATTCAATCGCATGATACGTGCTTGTGCTTATTTTCTACGTTTCATACACAACATTAAAAATAAAACTAACAGGCGGGTAGGAGCGTTGATTCTTGATGAAATAAATGAATCGATTAAAACACTAACACATCTCACACAAACGGAATCATTTGCGGAGGTTTATAACGCATTGTCTAAACACGGTCAGTTAAATAATTCGCACAATCTATGTAATTTAAATCCATTTTTAGACGACTGTAAATTAATTCGAGTCGGCGGGCGCCTGAACAATTCCGATTTCTCATACGACAAAAAACATCCCATACTGTTACCAGGTAAACATCGATTCACAGTACTATTGTTTCGTGCCGAACACAAACGGCTACTGCACGCAGCGCCGCAAGCCCTCTTGTACGCGATAAGAGAGACGTGGTGGCCGGTCGGAGGGAGAAATGTCGCAAAACAAACCATTTACGAATGTATCAAATGCGCCCGTTTTCGCGCCAAAACGCTAACGCCAATCATGGGTAATTTTCCTGCGGAACGCTTAATTCCAGGTTTTACATTTATGCACGCAGGAGTAGACTACATGGGTCCAGTCTACGTTCTAAACCGTAAAGGCCGGGGCGCGCGAACTGTCAAGGCATACGTAGCTATATTTATATGTTTTGCTACACGCGCTGTTACTTTGGAATTGGTAGGTGACTTATCGACAGATGCATATCTACTGGCGTTCAACCGGTTTATTTCGCGCCGCGGTAAACCGTCTGATATTTATTCAGATAACGGAAGGAACTTTGTCGGGCTCAGCAATGAGTTTGCTAAATTTTTGTCTAACTGTTCACAGGATATTATTGATTACGCTACTAGTCAAAGCATAAAATTTCATTTTATTCCCCCCTATTCACCTCATTTCGCAGGATATGTAGAAGCTGGAGTAAAATCTTGTAAACATCATTTACGACGAGTTATTGGTAATTTACATTTAACGTACGAGGAGTTCAATACGGTTTTAACCCAGGTTGAAGCGGTCCTTAACTCACGTCCCCTTAGTCCTATGTCTACAGATCCTACTGACTACACTCCCCTTAGCCCTGCTCACTTCTTGGTTGGTCGTCCACTGACAGCTCCGCCGTGCAGCGATCTACGGGAAGCCAAAACTTCATACTTGACGCGTTATCAGCGCGTGGAGCAGATCCGGCAAAACTTTTGGACTAGATGGTCCAAAGAGTATATATCTGAGATGCAAATTCGTAACAAGTGGAAAACGCGCCAAGCAGACCTGAAGCCTAATGTAATGGTTTTGATAAAGGATGACCATTTGCCCCCGCTGAAGTGGCGCTTAGGCCGCATTATTAGCACTGTTCCAGGAAACGACGGTGTATCCAGGGTAGCGGACATTAGAACCAGTTCAGGCATCATTAGACGCACATTTGCCAAGATATGTCCACTGTGGGAAGAAGATCGAACATAACTATTGAAAGTGGTCTCTTTCAACGCCGGGGGCATGTTAAAATCCTACATAAATATGCACAAATAGCCTACATAAAAAGGAATTGCCGCAATTACCACCCAGGCGCTTTCTCAATAGCTACGCCCACAAAAATGTCTGTCATCACGGAACCAATGGGAATCTTCAAAAAGGACAAATCATCCCAGGACAACCAATGACGGCTGAAGGACGACGTAGTTTTAAATTTTAAGTGTCACTCTGTATCTTGTACTCCTCTGTGTAACACGCAAATAAATTAATTTAAATTTATCAAGTCTACAGTCTGATTTAAAATCACAAAAGTAAAAACGCTTCACGTACACCGATATGAATACGGATTTTCTTTTCTTGTCGTATACGGATATCCGGAATATCAATACTCTACAATGTAGAGTCTACATGGTGGACTCGTTCGCGCTCTTGGAGTGTGTAACGTTGCGAGCTCCGCGCTCAGCACTCTAATCACCGTCGGTTTTAAGCGAAGTGAACACAGAGGGGAGCGAACGAAGGTTGTGTGTTCGTCAGTCTTTGGAGATGCGAGTACCATTTCCGTGGAGCGATTGCAGGAGCGCGGAGCGCAAAAGGTTTGCGACCGTTTAAGTGGATGCCCAGCTTAACAACTCTAGAAGCACCCACACAAGATAAAGTTATGTATTTAATTTTAGGTTGTTAATGTGCCGTAAGTAGGTTTGTACATAACATACTGCTATATCAAAAAATAAACGAGCAAATTAATCAGTTGATGGCTTTTACATGCAACGTATACAAATCGCTGAAGACCGCGTCTCGTGGCGCCGCTTTCACGAGCGTGTGGGCGTGGCACTCCGCTATAGCCACGCCGCATGTGACTAGCGCTGCCAATATGAACACACTGAGCATTACCTGCAGCGTGTACCACGCGCCGAAGACCAGGTTGGAGCGCGTCTCGTGCAGCGGGTAGTGCGAGGGGGCGGCCTGCGCGGCCAGCAGCAGCTCGATCAGCTGCCGCGCCCCGTCCGCGCCCGCCTCCAGGCCCTCCAGCCCCTCCGCCGCCTTCACGAGCGTGTGGGCGTGGCATTCCGCTATAGCCACGCAGCACGTGACCAGCGCTGCTCATATGAACACACTGAACATACCTGCAGCGTGTACCACGCGCCGAAGACCAGGTTGGAGCGCGTCTCGTGCAGCGGGTAGTGCGAGGGCGCGGCCTGCGCGGCCAGCAGCAGCTCGATCAGCTGCCGCGCCCCGTCCGCGCCCGCCTCCAGGCCCTCCAGCCCCTCCGCCGCCTTCACGAGCGTGTGGGCGTGGCATTCCGCTATAGCCACGCTGCATGTGACCAGCGCTGCTCATATGGACACACTGAACATACCTGCAGCGTGTACCACGCGCCGAAGACCAGGTTGGAGCGCGTCTCGTGCAGCGGGTAGTGCGAGGGCGCGGCCTGCGCGGCCAGCAGCAGCTCGATCAGCTGCCGCGCCCCGTCCGCGCCCGCCTCCAGGCCTTCCAGCCCCTCCGCCGCCTTCACGAGCGTGTGGGCGTGGCATTCCGCTATAGCCACGCAGCATGTCACTAGCGCTGCTAATAGCTCCTGTTAATGAAATAGATAAGATTGCTTTTCATTACACTTATCAGCGACATCGAATCACATCAATGAAAAACAAGAGGTGGAATTCACTAAGCGCAAATGTCATAATCTCACGGTTTTATCAACGGCGACAGTACAAAATTACAATTAGTACTAAATTCCTACTGTCAACGATGGTACAACCGTGAGATTATGACATTTGCGCTTAGTGAATCGCCCCCAAGGTATCTTGCTTATTTTTCTCCTTCTTATCTGCAATAAAATTAGTCAAATTGCTAATGCGACGTGGTACGCGCAAATGTTACGTATATTTAATTTGATCTTAAACAATTTTATACTTAAACTATTCTTTAGTCATAAAGGCTATAGAGTTGCACTTATGACTCGCGAATAAAATATTGTAGATGTTTCTCCTACCGGTGTCTTACATAGCTAATTCTCGATTTTCGAATGTATTTAAACTACTCACCCAAATATGTGTAATTTTCTGTAGGGGGCATTACTTGTCAAAAATTATACTCCGTGATGTATGATACCCACCTCGTTGATGGAGTTGGGCACGTTGTCCCTGTGCATGATGGGCGCGGTGAGGGCGGCCAGCTCGGCCATGAGCTGCAGCGCGGCGTGCGGGTGCCGCGCGGCCTCGTGCGACGCGCCGGCCGCGCGCACGCCCGCCAGGCACGCCTCGCACGCGTCCAGCGCCGTGTCGCTCACGCACTCGTTGCATCTGACACAACACATGTAAGTGTAAACCACCACACTATAGTAATACCTTTCTGGTCGGTTTTGACTATGGCGGCCGATCTTACGATCAACCATCTGGTTGACCAATGCCTGCGTATCTACGCAGGATACATTATACTAGCTTTCCACCCGCGGCTTCGCTTATATTGGATTTCGGTTATACTGGAAAATCTGTTTTTATCCCCCTCGGGGTTATTATTTATTCCGGACAAAAGTACCCTATTATTTAAACCGGTCTTTTAACTTTACGTCTGCAAAATTTCAAAGCAATCGGTTCAGGAGTTACGGCCTGAAAGCTTAACAACAAAACAAACAAACTCACCTTCCGCTTTATAATATTTAGTAAGGATGTAGTGCACAAGTAAGTGCGCGAACATAGGTGCACTCCCACTTGCTGTTACAGCAATTTGATACGATCGTGGAGAGATCAGACGTAAGAACAACGACTAAACGTGCCTTCCGATGCACGGAGGAGCTCAATATAAAATTTTCAGTCGCGGCGTTCAGCCACGACTAGACTATCTATGCAAGTTTGTCACAGCCTCTAGACTTACGTGTATAGTAAGTGAACGACGGTCAACAACGCGCGGATCAGGGGCATGCGGTCTCCGAGAGTCCCCGTGTTCTCGGGCGAGTCCTCGCCGCCGAGTGTCAGCCAGCTACACGCGCAGGTCGCAGCGTTCAGCCATGACTGGACTATCGCTTCAGAAGGCGGGTCTTTACTGTAGTCGCTGAAACAAACAGGAGGATGTCATCAATACGGTATTTGACTAACAGGTGAAATGGCCGACTGTGATACAAAAACGCATTGAAGATGGACTTAATTTTATTTTTGTATTTTCTCGACAATCAATTAGGCCGAAAAAAAGTAGGTGCTATTAAAATATGATAATATGCCACCTATTGCATACAAGCACAAATAATAAGCAGTACAGACTAAGTTAATGATTTTATAGTTGCCAATATAAATTAAACCTATGTATTTGTTGGAGAAGAATGAATAAATGATTGAAAATGGATGTTTCGTTAGAAAAGAAGAAAATGTGAAGTAAGACTATCTAAATAATATTAACTTACTTATATACAGTCTGCAAGCAACGCAGCATATCATCCAAGACTGCTGGGCACGCTTGCTGCAGTGCCGCACGGTTCTTGGCACGAAGGGCTGAACCCATGGTCATGCTGTTGTACTGTAAGACAAGTAAAAAAAGTAAATAAGTTACAAACAAAGTAAAACCTTGCTTACCTGGCGAACTTCGTACCTACTCTGGACTACAACAAATATTTTAAAACCAAAATCAGCTCAATCGACCCAGCCGTTCTCGAGCTTTAATCAGACTAACAAACAACAATTAATTTTTATTTGTATAGATTTCATAAATGAAGAACGTTAACTAGAGAAACCTACTTTGGCTTACAATAGCTTGTCTGACTAAAGTCAGATCTAATAAAATGACTAATGGCAATGAAAATAATGATTAAGTTAAACTCATACTATTACTATGAAGTGTTAGTTATCCTTACTTCTTCTGGTATCACAGTGAGTACTTCTAGTAGTAATGAAGTGTTCTCGGCAGACGATAAGGGCCTCAATATTGCAGCCAAATCTGTAGTACCTTGTTGCAAAATAAATGCTGCAAGCTAAAATGAAAAATACAGTTAACATCAATAATTCCCAGCAGAGAAGGGGTATATAGCATACATTTTTGATGTAGGTTTGATATAAACTCATAATCCTTGATACAAAGAAATGAATTTAAAAAAGGAATGTTTTTTTTTGAAGAATCCTTTTATATTAGATTCAATGAAATATTTTTTAAGAATAAGATAGAAAATTAAAGACTATAATTCTGAAATTAAATTAAATATGTTTCATTTCACAATATATTATCTGCTTACTGGCAAAACAACATAAATGCAGATGACATTGAACTGAGATTTAAAATTTCACATTCCATTCTATTGATACACATAGTTTTAACTTAGGCTATTTTACTCTGAGAGACGAACTTCTTAGCTATCCATGGATTCTCCGTGCCGGTGCCGGGTCCATCGCATGGAACAGAGAGGAACGTCAGTCGTCGCCTGGGACTTTCGACCCAGCGTGTAGGTTTAAGGGGCCCCTTTATAGTATACTAATGATCACCTTCACCGATGACGTTCCTCTCCCTTCCCAACCATATTTGATTATTACTTTCTCACATATTTTGTTTTATTATCCATAGAAAGAGCGAATTACGTAGCCGTCCCGTATGAAGACTGCTGACGCCGCTGCTCTACATTTGGTGCAACAGTACAGAGTGCAGTTCGTGACGTCAATCCCATTTCCGATAGTTATTTGTTAGAAATTAATTTGGCATTCCATAATCCCACTTCGATTAGGACTCATCTAATTTTAGTTATAATTATTGTAATTTTTATTTAATAAATCTTTATCATAAATTGGTTTTTTTTCGAACCTCCGGCTGCAGTAAACGTAATTGGCGCAGTCGGTAGGATACTCGCGGGTCGGTTCGCGAGATCGGGAATAGTAGGTAGCTAGGCTTCGTTACCAATCTCGTCGCGAGTCACCCGGGTGGCTGTCCAGCCCCGTCTTCGAGTATCCGGAATCTACGGACCTGCTGCAGACCAAGAGGAGAATCCAGCCTTCGATTCACGAAAAGGACCAGTTATGAAATTGTGAGTACACTTGAATTGATATCTCGTGTTGCTTCCTTTATCCTAGTATTTTATCTTAACCTTCAAGATTTATCATCCTAGAGCCAATAGTTCTCGGGAGTCTGTATCGAAACAGGCTCGCCGAAATCAAACAGATAGTAATAGAGAAATAGTTAGTGAATTAGATTTAGATTTAAATATATCTTTAACAAATATGTCTCACGACCCGGACATGATCTTCAAGGCCCTACGCCTTGTCCCGGAATTTGACGGGAACCCTAATATTCTTACAAGGTTCATTCATATCTGTGATCAGCTAGCTAAACAATATCTAAGCCAGGCTCCAGGTAGTGAATTATCTAATTTATGCTTGATCAACGGCATACTTAACAAGATAACAGGGAGCGCCGCATGTACTATTAATTCCAACGGGATACCGGAAAGCTGGTTGGGAATTCGAACTTCCCTTATCAATAATTTCTCTGATCAACGCGACGAAACGGCATTGTACAATGACCTCTCTCTGGCTACGCAAGGTAACAGGACCCCGCAGGAATTCTATGACCATTGCCAAACTTTATTCAGTACGATGATGACGTATGTGACATTACACGAGACGTTACCTACGACTGTACAAGCGAAACGGGATCTATATAAAAAGGTGACAATGCAGGCATACGTACGCGGGTTAAAGGAACCCTTAGGATCGCGCATCCGCTGCATGCGTCCCGACACGATCGAAAAGGCGCTCGAATACGTCCAGGAAGAGCTCAATATCATGTACCTTCAGCAACGTAACGAACCAACTAGGGCCCACGTTAATCCTAAGGCTATGTTACCATCTCAACCATCATTTAATCAACAGGCACCGCCGCGAATGCATAATACATCGGCACCCGTTCTTAATTGGCCGGTCCCCGTAGGACAACAGCCCATGAGACCTCCACCTCAACCATTTAAACTTCCATACCCTAATCATCAGGGTATGCGGTATCCTACTAATACTCAGAGAATGTTCGGTGCACCTCCACCTAATTACAATCCCCGTAGTAACGTATTTAGGGTCCCGTATAGGAACGGTCCCTCACAAACTCAACCTATGAGTGGTGTTCAAAGGTTTACCCCTAGAACTCTTCCGCACTCTCAAATGTTAACGGGACACGATTGGAATAAGTCAGGTAACCCACCTCCAAACAATTATTTTAAAAGCCGGGAAGCTAACATGAATGAATGCATGCCGTACGACGACCCGTACTCGTATTACAATACCTACGACGATTATTCAATAACGATTCCGTGCTTTCCTGAAATAAACGATCAGGACAAAATAAAATTATTTATATATAGATTTCATAATTACTTAGACGGCCTCATAGGATTAGATTTGTTGAGTAAGTGGGAGGCACGAATTGATTTAAAAATAAGTCAATTAATTACTCGTTCCGCTACGAATACAATAAAAATGTATAATTCACGGAATGTAAACTTATACGAAGACATTGTACCCGCTTTTTCGTCGAAAGTAATTAGAGTTCCTATTGATGTGAAAGATGGTGACGCCCTCATTAGGAAACAAATCATTTGTAATTGCATTGTTGATGAATGCTTAACGACAGTCAGTAACAGTCGTGGTTACATTGAAATAGAAAACCCAACGCCAAATGACATCATAATTTCATTTGATAGACCGGCACACGCGGAATTATTCAATACCGAGTGCATGAGCACTCAACAGTTAACATCGCGCGCACACGACGTCACCTCACGCCTGCGTACAGAACATTTGAACCCAGAGGAAAAAGCTAATTTAATAACTCTGTGCTCTCGATACGCGGATGTTTTTTACATAGAAGGCGAGGCACTCTCATTCACTAATAGAGTCAAGCATAGGATTAGGACTACGGATGAGATACCAGTACACGCTAAGAGCTACCGCTATCCTTTTATACACCGGCAGGAAGTGAGTGCTCAAATAGAGAAGATGTTAGAGCAAGGTATTATTAGACCTTCCGATTCCGCTTGGTGCTCACCCATCTGGGTGGTTCCCAAGAAGATTGACGCCTCCGGTAAACAGAAATGGCGTCTCGTGGTAGACTTTCGAAAGCTTAACGAAAAGACACTTGACGATAAATACCCAATACCTAACATTAGTGACGTACTTGACAAGTTAGGAAAGTGCCAGTATTTCACGACCCTCGATCTGGCAAGCGGATTCTACCAGGTAGAAATGGACCCCCTGGATATTCCGAAAACAGCCTTCAATGTTGAGCACGGGCACTTCGAGTTCCTTAGAATGCCCATGGGACTCAAAAATTCTCCATCCACCTTCCAACGAGTGATGGACAATGTCCTCAGAGGCCTCCAAAATGACATATGCCTCGTGTATCTGGATGACATCATAGTGTTCAGCACGTCGCTCCAGGAGCACATGGTGAACCTCGAAAAAGTCTTCCAGAAACTCCGAGAATCAAACTTTAAGATTCAGATGGATAAGTCTGAATTCTTGAAGCTTGAGACTGCCTATCTTGGACATATTATCAGTAGGGACGGTATTAAACCGAACCCAGATAAGATCTCCGCAATCCAAAAATATCCGATTCCAAAAACCCCTAAGGAAATTAAACAATTCCTAGGCCTTCTCGGTTACTACCGAAAATTTATCCCGGATTTTGCACGCACCACCAAACCTCTAACGCAATGTTTAAAAAAGGGTAGGAAGATCACACTTGACCCCGAATACGTCAGTTGCTTTGAAAAGTGCAAAACCCTTCTCACTAACGACCCTATTCTGCAGTATCCAGATTTCACTAAAGAATTTAATCTCACAACAGATGCCTCTAACGTGGCCATTGGAGCCATACTATCTCAAGGTCCAATAGGGTCAGACAAGCCTGTGTGCTATGCCTCCAGAACTCTAAATGAAAGCGAGATTAATTATAGCACTATCGAGAAGGAACTGCTTGCCATAGTATGGGCCACGAAATACTTTAGGCCTTACTTATTTGGAAGAAAGTTTAAAGTACTGACTGACCACAAACCTCTCGAATGGATGATGAATTTGAAAGAACCAAATTCTCGTCTTACTCGATGGCGACTGAGACTGAGTGAATACGACTTTACTGTTTATTACAAAAAAGGGAAGACTAACACTAACGCTGACGCCCTTTCACGTATAGAAATACATGTTACTGACACTACATCCTTAATGGATGAGATAGACGAGTTGAACTCCTTACTAGGGAACCCTACCGAGACCTTACATTCTAAACCAAATTCCTCGACAGAGACAGTTCATACTAGCAACGAACACCCAATACTAGAAGTCCCTATAACAGATGAGCCACTTAACAAGTTCCACAGACAATTGTGTTTAACACTCGTTAACGACATCAAACGGAAACCCATTGTAACTAAACCATTTGACACTCATACACGCATAAGCGTTCAAATTTCAGAATCTAATCTAGAAGAAGATGTTGTAAATGCAGTAAAGGAGTATGTCAACCCTAAGGTAAAAACTGCTCTCCTTATCAATCCTCAACTTGCAATGTACTCTGTCATCCCAATATTGCAGGATAAGTTCAAGGGCTCATCCATGAACTTAGTATTAACTAAAGTAGAGATAGAAAACGTGAAGGAATATCTCAGACAGCAAGAGATTATTCGTCACTATCATGATGGCAAGACAAACCATCGGGGCATCAATGAGTGCCACCTTGCCCTATCTCAAAAGTATTACTGGCCGAAAATGAAGGAACAGATCACAAAATTCATTAACGAATGTACCATCTGTGGTCAAGGCAAGTACGATAGGAACCCTGTAAGACCTCAATTTAATGTCGTTCCTCCAGCTACCAAACCTTTCGAGACAGTCCACATGGACCTATTTACAGCACAAGGTGAAAAATATGTAACATTTATTGACGTGTTCACAAAGTACGGTCAGGCATACCACCTGCGAGATGGTACAGCGCTCAGCATTTTACAAGCTCTATTAAGATACTGTACGCACCATGGCGTACCAATGACAATTATAACCGACAACGGAACTGAGTTCACTAATCAGTTATTCTTAGAATTTACTAGATTGCACAAAATTAATCATCATAGAATATTAGCGCACTCGCCCAATGACAACGGGAATATTGAGAGATTTCATCTAACTCTTCTAGAGCATCTCAGACTTTTAAAATTACAGCATAAAGATGAACCGATAGTGAACCTAATGCCTTATGCCCTTATAGCGTACAATAGTTCCATCCACAGTTTTACGAGATGCAGACCATTTGATTTATTGACAGGACATTTCGATCCAAGGACCTGTTTAGACATAGATGTTACCCAACACTTGCTACAGAATTACCTACAAACTCATAAAGAACAAATGAGAAAGGTTTACGATATAGTGAATAGTACATCATTAGCTAATCGGTCGAATATTATAGAAAATAGGAACAAAGACAGGGAACCTGAAATACAATATGCACCTGATCAGCAAGTTTTCATTAAAAACCCTCTAGCTTCTCGTCAGAAAACAGCCCCTCGCTATACACATGACACTGTTCTAGCAGATCTCCCTGTCCATATATATACATCCAAGAAACGCGGTCCCGTAGCTAAATCGCGCTTGAAACGAGTCCCTAAATCAGTTAATTTGTTGCAGGATACTGTTAATAATGACCCTCGGGATCACTCGCCCTCAAGAGATCAGACTTGAGAGTTTAGCCGACGGACCAGGACTGTTACCGCACAAAATAGGATCTATGAGACTGATAATCCATTATCATACGTTTATCCAGTATGTGCAACTGAATAGCATTGAGAATAACATCGACTCTCTACAGACTCAGTTATTAGATTTCAGGAAGAGACTGACTAATGACACTTATTTACTTTACGAGACACAAATCGACTATTTAACTGATAAGCTTGGCAATGTAATGAATCAATTAAAATCTTTAGAACCTAATAGAGCTAAAAGAGGCATTGTAGATGGCCTAGGTTCCGTTATAAAGAGCATAACTGGTAATCTGGATTATACTGATGCAATAAACTTCAATAACGCAATTGGTAGTATAAAAACTAATCAAGATAAGATAATATCTGAATTAAACAGCCACATAAGTATCAACAAGGAATGGATATCTCAACATGATAAAATTGTAGAACAATTATTAGTTAACCAGAACAAAATTAATACAACCCTGGAACTAATATTAAGTAGCGATGCTTACAAAGAAACGAGCCTTATTAAATATGCCAGGTTTGCCCAATTATTAGTTATAATAGGTGAGAACATAGAAGATCTCGCTCAAGAGATAATTAGATTAGAAAATAGTTTAGCTTTTACTCGTGCATCCAGTATGCACCACTCTATGATAGATATTAATACATTAAATTCAATGGTAGTTAAACTTAAGAATATTTACGGGGAAGATCATATAGTTAACCTAGAGTTAAGACAATATTATGAGATGATTAAACCAGGTTCATATTTTAGCAATAATCAACTAGTATTTATATTTCGTTTTCCCATAATTTCTAAAGATTTGTATGATCTATATCATTTATCCATAATACCGAACAGGAACGCACAGGCTCTTATCCCATCCTATCCTTTTATAGCAACAAATGAGATTTCATTCATGTACATAGAGACAGAATGTCCGAAGCTAAGTAACTGGTTCCTGTGTGAAAGACCTGCGAACAAACCACGAACTACCAGAAAGGATTGCATCCAGGAGTTAATTGTCAATCAGATCCTGAGGAGCAGCTGCGAATTCTCTACCGTCATACTGAAGAAGGAAGCGATGGAAAAGCTAGACGATCAACACTACACCCTATCGTTCCCGAATGCGACCAAAGTCCAATTAATTTGTGGAAGACAGGATTTTACAACCCTGCAAGGAAGCTACCTCGCCACCGTTCCCGCCGGCTGTCGTCTGAAGACTACTGAATTCACCATCTCGAACGAAAATGACGTAGTAAAGGGGCAACCTCTTAAGCTTACCGAAGTCCCATTCGACATGAAAAGCAAGATCAAGATATCATCTCACATTCACTTGAACTCGATTGATTTGCAAGAATTGCACAGCATCCGAGATAGAGTAATGATGCAAGCACCAGTTGAGATCGAAATGGCTCAAGTTGACCCATTGTACCATACAACTATACCATTCTACATCGTTCTACTAAGTGCAGGTGCACTTATCATCTGCATCTTACGTCACCGATATAATATCTGGAAATGCAGTGCAGTTAAGACAGATGAACAGCTACCACCATCCGAGAACCTGGAAGACCATGAAACCATCCCGACAACATTTTAACTCAACGTGATAAAATAGTTGTCGTTCCCGAGGGGGAGGAATTACGTAGCCGTCCCGTATGAAGACTGCTGACGCCGCTGCTCTACATTTGGTGCAACAGTACAGAGTGCAGTTTGTGACGTCAATCCCATTTCCGATAGTTATTTGTTAGAAATTAATTTGGCATTCCATAATCCCACTTCGATTAGGACTCATCTAATTTTAGTTATAATTATTGTAATTTTTATTTAATAAATCTTTATCATAAATTGGTTTTTTTTCGAACCTCCGGCTGCAGTAAACGTAATTAGCGTAAAAAAAATCCAGATAACTATTGTTTACAAATTTTTGACAAAAAGTGTATTTACGTTCTTGTAGCAGTAAGCAGACAATATGAATAATAATGATCTTTACTCACACTGATACATAATCTGTTTGTGACAATCTTTGGTCCTTTTGCATAAGTAAAGACTGCTTGTAAAATCTTCTGTTTTAGTTCTTCATGATTCTGAGGTGGCACTTCATTCCAACATCTTAGTATTTTAGTGTGAAGTGTTGTTGCACCATAGAATTGTACTTCTGTACCCTAAAAAATTATTAGTTTGGGTTTACAAGCATAATTAAATATTACAAATAAGAAGATGTTGGGTAATAAATAGGAAAAGGAACTTTTATTTCACTAAACAAGGCTCTGATTGATTTTTAATCGCATTTAATACCGGCGTACCTTTGTTGGTTGAAGCAGTTCCCACACAAACTTCCATGCCTCGGGAACCCTTTGCGCGGTTGTGAGCCAAGCATGGGCCTTCGCCCGATCCGTCTGTTCTCCATTGTAAAATACGGACACAGCGTATTCCAAATTTTGCGCTGAGTATTCCATCATAAACGTTAAATACGGAACGAGTATTCACAACCACACAGCTCAAAACATAGTCACAAAATCTGTGTTGATTAGTATCCCTCTTATTACAGTTATAATTGCAAAATATATTGTATTATCAAACACGAAACATTTCGACTTTTTACGAAATCAAGAGAAAATGTATTTTCTCTCTATGCAGAATTAAATGGCTATATTAAAAAGTGAAGGTTATGTTCTGTCATTTTAGTAAAAAAAAGAGACGAATATATATTTATACACTGTGTAAGAATGAAAGATACTGAAAACCGTATGTACTTTATTTGACTTCATTATTTATTCAGATTATCACAGCTGCCTTTGACATTTCTATAGATGCGTTCCAATAACCGCATTTCACGATTACATTATTCTTGACTATTATTATTTTTAACCGACTATTATTATTTTTAGTGATATTATTAAACCGTACGCATACAAGAATACCACGAATAAACAACTTGAACGCTTATTGGTAATTCGTTTTAATTCAAAAAACACTTCCAAGCATCACTTAACAAACTCGGACTGGGGAAGATAATTCCTTTTGAACAAGTTTTACTAAATATCAACGGCTATCATCATAATATCCAAAGTGAATTACGGTATTTCCCAAGTATTTCCCTAAACATTACGCCAACTCCCGCATCGACCCGTTCAAGCTGGACGTCGCGGTACCGACGTCCGGTGAGACAACGACAGACAGGTGACTTTTTGACAATCCTCCGCCTCCCATTAGGTAGCTGTTTAAAAAAAAAAATATCGACTACGCGGTAAGCCGCCCCCCGGTTGCTGGTAAGCTCGCCGGGCTTCCCCAACGGGTTCCACCTGGCGGGCCCATCCGCATAGGGGGCCGCAGCGTCGCGGAGAGAGGGAGTAGATCGGCCCCGGACGGGGCCGGACATACCCTCACCGGGCACGTGTGGCGTGCCCGAGAAGATGCCCGGGCAAGGAGGTTTTACCTCGAGGCCCGCACCTGCAGCCCCCAAGGGGGTCTGTGGAGGACCTAGAATGAATGAATGCCTAAACATTGACAGTTAATTACTTACATTCATTCATTTTCATTCATTACTCACTTCAGTCAACAACTCACTCACTCAATTTTTGACTCATTCACTGTTGCTTGCTTTGCTTGATCGCTGCGCGTTTTCGTTGGTTGGTCTTAAGTTTAATAACACAGAATTGACTAATTATAGTATTAAAATGAAGATAGAAGAAGTCAAAAGCACTGCAAAAACACAAAGAATATCGGCGCATAGTCATATAAAAGGTTTAGGTTTGGACGAGAATGGAGTACCTATCCAAATGGCAGCCGGTCTCGTGGGTCAAGAGTCTGCAAGAGAGGTAGGAAAGATACTATTTTTCTACGTTTGGAGCCCTAGGATTAATATTTAAATGAGCCATAATATGCAACTTATAAAATGCTTTAACTATGAAGTATTTACGTCGTAAATAGTATTGATCTAACATTGAGGTTATGTTTTTGGTTACCATGGAGTTATGTTAAATTAAATCGAAAACGTTAATTTTTATCACGGACTTCATTGTTAGTACTTCTACGTAGTAGTAATACCTCAATGAAGGACTACTTTTTGTAGTAACTTAGTGTAGTTGGACCGTGATGTTTATTTTGTTCAGAAATAAAAAATAAATTATGATTATTGATTATCTACCAAAACAAATAGATAAGATATTACAATACAAGCAAAATGCTTCAGTCATCAGTTTAGAATACTAAAATCTTTGAAAACAGCTATGAACAGGATGTTGTTGGTTCATTTCAGGCAGCAGGAATTGTAGTTGATATGATCAGGAGCAAGAAAATGGCAGGTCGTGCCTTACTGTTGGCTGGACCACCTGGTACTGGCAAGACTGCTATTGCATTGGCCATCGCACAAGAACTTGGAAATAAAGTAAGTAATGAATTAATGATTTTAAGCGAGTTTTATTGGAAGTATATCATGGGCTAAAGTGTCAGAACCCCTGGTTTGGCACTGTAGCCAACAAAATGAATGAATTTATTAATGACCTTATTTTTGCAACTGCGAATGCAAATTTTAAATAATATGTTGACAGTTGAATTCTAAGAAATTAGTTTAGAGTTTTGAATATGAATACTGGTTGATATTTTCTACTTATTTTACCTAGATAAGCTTTCTAAACAATATCTGCTATTTTAGGTGCCATTCTGTCCCATGGTGGGAAGTGAAGTTTACAGCACAGAGATAAAAAAGACTGAAGTGTTGATGGAGAATTTCCGTAGAGCCATAGGTTTACGTATCCGGGAAACAAAGGAGGTTTATGAAGGTGAAGTGACGGAGCTCACACCTGTAGAAACTGAAAATCCTGCTGGAGGTATTTATTATACTACTTGTTTTTACCTGCAGCATCGCCCGGGTTTTAAAGATTTCTGTATTATCTGATGGGAGCATTTAATCAGGATAAAGTATCATTTCACCTTAGTCAGCCCATACCCTGCCTGTATACCAAATTCCTTAAAAATCTCTTCAATGTTTCAATGTGATTGCTGGACAAACATACTTTCACATTTATAATATTAGTTACTACAATACTTCCTTGCTCTCTGCATTTAAATATCAATGTTTTTTCTTGTCTTAAATATGATTAACAAAAACTAAACTTATTCTAAAAGTTGTGTTTTTTCTTCTAGGTTATGGAAAAACTGTATCGCATGTAATCATAGGCCTTAAAACAGCAAAAGGAACAAAGCAACTGAAACTAGATCCAACAATTTATGAATCTCTGCAAAAGGAAAAAGTGGAAGTAGGGGATGTTATTTACATTGAAGCAAATTCTGGTGCAGTCAAACGTCAGGGCAGGAGTGATACCTTTGCAACAGAATTTGATTTGGAGGTAGGTTTTATTTACTTATACATATGACTAACTGATAAAACCCTATAATTAAGCAAATTCCTTGGAACAAACCAGGGATGTTACGGAGCTTCGACTCCGACTCCGATAAGTCGGAACTTCCGATTAATATTACACCTTCGGTTCCGACTTCGGTTCCGATACTTTTGAGTCGGAGGTCAAAGCATAACAAATATCGGCGACGGCCTGGGTAGACCGTTTTGAATAGGATACAGGTCGCGCGGACACCTCCCCGACTCCCGCTCGTGCGTTCTTATCTAAACATATATTAAACCGACTTCAAAAAAATCGTGAACACAAAAATAAACTAAAAATTAAAAAATAATTCCTAATATCTATTACCTAATACTATAATTTTCCTAAACTATGTCAAAGTAATCTTAAACAAACTAACTGAAGTCGGTGCTTTTTCTCTTCTGTTTTTTTGAAGTCGGTTTAATGTTTTTTAAAAGTCAGTTTATTTCATGATTTTTAGTTGTGTTAAAGCGTTGTGAACTTAATTATTAATAGGAACTTAGTTGTTGTTAAAAGTAAATGAGAGTGTGGATAAATTACTTGTTCTCGCGAGAAGGCCCCGCGAGACTTCTCGGCGAGATTTCTCGCCGCAGGTCTGGATGTAATATACACAATTTGCAAATTTGCAATTACACAATTGCAGTTCTGCCTTCCAATTCCTAACCGTTAAGGAGTACTGTAGCTTCATCATCAGCACAGTAGCATCAGATGTTGATTCAAGCATACCTCACAAGCAACATTTAAGCCCTACATACTACTAAATAGTTTCCATCGACCAATTGCAGTTCTGCCTTCCAACTCCTAACCGTTAAGGAGTACTGTAGCATCATCATCAGGACAGCAGCATCAAATGTTGACACCCTGAAGCATATACCTGAGTAAGACATGATTACGTAACAAAAACATCATACGAGCATTCAATTTTCGGTGGTTGCCCTCGATTTCTCCTGGATTCCATCATCAGATCCTGGACTGGTAAAAATGGGACCACCTCAGAACTGAACTCTACCCAACAAAAAAATTTTTTGAAATTTGTCCATAATTGACGAAATTACCGGTGAACATACATTAAAAAAAAATATTATACATACAGACGAATTAAGAACCTCCTCCTTTTTTGAAGTCGGTTAAAAAGGAGAAACTGACTGATTGTCATATCATCGCACAGCCTAAACGGCTTAACGTAGGCACTTGAAATTTGGAATGGCCGTAGCTTGGGTACCGTAGAGGTGTACTAAGAAAGGAATTCCTGAAATTCCCTCGGGAACGGGAGTTAGCAGGAAAAAACATTTGTATGAAAAGTCGAAACTGTTAAAGTTGGACGCTGTAAATTTGGCATACAGATAGCTTAGTAAACGTTTAGCTTAGCTGCACAAGGATATTGCAAAATTCCTACGGGAACGGGAGTAAGCGTATAACGTGTAAAAGTCTGTTCCCAGTTCTCCTCTGTGTCCAGAAAAGGAAAATTGTGCTACCCCGAATTTAACGCGAGCGAAGCCGCGGGCAAAAGCTAGTCGTCTATTATTTTTCACTTATTATTTTGTTACGCATGCGACACGTTCTCAAGGTTCCTCCTCTCCTGCCACTACTTCTGACCCTGCCTCCGCCTCCGGTTCCGACTCCGACTCCGGTTCCGATTCCGATATGACACCTCCGTTACATCCCTAGAACAAACACATAAATTGCCTAGCCCAAAGCTGAGCTCGAAGCTTGTACCTAGATACTTTTATAAACATCAATGACTATAAGTACATGCCAATGTTCATTACACATTGATTATATTATTTGCTGATTGAGGCCCAGGGCCCCAGATTTACCAAACAAGACGTTTAAAGGCCCATGTGCCCAGGGCCCCTGCACCCTAATAAGTGAAAGACGGCCTTGTATTTTTTTCATGAAAATCATACAATATTTACATTCCAGGCTGAAGAGTATGTACCACTACCGAAGGGCGATGTTCACAAAAAGAAAGAAGTGGTGCAGGATGTAACGCTCCACGACCTGGACTGCGCGAACGCGCGGCCGCAGGGCGGGCACGACATCATGTCCATGATGGGTCAGCTGATGAAGCCCAAGAAGACGGAGATCACGGGTATTTTATTTATACATTTTATTGTTTATTCTAGCTGCCGCCCGAGATTCCGTCCGTGTCAATTTTGGTTTCCGTACACATAGTTTGTAACGGATATGATTCCACTTTATGATTTGGTGCCGTATCTGTTGTCATGGCTCCACAGCCAAAGTGGAGCGAAAATACTGGGCTACTTTACGAAAATTCCATTAGAACACATTATAAATATGTATTCATATTTTGGACTAACAAACTGTAACTGAAGCTTTTTCTAGTACAAAGTATTACAACTGCTTGTTAATTAAAAAAAAAGAAATAATGTTGTTGCCGACGCAACTGGCCACATACTGATAGAAAACCTTTTTGTAAAGAAGTTAGTATTTATGGTTTTCTAATGTCTTAGTAAAACAATCTTTATAATGTCAAATGGTAAAATCCCTAAAAATACATATTAAACTGTGTGCCGAAAGCGTTGGTTCTTTTTATCAATCCTCACCTCAACAAGTTGGTGTCAGAAGTGGGATAGTCAGAAGTATCAGGTAAGTATAAATTTCAATATTTTAAATTTGCCTTACCATGCTGACTCGTTCGAAAGCGCGTGAACAAAGCAAATCGTCTTCGTCCACTACGATTAGGGCGCAAAAGTTAGCTGCCGAAGCTAATCATCTGCGCCGAATTGCAAACTTAGAGTGCGAAAACGCTCGCGCCGCCCTTGCTCGCGCCACCCTGGACACTGAGCGGTCCATTGCCGAGGCAGAACATCGGGCAGAAATTGCTGCCTTGGAGGCACTAGAGTGTGCCAGCCAAGCCTCCACTCGGCGTTCCAGCCGCTGTTCCAGTCGCCAAACCGAAGAGCAGGTGAACGAGTGGCTCGATGCTAACATTTCGAATCCAAATGTACAGGTGCCGTCTAATGAAATTTCTGGCAACGTAGAGGCTGACTCATATATGCCCCCGGATGCGCCTCTACCTGCGCCACCTCCTGCGGACCCAATCCGCCTTCGGAGGGCGCCCCCTGAGCGCGAGCCGGCGGTAGCCCCTCAATTGGGCCTTACTGCTGCTTCTACGTCGATGCCAGCCACGACGCCTGCTCAGCCACGACCGGTGGCCGCAATACCACACCCACACGCAAACTACTGTACATTAGGCACACAACATAAGAATTGTAGCGACATTAATAAAGATTCTCAAAACACTCTACAAAACCTAGCTCAAGCCATCGCCAACATTGCTGCCGGATCGAAGACATCAAAGGTATGTCCCTCACTTCCAATGTTTGAAGGGCGACCCACAGATTGGCTGATTTTTAAGAAAATTTACGACGAGACATCTACGTCATTCACTCCGTCTGAAAACCTGGTGCGGCTAAACGCCGCGCTGCGCGGCGCCGCCCGGGATGTTGTCGCTGTCCTACTCGCTGCCGCACGCGATCCCAGTGAGGTCATCTACGCTCTCGAGACTGCTTTTGCTCGCCCGGAACATATTATTCTTTCGGAACTGTCATCAGTGCGTTCCCTTCCGAAGCTGTCAAGTCACGAGTGCGCGGATGATCTCAACAGATTTGCGGGCAGGGTGCGGAACTGCGTAGAGGTGGTGCGACTCCTTCAACGGCAGGAATACCTCGCCTCTCCGGAGCTGTCAAATGAAATAGTAAGCAAACTAACACCGCTACTCCGTGCAAGGTGGGCAGATTACGCCTCGCAAAGAGAAGCTTTAGACCCTCACACATTCCGGCTAGAGCTCCTCTCTGATTTTCTTATGCGTGAGGCTAATTTGCGCGTCAAGTACCAAGCATTGGCAATTCCAGAAGTGAAGGGGCGTGCCGCTGGCAGGGAGTTCTGTCACGTGACTTCTACAGCGCCAAGGCCTAACGACTTCGCTGGTGGGTCGGATAGGTCTAGCTGCTTGTTTTGCAAGTTTTCCGGCCACGCAGTTACAACTTGCAAGAAATTTAGTGCCCTTACTATAGAAAAGCGGTGGGAATGGGTTTCAGCGAACAAACCCTGCCACAAATGCCTCGTCAAGGGTGGGCATCGGTACCGCACGTGCGCTAAGTTTTCTTGCAAAGTGGACGATTGTAAGAGCAACCGGAGTCACCACACCCTATTGCATAAGCCTGTTGCCGACCCGGACAGCCCTGTAGCCGAGTCGCCTTATATTATGGCACGCTTGGTTTCGAGATGGCGAAGCACTACTTTCCAGCTCCGTACCTAGGCATTACTTAGCGCATAGACCTGCAAGCCTTCATGCTCAGCTTCATGTTTTTGCCGACGCAAGCGAGCTAGCTTACGCTTGCGTCGCCTATTGGCGTTTTGAATGCCCTGACAAAAGCGTGGTTCTTAGCTTAATTGGTGGCAAGGCACGTCTTGCCCCACTCAAACCACTATCCATACCACGGCTAGAGCTACAAGCTGCTCTCATTGCAGCTCGTTTTGCCATTTACATAGCGGAAGCTCACCGCCTCATCCAAATTTCAAAATTGACGTTTTGGTCTGATAGTATCACCGTTTTAAAGTGGCTACGTTGCGACGCCCGCACGTTCAAACCCTTTGTTGCTCATCGCATAGGCGAAATTTCGGAAATCACCAACGTATCAGATTGGCGCTATGTACCGACAGCTTTGAACGTGGCGGACGACGCAACACGCATTGATAAGGAGTTCAAAATTCATTCTAGATGGTTTTCTGGCCCTTCTTTTCTTCTTTCATCTGAATCTCAATGGCCCACAGAGCCTATTTCGACGGCACCACTGTCTTCAGACGAGTTGAAGAGTAATTGTATTGAAGTGGTGGCCTTAACAAACACGCGTTCGAACTCTTTACCTGCGGTTCCAGACGCCGCTCGGTTTAGCAAATGGCTCCGTCTCCTGCGTGCGACGGCACGCGTTTTGGTATGCGCCAATATTTTCAAGGCGGCGGTTTCGGCCCAAAATTCCAAATTCCAAAATTCAACATCAGCGTCCCGAGAACCGAGCGCAGAAGACCTTACACGCGCCGAAGATTTGCTGCTGCTGCACTCCCAACTGACCTCGTTCCACGAAGAATACTCCCTTACCGCAGATGGCAAGCCACCCTCAAGTAAGAGCCGCCTTAAGAACCTCGCTCTACATGTTGACCGGGCCACCAAACTTCTATGCCTGTCCGGCAGAGCTGCAGCAGTCAAGGAAGTGCCATCATTCTCACCCAATCCCATCGTGTTGAATGGCAAGCATCAAATCGTGAGGCTCCTAATAGCGCATTACCACGAGCGCGCAGCTCACGCGAATACCGAGACGGTAGTCAATGAGTTGCGGCAGAAGTACCACATCCTCGGGTTGAGACCAGCAGTGAAAAGTGTGGCCGCCTCTTGCCTCCGCTGTCATATCCAGAAGACCAAGCCTGTGGTACCTCCCATCGGTGACTTACCCGCGGAGCGGCTCGCTCATCACACCCGTCCGTTCACTCATGTGGGACTCGACTATTTCGGCCCGGTTTCCGTCGCTGTAGGGCGGCACTCGGAGAAGCGGTACGTGGCCCTGTTTACTTGCCTCACTATACGTGCAGTTCATTTAGAGATCGTCGGAAGCCTAAGCACTGACGCAGCAATAATGGCCATAAGGAGATTCGTCGCACGACGAGGCACGCCTAGGACGATATACTCGGATAATGGCACAGCGTTTGTCGGGGCGAGTCGGTCTTTGACAGTACTGTTCGAGCAACCGGTTAAGGAGTTCGCCACTAATCTGAGGATAACGTGGAAGATTATCCCGCCGGCGGCTCCCTTTATGGGAGGTTGTTGGGAGCGTCTCGTACGGAGCGTCAAGACCGCACTTTCGACGACCCTGCATCAAAGAGCACCTACCGAAGAGGTGCTTAGTACTTTCCTGCTGGAAGCGGAGAGTTTGGTGAACTCCCGTCCTCTCACGCACGTCAGTGTTGGGCCGAATGAAGAAGGCGCGATTACCCCTTACCATTTCCTGGTTGGTTCGTCGTCAACCTACTCTTTTCTAACTGAAGTCGACGATTCAGATTTGGTTCGCCGGGTAAAGTGGAAGAGGGGCCTTAGGCTAGCGGACCACTTTTGGACGCGTTGGGTCCGCGAGTATTTACCAAACCTGTCACCGCGCAACCTCTCCGCTCCCAGCAGAATTCCCAACGTGGGAGACCAAGTATTGGTTGCTGACGGCAACCTTCCTCGAGGGGTCTGGCCACGAGGAAGGGTGTCCCAAGTTTTTCCGGGCAAGGACGGCGTGGTTCGTGTTGCAGAAGTAACCACCAAGGCTGGAACTCTGCGCCGTCCTATACGGAAACTAGCCTTATTACCAGCATAAATGCTTTAATTTTTATTTTTATTTTTGTTATTACCTAGTTACTTTTGTTAACCTTTATTTTTTTTCTTACATTAAATTTTTGTTGTACCTATTGTGGTTAGTTGCGTCACTTACCTATTTAATTCGTGTGTTGCCACACCGGGGGCGACGATGTTGCCGACGCAACTGGCCACATACTGATAGAAAACCTTTTTGTAAAGAAGTTAGTATTTATGGTTTTCTAATGTCTTAGTAAAACAATCTTTATAATGTCAAATGGTAAAATCCCTAAAAATACATATTAAACTGTGTGCCGAAAGCGTTGGTTCTTTTTATCAATCCTCACCTCAACAAATGTTGTAATAAAACATCATAACAAGTGCATTTTGTTTTGTATTATTACAGATAAACTAAGGAAAGAAATAAACAAAGTAGTCAACAAATATATTGATCAAGGCATTGCGGAATTAGTACCAGGAGTATTATTCATTGATGAGGTAATGTGGTCTTTTTTTTATATAGCTTGCAATTTTTATGAATTATTTTTAAGGAATCTGTCTAATTTTCTTATTGAACTATTTCAGGTACACATGTTAGATATAGAAACATTCACATATTTACACCGGGCTTTGGAGTCTGCTATTGCACCAATAGTAATATTCGCCACGAATAGAGGGCGCTGTCAAATAAGGTAAACACCTATCTAATTTTGTAGTTTTGCAGTTTGATGTGCTCTAACATAGCCTTTTAATGTAAAGATGAATTATTTTATTTTACAGAGGCACAGAAGATATTATTTCACCTCACGGTATTCCACTGGATCTGCTAGACAGACTACTAATTATAAGAACATTGCCATATAATAAAGCTGAGCTTTTACAGGTAATTTTTTATTAATCATTATGATATTTTTAGCTTGAAACGATTATGCTTATGTTTTTTTATCAATCATAATGATATTTTAGTGGCTTGAAAATGATTATGCTTTAATATAAATGGATGAAAACATGTTTTTGTATTTAATGTTTTGTTTAATTTATTTCAGATCTTGAAATTGCGCGCAGCCACGGAGGGTATAGCTATTGAGGAGGATGCATTGACTGCTTTAGCAGACATTGGATCAAACAGTACTTTAAGGTATTTTATTTTTTTATTAGTTAATAATACCATCAAAACAGTATAATTTTCTATTTGTAGTTTTTGAGTGCAATGTTATTAAGAAATTGATCCCGACAAGAGTGTCACCTGATGGGAAGTGATCATCGCTGCCCATGGACATCAACAACCACACAAGGGTCGCAGATGCGTTGCCTGCCTTTAAGCCCCCAAACCATCCCTGATGGGGCTCTGGCAACCTTACTCACCAGCAGAAACATAGCTCAACAGTTACAAAGTGCTATTTCACTGTGACCTTCTGTAAGGTGGAGATACTACCCCAGACGAGCGGCTCATTCTAGTTCCACTAAGCTACGAGAGGTAGCTCTCTTAAAATTTACTTGTGAACTGAATAGTGATACGTGTCAACATCCCAATTGACGTTGGTCCATGTGCGCCAGGTACGCGGCGCAGCTGCTGACGCCGGGCATGCTGGCGGCGCGCGCGGACGGCTGCGCGCGCATCGCGCCGGGTCACGTGGCCGCCGTGCACGAGCTCTTCCTCGACGCCAAGTCCTCCGCGCGCATCCTCACGCTGCACTCCGACAAGTATATGAAGTAGAACGTGCGTATGGCTCGTGTTTTATCCGTAGAATTGCGGGGTGTGGACTTGATTGGACTTGATGTTATTACCTTTGTGGTGCTTCACTATTGACATAACTTGGGTTGAAAATAGTAGTAGTAGCTATGTCCTTGTCTGGAGAATTATTAAATAAAACATATTTTGATCATTGAGGTATTACTACTACTTATAGAGTGGACGTCAAGAACAAAATCAATGCTATTGTTAACTTGTACGGAGAGAAGTCAGTTTTTTTTTTTATCTTTTATCTATGAAATGACATGCCAATTGCCTTATTTTTCGTTCCATAATGATTTGTACAAGTTTTTTTAAACACAAGAAGGCATTTTTCTCGATTATAAAAATAGTAGGTACAATAGAAAATAACTGTTGTCCATGGACAACAGTGTCTATAAAAATATATTTCTTCGCTGTGTCTTCTATATACGTAGTAGTAATACATCAATGATGTTGATTGTCAGAAATAATTTCGCTCATGGTCAGTAGTGAAGCCTCAGGGGGTATAAAAGATTCCGAAGATAACAGATTTTCCTTTGCGAAATAATTGCTGGAGCCGTGTTGTTTATGTTGTTACCTTCAATTCTTTTTTCTGACATTTACCTCTTTTCATGGCTCCACAGAACCTATGTATCTTACTTTAATTAATTAAATGCCATGGCATTCCACACAGTCATTATGTACCTTTTAGGTAGATGTAATTAGGGTACGATTATATTATTAATTAAGTTTGCAACGAGAGTAAGATTATTTTTCGACGATCGCAATTCAATTTTATTTTGTACTCCGACAGATGTTTTGGTTTTGTTATTATACCAAAAGAGTGTGTTCAAAGAAGTAAGGCACGAATGTTATAATAAATAAGTTTTTATTTTAAAAAATAGTTTCTCTTACGTCTACATAGTACCTAAGTTATATTTACAACCTCGTCCTAATCGATATCGAAGGCGTTAATTTATATTACTCAACAACGTTTAACAATTTTTACACTGGGAAACAAATTAAATATCACTTTAGAAGTTATCTAAAAATCAGTGCAGCGGGCGACGACTCGCACCGAAATAGCCTCGGATTGGCTTAAAATTTATACCGACCAATTTCTAACGAAAAGATCATCGAACACAAAGAAGCGTGGTTATTCGCTAAGTTTTCGAGTCTAGTTTAGTTTTAAAAAGAACGGGGATGAACCGGGACTCGGCCTCGGCGGGGTTGGTCGCCGGCGCGGACGGAGGGGAGGCGGCGGCGGGCGCGGGCGTGGGCGGGGCGAAGGTGGGCAGGTCGACTCGCAGCGGCGCGGGGGCGGGCGCGGCCGTGTGCCGGTACAGCGCCTCGAACTGCAGCTCCTCGGGGTAGGAGTGCGAGCGGATCTTGCGCTCGTCGCGCGCGTTGCTCGGGTACACGATGACGATCTTCTCGCTGGCGCTGCGCAGCGCTACGGGCGGCAGCGCCGTCGTCGTCGACGCGGCCGGACCGGATACCACCTGATTGGGGGAACACTGATTAACACCTTCTCAATTATATGTTTGTTTTAATTAACGGAGGACGCTGGCTATCGTAGTCGTTTTTTTAAGACTCATAAATAGTTCCTCTAACTTTGTTTTTCCAATTCTAGTGGTTTTGGTACGTTTAATGCTTTAGAAACAAAAACTGAGACATAAAACTACCTGTAACATTTCCTTCGGCGCCGGCCGGAGTTTCTCCGTGGTAGTGGTCGTGGGAGTAGTTGTGCTCGAGGTCGTCGTCGTGGATATCACGACAGGGATGTCGGGCTCCTCCGGCGTCTCCACCTCGCGGCGCTCCCCCGGCGGGCCCATCGAGCGCAGCGTCTCGATCTTCATCTCCAGCGTGGGCGTCGGCACGGGCACGGAGCTGGTCGCGTTGACGCCCTCGGTCGGGATGTACCTCGCCGTCGGCTTCACCGCCTCCCGGGACCCGAATATCGGCAGCCGCGGCGCGTACGCCGACACCAGCGGAAGGAGGGTGTCCCTCGCATATCTCTCCGCTCGAGATATGAAGGAGGCGAGTCTCGACGGGAGGAACTGAACCACCAGGCTGGGCTCGTCTTTCTCGGCGCGGTCGCCCCACGACATGGTTTCGTAGGTGGGCGTGGTCGACATGTCGTAGTTCTTCGCGCGTCGACTCGGGGGCGGTGTGGTGGACCGAGGCGGCTGGGTGGCTCGCAGGATGGGCTCGGAGATCTCGTGGATCTCGTTGGGTCCGTCCGCTCGTTGGCGCGGCGTCTTGCGCGGTCGCGGCCGCAGCACCGGCTCCGCTATTTCCACGATGCCGCTCGGAGCTGTCTTGATGTTAGTCATGCCGAAGGCGCGGCCGCTCTCCGCCCCGGTCCACTCAGAGTTGTCGACGAGGACGAATGGCCGTTGAGGCGAGTCCTCGGGGAGCTCGTTGTCGAGAGGATCGATCGAGCTGCCTCTAGTGGAGTTCTCCTTGCCCACGAATTCGTAGTCATGATTTGTTGTGTTTTGTGGTTCATCCTAAAAAACACGTGTATTGTTATTCAAAACTGCGTAATTATACAACAAAATAATAACGTTCTTCAGTAAAAGTTCAGCATACTAACCTCTTGTATCTGACAATCTCCGGGATAAAGCGGTAGTTCAACTGACTCTTCCGTTTGCAGTTCCAAACCCTTCTTGCAAAACGATGATCTGTAAAATGGTATGGTTGGAACATTTTAAAAATTTACTCAGAGAAAATGGGTAGATTAGTGGAACTTCCATTTGAATAAGAGCTCAGTTGAGGAGGGTATGGGGTTTTTAAAGGCAGGCAATGCATCTGCTAGTGCTACTCCAGTGGAGTTGTTGGCGTTAGATGAAACCGCGCGGCGGTGAGCACTTTCCATCATGTGGCCCTATAATTCTTTGCTTCCCTCTTACAAATTAGCGTCTTCAGAGCTGACAAATCCATGTTATATACCTACTCGGCGGAGATATGTTAGCTTACGTCTTGGCGAAGCTGTCGGCGATGAGCAGCTTGTCGATGCGGACGGCCTTGGCGCCGGCGCTGAGCCAGCCGGAGTAGGCGGCGTACTGCAGCGTGGCGCGCAGGGGCACGCCCAGCGCCGGGTGCGGCACGATCACGCGGCAACGCATCTGTCACTCCAGTGGAGTGGTTATATACTTGGCGGAGATGTGTTAGCTTACGTCTTGGCGAAGCTGTCGGCGATGAGCAGCTTGTCGATGCGCACGGCCTTGGCGCCGGCGCTGAGCCAGCCGGAGTAGGCGGCGTACTGCAGCGTGGCGCGCAGGGGCACGCCCAGCGCCGGGTGCGGCACGATCACGCGGCAACGCATCTGTCACTCCAGTGGAGTGGTTATATACTTGGCGGAGATGTGTTAGCTTACGTCTTGGCGAAGCTGTCGGCGATGAGCAGCTTGTCGATGCGCACGGCCTTGGCGCCGGCGCTGAGCCAGCCGGAGTAGGCGGCGTACTGCAGCGTGGCGCGCAGGGGCACGCCCAGCGCCGGGTGCGGCACGATCACGCGGCAACGCATCTGTCACTCCAGTGGAGTGGTTATATACTTGGCGGAGATGTGTTAGCTTACGTCTTGGCGAAGCTGTCGGCGATGAGCAGCTTGTCGATGCGCACGGCCTTGGCGCCGGCGCTGAGCCAGCCGGAGTAGGCGGCGTACTGCAGCGTGGCGCGCAGGGGCACGCCCAGCGCCGGGTGCGGCACGATCACGCGGCAACGCATCTGTCACTCCAGTGGAGTGGTTATATACTAGGCGGAGATGTGTTAGCTTACGTCTTGGCGAAGCTGTCGGCGATGAGCAGCTTGTCGATGCGCACGGCCTTGGCGCCGGCGCTGAGCCAGCCGGAGTAGGCGGCGTACTGCAGCGTGGCGCGCAGGGGCACGCCCAGCGCCGGGTGCGGCACGATCACGCGTGAGAACCGAGCCGCGCCGGTGGATGTGTTCTCGCGTCTGAAAAAAAAATGTAGATTAAATAAAGTCGCTATCAGTAGTAGCTGTGGTGGGTGGTGACTGAGGTAAGTGGGTCGGAGCAGCGTGTGTTTGTCAAATTCGCATAAGATGATCCCGGTGACAGTTGACAGTTAAAAAAAACATATGGTAAATCAAATAAACAACTCGTGGAGCTCGGAAAGTTTCGAAGGGATAGGCAGCAGCGATCCTCTATGTATCTACAGTTACATCTTACTGTGGATATCAACCCCCTTGCCTCGCGATGTGCCATATTCGAATAACCTACCATCTGAGGGAGGCCTACGTCCAACAAGGGCCTGCAACAGGCTAGTGATGATGATAAGTGGATTGAAATAGATAACGACGCTGCTGGTGGGAAACTTATAATTGGGACCCTTCGTAACAGTAAAAAACTTACTTCGTCATTGGGAAAGTCTCGTTGAGCCCAGAGTCCCCGTGCAATATCAACGTCATTCGTCCGAAGGTCGGCTTTTCACCGGCTTCTATTCTGGCCCACACTGACACGTGGTATTGGTGTGCTGCAAAACAGATCATGTTCCTATTAATTTATTTATAGGAGAACCAACAAGATAAACACAGATACAGTTTGCCAATATGTTACGCAGGTTCGGAGTGACTCGTTGGGAAAACTGAAAAATAATTCCAAACAGTCACACTGTGACACGTTGGGAGACCTTTACGAAACCTTTGTTCCCAACGAGTCACACCAACCTATAACACTGGGAATCGTTAAGCCAACCCTTCTCTTAGGTACCTGTTTTAATGCTAGACGTGTACCGTCATGCAGTGTGTGTATTGTTCACACTGCTTTCCTTTATTTTGGTTATTATGTATTAAGCCTCCTAATATTACTTCAGAAATGTTTGGTAAACCGCAATAACTTACTACCGTACTATCGGAATGTAATATGATATAATTAGAACAATAATCAGTGCGGTGGTTGTCTTACCGCAGAACGGTTCTTCCTCGCGAGTGAGCAGGTAGAGTTGCCCGCGGCCGAGCGAGCGGTCGGCGTAGTAGCCCATGTTACCGCAACGACGCTGCCCGTCGCATGGGAAACAGCGGCCCTGGAATATTAAGCATTATTCAATTTGATGGACGGTCAAAGAAAACCTTAGGTTGACGATGATTTTGAGCGTCAAAACAAGAGTGTTCATTTTCCCCTGACTGTTATTTCATTAATTATCATAATATTTTAATTCACAAAAAGTTTTTATAGAAAATCATGGCTTTAAATCAATGGTATAATCTTAATTTATGAAATCTTCGTATGTTTGTGGAAGAGTGTGCTACGGGTGGAAAATATTCAGTTCTCCTGGGTGTAATTCGGGCAGAGACATGGGTGTAGCCAGCCTTGGGCTCAGGGTGGGGCAGCAGTTCACCAATAAGCCCCCCAAACTCTTTTTTTTTTGAACTTGAAAAAAGATAACCTTGTTTCATTAGGCACCGTATAGACAAGAGCCAAACCAGGTTGTACTCCATTAATTGATGCGGTGAGTAGACGGGCACCGATACAATACAGGAGCGCCACTCCACCCACCAGTGGGTGAGTGGGGCATCGCCCATAAATAGTTACTTGACAAACAAACGCCTCACCTCGAGGAAGGTATCGTAGTCGGCACAAGGGAACGCGGGGAAGTGGCACTTGGGCGAGACTGAGTCTGTGAAGAACTTGTACGCGCGCCGGTGGTTGCACAGCGACCGGCCTTCGGGCGACGGCGCCGACCACGGCAGCACCAGGTCTGAGACGGCGCCCACGAACCTGTTCAAGAGAGAGAGAGATTATATCCGTGGCATAGTCATGGTAACGATAGTATTTATCCATCGACGTATATACGGATATTTTCCAACGCAGTCCCTCTGTCTCCAGTATTATCACAATTTAAGAATAATCCTGCAAGTCCTCGGTGAGCATGGAGCGACTGACTATGTGTTCAAGTGAATCAGTGTTCTTTGAGAGTGACATTCGTCTGCCATCCGTAATCCTTACAAGGGAAACCAGACCATAATCGGGTCATAGTCGGGACCAACGCTATAACTTGCCTTCCAAAGTACGGAATCATCATTTTTACCGGAAAATCAGGCGATTCAATCCTGCAAAGTACTAACCAAAATGGGAAAACCAACACAAAGTATTAGTGCTCCCCGTGGGATTCGAATCCACAAACCCTGAGCATTGAGCACAAAGCCCTAACCACTACACCACGAAGGAAGATTTCCTGGTAAATCAATTTCCGGAAACAAATGAATTATGATGGCTTTAAAATATCATAGACTTACAAGTTGGAACATCCGTGCTGCACCCTCCCTCCGTTGGGGTAAAAGTCGACATGGCCCAGCGGTTGCGCCGCTCCAAGCCCTCCGAAGATGAGGGTCTCGCCGTTCGAGTGGATCACGTCCACAAACTTGGCGTCCGACTTGTCCAGCCGCGCACGAGGGTCTTGGAACTCGAAGAGAGGCCCGGCTGGGTCCAACCCTGGAATATTAGGAAATAGACATGGTCAGCTTCACTTCATGGTTGCAGTTCGATACTAACGCTTATGGCGTGGACATAAAGGCGGTACAAAGTTCGAAGTGTAACTAAGACGTGCTGTTGCCTTTAGGTACTCTTATCGTACAAAAAACGTAAAACTATGTGATGTGAGCCTTTTAGGCTCGCAGTATTGCCTACAGTTCTAAAATTAAGTACGTTTTTTATCAGAGTAATTAACCAAATTCATGACTCCGACTTTAATCAGTTAAGTAGGTTTCATTTACCAGCATTTTTAATTTATCTTTATCAAGCAAAATTATTATTGTCGATATGTCGGCAGGAATTTCCACGTATAGCATTGAAAAACTATTTAACATGAGATTTTTCATTGTTCCTAACTTATGGCTTTACCTGTTATCCTGCTGATGTTTCGTAGTTCAGAGCCTGCAAAGCCGGCTACGTGCGCTCCCAAGCTAAACCCGATGAGATGAACATCCTCAAAACGTAAATCTATATGATGAGCTAAACCTAAAAGTTGAAGAAGCAAGGTTTTGTTATATAAATTAAAAAAGCTTTGAATTTTGCAATATTAATTGAATTTAGAAAA
This sequence comes from Nomophila noctuella, assembly GCA_958496325.1. Classification (NCBI taxonomy): domain Eukaryota; kingdom Metazoa; phylum Arthropoda; class Insecta; order Lepidoptera; family Crambidae; genus Nomophila; species Nomophila noctuella. The sequence continues at coordinate 5,113,783 of OY292487.1, read as the reverse complement.
AAATACATTCAAAAATAATTTTGATCCTTCAAGCCGGATTACCTTGTAACAGCATTGCCAGCTGTTTTCCCACAAGTCTTGTGTTGGCGGCAGCGCGGAGATAGTTCGGCATTGTCGCGCCACCTTCCCAATCCACGCATACCACGTTGCATTCTTCCTGTAACGGAAAATACATTTGAAAATTTGATTAAAAATAAAATGCATTGAATGTCCTCTGGATGCCGGTGGCACTGAACCGAGCCTTGGAGAAGGGACTAGCCTTGTATATGACTTGATGAATTTTTCTGGTGGATTTGAGTATGAACAGTGATAAATATGACTGTGGATGGAAAGACAAGCAGAGAAAAACCGAAAAAGAGATGCATGGATTGCGTGAAGTATGATAGGTAAAGGTATGGACGTGAAAGAAGTGAATGTAGAGTTGACGGCTGAAAGGAGTGAGTGGAAGGAGAAGACAATTTGCGCCGACTCGCCTAGTGTTAGATAAGGGCAGGAGGATGATGATGAGTATGCACTAACCACAGCCATCAGAGCGGAGCGCATCTCGTAGACCCAGACGTTGTCGCAGTTGGAGCCGAAGCCGTGCACGATGACGCGCGTGGGCCGCGCCGAGTCGAACGCGCGCGCCGCCCAGCCCCACGCGGCTGACAGTAGCTCGCTGATACCGCCTAGTGTGGGATACGGGCAGGGAGATGATGATGAGTATGCACTAACCACGGCCATCAGAGCGGAGCGCATCTCGTAGACCCAGACGTTGTCGCAGTTGGAGCCGAAGCCGTGCACGATGACGCGCGTGGGCCGCGCCGAGTCGAACGCGCGCGCCGCCCAGCCCCACGCGGCTGACATGTTGCTCGCTGATACCTCCTAGTGTGGAATACGGGCAGGAGGATGATGATGAGCATGCACTAACCACGGCCATCAGAGCGGAGCGCATCTCGTAGACCCAGACGTTGTCGCAGTTGGAGCCGAAGCCGTGCACGATGACGCGCGCGCGCCGCCCAGCCCCACGCGGCAGACATTTTGCTTGCTGACACTGCCTAGTGTGGAATACGGGCAGGAGGATGATGATGAGCATTCACTTACCACGGCCATCAGAGCGGAGCGCATCTCGTAGACCCAGACGTTATCGCAGTTGGAGCCGAAGCCGTGCACGATGACGCGCGTGGGCCGCGCCGAGTCGAACGCGCGCGCCGCCCAGCCCCACGCGGCTGACATGTTGCTTGCTGACACCGCCTAGTGTGGGATAAGGGCAGGAGGTTGATGATGAGCATGCACTAACCACGGCCATCAGAGCGGAGCGCATCTCGTAGACCCAGACGTTGTCGCAGTTGGAGCCGAAGCCGTGCACGATGACGCGCGTGGGCCGCGCCGAGTCGAACGCGCGCGCCGCCCAGCCCCACGCGGCTGACATGTTGCTTGCTGACACCGCCTAGTGTGGGATAAGGGCAGGAGGTTGATGATGAGCATGCACTAACCACGGCCATCAGAGCGGAGCGCATCTCGTAGACCCAGACGTTGTCGCAGTTGGAGCCGAAGCCGTGCACGATGACGCGCGTGGGTCGCGCCGAGTCGAACGCGCGCGCCGCCCAGCCCCACGCGGCTGACATGTTGCTTGCTGACACTGCTAGTAAGGGCTGGTCGCCTCTGCAGAAGAACGTTAACACCAGTCAGTCACATACTAAACAGAGCATGATATCCCTCCGGCCGTTATTTCGACTATTGCGGCCAATCTTACGATATGCCAGGTACGCAGGATATAGTGAACAAGTGAGTGCGCTAGCACAGGTGCACTCCCTTTTCCCTCACTTTCATAATTCGATGAGTCAGCAATCTGACACGACCGTAGAGAGATCAGGCGCAGGACCAACGGCTTAACGTGTCTTCAGAAGCGCGGACGAAATTTTTCGGTCACTCATCCGATGACTGGCCTCTGGAAAGTTTGGCAGGTCGAGCGTGCTAACTTCTGCGTCATCGAGCTCCTCAGACATAACATAGTATCTTTTTTTTTTTAAGTTCTCAAGAATTTTGCTCATAACATGTGACATAAAACAAACATTGTTTATTTTACTAGGAGACGATTTTTTTACCATAGCAAGAACAACCGTATGTGGGGTGATTGCTACCCTGAGCCCGATAGACCAAAGTCGGCGAAGGTGCACGCAAGTATAATACAACTTTTAAATTTTATTAGTATAAAAACAGTAACAGACATACCTGCTGACCGTAGAGTACATGAGGAAGTGTGTTCCCACCTCCTGCGGCGGGCTGGGCAGGGTCTCGAGGTAGGCGAACGGACCCGCATCTTCGAAGCACCCGAACTCGCCATAGCACACGCTGCCTTGAGATCTTTTACTCCTGGAATAAATGGTAGGTATTTAAAAATATATAAATTAAATTCTAGCTATGGCGCCCATTTCAAATATGACGCAGTGGGTATAGGGGTAAACATGAATTACACATACACCCACCGGTGTGTGAAGCCAGTGGCTACACGGGGCACGAGGGATCTTTACAATCAGCTTGTTTCGCAAAATTTATTATGGTTTACAAGTGAGCAAGCCCCTGCAGGTCCACTCCTTATGTTCTCTTACTCTCATAATTCGGCAGGACAGCAATCTGACACGACCATAGAATAGTCTGGCACGGGAACAACGACTTAACTTCCAGAGTTGGTGATTAATATATAAATATTTCTCAAGTTACGAAGGTATATGAACATTCTTCGAATGGAACACGTTAAAGGGCGTCTTTTTTAATTGGTGTACTTGAACGATAACTATTTTTATACTAGTTTACCCTGGACTTGATTCTACTAGGAACTTGACCTTTACCAACGTATAATACTTCCATATCGTAGACAGTAATAAATTAACATGCAGAAGTAACATAATATGCACTCATATAACAAAGAACCTTCGCAAATAGTGAAGGTGTAAAATTAGTAAGTGAGCAGTATTATTTTTCAAAATTAGACGTATTTCTTGGCTGTGTTTCCGTGCAATAATTATGTACTTAGCATCAATCCACGGTTATATATCCGGCAATCTTTAAGAGTAGATTAGATAGACAAATTGATATTGGGCTCATTTGTATTTATATTTGTTGTTTTGAACCCTCAATCCATTAGGATCCACTATTTTGATCCACCAGTGGATTGAATAGCACGCCGACGTTGATCCACCAACGGTCTCGGTGGATCCAGTGATACTTGGATCTTCTAATATGCTCCACCAGTGGATCGAATATAGTTCTGGGAGTTTGTTAAGATCCATCACTGATTTCAGTGGATCCTGTGATATAATTTATTAAGGTGTATAGGGTCTACTGGAATCTAGGACCGTTGTGGATCGAAATAATTGATCCTAATGGAATGTTTTTGCTACCGCAGAAAGACTGTTATATATCTCAAGATGTAAGTTGAAATGATAATGGCTGCAAGTGCCCACACGCGGCACTGGTTTTTTGTCACTTATCGAAGGCCGCTTTCTAATCAAAAGTAGCCAATCGTCCAATTCAATGAAGTCAATCATTAATTATTAACACTTTTACTCGTTGATTAGTCTTTCAATCTACATTATATCGTTAACCCCATTACTTCGCAAATTATATATAGCTACTTTATACTACATACGTAGGTACTTTGTAATGTAGAGGTAGAGTTGACAAAATGTTGAACCTTTAGTTGGGTTTGGGCATTCAGAGATCTCCTTTCTAGACCTGGAGTCCTGCATAACCCGTCGACCACCCCCGCCCCGTTGCCAACGGGTACGCGTCAAAGCATTTTACTGACGAAAAAAATAAAAATGGGCATTCAGAGAACTACAGTGCCTACTAATAGCACTAACAACTAATACAGTCGGCCAATTTCACGTACCTATCTCGAATTAGTTCATCATTCATTCGCCATCTAACTGAATCTTATACTAACTTGGTTGATGTATCTGTCAATTGCCCTGTAAGGAACACTAAGTGAGACGATATTTTTTCTGACAGTCAGGCAGTTAAAGCTCTGGTCGCCTGTATATTACTAGTTCCACCTAACGGGTTAACTTTTTGTCAAATCTGTTTTTGAATATATTGGTGTTCTGTGCGGTAACCACCTCTGCCGGCAACCTGTTCCAAGCTACAACCATTCTGTTATGTCAAATTATTTTATAGATAAGTAACTTTAGACCTGCCACTCTGGCCAGATCAGCATCTCTATGCTGAAAGGGCCTAAATCCATTAAATATTGAGACATCTAAAGCTCTCATTACCTTGTCCTCGCCCTCTTCATTTCCCACTGCCGCATGGAGGCTCTGACGGCGGCGAGCATCTCCGCGTCGTGGCGCTCGTCCTCCGCCTCCTGCGCCGCCGTGGCCGGCCGCCCGGCGCCCCGCCATGATTGCAGCTCTGCATCTGGGGGGAAAGAATGGTTTGAAATAAAGTAAAGCTATTTTTAAACGGATAAAAATCGCGGTTTAATTATAACTAAATATTAAAAGAAAAACTCGATGTTTCGGCTCCTTTTCAAGAGCCTATAAATTATTGCGATACTACTCCCAACTAGATTTTATTAGCGCCCTCATCTTCACTTTTACAATTTGTTACGTTGTTCCTATCCACGCAGTAAGAGCTGATGGTGTCTTGAAGCTGCACTGTGTTGTGATGTTGAGTCAAACCTATTAGATGAAATACTGGGTCTTATGTGAGTGGTACATTCCTTAAATTTAATGAGTAGCAGTCGCGTAAACCTAAGAAAACTTTTTGGTTTGAAATAATGACCTTTGACCAAATACCGAGGTTTAGGAGGAGTAATACGATTTTTAAGCAGAAAGGTTAGTATGTTTGATTACCTCACTGATCAAGTGGTTTGGGTGATCTAGTCGCTTGAGGAATATAAATCGGTGTATTTCCGGCCACGGCTTGGGTTTATGATGTTATGTAACGATAACATGATTTAGAATGATGGAGGTTTTTGCCTGCAGTTAAACATTAATTGTCTGATACACTGCTTTTCTTAGTAAGTGTTAATTAGTTTCAATAGAAGAGCCAATTTTATTGAAATTGCTCATAATTACGTGGCGTACTGAGATTTCATCTTGAATTGTTATCAAGACAATATTAGGTCAGCAATTTCTTTTACGACTCTACAAATTGCTAGATCATGTCTAAGGTCACGTTATATTAGAAATCTCGAGCCTAACAATTGGCTAGAATGGGGCCACTTACCGCGCCCACGTAATAATAATATTATTTTGTACACACGATCTTGACCCAAGAGAAGTTATAAAAAAATATCTTCAATAATAACGCTGTGATTTCACTACAGAAACGGATAGGCATACTTAAATACTTTTATAATCATCCATAACTCGAATACAGATGCCAATGTTCACACAAAAATTTCCCCTAGCGAGATACGAACTCTCGTCCCTTGGATTTGCGGTCAGGGCCTCTTAGCTATAAGTGTTTAGAGCAACCCCCCCCCCCCCCTTGTCATCAGACCAACTGCCTGACAAAGTCAAGTGAGTACACACTAGATATTACCTGTCATATAAGTATGTATCTTTATTATTTTTTACTCGGCTATTTAACTCATACGTAACGATTATTAAATACATAGTTTGAAAACTTAGCGGGTTCCTATTCTATTGTTGTGGTCTAGCCACAAGTCGTGAACTAAGTATAACTAATAAGTAATAACGCTAAAATTAGTCCTTGCAGACAACGCGTCCCACAATTTCAAGAAGATAATTTTGAGTCATTTATTGATTTTTCAAGAATCCTAAGTCAATTTAAACTTGCTTTTGCTTAAAATAATATTTGCCCAGACTTGAATAAACTTTGAATAATGACTTTCAACCTGATCACCATATTTTTTAATTTCGAATATTCTGCAAACATGTGGTTTGGTAGAGTTCAGTAAACATCGCACCACTCGGTTGGTTCGGGTAATTGAATAAGCTTGTTAGTTAGAGTATTAGCATGGGCCGGGGCGCACAATGCGACGATTTCTCGCACACGTCAGTATACGTGGTGTTTGTTACCAAATTTTAAATTGTTAGATATGACCCGACATCCGAAAGTGTGGCATTTTATTATTATTATTTATTTTATTATTGCGATAATAAGCGACTGTCGCTTTAAAGCTCAAGGTCCAGACGCAAACAAACTCGACGACAGAATCTTCTTATGTCCGTTTTGTTAAGGGTTTGGTTATCAAAACGGATATAAGAAGATTGTTTGTTTTGTACATCTTTGGTTTTTACATTGTTCATTGAAATAGGATCCGAGGATTTTGTATGTGAAAAGTTTTTGCGATAAGCAGATTCCTCCATTAGTTAGGGAAAATCTACCCCTATTAGGACGGACTTAAGAAGATTCTGTCGACGCTTGGTTATTTTTGAGGCATCTCCTTTAAGTGGCAATTTCAGATCGGGTCGAAGTATGCCGGGGCGGACAATACGACGATTTCTCGCTTCATACGCGCTGCAACCTGAATGCTATCGTCTCCGGGTGAGCGACTGTTTTTGCCGACAAACCTGGCCTTGATACGATGGCTTGTAGGGCAGTGTGTGTCTGCCAGGGCTGCCAGATGAAAGGGGCAATGCTCCGCGGTGTTTGACTTAATGTTTACCTTATTAATCTAAATAATTTATTCACTTTAAGTAGGGTACAAAAGGTGGTACAATGTTCATACATTTTAGTTCTCTAACCTTAAATAAAAGCATGTGAATACAAATTGCACAAAATACATATTAAGTAATTGTATTAAATACAGGCTGTCACTTAGAACTATAGGTATTATACATATCATGCTAAAAACTTACATTTATCATGTAGAGCAAACGGCATATTTATTAAGCCAGTAGGTATATTTGCGATTGCGTAATTTTGTCAAATTCAAGAAATTAAATCTATTGAGTTAGTTTCACCAAAAAGTATCAGCCTATTATTGTCCCACTGCACGGCGAAGGCCTCTATCATTTAAATTGAAATCATGCTTTCGTTACAAGGATGGGTTTCAGCAATCTGTGGAAATGTATCCTGCTATGTAGGTAGGTACTTGATTTGTCTTCACAATAATACTAGTATAAGCTATCTGTCAAATAAGTTGACTGTCAGAGAATTTCATGGGGTCTTGACTTGACTTCCTAAACCTTATTTAAACAATTAAACAAATAGCTTATTAATACTGACATATAAAATAAAAAAATAATTAAAATAGGACTATATTTGACGACCCGCTTGGTGTAATGGTCAAGATGTTGTCTATTACGCAAGAGGTTGATGTTCGAGTTCGGGTTCGATCCCCGCACAGGAAAACAGTTGTGTGCATGAACATGTCTGTTTGTCCTGGTCTGGGTGTTATATGTATCTATTTAAGTATATTTGTAATACCACTGTTAATTCTGATGTCTGTAACACAAGTGCTTAAAGTACTTAACACGGGGTCGGATCAATGTATGTGATGTTGTGTAATATTTATTTATTTATACTTAGGAAGGTATTCCAGATTTGGGCGTACGTATGGTTGGTGCATATCGCTTATACTACACACTTCACAATGCCTATTTTCAAATTTCTTTTACTCCCGTGGCAACCTTACTGACCGAAAGCAGGCCGCTCCCGCGAGATGGTGGGAAACTCGGGCTCCACTTGATGATTCAATGCTCGTCGTCGGAACGAACTTCTTCGAAACCAACGATATGGTGTCAGTGTGTTTCTGTGTTTGTTTTAAGTGTTTGTTGTAAGCTCCCATTGTTTTTGCTAAGGCTAATTTGATTTGAAGTTCCATTGTTATTTGTGTTTTGGTTTGAAATTTGCTGTTATTATGGTAAATTAAAAGTTGGGAAATGTCTTGTTGAATACAAATTAAACCGTCACATTGTGAAGACGATACCAATAATTTTCCAGTTTGCAAGTTGATAGTAAAATATGACACTATTTGCTGTTGGTGTTTAAAATAAAAAGATCTATATGAATCCATACAAAAGACATCAACGATCCGTTAAAAGATTAACGATGCTTAATAACTGTATCAGAACTTTACTCTTATTTTACATTTATGTATTGCTTTTATCTCGGGTTGTTATTTATTGTGAAAAATATAATAAATATGATTTAAGCTTTGCTTCGATTGGCACTAAATAGCTATGTGTAAATATACAAACTCTTACTATTCCCCTGTGTGAGTGCAGTCAATACCTTCTGTACTATAACAAGCGTGTACCAACATACTCTTCAGATTTAAGAGGATAGTACACACAGCTGATGCATTGACGTTTACGCAACTCGGTACACTTGTTTGGACAACCCGTGGCCGCTGGACGTGGCTTTGACAACATCTAGCTGGTTACGTAAGGCGTGAGTGAGCGGCGCGTGACAGGCCATGTGCCGGGTGTGGACATTACAACTAGTCACAGTGGTATGCGTCAGACACGTAGGTTTATGATGCTATTTAGGTTTAGCATCTGCGGTATTTCCGTGGTTCAAAAAATATATGGTGGTGGTTGAGGAGCTCGATGGCGCAGTGGTGAGCGCGCTCGGCCTGCGATTGTAAAGTTAAGCAACTTTTGCCGAGGCCAGTCATAGGATAGGTGAATGAAAAAATTAATCTCGAGCTCTTCTGTGCTTCGGAACACACGTTAAGCTGTTGGTCCTGCGCCTGATCTATGGAAAGGTATTGTTTCCGTCGTGTCTACCAAATGGAATTTAAATATTTAAAATATTTCCCATTTTCCCCACACTGGCAAGATAAGTCGCAGCAGGAATTAAAAAACAATTCCCGAGGATTAAAAGCGCATCACAGGGTTCCCAATGATTTTAATTTGCGATTCGTTAAATAAACCGTCTCGTCGCTGCTCTCTTTTATACACTTAATCGCGATTCATTTAGTGTAGGTACAACGTTCTAACTCAGGACTATGATCGATACCAATCTTACTTTTTCAATAGGTCTAAAAATGTTGGTAATTCAGTAAAAGTGAGCACTCTCTTTTTCCAATACCATATTGGCAAAATAAAGTGTTTAGATTGACAGTCGACGCGGGCACTCTGTAAAATAAATGTTGACGTACCGTGTGAGAAGGATGCCAAGGTGGATGAATTATTTCGTCATTTTATGATGTAGTAGTTAAACTTATAAACCCTAATACTCATAATAACATCTAACATCGTTTCTTTTTTTTTTTAATCGTCTAAAATAAAATATAAAGAATTGTAACCATATATATTAAAAAAAAAACCTAATTGTAAAGTAAATTAATAAATTGAAACGAAATAAAGCAAAAACTTTATTTGATCAGTCGCAAGGTGCGGGCCACATCTAGAAGTGCTTATCCGTGTGATTGTCCGTCAACCAAACCAGTACACGAGTTCGGACGAAATATGACGAATGGGCCCGAAGACAAATGTATGAACCGTTTGCACGTATTGTAAAAAAGTATTCAAGTTACCCACATTATTTTTTATTTTTGTTTAATTTTCTCTCAACTTGCATGTGTATAATTTTGATTTGTGAGTATTTTTCATTAAAATTTTGTTTTGTTTGTTGCGATGTTAACTTGCTACATACTTGCTATTAATTTATGTTTAATGGTTTATTATATAGAATAATATTATGCTTCAGTTACAAACGAATGCCCTAGCAAATAAATACCTTTGTACTTTATAGAATATTCTCATGTAAGTGAATGTAAATTCTTTTGAGAAAATAAAGTTCTTAAACCTCAAACTTACGCACCATAAACGGCATGATTATTATCAGTAATTTGCGTACGGATTATAACTCAAAGATGTTACTACTGGAGCCTGCCCCAGATGGGGGTTAATGCCGATACTAGTTTTTTTCCGGCGGCTTTGTCCGCGTCATCAAGATTCCTGTTTTATCCCATGCAAGCATTTAATCGAGATTAAAAGTATCCTATCACCTAAGTCAGCCCAATTCAGTTTAGTTTCAGCGTGAATAAAGGACAAACATCCAAACATACTTTCACATTTATTATTTATTAACATATTTTTATTTTTTATTTTAATTTAATTAAAACGAATAACATGTACATCACGCTAGGTTAGGGACCGCAGAATAGTTAACGGTCATTACACAGGGTGACGCTGCTGCCCATCACCACGCTAGGTTAGGGACCGCAGAATAGTTAACGGTCATTACACAGGGTGACGCTGCTGCCCATCACCACGCTAGGTTAGGGACCGCAGAATAGTTAACGGTCATTACACAGGGTGACGCTGCTGCCCATCACCACGCTAGGTTAGGGACCGCAGAATAGTTAACGGTCATTACACAGGGTGACGCTGCTGCCCATCACCACGCTAGGTTAGGGACCGCAGAATAGTTAACGGTCATTACACAGGGTGACGCTGCTGCCCATCACCACGCTAGGTTAGGGACCGCAGAATAGTTAACGGTCATTACACAGGGTGACGCTGCTGCCCATCACCACGCTAGGTTAGGGACCGCAGAATAGTTAACGGTCATTACACAGGGTGACGCTGCTGCCCATCACCACGCTAGGTTAGGGACCGCAGAATAGTTAACGGTCATTACACAGGGTGACGCTGCTGCCCATCACCACGCTAGGTTAGGGACCGCAGAATAGTTAACGGTCATTACACAGGGTGACGCTGCTGCCCATCACCACGCTAGGTTAGGGACCGCAGAATAGTTAACGGTCATTACACAGGGTGACGCTGCTGCCCATCACCACGCTAGGTTAGGGACCGCAGAATAGTTAACGGTCATTACACAGGGTGACGCTGCTGCCCATCTCCCGGAATATTCCTTAGTGACTTCTTCTTGACTTCTGACAACACGGTAAGCAATGCGTAGTCTCGGCCGGCATTGCTTGGTATCTCACGCGTAGATATCACTTATAACTACAGTTATCATCATCATCATACGAGCGCTTATCCCAGTTGCATCCTCGGCCATTGCTTCGGAGCCAAGGATACGCTGCGACTATGATCCTGAATTGACCAGCCTGGTTATTACAACGGAGCGACTGTCGTTTGACCTCCGTAACCCATACAAGGGAAACCAGACAATTTGGGTTAAAGTATTGGCTAACGGCTTATCGTGCCTTCCGAAGCACGGAATTATCATTCTCACCGGACAATCAGGTGATTCAAGACAGAAAACCACACAAAGTGAAAGTTTTTTTTTCATTTGGGTCACCTGATGGTAAGTGATCCTGCCCATGGGCATCAACGTGAAAATGCGTGCTTTTAAGACCCCATACCCTCCCCAAGTGAGCTTGGTGACCTTACTAACCATCAGAAACATCACGCGCGCGTGTTCCCCGCGGGATTCGAACCCACTACGTTTGAGTACAGCGCTCTAGAAACTACAGTACGGAGGCAGGCAATTACCAATAATTATATATTTACAGTATAACTAAAGAATACTTACACCTAGCTAGCACGAGAGTGAGAGCAGCGAGCAGCACGGCGAGCGAGCGCCAGGCGTGCGTCGCCATCCATGCGCTGGCGCCGCCGCATTCACCGACGCTGCAACAACAATGCGATTAATATGCAGCCATTATGCAGTATATGCAGCAGTTTCACACGTAGAAAATTAGAGAATAGCTGGAGGAAGAGTTAAGACTGCAGCGCGAGATGGGGTAGGAAAAATTTTTTTTTTAGGTTTGCTCTGAAAAAAAAAACTTTGAAACCTGAAACATGTACTATACGAGGCATTCAGGCACAAAAAATATTTTATTTTTGTCTCTATTGATGTTGCTTCTTAGCTGGCGGCCGATTTTTTTCAAAATGGCGAATTTTGTTGTTATGCCAACTAGGTTTGATGCTTTTTAAGCAAGTTTAACTTTGTAATCCTGAATCCGATCAGGCACAAAGTAGGATTCGCGATCGCATCTGTCCTTATAATTCGGTGTTGAACTCACACAAAGGCAATCAATTACGTGCATAATACATGTAACAGGATACCAGAAGTAAACGTATGGATTCATAACTGTATCATTAGCGAAAATTTCCTGGTCCCTAAACAGCCGGAGGAGGCTGCGGCATAGCAATACGTTACGAAACGATCGCCAGTTGAATGTTAACGATACTAACATAGTACTCGTATGTACCGGTATGTATGTGTGTTACCGACGCCACGTGGAGTGAATGGCGATACTATGCGAAATCATGGCTCTCTTACCAGTAAGTGGGATTCGGGGTGTACCGGTAATTTTATGATGGATCAAACCTACATAATAATCGAAGGATCGGAGGAGGACGATCTGTCTAGGACTACTGACTTTCATGCTCTTATTTAATCTTATCCCTATTACTGAACGTAATTCTTAGCCCTAATGTTTTCTGTGCCTTTAGTATACTAAACACAGAATTGCTTGTCTGGTTTAATTGAGACTACAGGTCTTCAGCATCACTTTGGTATAATAAGGATAAAAATAAACTTCACCTTTATTATAAGAGCAATAATTGTGAGCAGTAGGTACTGAATCGTAATGATTGATTTACAAATACTTTGATGTAACTACGAGTTCGCTTGAATAGTTAGTCGAACCAATGCTTGCTTATGGGCATCTCAGTCTATTAATAGACTTATGTAAGCCTTTAGTTAGATGAAGTCATTTCAAATGCGTTTTTTATTGCATTTGTATGTTGGTTTATGGCTTTAACTCATAAAGGACATAAACAAACATAATTAGAGGGAGACCTGAGTTATTTCATTTGTAATATGTATTGTTGAGGAAAAAAATAAACACTCTCAATTCAGTCGAATCTATAAGTACCGTAGTATTCTAGACGCTTGTGTAGAATAAATAAGCGAAAATTCTTTCTTTGCTGATATTTCCAAATTCTTCTTGAAGGTTTTGTAAATTGCATTGCATTTTATAGATCTATCTTTTACTACAGTAATTACTAAATGTTAAGTCATTATAGCTATAGATCGATTTTTATCAATAGGTGTGCATTTTGTAAAGCGAAAGGTGTATTACTTGGCCAGCAACAAGGCCGACTTGGCTCACCAACTGGGTATTTATCTTGCACTTGCAATTTTTTGCATAACGTATTATTGCATAAGTATAACATTTTCGTAACTTAATTGTATAACACTAATGATAGTCGAATACAGAGAACGAAGCAGAACGATGAACCAAAGTAAGAATCCATTACTGAAGGTCAATTCTTTATTCTTCGTACATAGTTTGACATATTCGTCTATTTTATCATCTATAAATCATTTCTAACAATGATTTACATAATATATACTTCTACTGTAAATAAGTAATAACAAAAACTTAAGCGTTTCAGAGGAAGAGCTGGATACGAGTCGCCAAGGATCGAGCTGAGTGGAGAGGCCTAGGAGTGGACTGCGATAGGCAAATAATAATGATGATGATGATGCGTGTTACTGCGTGCATCACTATTTATAATAAAAAATGTAGGTAAATGAACATTCTTTACCAGTGTCAAAATATTATTGTCAACTGTTATTACAAGTATAAGAATAACTTAGCAGAATTTATGCAGCGTATAATATTTATTAGCCTATTATATTCTGCTATAATAGCTTAGCACACGCAAGATCGTATATACTCTCAGAGAGCCTATAATTTTCGATTCCATTATGATCCATATATGTACAAATTAAATTCATCGTATTACTTAAGTTCATTTATTAAAAAGTGTAATTAACAAAAACTTCTACTATAAATAAAAAAATAAGCAGCATAAAACTACAACGTGCCGAAAAGATCTACCGGAAGAGAAATCAAATCAAGATAGCAATTTTAATATTTTTATAAATTAAGTGGCACAAAATAATAATTTTCCGATTGGGCAGTTAAGTATAATTGTTGTATTTGCAAATTAATTAAATCGAGAGAGAAACCGATAATAAGATAGGAATTTTAAACTTGTTTAAAAGTTTTTCAGATTTCTGTCTCAAAATTTTAAATATTTTTAAAAAAACACGTATCTAATCAAAACTAAAAAGTCTACCTAGTTCATCATTTAAGTACCGTCGTATATGTCGGTCGCAGCTATTGACCTGAAAATGGTGGGCAATTTGCCCTAATTTCACGGTTCGCCGCCGGTACAAACCCCGATCCTCAATAAAACTGGTAAAGTATAATATTTGAATAGCTGAATTGTAATTTCAATAAATGGATTGTATTACTGGCAATGGGAACTCTGTCAAACTGTCAGAACTATAACGGTCATTCATAAAGGTATTTAAATGTGCCATCACAAAAAATAATTTAAAAAATATTAACCACAATATTTGCACACATATTTGCGGATTTTTGTTTTGAATATTGGGAGGGGCAAGGCATTGTTTTGAAAGTGGACAAGACAACAGAACAATACAGATAGGCGTATGAAAACTTTCGAAATATTTTTGAATTTGAATACCTTGCTGATTCATGATCGACCTAGATTCATATTTATTTTGCAAATACAAGTCACATAACTGCTTTATTTGCTGAAGCACGTGGTACTGAATAGTAATAATTCCAACGCTTATACATTTATCGTGCCTATTATTTTTAAGATTTATGGAAAATATGAACGTTATCTATATAATCTATGGTAGTACAAAAATATTGATAACAGAAACAAAATTTTACAAATCTGAGCATTCATCTAATAAATGTTTAACGCTTAGTTACACTGTTACATTACAAGGACTTTTACTTACTGCGGACCCAACATTGGGACCGAACGACATTTCGAATTCCCAAGTAAATTAAATTAGAACGTTGCAATAATGATAATTCACTGCGGCATTGGCGATTAAGTAAGCCTGTAGTTACCAAGAGACGTGACTAGCATTATATTTAAATATTATATATTTGTAAGGAAAAAGTAATATGTATTTCCTCGCGTATGCCCATAACTTTAACAACATTTGCACAACATAATGATGCATAGAAATGCAGAATGTTGCATAAAATGTTGTTCAATTTAAGTTACATTTTAGTGCTCATTGTGTTAAATAATAATACTTATAAGCTGTTTTCTTTAAATGATCGTGTCCAGGGATATCTCTTCAAGATGGCTCATTTATAATTCGCGCAAGTATCCGTAAACACAAAACCTACTGTTGTTTGAATTTGCAGTTAGAAGTGAATGCAGACAATATTTTTTCTGCAGCTGAAACAATTATAGATGAAATGTTAAGATTATTTTCGCGTGTTTTCGCGAAATGCTTGTGATTTATTACAGACGCTTACTCGGCTTAGCTAGGCTATCATTGTTATTGTGACTGTTCTATTGTTGGTCTGTTTGACACGTGTATACTAGTGACAGAGAAAAGCATTGTTTATTATTCCGTGACCACGAAACTCAAAGCTAGCCAAATACAGTGACGTTGCTGGTTATTTCTTGATGGACCGTGAAATATCCCTTTTATCTGCTAGCCTCGAGGTGTCGGCACAATGCATTACTTCAGTAAAATTCGCTACGATCAATCTTTCTTTAGCAAAACTTTGTTGACTTGACTACGAGTGTTTCGGTCAACTGATTATTTAAATTATACCTACTCGTAATAAGATCCATCTTTATCTGGTTAAAAAATAAAAACCTGCTCTGAACCTTAAAACTCAATCAATACATATTGACGTTGAGAGCGTGTTTTATCTCAAATGGGATAAAACACGGAATCGAATGAGACATATTCAAAAATGCATGTGTCGATTGCCGACACATGCATTTTTGAATATAATTAAGTCTATTCTAGAAGTGTTAAGGTATTGGCAACCATGTCATTTGGCGGCGTGGTCATGTGTGACGCTCATTAGCCAATCAGGTGCATTTCCAGCGGCGCGCACGCAACGCCACCTGCCGCGTCGTTTCGTCACAGCCAGGAAACGGTGCTGCCCTGTGCTACCCGCTAAGGAAGCCAGCTAATTAGACGATTATATTTTACTTCAAGTGGGACGGTGCATGCTTTGATTACCAACGTCTCTTATATTTACGTAATGAAGATGCAGCTAATGAATTAAGGATGGAACAATTTCCAAGTCATTGGATGCATCGGTAGTCTCTGTTCATTCTTTGACTTCTAATGCCTTATTTATGGACACCTGCAGTTGGCAGATATGTAAGTAGCTTACCTGATTGTACAAAGTGACGATTGAGGTATTCTTTGATGTTCTAGAATGATGGTACCGCAGACGGTACTCTGTAGCTGAGTAGAGTCTGCTGTATATTCATTAATGAAAATCCTGATACTTCCAAAATTCTGTATATAATTATCAAAGCCAGTTTGAAAGCGGAATTGATAACCGTTGCTTTTCTTGTTAAACTGTAAAGTTTTTATCAAAGTATTTCGAAAATTAAGTCCACCAATTCAGATAAAACATTACGTAACAAACATTAAGTTTGAAAACACTGTACGCTCAACTGTGTAAATATTATATGAATCCAAATTCCACTAACATTCTAATCTGTCAGAATCCACCATTTTCACAGACATACCTACTACAGTTTCTCACAAATATCGGACTAATAAAGTGGTGACTGGAACCTCGTGCCATTGAATCAAGACTCGTTAATTGTAATTGTTAACGTATCCTTCACAGTTATATAACATGCCGTTGTGTAACAAATGCTTTGTTTAATGAATACTTATACAAAACATTATATCATCATTACATTATAGGTAATCGCATTTAATCTGTTCAACTATTGAATGGCGTCCTTATCTGATCTTCGCACCTTTGTTTTCTCATATTTTTATACCACAACGAACATATTGTTTAGTGACTGAGGTACGCATTTTCGCCACTATATAATGACTAAAATAAGTTTTTTCTGTACTCTGGTGAACTTAAATTACTCGTAGAAAATGGTTTTAACAATTAAATTAAATGTAAGCTATAAGATTACTTCTTTTTAAAGCCCAAAACAATAGCTGCCTCTTTAGTTATGTTAACAATGTATGAAGGGCGTAATAAAATTAAGAAATATTTATGAAATGTATATAGGTAGGTAGGTTCAATGACAATTTTCTCCTCCTCTATAAATCGGATCTTTACTGTGTCTGATAGTAAATTTTAGAATAAACAGCTTTACTCGATACATTAAAGAGAAAGAGATGTTTTGCATTACAAAACGTTCGGTATGATTTATGATTAGCGCGGCTTATGCAGATCGGCACTTTCTTTTGTTGCCGCCGCCGCAGCGCATTCAAATCAAATGACTTATTGCACACAGGCATATTGCAAGTCTTTTCGAATGAAAGAGGACGTTTAAAACACCATTGTTATATTGCGCAATTAGTTAGTTGAGATTATCAGAGTAAACCTTACCACGTCAAAGTTTTCCATAGATTTTGACGACCCGCTTGGTGTAATGGTCAAGATGTTGCCTATTACGCAAGAGGTCGCGGGTTCGATTCCCGCACAGGACAAACATTTGTGTGCATGAACATGTCTGTTTGTCCTGGTCTGGGTGTTATATGTATCTATATTTAAGTATATTTGTAATACCACTGTTGATTCTGATTTCTGTAACACAAGTGCTTAAGCTACTTAACACGGGGTCAGATCAATGAATGTGATGTTGTGAAATATTTATTTATTATTATTATTTATAGATTATACATATTGTAATGTTAATACGAAACATGCCCATTTGTAATCTGTAAAATTGCACATTGCACAGAGCCGATTTTTAATCAAAAATATTAAATAAAGAGTTCTTCAAAAGTATAGCTTACATTTTTTACATTGACTATTATGATCGAAATCTCAAATCTATAAAGATTTTGGGATAGGAAGCAGCCGATACAATAAACATACCTACATAGTTTTCCAAGCAGGGCCGTCCTACACACATATTACTACTACTAGACACTTTCTGTTTGACCCTAAGGTTGACTGGTAGAGAATGCCATGAGGCATTAAGTCCGCCTTTTGTACAATTTTTATATCGTGCAATAAAGTTTAAATAAATAAATAAATAAATAAATATTAGGGGCCCTGGGCACATGGGCCTTAAAACCTCTGGTTCAGTAATTGTACAGAGACTGGGGCCCGGATCTATCGTAGTGCCCTGAGCCCATTGTGCCTAGTGGAAAAGAGGGGTCTGTCGCCAAGTTCTGCACCAAATGTTGTAAATGGCAAAGTGACGACCCCATAACCCAAGTTTAAAAACCAATGTTTTATTTCTCTACAGAGTAAAGCACTTCGCAATAATCTTTAATTACTATCTGGGTTAGAGGATGCCACATGACAATGCAAATTGTTCCACAACGGTCGTTTGTGCTTTTGTGACCCTAATGACTTTTGTATCCTACTTACGCGTGGGAAAAATGCTCTGAAACCTTTGTTATATTTTAAGTTAACGAGAGTGCAATCTTAGCATATGTTCGCAAAAGTTACACTTTTAACTTGAGCTAATGAAAGTTAGATTGGATTTTGAATAATGTTATTAGTTGTTGGCAAAACAGAGTCTGAATAAGAAAGAGTGAGTAAATTTTCAATTGCAAAATCGATGAGGTACTTTCACACTTAATTCAGCGTTGTAAATAAGGAGAGTAGTTTTAAAAGGCGTCGAATTTGAGTTAATTTGCCATGGTCTGCATTGTCGGTGCGGTACTCCGGCGACTTTCACTCGGACGTCGCATCTCGACGACCTCGAGTTGTTACATCGAGAGCGACCTTGTAGTCATAGGTTACGATACGAACATATGAAACTCTTATGCGCAGGTATAGGGTTTGGAATCCCGTACCTATTAGAAAAGCATTTGTTTGTAATGAATACAATAGCGATCGGTCTTTAAATAACACCAAGTAGGTGAACAACTTTCGCTTGATGCTTATTGTTTTTTTACTTTATACGAACAATTAATTATTAAATTAAAATAAATCTAGTAAGTATTATTTCATCTGAGGTATATAACTAAGTCTGAAACGCAGTCGAGTCACAAGAATACGATCAACTACTTACGAGCATGTCTCGATACTGGTTTCAAGTTTAAAGATGTCTATATATACCTACTACAGTAGGCGCTTGAAATCTGTAAAATTTACAATGCCAATTATCTGTAGGTACAGGCAGACAATTGACTGACCCGATCGATGGTTGGGAAGTCAACTGGAACGCGAGAGAAAGCGGGCTTTATGCCAGCCCTTTGTGACTAGGCGTCCCGGTGTCAATGACATTGCGCTTGCTTTATCGCGTTTTAGGGTTCCGTTGTCAAAGGAAAAAATAATTATAAAGAATTGTAAGGGGATATATCTATACCTTTAAGACTCCGCAACATTTTCATAGAGGTAGAGCTTAGTTGAACTTTCGTTCGTCTTTTGTAAGGTGAATGTAATCCCCAGACGAGCGGCTTCGTTTAGGGAAGTACCTCCACCTTACAGAAAACCACAGTGAACTTCGAACCTGTTCTGCTATGTTTATGTTGGTATTTGCGTCCCTTGTGCGATTTTTGATGTCCATGGGCAGCGGTGATCACTTACCTACTATCAGGTACGTACTATCTAAGTAACAGGACTCTCTTTATAATTTGCCTTATAACATTAAAAAAAACATATTTACGTGTATCTTTTGAAATGAATTATGTTTAAACGTTACTGTTGAAGCCGCTTTACGCAAACATAAAGAAAAGAATAAAAAATACGTGCTACCTACTATTCGTTCATTTCCACACATAATACCCTCCTAGCCGAATTCGGCCACGGCGGCCAATCTGACGATTAGCCACTTGCGCGGGATATATTCACAAAATAATTTATAACTCGAAAACTAAGAAAAACCGCGTAACATACATGGGGTATTTTCGGATAGCACCAGGTGCGAGGAACCTAAAAAAAATTGTTGACGTCACTAGTTGGACCACCCTGTATATAATAAATTACGTGAAGAACCCTAAGAAAATTAAACGCGTGATCCGGCTCGCATTTGACCGATTTTTAATTTAACCAAACCGTGTTTACCTGCACGCAATTTTTGATCGTGAATTCAAGTTCATGTTTACTTGTATTTTCTTTTCTTTAAGTACATAAATACATCAGCATTTACTAGTGATATCAAACATTGTAGTCACGGTCGTCTTATTTAAGAGTAAGTCAACATTCTCTTCCGTGAGACGATTTAATTTTGGTTCATTCATCGCACTTACGTCGCGTGACTAATTGATAACAATCTGTGAAATTTAAAAGTTCTGACAAAGTTTTTCCATCAAAAATATGTAGCGACTTACTTTGGTCTTGGTTGCTCTAAATTTGGAAGGCTTGTGATATATTTTTTTTCTGGTTGTTGCTTAAAGAAATGTTTTAATTGCGTTTAGTAATAAATTAAAAATAAATTATTCTAAAAAGATAAAAAAAATCTGGTGCCAGTACTAATTAAAGAACTATAGAGATCGACTTCAGAAATAGCGACACATAGCGAGGCAATTTAACTGACTTTGCGGCTAATGTGTCATCAGATTTATCACTGCAGGTTATCTATAGGCTACTTGACAAAAGAAATACATCTCAAATGCATTTTTTTACGTACTCACGTAATAATCTCTCACACTTTTCAATTAATAACATAAACAAAACCTGTCTTCCTCTTACAAACCTGGCAGAGAATACATTTCCCTCCACACAAATAAGTTTATTTGCAAGATAGAAGAACATAATCAAATGTGTTGATTTATTCGAGTGCCGATTGTAAAAAAGAAACGCCGCGACCACCGCGGTAGCGCGCCTAATGCCATTCAATGTGTTTAATTTCCACTAATGAGTGGTATCGCCGACCGTTTGAAAGCGTAAGCTGATTACTAAGAGTATGCCTTCCATATCTAATCGTTCTTTTTCTTTGCTTTTTCCTTGGACTCACCCATTGTCCCAAATTAAGTTCGAAGCTTGTACTATGGAAGCTAGGGAACGAATAGGCAGACTAAAATACTTTTTATAAACATATCCATTAATCGCGTACGAATGCCGCCGATGTTCATCACACAAACATTGCTCCTAGCGGGATTCGAACCCGCTACCTTTGGTTTTTTAGCCACGGTATCTGACCACTAAACCAACGGGCTTGTCAATATACATACATATATTGTGAATAAGGCAAACCGTTTCTGTTGGCTCAAATCGGACGACATACACTTACTTACAAGTATTACAATGAAGTGAAAGTCAGACTAAATCCAAACTAGTTGCTTGGTAAATCTTTTTATTACTTTTCGAGGGTAACAATCGATTGACTGGGTTTTGATATAATGTAATTAAACTGATAATAGAAGTGCTGGTAGGTTAAAATAGACTTGAACACAGTATTTTCAAGAGATCTTTTTTCAGAAATTGAACGAAAATTTATTAATAATTTCATTTCACAGTTATGTGTTGTAATTATCATTTTAACAATCAGCAACTTCTATATTAATGATTCTAATGCGCACAATCATTCCCATTCGTCTTGGGCTAATCAAACGAGTTCAATACTCAGCTCCGTTAAAAAGACATCAACGCGGTACAAGACGAGTCATGATCTAATTGAAACGAGCCGTATTAAGAATAGATAACAAAAATATTAGTAAATAATCATTGTTATATTATAATAAGTTGTTTATATAATAATTATCAATAAATCGGGAAGCAATGACAAAGGCAAGAGGCAGTTAATTAAAAAACCAAGAAAGTAGTTCGAATGACAAAGGTAGCTTTAAAGTGTAAGTAGAGTAGCTTGGCATACATATATGACACTTTTGTACAAATGTATGATGTCAGAAAGTGGAGCGGACATCTTAATATCTATTAAGGGGCCGTTGACCTTTAATTAGGCTAGTAGGGTTCCATTAGGCTTTAAAAATTAGGTTTTCCTTTCGCATTGACGTAAAATAACGTTCAATAAATAGTATCTAGGTTTTTACTGAATTTCCACATTGTTCCAGTTTCCAATATATTTCTGTGAAGAATAAATGTCCTGAATATTTTATACAGCATCTATCAGCTATCTTATATAACATAGTTTTTTGGCAGCAGAAAATTAAACGATAAAATGTTTAACAAAGTTAATGATTCTCCAACGTAGACAAAGAAAGTGCATAAATGTAGGAAGCCTTAAAAATTGTATTAAAAAAGACATATGTGTAGATGTATCATAAATCATGCGTGCAGTTAATTGAACAGTCGGCAGTAAAAGTGGGTGGACATTGAAACTTTGTCATTTTGTTTTATTATGACAACAGCCATATAGCCACATAGCAATCAACACATTGTGTTTGTTTAGAAACCTATAAAATTATTGAAGCCACTTAACACACACATATTTTTAAACAGAATTTGACTTATTTATTGAAATAATTTTAATTGCAAGATTAATATAGTACAAAGGCTGACTTAATAATAATAATGCCTCATGGCATTCTCAGGGCCAAACCGAAAGTGTATGTAAACTTTATATATAAATGCCTAAAAAAACCGATAATGCGTGTGCGCAGTTAACCTTTGCGAGAATCATGCATCGTCTGAAAGTAGAACGGTCTTGATCTCACTTATGGAGCGATCCATCCTAAATAACTTTCGTTGCAAATGTGAAAGCAAATTAGCTTGTTACTTAAATTGCTAAAATTAAATGCGTATCCCAGTTAATTTAATTATGATAGCATCACATACGTTTTGTCTGACCCCGAATTAAGTAGCTTAATTACTGTAATACTTGTAGGGTATGGGAATCGACGAAGGTATCATTGATGTGATCATATCCTACTACTATTATAAAGGCGAAAGTTTGTAAGTATGGATGTATGGCTGTTTGTTACTCATTCACGTAAAATCTACTGAACGGATTTGAATGAAACTTTACCACAATATAGCTTATACATCAGAATAACACATAGGATATTGGAAATCGAAATCCACACGGACGGAGTCGCGGGCGGCCGCTAGTACATAATACATTAAATGTAAATTTGAATAAGGAACCTCTTTGGGTGTCTCAGAAAGTACCTTACAATTCCTGTTGTTGGGGTATTCTCAATTTAATGGAATTAATAAAAATATTTCATAGCCTCAACCTTATTTATCTTAGCCTACAAGTTTCTAGTATCTATCTAGTAATGTATTCACTATATCCAGCTTCTAAGCACACGTAACATTATTGATATTATATCAGATTCGCATATGTAATGGTCATAGAAAGTGTCATCGATTTAAGTCTCGCCACAGAAAGTTGTTTCGTAACGTAAGTATAATATATTCCGCCTAATGTTTACGACGATGATCTTTGCACACGTAATTTACTCTTTCGACCTCATTTGTCTCTAAGGTGAGTTTACTCGACTGTACATAAATAATTCGTTGAGCTCTAATTTTCATCCGCCATTTTAATGAGATAGTCCATTGTAGGAGTTAAAGGGCACAGTAAATAAATAAACAATAAATAAATAATAATAACAAAATATGATCCACAAAACTGACAAACAAAAGTTTATTTAGATGTACGCATTATTAGACAGATAATACGTATTTTTTTTTGGAATTCCGGATTTTAAAAACTTCTTCTAACTTAAACTTTTCGCATGCTGCTAAATCTTGTGAGGAACCTACTTAGCTTGTGATTGATATTATGATCTGACCGCATTAACTATACATTAATATTGTCGTTTTAGTGTCAAATGGTATCGACAGGTTTTTTGTTAATTTCCTGAGTGAACACGAGTAATTATTCAGTCAGCCTGGTTTGTAAGTCGAACTAGAACAACAAAATAAATAATAGATACAGTTAATAACTATAACTACACGATATCGTGTAAAGCAATTTAAATATAATTTGTCAATCTAAGAATTTTTATTTTGTATTTTGCTTTCTAATTATAGGATATCCTTTTTTGGAATAGTTCCCTTCAAACCAGTGCCGTAAATAGCCTTATATGCGCCCGGTGCGACTCCCAACTCTGCGCCCCTTTTTTTTTTACTTCAAAGTCGGTCATTTCTGCGCCTCTCCAGGGTGCGAGCTCATAAAACTGCGCCCGTGTTTTTTTTTTTTTTTTACTTGAAAGTCGGTCATTTCTGCGCCCCTCCAGGGTCTGCGCCCTGTGCCTGGGCACCGCTGGCACCGCCCTATTTACGGCACTGCTTCAAACATCCATAATATACGGTTTGCCGTAGTTAGCTTGCATACACGTAGGTTAATCTTCTAAGTAAAAAGAAAATAAAGAAATGTATCTGACACGTCTTCGCATAAAGAGAAGATGCCTGGTAAATACGTATATGCACGAGACATAATTATTTTCACCCAGTCATTTAAAATAACGGCAAGGAAGGTATTCGTCAAAAGTGCCGGTGTTTTCTCGTCGATCTTGACCTATTGGCCGTGTTTTATGATTGTTATGGGAAGATACACACACTGCAGTTGGTTATAAATATTTTTTTTTTGTTTGTGACCCCGAGGTTAACTTGTGCACCTTTTCTTGGCAATAATTAACTATGGTTTTTCAAGGTAATTCTTAATATATATTTTTTGTTAAAATAACTTTTATCCTGCTTATTGAGAATACTATTTAAGATAATTTTGGGCAAAAATTTAATTAAGTATCTGCCAACATTCCCGCCACTCTGACAATAATGTGCTGTGTAAGTAAAAAAGATAGTTTCTATTGCATAACCCCACTTGAACTAACAAGCACCAAATGATGGAAAAATGGATTTATATAAATACTATCTTAGAAACGATTTAATCAACATTAAACAAAAGTATCGGTAATACCGGTACAATATCGGTACTCAGCATGTTGTTATTACATAATATCGAAAAATTTTACACCGTAAAGTTTCTCTTGGACGGTATTTGAAAGGAGACGGAGAGCCACTTTTCAGTACTTCCAAAATAAGTTAGCCGGACTGAAGTTGACCATTGTGCACAAATGCCATTTTATTATTGCTAATTTACTTGAAATTTTATCACATAATTACTTTAATTTGGTACCACTGGTACAGATGCGATCTAAATGACTGTCCTTTGATCTTCAAAACTAAGCAACAGATTTATATGCGGTTTTTTAGAGATTGTATAGTTTGAAGATTGTAAAGGGACACGGATACTTCCATGGGAACACGCGGTGGTCTCTTGGCCAGTTTTTACTTCTTAAATATTCTAGCCCAAAAAATATTAGTTATAATTATTAAAAATGTAATCGAGTATTTCTATTCGCGTTATGTAAATGGCATACTACAGTATAATGTAAGGCATGTTATAGTCTGTGTCGTTCATATAACTTAGAACTTCGGTTTATGCAGTACCTCGGCTCAACTGCAGCGCTTATGTAAATGCATACATAACCGTTGCATCGTATAAAGCAGACATTATTAAAGCGGCGATACTTATCGGGAGCACGACAGCCATAGCAACGGCTACCTTCGAGAACTAACCAACTATCTCGTGATTGTTGATATCCCATTTCTACAATGTTGCAAGCGCCAATAAATGATTTAAAATACGATAGAAGTTGGTAGAGTCTGATACCGTATTTTCTACTCGTAACAAAATACATTATGGCTACACAAATTTTATTTTTGGTTTTTAATTGGCGAATTAATGTTTCTTTAAGATAGCATTAGGTTGCAATTGTGGTGATTGATCTAGTATTAATATTGCGCAAAGGCTAAAAAAGGATTATAACTTATGCAGTTGTTTATTGTTTTGGACCCACGAAACCGTTACCTCGGGTAGAAACTTTCGTAAATCTTTAGCCCAATTGATAAATACATCACGTCCCGACGTTGTTTCGTCACTGCGGTGTACTAACGCGGCATTGTACTACGTTGCGGGTTGCGTAGAACAATTGTTCTACACGTCTTTTCTAATATTTCAGCAGGAGCGAATTGTTTTGGTTATTGTTTTGTTGCGTGTGTTTGTCATATGCTCACGCAGCCTTATGTTCACTTGTCGGATATCCATTTAGTGTTGTTATGAAGTAACTTTGTGGCTTTGAATTCATTAAATGCAGTCCTTGGAATTTTACTTTTAAATACAACAACAAGCAGACATGTAGTTTGACAGATATTGATTTATGACTCTATCATAGACTACATGCCCATGTTGAAAAAATATGGGTCATTTAAACACCGGATTGCCTATCTAGAACGATTAAAAGAGCATAACATAATAAGGTTCCGTACTATGCCTATCATTTTAAATAAATAATTTATATTATAATAAATAAATAAATATGAATTCCTTTTTCATGATTTATTATCGTTCTTGAGCTCTAACATTTGGCTGTTAACGTTACATTCATATCTCCTTTGACAACAGCTAGTTTAACTTCAAACAAATGCACAGGTATATAACAAATAACTCACATAATAGACACAGAAAATTTAACGCCGTGAAGAGCACAGACAATGCACTATAAAAACTAACTTGATGAATTTTAAATTGTTACATTCGCGAGCTTCCTACGCGAAGAACACAATTAACGGAAGTGTTGAAAATGAAACAGTAATGGTATTTGTGCATTTGGAGCGGCGTGTCGCAAGCAACAATGAAATAAAAATATGGAGGAAACTAATAATTAGATTTTAATCAAAGCAATGAATATATTAGCATCTATAGAAATATTAGATGGGACTTGGAATAGTAAAAGCCTGCCGAATTTAAAAGATGTTTTAAATGAAAGGGTGCATATTCACCACCAATCAATAAGGGCCGACGTATTTGAAAATCCGAAATGGGCCTTGTATCTACCCAGTGATTGATTAACCCTTAATCCAATTAAGCAATTGCCTAGGGCATCACGTATGGGGGGGGCACCAGATGAAGCAAATAAATCTAGTTGACATACGGATATGGGGCCACCCAGTCGTGGATTGTTTAGGGCATCAAGGTGTCTTAATCAGTCACTGTATCTACCACTAAACATACAACACGTAACCTTATTTATCCCTTTTATTTATGTGTACACTTTAACTCATAAATACTCTTCTTCTCCAATTAATTTTCGAGAATTCATAAAGAATGTCTTTTATATAAAGAGATTTCTAGGTATTAGTAATTTATTAAAATTATGTTCAGTTAATTCGTCTGGTGTATATTATTTATTTATTTATTTATTTATAAAAGGTACACCAACAGTTTATGATAATGTTTTAAACATTCATTAATATGTTTAAATAGCTGAGAGAAATGTAGCTGAACTTTCTATGGATTTTCATCTTGTGACTTAAGCAGTAGGTATTTTGTGGTATAAATGTTCAATAATAAGGTATATTGACGAGCTATTAAGAACAAGATAGAACTCCTAGACGTTGTGTTTATTAAACATTCATTCATATTTAAAGAAACAAGGATTCGTGTAAACCAATAATAATAGTTCAGTAAATGAAATATTGTCACGAATAATGTTAATAGAACCTGTTTAAGAATGGTTTTGTTATTTTTTATCCATAGGACATATTTCGTGTCGTGGGAAGCCAATCATCGATTGTTCTTTGTGCAACGGTCACGAAAGAAATTGAGGTCGAAGGTTTAGTAATCGATTGTACAGAATATTTCATGATTAATGAGTTTCTTGTTGCGAGCTCGTTAGTTCTTATTGGGGTATTGAAACAATTGCTAGACAATTTCATTTTCACACCAGTAAAAAGCCAAGTGAAGGTGATGAAACTGTCGCAAACTGTTCACACGCGCAAACGTGGTAACGCCTACCAGAAATGAGTTAGCGTGATTGAACAAAAGCAAAACAATTGAAGAAGCTAGTAAGTAAGTGTAGTAGGAAGGGAAGAGTATTTCTTGCGATTAGAGACGTTGTAAACAAACGTTGATTGATAAAACCTTTACCAAAAAACATATATGCATATACAGTGCAGTAGCTAAGTTATCGTAAAGATTACTTATTATGTACCTACTTAACCATTGCAGAAGTAATTAAAAATCCGAGTTGTGAAAATATTACAAAAGATGCGTAGCCATTGCAATACACTTATTCGACCAACACAGCACGCAATGGTTGTAACAACTAGGTAAGAAGTATTTTAGTTTTTGGTAGTAAAGCAGATAT
The DNA here is from genome assembly GCA_958496325.1 of Nomophila noctuella. Lineage (NCBI taxonomy): Eukaryota > Metazoa > Arthropoda > Insecta > Lepidoptera > Crambidae > Nomophila > Nomophila noctuella. Next base: position 5,085,802 of record OY292487.1, on the reverse strand, counting down.
TTAACTTTAGTGCACTTGCATTAGAACTCTTTGAAGTAATTTAGGTCCTGATTTATTCTACAACTTGAGATAGAAATTGCAATTGGCTGCGCATTACTGTAGTTATCATTAAAACCTACTATACAATTTATTAAGAAAAAAATGCTGCCAAACCAAACAGATTTAATTAAAGTATTCTGGCAAATACTATTTATTTATATAGAAACTTCTAATGTTTAAATTTTACCGTGCATAAACTTTTATAACTTTCGTCCTCTGAGCTTTAACGCGTAACATTAATATTTATTTCCTTGTTAAATTTGTATGTAATGTATTACTTAATTTCATTAGAGACATGAGTTATTGCTCAATTAAACAGTAAACAAGCGATTAGCAATGATTTGACGAACAAAGAAACATTTATAATTGACAATGCCAAGGGCAATCGACGAATCAGCCTGCCATAACTTACAAATGGCCCGTGCTGTACTGTGTACTTGTTCCTTCTATTTATAAATATTGTCTTTTTAGCTGTTGTTTATTACTAATGAACTCGCTATTAACCAGCAGACAAAATCTTTCTTTGTCGTGATAAACAGTTTAACAGAAACGACTTATCCTTTACTGAGGTAAAGTGCCGACATTAGGTAATGGAATACTTTATTTACTTCCATTTACAAGTGTTACACCAATCTACCTACTTATTTCTACGTGACAATTTTCCAATACTGAACTATTTAGCAAAATCTTTTAAAGGAAATGTTTATAGGTGTTTTATTCTAGGTATCATCATCAGGCCATCGTTGTAAACTGCACAAACTACGAGTATAACAAACTGTCAGGTGTTCGAACAAATTATATTTCTCAACTAGCCTTCCGCCCGCGACTTCGTCCGCGTCCCGCCCCTTCCCGTCGTCCCTTCCCTATTTTTGTTGTCTAAAAACCTTCCCTGGACATAAAATAACAATTTAAGAAAAGAATTGACCAAATTGTTCCAAGCCTTATTGAGTTATGCACTTACCAACACATTTTGCGATCGATCTTTATATATAAAATATCAAGAATACATAATTAAAGTACCTTGGTCCTTAAAAGTTATAAACGTATTTGTATATAGGTAGGTACCTACTTGTCTTTCCCATTAAAAAAGGGAATCAATTTTGAATTAAAAGCCATCGGAATTTTGATGCTGTTAATTGGTAGTACCAAAATCGCACACGTGAAAATAAATGGCTATCACACAAACAATAGGGATGATGACACCACCAGTCATTTGACTTTCTTTTATTAACTGTCAAAACGATTTCTAACTATGAAGCTTGTATGGAAATACTCTATTATGACGTCACTATTTTTGTAGTGAATTGAGAAACTAATAACTGTTTTTATGTGATTTAAAAATACAAATCTTATGAATGACAGAATACAAACCAACTCATTAGATAACTAAAAGCATCTTCTTTTAGCAAAATAGTATTGTAAAATTAATAGTGATATGAGTCATCATCCCTATTTCTAATTATCCATGCGTGTAATGGATATCTTAAACCATGCAGAAGCTGTATACCGGTCAATCCTGTTGTAATAATTGTAAATCCAAATCAAATTCATTTGCAACCATCGAATTGCTTCCTTGTGATAATGAAGTGGGTAATGAAATGAAAGTATCACGAACAAAATTAATTAACAGTAACTCATACAGCAATCACAAGAATTATGATGCTTTGAACTTGAAAGTTTCAGTATTTATAGACCATTAATAATAATCATGTTTTGTATGTTCTTTTTTACGCAAATGTTATTAGTATACCTAACTAATTATACCTCCATTAAATAAATTAAACATGACCTTTAAAATATTTACACAATGGTCTAGGTGAATGTTCCTATAATAATAGCATATTAGTTGTATGTTGTTGGTTACAATGGGAAGTATTCTATCTGATAAAAACGCAAGTTTATGAGTGAATAGCAACAATAGTCATTGACAATTACTCGAGGTAAAGACCGTACAAAAAGTTTTGCGGTAAAGCATTGATTGCAAACAAAATTATAATTTTATTACGCATTTCGTGTTTCCAATTTATTAGTTAGTGACAATTAGTAAATGAGTACGCTAAATGAGCGGCTTAAGTTATTAATTATACAAAATAAACCTTACAGTTACTCCGACGCCTTCGTTGCACTCGTAAATACGAGTCCGTCGTTTGTTCAACCAGGCAATAAGGTAGGAATCAACTTTCTATCAACTGCCAATTGCACTGCACAAATTCTGTTTTCAATTTATCGTTTTTTGTACTTAGAATTCCGAAAAAAAATATGTTTACGTCCACAGTATTTAATGAAACCGTATCTCGCGATCGCATGAATCGGAACGTAGTGGTAGAGACGCGCGCGCTTCCCCGCCGTGCGACATGGACTGCGCGCGCGCAGAAGGAGAAACTAAAGAGAAAAGTGCCTCCCCCACATCAGCCGGTTACATCAATGTTCTCAGCACTGATATTGTTCACTGCAAGGCAGTTTTTAGGGTTCCGCCAGATTGGAGACAGACATTAAATGGATTTGATTGTTGAGATATTTCGTGTGTGTTACTTCATTATCACAGATTAGAAATTGTTGAAGGGTTCAAAATTTATGGAGTTGACTGTGATTAAATAAAAACGAAAAATAATAACAGTTAATCGAGGGTATCTGACGATGTATCTTATCGATGTAGAGGTATCTTAGTGCCTGTTTACAAAAAAGTACCGAAAGTTTATTCCATACCTATAGGTACTCATATGTAGGTATTTTGTTTGCTTTCAATTATCAAATCTTGGTGCGGACTACAGTATACTTATGGATCCACAAGAGTGCTTTATTTGAAATATATTCCGTTCAACTTGAATGTTTACAATTTACAAAACCCAAATATCGAGAATTCTACAATTGCATAAACCACGCGCCTGACCGTCTTTTTGTTAATAGACAGATGGCTTGGCTAAAGCGATGCTTCCGCTTTCCGCCGGCCACCAAACGTAATTCAGTCGTAAGATGGGACAAAAAGTTCCACTGTAAATATGTAGTATTGCGTTAGCCAACAGCAGTCAATCCTTTTTGCTCTTAACAAAGATGATGTTAATTTGAGATTCGAAATTCTTTTGTTTTCAAGACCTGCGCTCGGTCACAGAAAATACGAGTATAATAAGTTTCAAACCGTTTAAGGCTCTATTAGCGGACATGGCATAATAATAATAAGTTATGAGATGCTCGAAACTAATATGATGTAACGTAGGAAGTTACTTCTATCATTAGAAGTTTAAAATAGCATCAGGACATAAATTATTTTTTTGTTTAGAAATTTTGAATCACAATAGAATATCCAAGGTTCTTCACGATAACCAACTTTGCGCGTGTCATACTTGATATGTATTAATTAACCTAGAAATAATATTGACAGAAATACCATAGCTTAGAATACGAGTACTTACATTCTATAAAATCAATTGACAACATCGGCTCGAGTTTCTAGCAGTCAGATTAGTTTCGATTGCGTCTTCAAAATGCTGTCACGGTCTAAATTAGTCACCTCCAAAATCCGGAATCTACATATACCATGTAACCTGGATATAAGTCAACAAAGTTCAAAGTAGTATGTGTTTATCGACACGATGCAAGTCCTTACGTAAATACCAATAACACGTGCTTATTGGTTGCATAAATCTTAACCGAAGAGTAATGAATAACTCATTTCAGACAAACCGGAAGATTACGGAATATTGTTTACGTGTACACAGTTTCTGATTTGCTATTATTGATAAAAATATTGCTTTACCCCACGATCTAAAACCAATCTTTTACGCTCACTATTTTTTAAAAAACAACGTTTCTGAAGTCTCGATGTTTTAGGCAAATTTTCACTATTTAAGGTAGAGAGCGTATGACCGGAACGGCAATTAATTCAAACAATGCCGTAAGAATATTACGTACAGTTCAAATAAGTTTGTACCTCTATCCAACATCGTGTTGTAAGCCTGCACTTAGTTTCTTGTAAGACTGGGCTCCGCGACACATTGACGAAGATGTGTTATTGTTAGAGCAAGTTAGGTAACTAATTTGTACATCTTTCTTGCCTGTCATGTCGGCCTAGTTACAAGATGATTGAAAAAACAAATTTTACATAACCTTCATGTAACTAGGTTGGGGTTTACTACATAATTTGAATAAGAGTCCTCTTCTTCACAATAGTGGTGCTCAAATCAGGTAGGCTAGCCAAGATGCCACTTTAACGAATTCGCCGGACGCTTTCGTAGCGACTTATATCTCCATCCCGCTCATATCAATAGTACGTGTGCGGGAGGGCAATATAAGTCGCGACGAAAACGTATGGCGAATTCGACAAAGTGGCATCTTGGCTAGGGCCCCTGGAGGGATACAGGAAATTCTTCTCCTGTTAATTAATTGCAAAAAAATCTTATTCAATAAAACGTTATGAGGACAATAATACATAATTATATTATTGAACAATGTAATAATCTTTTCTTACTACGAATAGAAAATGTCTACGTTGGATATTGCTACCTCTCTCGGATACCGTTGTCTTCACTCTTGCATACCGTTCTTGTAAGTAACTACAAGTATAACCGTTTATGAGTGTTTCAATTTACATGTAATTTCGTTAAGGATAATATAATCATTAGGGATGTACATACGTATTTGATAGAAAGTATAAATACTAAATGAAAGGACACAGTTTTTTTTGGGCCCACCAACAATCGGTAACGTTTAAGAGGGAGAGAACTTTGTAAAAAAATATTATATTTTTTTATGAATTTTGCATTTGAAGTGAATTTCAAACGAAACCGGAGTCATAAAACCAAAATAAAAAGCCTTATTTTGATTATATCCGTGAAATATCTGTCCAAAGATTAGTAAACAATGGTTGACATAAAGATAACTGAAGGAAAAAAGGTTTTTATCAATAGAATTAAAATAAAACACTTGAAATCGAACCTAAGGGAGACGCAATTTACTTTTGGAACAGTTTTCATGCCTATTTTTATCTAAGGCGGTGATTGGTAGTGACTTTTAATCATTTAATTAATGGAATAAAATAGTACGAATAAACAATACAAAAAAATCTGTATAACGGAACGCAAGTGCTAGTCTATTGCCGGATTTAGATTTTATTTAAAAACTGAATACAAATGTCAGGAACCTTCCGTCTGTCAACTGTCATGAATGGTTTTACTATATAATTTAAAAAAGCTGTAGTTTGTTTGTTTGTTTGAACACGCTACTATCAGAAACAGCTGGTTCGAATTGAAAAAATATTTTTGCGTTGGATTATCCATTAGTCGAGCCAGGCTTAAACTAAAAAATGTTAAGCTATAGTTTAAGACCATTTGTGCAAAACCCTTGAGTCACAGGCGGCCACAAGTCATAATAAATTGCTTTTTCTTCAGATACATAGGAAAAACTTAATGGAAAATCGCCCTTATGTGTTAGTGTTTACGGTTCCGGCGTTGAAAGTCAGAAAAGCAAATAGACAGATTATTTTATGAGGTTAATATATATTTTCTCACCTTATTTCTAACGATTCCGGTTAAAATATGAAAAAGTAATATTACCACTATAATCTGGAGATTATAAGGAATAAATTGATACCCATTTCGTAAATAAACGCTAAAATTTTATGTGGGCCTAACTCTCCATACAAAAACCGACTTCAAAAAAACCGTAAACACAAAAATAAACTAAAAATTAAAAAATAATTCCTAATATCTATTACCTCATACTGTAATTTTCCTAAACTATGTTAAAGTAATCTTAAACATACTAACTGAAGTCGGTGCTTCTTCTCTTCTGTTTTTGGGCAGGCACCGACTTCAGTTAGTATGTTTAAGATTACTTTAACATAGTTTAGGAAAATTACAGTATGAGGTAATAGATATTAGGAATTATTTTATAATTTTTAGTTTATTTTTGTGTTTACGGTTTTTTTGAAGTCGGTTTAATTTTTTTTTAAAAGTCAGTTTATTTCATGATTTTTAGTTGTGTAAAAGCGTTGTGAACTTAATTATTAATAGGAACTTAGTTGTTGTTAAGAGTGAATGAGAGTGTGTATAAATTTCTTGTTCTCGCGTGAAGGCCCAGCGAGACTTCTCGGCGAAATTTCTCGCCGTGGGTCTGGATGTAATATACACAAGTATCACGTTAGCCCTACATACATTCGATCGACCAATTGCAGTTCTGCCTTCCAACTCCTAACCGTTAAGGAGTACTGTAGCTTCATCATCAGCACAGTAGCATCAGATGTTTATTCAAGCATACCTCACAAGCAATATGTAAGCCCTACATAGTACTAAATAGTTTCCATCGACCAAACAGCAGTTCTGCCTTCCAACTCCTAACCATTAAGGAGTACTGTAGCATCATCATCAGGACAGCAGCATCAAATGTTGACACCCTGAAGCATATACCTAAGTAAGACATGATTACGAAACAAAAACACCATACGAGCATAAAATTTTCGGTGGTTGCCCTCGATTTCTCCTGGATTCCATGATCAGATCCTGGACTGGTGAAAATGGGACCACCTCAGAACTGAACTCTACACAACAAAACAAAAATTTTTGAAATCCGTCAGTAATTGACGAAAATATCGGTGAACATACATAAAAAAAAAAAAAAAAATTATACATACAGACGAATTGAGAACCTCCTCCTTTTTTGAAGTCGGTTAAAAACGATTGACTCCTTTATCTAAATCACTTTAAGAAATATAAAATTCATACGAAGATTGCAATGTAAACTGTGTTCAAAAATCTCAAATTCAAATAACCAAATAACGTTGCTTTTCCTTGTTTTCCAAAATGATGTTGAAAAGAAATGTTAACTTAGGTAGATGAACTCATTTTAAGACATTTTGAAGTTGAGTTGGTATACCGTTTCTTTTGATCAGCCATGAGATTGACACGCACCGATCACTTCACTAACCGCAGGCTGGAGAAGTTTTTTTCATTTAGGTAAGTACCGCACTGCATAACCCGCAGTTACGATCGCTCGCCAACTAATAGCCACGATGAACTAACAAATGGGAAGCCGATTGTGGAATGGTGAGTGGATAATCCGAATTAAGTAACCTGAAACACATAAGGAAGGCGATATTGAAATACAGTCCGTGCCACACCTCAAAAATTATGAGTTGTAGATTGTACCGATCATACAGTCATACTACATACGCAGAGAAGTGTAATTTCCCAGGCAAGAAGACCAAACTGACAATAATTAAGATGAATTTATTTTATATTTTTAAGTAACTATTTTGATGAATACCGTGTGAATGATTTACGAATACGCAGCTTGAGAATACCACAACCGATAAATAAGTACCTAGTAAAGATCAGTAAGTATATTATTAAATACTTTTTCAAAGGATAAGTCGAGTAAGTATAAAATTTTCCTGACGATAAAAAAAGGTAAGTATAAAATTGGAGTCTGTTATAAAAATTGTTAATAATGTTATTTTTATTAATAGCGATTTTCTTTACGATTGCGATTTATGATTTATATAAATTGGTAGGTATATACCTATAGGAACTATTCTGTACTAACTAGTTAGGTAACAAACAACAAAAATATCCTCTGTCTGCAGTGGTCTGTAGGATGGTTATCCGTATTTCCTTAGTGCAGCTGCAGGCTGCAGCATTGCGCAACGACTTTCACCCCGCTAACGAGGCTGCGCACACTGCGGGCGCTGCGCGGGCGCCGCTTCTGACGCGTGCGTGTAGTGATGTGCCGAGTCGGCGGGTGGTACTCGAGTATTTGAGTAGGTACATACTCTTAAACAAAGGTACTCGAAAATAAAACTTCTTTTAAACGGAAAAAATCGCGGTTTCATTAAAATAACATATTTACTGGGTGAGTTACAGTCGCGTTAACATAAGTCAGCACTCGAGTAGGTATTATCATTATTATTTAAGTATTATTTGCAAAATATTTGCGTTTAACACTCTTCACCATATTGCTTGTTGGACCGTTGTCCAGTGTTTCGTTAAACACTTACTACATTTAGTTATCTCACACGATTTCTTTTTTGTCGCAAAGAAAAATTCACCTTAGAAACATTGTTATAGAGTGAAAATTTTTAAAAAATACATTCATTGCGCGGTTTTGGATAACAAAGTTTATATAAATACGTAGACTCGAATACTCGTGTACCCACTCATGGGAAGTCATGGGTAGTCCAAGTACTCGTGTACTTACTTACTCGAGTCGACCCGGACTCGGCACATCACTGCGTGCGTGATACGTACCCTCGCGCCAATGTTTGTTGCGTTCGACGATGCCGCACTCATGCTACGGTTCATTAGTTATGTTATGACAGCGATAACAAGACCCCTTTCTTTCTAGACCGTTCTTAGGTTAATCCATAATATTTTTGAAAAACATTTCCCGTTGGAAGGGTTTATTATGGAACAATGGGATATTTTCTTTGAGTATGTAATATTTGATTGCATTTATCTTGTTACACAAGCTTATCATATTATCTAAATTGTGCCATGCATTAGAAAAATAAATTAAAATGTGTCTAATATTGGTCATGATTTTTAAAACCACATCCTTTCTCTGAGGACTTCCGTAAATATCACAAAAATAGACATATTTACAGGTATTGGATTGGATTGGATTTATAGGTATTGGATATGAATCGCTCATTGAATCAGGCTGTTATTTTAACAACCCACTAATAATGCAAATTTCAATAAAATAACTACTGGCCTTTCCCAACTTGGCGAGGATAACGAGGATACGCGCCAAACTTTGTTACCAGCCTTTCAATTTGTTTTTGAATTTCAATCAAATGAGTCAAAGGAAAGCAAGAATTCCCACACACACAACACCCACTTAGTGACTGGGATCTTTGACTGCAAAATAAAATGTAATGTTAGTGCAAAATAAATAAAAGCATATTCTGCCTGTTTATCATTTGAACCAAATAAATACTTGCTTTCGGCTTCATATTTGGCTACCCTAACTTTCATTAAATTAATAAAAACTTATGCAGAGCACTTCACGTGCAAATAAATTGAACATTAAAAAACATTGCGCATGACTATGTATATTTTTAAGAACTGAGGCCGACAATTGGAATTCAAAAATACATATTCCATGCGAATGAACAATCGCTTTCTAAACAAATACAGTAGTTTTAGCCGCATCAGCATTGCAATCAGACATCATCATATATGTTCGAACTTAATACTTTTTCCACTTTGAATGTTTTGTAATTCTTTGTTTCATCGTTACCGGAATATGGACCTAACTACAGATTAGCTTACGCATTAATGCCTAATAGTCTAAGATCCCGCCATACGAGCACCTTCATCGAGCTGGTTATTGGATGAGACCTATTTTATACACAATTTAACATGTCAATAATTATATTGCACAAGGGTTGCCTAGAAAATTTCAGTCCAGGATGTGATTAATTTACACTTCAAAAAGTATATTTTTTCAAATATTTCATCGGCTTGGTTATTGAACAAATTCCATACCAATCGAAAGTATGAAGCCCATATAATATGCAAACGTTGGGTTGCCTCTTGTTTTCCAGTCAGAACTCTCGGGTTGCCGGGTATACGTAGTCACTTGATAGGAGCATTTTGCATCGGCCTGGTTATTGAATCAAATTTAAATAAAAATAAAGATTATTTCATTAGGAACACGGTGGTATAGGGTTGCCTGCGAAAAATCAGTCCAGAGTTAGGGTTGCCGGATTTTGAAAAGTGAAATATTGCAGCGATGAAAAACTATTTTTGATAGAAAATTTTCGTTTTAAGGAGGCTTTGGTGCTTTTTCTGGCTGATTATTGGGAGAATGATCATTTGGCAAACTTTTTAACGGTCGACCATCGTTGCTACTGATATGACGAGCAAGAAAATTCCGTAAAAAAATAATTAAGAGAGAAATTATTAATGTCGAATGAGCCGCTCGTCTGAAGAAGTACCTCCACCTTACAGAAGACCGCAGTGAAGTAGCACTTCGTAACTATTGTGCTATGTTTCTGCTGGTGAGTAAGGTTGCCAGAGCTCAGTTGGGGAGGGTATGGGGTTAAGGCCGGCAACACATCAACGATACCTCTGGCGTCGCGGATGTCCAAGGGCGGCGGTGATTGCTTACCATCAGGCGACCCGCTAGCTCGTTTGCCGCCTCTGACATAAAAAAAATGTCATCACGAAGAAGCAGATACGCGAATTGTTATTCATGCTTCTAAAGCAAAACCAGGCGCAAGCATTTTAATTAAGGCTTCTGATACCGACGTTTTAATCATGTTGTTAGGAAATATGCATAAACTAATTGAATATAAATGTTGCCCGTAACATATAATTTACTATAGAAGTATACATACTTTTACATTACATACAATATATATATAAATAACAGTGGTCGTTATGCGAGATCTTTGGCATGACCGAAAACTGCTAGTTTTAATTTCTATTTTTGTTTTATTTGAGATGAGAAGGACTGTTAATGTGCTTGTTTTAATGTTGTGTTCGTTCATGATTTATTCGTGTGAATTTTTGATTTTTGTTATTGTATGTATTCTTCATTAGTATATTTGTAGCAAATAAACATTTTACGATTTAATATTTATATAATTAATCTACATATACTAATAATACGTCTGTCGAGAGGTCCATTCTGTATTTACATGAAATATATTTTCAAAATAACTATCAAGGGGTGATAAGTGATCGATACGGATGCCAAAAAAGTAATTAGTAAAATTTTTGTCTGTCTGTCTATCTGTCTGTCTGTATGTTCCTTATAGAAACGAAAACTATTCAAAAGATTTTGACAAAACTTGGTACAATTATTCTTTACACTCCTGGGTAGATTATAGAATACTTTTCGTCACGCTACAATCAATAGGAGCAGCGTAGTGAAGGGAAATGATGGGAAAAAGGGAGAATTAATAAATTTTTTAAAGCATCTGTTGCGTGTGTTTAACATTAAGATACATTGAAATCATGTACGACGGAAACATTCTACATAAAATTGCCTACAAAATACCCCGCAACAGCATATGACGTCATATGGTTGACTCACAATAACACGTGTAACTCCTGATCTAGATTGGTTTGAACGCGCTAATCTCAGGAACTACTCGTTCGAATTGACAAAATCTTTTGTGTTGGATAGTCCACTTACCATTTGTTGAGGAAGGCTTTAAGCTATATTTAGTAACACTGTGTGAGGAAACCGAAACCCAGGCGGACGGAGTCGCGGGCGGTTGCTAGTTAAAATTAAATTAAAATTCTTCAATTTTAGTAAGTATTACTCCAAAATTATACACAGCATATCTAAATCTATCGTCGTCCTTGTCATTTGCACTATCAAAAATAGTTTTTCATCGCGACAAATTTCACTTTTCAAAATCCGGCAACCCCCATTCTGGACTGATTTTTCGCAGGCAACCCTATACCACCGTGTTCATAATGAAATAATCTTTATTTTCATTTAAATTTGATTCAATTAACAGGCCGATGCAAAATGCTCCTATCAAGTGACTACGTATACCCGGCAACCCGAGAGTTCTGACTGGAAAACAAGAGGCAACCCAACGTTTGCATATTATATGGGCTTCATACTTTCGGTTGGCATGGAATTTGTTCAATAACCAAGCCGATGAAATATTTGAAAAAATATACTTTTTGAAGTGTAAATTAATCACATCCTGGACTGAAATTTTCTAGGCAACCCTTGTGCAATATAATTATTGACATGTTAAATTGTGTATAAAATAGGTCTCATCCAATAACCAGCTCGATGAAGGTGCTCGTATGGCGGGATCTTAGACTATAAACAGATCCATCTCAAATTACATCTGGAAAGGAGACTATAAAATGCCTTTCTAAATTGATAGTAGGTATATACCAATTCATATCTGTGATACTTACATTGTACAGACAGTCCTTATTGCTATGCCATGAATTGCTTTCACTATTTTACATATCTATGTTAAAAGTAAGTTGGCTGTCTGTACAATATCTGCAGTCAGTATCGCTCTTGTTTGGTTCTCTATTAATGAAAGGCTTTGAAGACTGGATAAGAACTAACTAGGGACAGTCAGTAGAAACCAATTACATAACGAGGTAAAGTTATGTTTAGTGGTGTGCGCTAAGAAATTACAAAGCGTTCATGAATTATTATTTGTCGTTGTACATGTTTGTACTAATTAATAATGTGCTTTTGATAGACGTATTGGTTATACGTACAAGTAGCACGACATCACTTATTTATGTCGGTAAATAAAAGTTAGGCATTTTTTACGTGGTCGGTAGTCTACAGAAACAAAATAAAAACGAAATATTTTGGCTAACCACAAAATGTACGAACATTGATGCTAATCATATTATGGAGATACTCGTAATATATTCATGGTCGGTGGCAAAGGGTAGCAAGAGTGGGTCAAGCCTCCAATAACACTTGTACTTAGGACCTTTGACCGTATAATAACTTCTTTGATGTACAAGGAAAGTAAAATTCTTTGCTATTATTTCTTACTTGGTTCGGACTTCTATAAAATACGTTCTGGCGATACCAGCGGATAGCTCGGACACATACTTACTTGTTGTCATTGTGATTTGGTCTCTAAATCTGTTTCTATGAAAAAAGACTAACTATAAATAAAATAATAGGTAGATACTGATACTGCATCTTTCTTTTAATTATTAATCTATTCATTTATGGGCAGGGGCACCCCAGTACCAGCTTTTCCCTCTGGACCGCATCCAGCGTAGAGCTATGCGCATTGTCGACTGCCAAGATATTTCAAAACGGCTTGATCCTTTGGCGCTGCGTAGGGATGTAGCCTCGCTCTGCATCCTATATCGCTTTTACTATGGGGAGTGCTCTGAGGAATTGTTCGGACTTATACCTCCCACATCCTTTCGTCATCGTTCAACGCGACAACAGTTTCATCGACATCGCTTAGATGACTGGCAATCCACCACTGTGCGCTTCTCCAGAAACTTCTTGCCACGCACAACCAAACTGTGGAATCAACTGTCGCCTGAGGTATTTCCGGACCGATACGACCTCCTCACCTTCAAGAAAAGAGCGTACTCCCTTCTAAAAGGCCGGCAACGCATTTGTGACTCCTCTGGTGTTGCGAGTGTCCATGGGCGGCGTTGATTGCTTACCATCAGGCAATACGTCTGCTCGTTTGCTGCCCTATAATATAAAAATAAAAAAATAAAAAATCTATATACTTACATAATAAAGCTGTAGAGCTTGTTTGTTTGAACGCGAGTTAATCTCAGGAACTACTGGATTGAATTGAAAAAATATTTTTGTGTTGGATAATCCACGTGACGAGGACGGGACGTGTAGTGGGCCTAGTCATGGGTATAACACTTTGTGTGGCCGGAAACCGAAAACCTTCATTTTAGTTATTCTACCTATACGGCTCGCCCTATGTGGGTTTTTAATATTATTTGTGTTCCATTAGATTGTTTACTGCTTAATCATGATGTTCTCCATCTCCTTGCGACCTACTTGTTGCATCATTATTACGAAATTAGCTTATTGAAGACAAAAGCCGGAGATTGTAAAAATGTCGCGTTGCGCCCACCGAAATCCGGGTGACGTCACTTCGTCGACATCCTCTTACTTTCAGCGCGGGACCTCTCAATACGATAACACTTTTACTAACTATAGACGGTGTTAATAAAATTGTCAGTTCGATGAAATGTAGGTGAAGTGATCTGACCTTCAATGTCATGTGTACTGAGACTGGAAATGTCAAATTTGGGTTCGTTGACTTGCTTGCTACTACTTACCAACTGGAGGTGGACGTCTTCATACTTGTCATCGTCATACTAATATGTATTATAAATATGAAAGTTTGTTTGGATGTTCATTCGTCAATCACGTTGAAACTACTGATCAGATTTTGATGAAATTTGGTATACAGGCAGTGTATGGACGGACTTAGGTAATGGAATACTTTTTATCAAGAATAAATGCTCCCATAGGACAAAACAGAAATCTTGGCAACGCTGGAAAAGCCGCGGATAAAAACTAGTAGATAATAAAGCACATTTGAGATGCCTTTTTCTAAATTATTGAATTTAAAACCTCATCCGTATCCCTACATAGGTAAATTAGGTACTTATTTACTTGAACAAGTTGTTACATTATTGAACTAATGATCTGTAATATCGTATTACGGTCTTACAATGTTAGGTCAGCATCGGTAAGTAAGTAGGTATAACAGTTTACTTAATGTCTATTAGTGTGGAAACAGGGAAAAAATACATTACTACCGATTACGTTAGCTGTCTTTAGATACGGCTTCCATGCTACCTCAACAAAGATTACTGTACCTATTACGCGGTTATTCTGTGATTTAAACGTGGAATCGGAATAGTGCTACATCACTATTTCCCATGCATGTGATGCATGGGTTTCGTAAGTAATGACGACCAAGAGACATCCGTTTCCCCCTATGCGATTGGTGGTCACCCACTCACCTTCATGGCGTATCTAATTTTTTTGGGGTTGTTGGAATGGCGCAAAATCAGCCAATGTCTGGTGAGGCCTTGATCCGGTTCTCCGTCCCTTCTGGGCGGGTGGGGCGACAGCGACAGCAGTGCCTATGTCGCCCAGAAGCCTGTTAGCCGGGTCTCCCAATTCTGTTCATGTCAGTGTCCCTTCATTAGAAATAATCTAGACATAAACTTATTGGTCTCTTTGACACACATCTGTATAATATTCCTAAACCGAGTGTACCATACGGAGACCTGTGGGTGGAGGCTTACACATTAATACAGTAAGGCAGTGCCATCTAGATATTTTGATAAGAAACAATAAAAATATGAAAACAGCGCCATCTAGTGACATCTAAAGATGTATACCACACACAACAACAGATGGCACTGCCAGTTTTGTATAGAAAGTTTCATTGTACTTTCTAAAAATAACACCAGAGTTCGTTCGAAGCGCTATATTTAGTTTTTAGACATTTGACAAAAAAGATGGCAGCGATTGCCGACTGCTGTCCTTCGGATTTATTGCGAAAATGGCGCATTATGTGATATTTTCACATAATTTAATAATTATAAGTGAAAATTTGTGTAGTGCTGCTTTGTGATGTTGTGTAGTTTTACATGAATGACAGTGTATTCGTGTGTAAATAGGACTGCAACTTTCTTCTGGATATTGGATTACACATAAAGTAAAGGTATTTATGCCTCCTACGCGATAATTACTCGGTTTATATGTAATTTTCGATATATTCTAAGTCAGAACAATTATGAGCTCAAGAACTAGAACTCTTTCATAGAAATATTACATAAGAATGTGGGTTTTTATACGCACTTGTGCCGAGCATATTATTTGTACGAGCTATCCTTTCCGTAGCATATGTTTTATTTCAAGTTCCTGGAAGCGTAGTACATGCTGAAATTACAAACAGAATGCAGGATTCGTGGCCGCTCGGCTCGGGACCGCATGACATCAGCAGGCCTTACCTACAACTGTAAACTTTAGCAGAATGAATCATCGTCCAATACTGCCATCCATAAATTCGTGCTTGTAAGTCTCATTTCGGAAAA
The DNA here is from genome assembly GCA_958496325.1 of Nomophila noctuella. Classification (NCBI taxonomy): domain Eukaryota; kingdom Metazoa; phylum Arthropoda; class Insecta; order Lepidoptera; family Crambidae; genus Nomophila; species Nomophila noctuella. Next base: position 5,070,218 of record OY292487.1, on the reverse strand, counting down.
TAACGAACCAATTCTCTCAAGTAAACATTACACATAAACATTCCTCTGAAGATATACTCGAAAGTATTTGGTTAAAATAGAAGAGTTTATCTGATGATTTCTTTCTGACATAAATTACTTTTCTTTTGGGAATTGCGCTATTCCTTATTTTATGAGACAAGTTTCTTTCATATTAAATGATGACAGGAAACCCTAACTTTCTTGATAATATTAATAGGCATTTTTGTTATTTTTTCTTATTGGAATCTGTTTAAGGAAATATTACAAATATTCAAAGTAAGGATTACTATTACTTCAATTAATTGCTTATAATATTTTTAATGACTCTTAATTGAATGAAAATTTTGTTAGGAATGTTAACTCAAAAAGTCGTGAGGTAGGTAAAACAATTGTATAACATAATCAGTTTTGAACACATTCTTGTGTTGACAACAAAGCGCTACCTTCCTTTATATTACCTAAATAAATCTTTTATCAATTTGATGTCTATTTTGAAACATTAAACTTATTATTTTTTTTTTTTATTGTATCAACAAAATAATTAAAAAAGATCATTTTCCCATTTATTAGATAGGCACTGTATGAATTATTTTTTGTAATACTGGTGCTTACAATCTAAATGGGTATATAGAATAATAGGTAGGTATTTTTGTAACATGGAAAATGCAATTAATGCAAAGCAAGGTAAAATAAGAATTAAAAATAAACATGTTCTTTTGACTCAAATACAAAGCTTTTATTGGACAAAACAAAAAGCTTCCATTGGGGGTGAATTTATTATTTTCATTCTTCAAATCAGCAAGTTACCTTGAAATACCTACATAATAGGTGATTCATGAAATATGGAAATAGGTACCAAGATTACTTCATTTTCGGAGATACCAAAAGAGTACTACCATTCTTCAAATAGGTACCTAATGGATGTCAATAAAACCCTTCAGTAGGTGCCTACTAAAAATTATACAAAGCCAATAGGTACATGTTTTGTTATCTAAATAATGCTTGCTACTTCTTGTTTTAGGAAAATATCATAATTCTGTAGGAAAACATGGTTAATGCCGGGCAAAACAGCACTCATTATGCTTGGTCTCTATAAATATCCTTGACCATATTACCATATGCTCAGGGAAAACTTTAATTTTAATGCCCTAGGTAGGTACATGCTTTACCTCCGTAATTAAAACAGGTCAGTAAATCGTTGCTCATTAGTCCCTGAGTAATGAGACTTAATGAGCGCCCACGACATATAGCTGTGATGAAAAGTTTAACAACATTAGATTGCAGTAGGTGGCTCGCTGTGTAATGTAAAGCAATCATCATAGGTCTTTACTGCCATATAGTGACAAAAATAAATTTTAATACCCCTACCTAGTTCTAGTCTAGATCTAGAACTAGGTACTCAACACTTCTGGAGTTTGGTGGAAATACGTAATGTCACATTGTGGCACTGGGGCCTTACCATCAAGTTTTAAAGCAATCTTTAAACTAGTGAGTAAGAGAGATGCCGCTTTACATGATGTAACGCAGCATCTCTCTTACCCACTGGTTTTTAGATCGCTATAAGACTTGATGGTAAGGCCCCTGGTACCTAGGTAACTACGTCACCTATAAACTAATAAAAGTCAAAACATTGAACACATTGCAGAATCTGTATGAGCCATGTCAGAACAGAAATTTCTACTAACAGTATGCGCTTAAGTTTCCTAGAATAAACGAAAAGGTCTGACAACCCGGTCTAGACAACCATAACGCAATGTCTCCTGGAATAGTGAAATGGGTACTGATTAAAAAATATATAACAAATACAATTTTTATTATCGCTTTTTTTAAATAGCCGCTGGTTGCCCTGTTAGTTCTCAATATTATGATGAACTAGCCTTCCGCCCGCGACTTCGTCGGCGTCCCGTCCCGTCGTCCCGTCTCTTAGTTTAGAAATTTTCCTTGCCTATTAACCATCCCTGGACATAAAAGAACAATTTTAAAAAAAGAATTGTCCAAATTGGTCCAGGCGTTATTGAGTTATGCGCTTACCAACACATTTTGCGATAGATTTTTATATATATGAGATAATCAGAGGAAAATATTAACTAGTTAGCTAACTATTAAAAAGTTTAATTATTCCACATCTTACACAGGCACGTAACATTGGCATCATGCACTGGATGCACGTGTTATCAGAACGGTCAGGTGCATCGTTTCGATAATGTGCCGAATCATCCCCAGCCGCGATGTTGGCAATCGAACTCGTAATATTGATCAGTCCATTACATTATCGATATGAACGATATGAACGTTGCACCTTCAACGAGTATGAACATTTCCTAGCAGGTAGATTAGAGTTATCAACACATATGAACCTCTGGAATAATTCCTGACGAACACATTCTACGACACGCTCCATTTGAAATTTACTTTACTCTCATGGTTGTTAAAATATTTTGTGCCCCTTTACCTACTAAGCCCTATGGAGTTTAATTAAATCAGAATAAAAATCTCAAACTTCTTAGCGTAGGAACATACTAGGTTGAAATAACGCGACCGACAAAAGTCGGTATAAGCCAAAAGGCTGCAATGTATTTTCTATAGGTAGGTACTTCTTTATATTACGCGACGTAATGTCGGCATAGGGTACGATCATTTAAAAAAAATTGCAGACGTTGACACGCCGAAATTCGGTCGTGTTTTTTCCGCTTAGTGTGTTTCTATACTTACGCCTAAATCTACCGAAGGCTTGCGATTTAAATCCTCAGAACAGATCTCATCAAACTTTATTGAAAGCACTGGAGGATAGATACGTAGTAGATACCCACGTAGGAGCTTCACCCACACTATTCTGCTCTGTAAACAGACGTTCAATAAACTTTCGTCATTTCTCGGTAACAATGTTTCATAGATTGCAATCCCTTGTTTTATAAAACGAGTATTTCAAAAGTAGACAGTATCTTCAGAATCTGCAGTCGGGATGCACTTGTTACTGAATGGTTGTAACAATTGGGAAGTTGCTCAATTATACAAATGTTAATGTTAATAGCTGAATCAAGGATGAACGACCAATATGTGAAAGATGCCATGAGCGAGAAAGGTGTGAATGACACGATGACTTATAATCGGCCTGTATTAAGTTCACATATTGCGCCAACCCCAGATAAACAGGGAACAGGGCAAGCAAATGATGATTAGCTGAAACAAGATAGGTACGATGCTTTTCAATAACGTTTATGTTATGCAAACAACTGGAGACTGGAGCGATGGTGACCTAGTGGTAAAGACCCGCTTCCCTAACGTGAGGACCGTGCTTCGAATCCAGGCCCACACTCGAAAATCTAGTGTGGATTTTTGCCATTAGCTCGGTGGTGAAGAAAAAGACCGCGCGGAAACCTGTACATTCAGATAATTTCTGACTTTAGTTCAGTTAGCTCAAAATGTGTAACCATGATCCAATCTGTTTGATTCCCCTAAGGGTTACGAAGGTTTGATGGCAGTCGCTTCACAGTAACAACCAGACTCCAAATCCTGGATCATGGTCAATTAGTTGATGGCATTGCTATTAATTAGGGGAACAAACGTTAGAAAAAATAATGCGATCAATGACTAAAAATCAAACGTACTATTTTCTGGAGAGTATGACCTAGTCATAGTATGTTTATTAATCGTCGCCTGCCTGTCCTACGAAGTCCAGCCGCTACAGCCTATCAGACGACCTGGCCGTCTTCCAGAATAAAGTGTTATAATGCCAGGAGACAGATGGTCCGCATTAATTATGTATCATTATTGGCTTCATATCGTCAATTTAGTAAGATCTCAGCTTTTGCGATTTACCTATGATTACAAAAAATCTGCCAGAAAGGTGATAAGAACTTGTTTTGGTTGGTGCAAATGCTGAAGTAAATTTAAAGTTTGATCGTAAAGTAAAACAGCTGTAGCATTTGTAGCATATGTGCATACATAAATTACTTAACAAAGACAGACAAACACCATCGGCAAAACTTATTTGGTAATTTCCAATGCTCAAATATTTTTTACTGACAACTACGTTTTATAAACATAGGTACATGTCCGTACGATGCATGCATGTTAACTTCTGAGACCTGATATTATTTTTATTGAAGACAAACGTATCCACAAAGGAAACTAGATATTTGATTTTTTTAGTTAGGTACCTACATCATTGGTTCTACTGTCGAGAAAATATGGGTACAATACTAATACTATACTACCAGTATCACGGTTTCCCTTTATGCCAGTTTATTCGCAAGCATCATCTAGTGAATTTCCTTCAGAGCATAAAAGTATATTTCGGAGTAGGACTCCTCGTAAAGAACGACCGACTTTCTGCGATTGTAGGAATGTTCCTTAACCTTATGAACGCCAGTGGTCAAACGCATCGGCGCCCTTCCCACGCCAAGCCATAAATTCAGAGCAAATACCTACAAATAAAATAGGAATGCCAACGATGTTATCGATAAGTTGTCAATAACCGATTTAATCTCTGCTATTCGTCACATATTTTTGAAATAAAATATATTTTTTTGATTTCGTATTATTTAACAGCAGTTACAAAATTCTATACAAAGTAAAAGTAGACATTAGAACTACAAACGAATAAATCAGGTAATAATAAGATACATCACTAATCTCGTTCGTGTAGGCATTCGCTGTCGGGAAGACCCGACTCTGGCGTGGTTGGCACGACCTTTGACAGCTTTCTCGCGTGCGAGGTAATGATGTGACATTTCAAGTAAACTTATAATTATTATTATAAATTATAAACAACAAGGTAAAGAAAGGGTTGTCTATTAGGAGTACGAATTAATTACTTAGCTTTAGTTGATTTTCTCCGTTTTTACTTAAAGAGGCCTGTTACATCTCGATCATGATTTTTGCGTAAAATGCCCCTTTTCACATTTTATAGTAATTTTCCAGTTGTATTTATCGTTTTTATGGAAATAGGATAATAAATTCATGCTTAGTATAACAAATTTTCACTCTGCGAGAAAAAGCTGAGTTCGGACGGCCGGCACATATTTTGTAGTAATTTTGCAGTTGTATTTATAGTTTTTATCGAAATAAGATAATAAATTCATTATAAAATATTATGAAGTAACAATTATTCTGGTATAAATTTTGTTCAATAATATTATCGTATAGGTGAGATTCACAGCGATCTTAAAGCGATTTTCGACGTTTTTTGGTTTAGAATAATTTCTAAGTAAAATCAATGACATCTAAAAAATCAGAGGCCGCTACGAACTATTCGACTATTTAAGAGATAACATTCTATTTTTGTTAATTTCATTTGTTTAGAACAGTAGTTCAATCTAGGAGCTCAAAAGTGCCTTCGCGCACTTAATGAAATTTCTAATATAAGTCGGTATTTTGGTAACCCAATGAAACAAAAGCGTTCAGATCTTGAAAGTTTTATTCATCATCCTCTTCTACACTTCCTAACACACGAAGGAGTTCTTCGGTAGTCATTTGACTGCTATCCATTTTTATTCATATTACACTCCCCGTTATAAATTATAATAGGATAGGACATCATTAGCAGTCTCCCGTAGCGCTAATGACGTCACCGCTTGACGTGTCTTCCCGACTGTGGCGTACAGGTAACTGTCTATGCGCTGTTCCGTAGGGATGCGCGAGAGTGAACAGTTAACTATCGATCGATAGATATAAATAGTAATCATTTTTCAATAATTTCATAAATATTACGCATTAAGAATATTCAGATACAAATAGTTGCTATTAAAAAATAATTTTCGATGTAGTAGTAAGCTGCTTTCAATAAAATATTTCATAAATTCAAAATTTAATTTACCTAACTTACCCATCACTAGCTGTCGTGTCATGCCGACTGTGGCGTGTGGAGAACACCATTTTGGTTAGCAATATTTAGTGATAATTTTTGCTAGTGAAATGTAACTGATGGATATATCTTCGTGCCATTTTACAATACATCATTAAAGTACTTTTAAATAATAGGAAAAAGAAACACAGAAAAGTTGATTTAGTATGTTTATTTTGTGTTTTAAAAATGTCGTTTTCTCGTCGGCCATACACGACGGTGGCGTGTTGGGCACTTTTTCATTTGTCGTCCAGTCCCGACCGTGGCGTTCAAAAGGTTAAACATTGTGAAAAAAATATGTAGGTACCTAAGTATGTTAAGTGAGGCATAGATAGATATTTATATAAAGAACACATGTTCTTACTCAGATCATCCGGTCTTCGTTATTACCAATACCTAAAGATATTAATCGTGAAGGAAATTCGCGGATGGAAGCTAGTGAAAGATAAATCGCGAACATTGTGTTTTATCTAAATGGTTTAAACATTTACGCAACGCAGCAAAATATTTTAACTTTCATGAATAATTTATATAATCACCTAACCAAAATAGTAAACACGTGTTACATGTACAACATTAAAGAGTAAGGTAGGTATGTAGTAAGATATTGTAAATTAAGAGAAAACACGATTAGCGGTCAGGTTCCACAGGGAATAGTCGTTACCTACGCTACGTTCTCGTTACCGTATAAAACTCATTTTCAAGATCACAGATCTAATATTGTCATAAAAACATAGCCTCCCTGAGCGATTCACCAAAACAGCAGTAAAAAATTATAGTTAGGTCGTTGAAATCACTTTTTATTAGAACAAAGAACTAATCTGATTAATTTATTTGGTTAGTTTAGAATGCAGCCGTAATCGTTGACTAAACGGAATGGAATTAGGTTCTATTTCTGTTACAACTATCGGTCCCAAGTTCTATCTAGACTCTGCCAAATTATGAAGTTTTACGACAAAAATATGCATGGAACTGCGTCGTTTCATAATGATTAGTACATAAATGCCATAGAATACAACTGTCTAGTCCAATAACTGGTTTTATGGCACTGTCTAGTAAAATCAAAGATATACCATGAAGCAGATTTGAAATGGAAAACGGAGAATCGTGGGAACTATCTGGTTTTAGATGAAGGTTTGTTTTCTTCGGCAGACATCTTATCGGACAGCCACCTTTTGTTTGTCTGCTGTTGATTACTCATTCATTGAATATATAAGATTGAACTCCAAGAAGAATTTTAATTTCGTCGATTTCGTGCAAATTTTGTTTTATCGATATAAAATTATACTTGAACAGAGGACCTGTTGAAGATTATTACACTATAATTCTTCTTTACTCGTATTTTGTGTAAAAAAGTAGCTTTCGAATCCGTAGCAACATTCTCATGCAAATCTGTTTACATCATCATGAACTATCGTCCTATTTAAGACATGCTAGTTTTCCACTCACTACACCCCTCGCTCTTCGTTCGTGCACAAGTGCAGTTTTCCGTACACCGCTAGTAGCTTTCAATTTTAGAATGCCCCTTAATAGACTTTGTTCAGCGCAGTGCTATTGTAGGTGGTTTTCAGTTTAGTATTTGGTAAAACAAAGAACACGAACCAGTCGTTTGACGAGAGCGTGGGCTATCGTATGGAGCGATGATCTATGCATTAGTGGGTTCTGTAAGCAAGTGCGAATAGTTGATTGGAGGTTATTCAACTGGTGAGTGAACAGAAATAGCGCGATCGCTACGTCCGCACTGCCGGCCGGTGGTGGGCGCCGTCGCCGCACCGGGAGCGGGTCGGGACCTACTAAATGTGCTTCCGGGATTCTGACTTTAATCTCTATGTTCGCGTCAAGCGTTTGCCGCGTCAAGCGGGCGACGGCTTTACATTTTCAAAAATAATGTTTATCGGTTGTAGGTAATGGTGTTGCTGAGAGGTTCTGTTGCTTAGCTCCAGGTTCTTATATCTTTCAGAGTCTGAACTGTGCTGCTTGAATATATTAGGTATCCTAGTATAATATGAGAATTGCACCCGATTTTAAAATTTTATTTTTTTCACATAATATTACCATGATTCCACAAACCAACAAACAGTACACTAATACTATTTTAATTAAAATCAAAAATACATAACAGACTTGGTATGTTCCTACCAAAAAAAGTTATAGGCAAACGTGCTATAGAAAACCACGGAAGCCATTTCTATAGACAAGTAGACCCATCAATATAATTTACGTTCTAGTTGTCTATTTAGTAGAGGAATCGAGACTTGGTAATAAAATAGTACGTGGGCCGATGCAGCAACATGTTGTGACGTCAGCATTTTGATGTCGAGATTTATGTCTTGTCTTTATGTTATTGCGGTGCTCGGTGCCCGGCACGACCGGCGGCGGCGGCACGGCTGCGGCGGCGCTCGCGGGTCGTGGGTTCGGGGGGAAGAGGGAATGGATCGCGGTATTTATAGAGGCGCCGAGACGCCGGCCTCACACTATCCCACATGTTAATTGGCTACTTGCGCCGCATTTTTTCTGGACGTGACCGTTCACACGACGCCAATGCCATCGTAACGGCCGTGGCGCTTCCGACCGACAAACATTGACACCTATCTAACTGGCCTAGATACGGCCCACGGCAGTTTAAACCAGTAATGCAAGGACACTGGGGTGTGCACTGTGCACGCTGCTTCTCACGTGGAAATAAACCGCGACGACAGATTTAAAGCGCTTTCGTTAAGCGTTGCTGGCGGGGCATGCTGTGGCGTGAATTAATAATTACTTTAAGACTTCACTGCTAGCACGAATAAGAAAGAAAGCAATTAATGTAACTCACGTTCTATTGCCACTTGAGACCAATATGTGAATCAAATGGAATATTCAATACCTAGGCACCTATTATTATTGGAAACTGAAGATATATCATGTGCTGGCTGATAGTTTAAGATCGTACAAGCAAATCGCCATTAAATGTACCTACCATGATACATATCCACAATTAAATTTCCTGATAGACGCAGCGGCTGTAAAAATGTTGAATCTAAAATTAAATTATTTAAGATTTGTCAAGGTGGACGAAAATAGAAAAAATATCCGAGATCTTAACGATGAGTCAATGTCGAATAACACAGGAATTGTTTTATCGTTACATGTCGGATGGATTAAAATTGGAAATATAAAACGTGTGAAGTAGGTGTTTGCATGGTAAATATGTTATGACATTGTGAGGGGGAAATAGGAGCATTAATCACTCGTTAATGAATAAAGCCACGCAGCTACGTGTGAAGTGAACCCTCCTGTGTTTTACATTATTTGCTAACAAGCCCCTTTTTTGACAACTTAAGTAATTTGTGTCAATTTCAATTAAGTAATTTTGGTGGAAGTTCCGTAATATCTAGTTACCGTTTTCAAACAGGGGTTTAACTTATGAATATGTTCTACATTGAATCACATTGTTCAATGTTATGTTGTCGTATTAGAATTTCTAGTAACTCTGTTTTGATTTAGATTTAGACAAACTTTTAACCTATTTAACATGGCTCTGTTCCAACGAGTATGAAAACAAAAATAAGATATATATGTTTCGCTATTGTTTTTGTAGCAAAAGTCAAAGTTACTAATCGTGTCGCAACGCTTACAAAGAATTTTAACTATCGGAATGACATTGCATTCAGAACATTATTTTTTCAACAAAAAGATTGACTGATTTTCTTAACATTATTACTGACGCATATTGATTTATATGAGTAACACAAACACTGATTCAGATTTTTTCCAAAACTAAGTAGGTAGGATTACCTATGTACCTTCCTATTTTAAAATGTACATTCATCACAACACTTACACCCGTCTTGTTTTCTTTTGGTGCTCTTTAATATTAAAATATCTGTATAACTAGAGCACCTTCCTACCTAATGCCTTTTTTTGGAAGACCAGAAATGTCTGAATTGTGTTGTCAAAGCTGTAGCTGTTGATCTTTCTACAAAGAAAGAACCCGTATCTACCTCTTCCTTCTGGCTGTAGGGCGATAATAATCACGCTATGAAGCAACTAGGTACCTTCTCGTCGCATTATGTGACCAACACAACACAGCCGTTTGTTTTCTCAATGTTGGAGTTACCTAGGTACCTAAATAATTTCATATGATATCCAAATTTAGTATGATTTTGGTTAAAATCATTTAGCTGGGTCCGTACAGTTGGGATTACTCATCTCGAAAATTCCAGGAACAGGTAAAAGAAGTCCGAGTCACCAACTGGTAGTCGGTACGAACGAATACAGATATTTTCGTAAACGGACCGAATATGTAGGTGGCTTTACGACCGACGTACCTAAAACATCAAGTTATTTAGGTGAACTGAGCTGATCATTATAATTGCTTTTAAGAAACAATTGCATTTGTAAGCATCCACTTGTTAATGCTGTTTTTGAAAAGGGCCTTCAATACTCTATCTTTTAAGTTTCTTTTTCTTGTATGACTTAAAAACCTATTCGTAATCTCAATTTTTCGCGGCAGCTAAACTAATACTTACGGTTTATGTTTGCAAGTAACGTTGAAAGAATTTGTCGTAGATTTTATGTAGGTAGTAATTCATCCATTTTCATAATCATTTTACGCGATGTTTGAAATGAACAAAATTATCCTTACCTTTGCGATACGCTCAAACAAACTTATTATGAGGGTTTAACCATTTTTGGTAGGTACCTTTGTGTCCCGGAAACACCACATCAATTGTATTTATTTATGCATGTTAATATTGCCTTAAATATATGTACTTGCACAACACACAGTTAATGACCTATTTAACGTTTTATTTTTCTACATTAACAGCACAGTTGCCTATTAAACATGGAGATTTACAAATCGCTTTACCATTGTTGCTACTTAGGCTTAATATTTTAAGTAGGTAGGTAGATGTGTATCAACCGGACAGTAAATCTCGTTCACTCGCGTGTAAGTACCATTTTATCAGAGAATTATTCATAAATCTGCTTGTTTTTACGCTATGAAACACCGGAGTGTAGCGTAGTAGGTACTTTCTCGACATGTGCAGTGGAAAGCTGTGTCGTCGCCATAGCTGCGCGTGCACCGAATGCGCAATCAATTGGGATTTAGGATTGCATTAAATATAACTCTGTATGGAATTGTAATAATAAATTGTCACGAGTTAATTTTGCAGCATGTTTTGATGAATACATCGAATTCTTACCATCTGGTATACTCACATTTAGGAATTCCATGTCCGCTCAATGAAAAAAAAAATAGGTAGGTAGTAACATGAAAAATGTTAAAATGGTTTTCACTTAACAGCAAACGACTATTATGCTTCAATCAATCATCTATTTTATAGACGTCTGCAAACATCGTGGCACAGGTGCGCTGCGCGCTCTTTGAAATTTTAATTAAAATATTATTTCCACTAGAAAAAGTTTTTCTGTTGTTCTACTAACTTTTATCCTTGTTTATAATTGAATGCCATCGATGCGGCCTTCATAAAAAGACTTATTGATGACATCGATAAGACGTGGCTTGAGCGATAACAATTAAATTAATGTTGGTATGCATCGACTCGAGAGTTGGAGTAGGCTATCTTATTCCTTGCGAGGAAGACTCACTTGTTCCTGATGTGAGGAACACAAGCGCTCTCTCCGCACCATCGACTTAGTATTCTAAAGTCAGTTTGAATAAATCACACGGTCCCAGTTGGCGGGAAAACGGAACTGTTGCCAGCTTATAAACGAGCGTGGCAGACAAGCGACGACATCCATCTAGCACAATATACTCGACGCACTCGCCAGTCGGCACTCGGAGCCGCGCTAACGACTCGCGAAACAACTAATTGGCAAATGCATTCTTACCGAATGAGTCCGATGAGGTGTTTTCCCGAATTACAGAAAATAAAGAAGCCTAAGTATGTAGCCATCTCGATCATCAAGAAAGCGCCAGCCATGGTGCATTACCGTACCAGGTTTATTTAAGTTTTAGCCTCTTTTCTGATGAGGATCTTGCGTGAAAAGGTCTCTTTATTTATAGATAGTTTATTCTTTGTCTCGCGTGTCAGCGGAGTATAAAGTAGACTTATGAAACTTGCTTACTTAGGATTTAGTATTTGTTTAACATTATCGAACACACAATAATCCATCACCGTCTGTCTCAAATTTCAGCCGCAGCTAATTTATTAGGTAAAAAATATTCGAAGACTCAGACTAGAAAGTAAAAGTAATTTACCTTACATAAAGGTTTGACTAAAGTATGTAGTACAACAGCAGAAAATGGTCAAAACATTAAAGGGTTCCAAATTTTATTCATCCTACATTGGCGTTTTTTTAAACACAGTAAGCTATTAGAACAGACCAACATGCCAATACAAACTGATTGATTAACGGGTTTTTGAATTAAATACTTCGTGTTACAATATTGCATCAGTTGGTCGAGACTTGCCAATAAACTAATTTCAAGGCGATAGTTAATCCGCCATTTAAGTTGATACAATTTATTCTGATGTATTTTTACTGACAATTTTGTCTGTTTCTATACGTTTGAAGAGTGGTAGAGTTAACTGGAACTTCCACTCGAATGAGCCGCTTGTCTGGGAAAGTACCTTCACCTTACAGAAGACCACAGTGAAATAGCACTTTCTTCTGTTGTGCTATGTTCTGCTGGTGTGTAAGGTCGCCAGAGCTCCGTTCAACGTACCGGCGATACCTCTGGTGTCGCGGATATCCTTGGGCGGCGGTGATTACTCCCATCAGGCGACCCGCTAGCTCGTTTGCCCCAAATGCCATTAAAAAAAATTATACGTACACAAAAGTTACATATTATTATTTTTAGTCGCTCTTCCTTCCAAAACAAGAAAATGGCAGCTTTGTCGTGCTAGCATAGGTACCTGGTTGTTACAATATTCTTAATATTTAAACACCGACGTTGATTTAACCTGACACACAGTAGCTACTATATTAAATATCTGTAGTTACAAAATTCATGATAATGTCTGCGGTCAAAGGATTCATAACTTAAGTTGTCTTGGTGATTGTAATATCTGTATTGTGTTACATTTCAATAGGTGATGTGGGTATGCTGCTTCTAAACAATGTGTTGTATTGTTGCAGTCACAATGGTCGTGGGCGAAGTGAAGCGCACCGCCAACATCATGGACGGGATAGAGAACACGGGAGACGTGCGGTTGCACGACCATCGGCTTCGGCTCAAACAGAGGTAAATAGACATTCTAGAAAAAAAAAAAAGGGACTCACTCTTAACTTACCAGACTAGAGCTTTACTCACTCTGATACCCCAGCAAAGGGTAGACAAGTGGCTCGAGCAATCATGCTCACTTATAATCGAGGTGGTGATTAAAATTCAGTGCTATATTCGAAAAATCCAAAGTGTAGTTATCGGAAGTTTAATTTTGGACCACGAAAACATGGGCAATTGACAAAAAATACTGTCCTACGCAACGAAGCTTTACTGAGGTTGGTAACTTTAATTTTGGAGTTCACATACTTGCAGTGCTAATCTGATAAGTCAAAGTTGTAAATTATAATAGTTTTCTTTAAAAAGTAGGTAATTAAATATCATCTTCTTGTGATAGTGCCAGTAATTATATGAAGTAAACAGATATAGGTCAAATGGTCACACGTTGGGCGCCAAAGATCTTCTTTTATAATGTTTGTGTTGTAACCTCCACTGCCCTGTCAAGCCAACATACTGTAACTTTGAAAACCCACTTTTGAGATATTTGACAAAGTGTAATATTGATGATTTTTTGCCTTTTTTAAATAGAGTTGATAAAGATTATATAATTTTATGAATTTAATCTCTTCAGTTACTGTTCTAGTTCATAGCCAAGTAAAATTTTTAGACTTTTTCTAATTAGGAAATAAGATATAGCCAATAACTTGTATTAATTTAACAATTATAAAGATTTCTTGTACTCCTATCAAGGCAAAACACTGTAATCTATCTTACAGTGTTTTGCCTTGTCGGAACTCATTATACCATAACACAATTTATACTGTAACACACCGTTTTTGAAATATTGATGCGTCTCTCTATGGATAATCATATCATCATCTCCCTAACGTTTATCCCGGTTACTCTCCAGGGTCCGCTTGACCATGATCCTAGATTTGATGAGTCTGGTTATTACATTGAGGCGTCTGCCATCTGACCTACGTAACCCTTAGAAAGGGGAACCAGACAAATTGGATTACGGTTACATATGCAGAATAAATTGAATAACTGAATGTGTAGGTTTCCTCATGATGTTTTCCTTCACCGAAAACCAATGGTGTTTCATAAATCGTATAACAGTTGAAAAACAACTTATTGATACTAGTCGGTCCAGCTGGATTTGAACCTTCTCCGTCTCGTTAAAGAGGCGGCGTACTTAGCCACTCGACCACCACGGCTCTTCCTTCTCTCTCTATAAATAAAAGTTTAAAGTTATATATCAGCTCGTCCTCGGCTGATTTTTCCTGCACCAGTAGGTAGGCAAAGGTGACTATGGTGGAGTCAAGTTTTAACAAAATTCTCAATAAAAATAATGGAAAATGTATTATTACTAATAACGCCAGACTATATACCTGCCTAGCAATTCATTACACAATTTTAAATTAAAATATTTGAATAATTGTTAAGCTCTTCTCTCCAAGCTTCCGGCATATGGGTTGCCCGTCCGGCTGTGTGATTGGATTGCCGGCTTCTTGCATGAGCGCAGAATCCGTGTTGTGACTGACGGATGCGCTTCGCGGTTCATATCAGTGAATGCCGGTGTCCCACAGGGCTCCGTCCTATCGCCCACCCTCTTTCTTCTGCATATCAATGATTTGCTGTCGCTTGGCAACATTCATTGCTATGCTGACGACAGTACGGTGCATGGGCGATATCTCGGTAGGCCTAATGCTGGTAGGGCAGCAACCGTTGAGAAACGAGAGAATCTTGTCGTTGAACTGAACCAGGTTTTGGACCTCATTAGTAAATGGGGTTCCAACAACTTGGTTGAGTTTAATGCCAAGAAAACCCAGGTTTGCGCGTTCACAGCAAAAAAATCACCATTCCTTCCCATTCCTGTTCTTCAGGACACTCCCCTCAGTTTGCGTAGTAGCCTAAGCATGCTTGGCATGGATCTACGTTGCAATCTTAATCAGGGCCAATACGTTGAAAGCTTGCTTTTGACGGCGTCAAAAAAGCTGGGGATCTTGAACAGGGTGCGGCGGTTTTTCACGCCGGACCAGCTTGTTCTTCTTTATAAGACGCAAGTTCGGTCTTGCTTGGAATACTGTTCGCACCTCTGGGATGGATCTGCCATGCACTACATGGACGCGCTCGACAGATTGCAGCGACGGGCTGTACGTATAATTGGGGACGAAGAGGTCACCAGGCACCTAGAACCTCTTCAGTTGCGAAGGGACATAGGTTCCCTGAGTGTCTTCTACCGTATTTACCATGGTGAGTGTTCTGAAGAACTATTTTCCCTTATCCCTCCTTCCCCATTCCGTCAAAGAACTACGCGTGCTGGTCAACGTTGCCATCCTTTTACCGTGGTCACTATTCCATCGCGAACCCAGAAGTTCGGCAATTCATTTCTCTGCCGAACTATTAAGCAATGGAATGCGTTGCCAGCATGCGTTTTTCCTCCTTCCTATAACATGGATTCCTTCAAGAGAAGCGTGAAGAAATATCTTGCGGGCCGGTATGGCGATGCCAACTGATGGGATACCTTTTTGGTACCGCATCCGTTGTCATAGCAGTTAGGGCTCCTCTTTTGCTTACCATCAGGCAGGGAGGAGCCAATGTACCGAGCTACTATAAAAAAAAAAAAAAAAAAAAAAAAAAAAAAAAAAAATTGTGGATTTTTTCAATTGAACAACGTCCTATCTTATTCCGTTCTTCCAGTAATAAGGTCCCATTTTACCATCGGACTAACAAATCGTCTCATAGATTCCGAAAAAAAGTGTCCTATTTTCACATGCAACACTTAGAAGTTCCATGAATTTCGTATAAAATGGTCGTAAGTTCTGTTAAGACTTCTACTTTTTACTATTTATTTTTACAGTTATAGTGGTTATCCTGCGAATATGTATTGCACCGCATGTATTTTCATACGAAAATTACGTTACTGAACTTTTCCATCAAGAAACGCCCCATTTAAAAATCGATCACCCTAAAATAGGAACGGAGCCAAAAAAGTATGAATAATGAGACAAATTGTTTCTATAGCTAATTTCATCTTTCCGAAGAAAACCTAAGCCCGTGAAATGTAAATTTCCTGCCTCCACTGAACAACGGCCGGTCTCAACAACAGACGTGGCATCCGCGCCGCCCCCACCGTCCCTTAGTCACATGACGCGTTTTTTGACGGAAGGTTTATCACATGAATCATTATTCGACTCTGTAACTCTGGAACTATGTATATAAGATAGAAAAATTTTAAAAATGTACGTTGATAGAGTTCGTTATCCTTATACTGTTAAGGTATTTAACTCATTTTTAGGGTTCCGTAGCCAAATGGCAAAAAACGGAACCCTTATAGTTTCGTCATGTCTGTCTGTCTGGCTGTCTGTCCTGGCTCGTTCTCCGCCGTTTCTGCACCGATTGTCACGAAAATTGGTGGAGAGATGCGTACTGATAATTCAAAAAGCAGTTTTTAAAATCATCGAAAAAGAATTATTTTATACCCCCCCTCCCATACAACGAAAAGTAAATTCGAAAAAAAAACTTCACCTTACCCCATCGTGTGGGGTATCGTTAAAAAGGTATTTTTAAATACAACAAAAATTGCCTTGAAACCGTGTGGATCAAACCCCCCAGTCTTGAGATATATTAATACAAAGTTAAAATTAACTTTTGAAATACTATTACAAAAATTCTGAAAAAAATGTGCTGTATACCTCCAAGTAAGTACTTTCAACGAAAACTATAGAGAACTCTGTATCAAACATAGTTATTTTTATACAGCTCGACCAATTTATGACGTGCAGTTGCCCTTACTAAATGGTGTGTCAAGTGGTCGGCCCATCTTATGGCTAGCTACGGAACCCTTTCATGGGCGTGTCCGACACGCTCTTGGCCGGTTTTGCTCTATGATCACATCGTACACTGTTCTACGGATGAGTCGATATGTATGTGTGTACAAAAAAAAAGTATATAAGTAATGTTTATCCGTTGTCTGGCACCCATAGTACAAGCTAATGCTTAGTTTGGGGCTAGATGGTGCTGTGTGAATAATGTCCAGAGATATTTATTTATTATTTATTTTATTTATTACTGTGCGCGGCACACGACTAACTTAAAACGACCCATCGTGGACTTGCAAAACAAGGACGAGAAATCTATGCCGGCGTAGAATAGAGCGAGACAGCTATATTGTAGTCAATTCAACTTTATGCAAGCTAAATGGCTTCCCGGCGCTCGCACGCGCCGCGGCCTAATACTGTATTTACCTAGCGTTGCATAGTTTGTTTCGCCAAAACACTGTATTCTTAGTTACAGTTTTTTGGAGTGTTAAGATCTTAGTTTTAACGAAATACAGTGTTTTTTCCCTTGCTTTATCTCGCAAAATAACTGATAAATTTAAAAAAATATCAGTGGGGTGTAATAACTAGACTTAAGGGAATCATTTGAGACTTGTTAAGCGAAAACACTGTAAGTCGACATACATTCTTTTGGATTGGCACGGCAGTCCACCATGAAGTTAATTTTTTTCATAACATTGGTTTTTCTTTTACAATTAATTCGCCCGTTAGCCAGCCTTTTAAGAGAATGTATTTACTATAGCTATATTACGGTAATGAATAATTATTTTATCCATTACAATGAAAATACTATAGTTTGGGGAAATCGGCATAATTTTTGTATTATGGCTTCGTAATTGTTAAGTCTCAATATCGAAGTCTACAACACAGACAATAATGATATGTAAAGAAATGTCTATGAACAATAGTTTATGTTAAAAAGTCGTGTCCTAAATGAGTCATGCGAAGACGAAAAACATTGTTCATACTCAAAGCTAAAAAAGTCAATTAACTCTCATCTTTTCTATGAATACAGACGAGCTGCAATCCGAGGAGTGACGGGTATTGATGTAAATAACTTTCATTGCTACGTCACATCTTCATTGTCTGTGACGTCTATTTGCTAAAAGCGTAGAATTATCACACGCTTACCGTACCGTCACAAGCCGCTGACCGAGTTTAGGGTGTCGAATCATTCACCTACTCGCAGGGAGTGGGCGTAAAGGTTGCCAGTTACGTCACTCAAGCAAGTGTCATGTATATCTTATAGATATTTGCTTAGAAATAGGCTGAGTGGCGGCCTACGTTACCTCTCCTATACATTTAAACGAATAATGTACTTCGTTTTTCTGTGTCACGGTGACTTGCTACAACAGTTTATAAGCTCGTATTTGCCAATGCGAGTTTGTGATCGGAGTGAATGTTGATTTATAAAAATACACGAGTGTTAAAAGTGCAGCTATTAGGTACAACGGATTTTATCCGATTTACTAAATTGTTTATGTCTCGTTTGCTAACATTTAATGAAAATGAATGTCGAAAGAGAAATAGGTCGCCTGAAGTTCGTCACGACCTTCCTCTAATAAATACGATACTCTCGAATCGTTTGGTACAAAATTAATAGTTTTCCAAGAAAATACCGAAGTAAGAGGCGTTTTGTGATACCTTCGTGCAGCTCGAGGTCGTTTCATTCAATCGGTTCAATAAAACCATACAACAGCAACTCCCCTCCATTGCTTTGCAATGTTCTATGCAAAACGTTGCGCGTGGGCAGAATCGAAGTTGGTAGCCCAGTCAAATTAGGTTTTCACCTCGGAATTTGAGATAATAAGCTGAAAATTCGTATACAGCTTCATTTTGGCGTTCTTAAAGTTGTCTCAAAAGTCACATATTATCTCGTGTCCGCGTCGTAAGTTATTCAAGGTCAAAGGTCACGAAAATCGTTTTTTTGCGATTATCTCCGTTTCTATTGCTCCAATGAGGTTAGCACCTATGGTCAAATTGTAGAGCATAAAATTTGCAAGAAATAATGTCCTAAACATTTTTTTTATAAAGTCAACCGTTTTTGAGATAGAGTGTAGTTAGTACGCAGCGCTCAGGCATACTGTACTACTGTAACTAGCGGCCGCCCACGACTTCGTCCGCGTGGATCTCAGTTTCCGCACACAATATCTTTAAAAATAGTAACCTGTGTGTTTTAATGATGTATAAGCTACATTATTATGAAGTTTCATCAAAATCTATTCAGTACTTTTCATTTAATTTCAATTCTATCAGTTGAAAATCTAAGAGATATATAGGTACTAACTTTCATCCCCAATTTTTATCCCCCTAGGGTGGAATTTATTAAAATCGTTTTTTAGGGGATGCCTACGTCATAGTAGCACTATGCACGCAAAGTCCCAGCCCGATCGGTTAGAAATTGACAAAGTTCCATACAAACTTTCATCCCCTATTTTATCCCTTTGGGATTAGAATTGATCAAAATCCTTTCTTAGTGTAAGCCTAAGCCATGACATCTACCAGTATGCCAAATTTTAGGCCGATCCGTCCAGTGGTTTGGGCTGTGCGTTGATAGATGACTATGCCAGTCAGTCATCTGATGCCTGAGCGCTCGGTGTTCTTCGCTATCTATCTCAAAAACGGTTGACTTTATAAAAAAAATGTGTGGCACTTAATTTGTTGCAAATTTTATGCTCTACAATTTGACCATAGGTGCTAACCTCATACGAGCAATAGAAAGCGAGATATTCACAAAAAAACATTTTTTTTGACCTTTGACCCTCAATATCTTAAGACGCGGACACGGTATCATTTGTGACTTTTGAGACAACATTTAGAACGACAAAACAAAGCTATATACCAATTTCCAGCTTATTATCTTTCAATCCGAGGTTGACCCCTTTTTTCACCTAATTTGACTGGGCTATTGGGTGTTTCAATGGTCTATTTATTTCATCAGAATACCCTTCCGCCTTCGTGAAATGTTGTCCTACTTAATGGTTTTATTTCCCAAGAGAACGAGACACTTAGCTCCCATTTTATAGACCTGCAAGTTTTTTAGTTTCCAGAACTACCATGATACCCAGTAGCATAAAGACAATTTTTTTTTTATCATGGACTCTTCCTTTTTTTGCTGATGATGTTTTACGGCTTAAATAAGTTAACTTGTTTAAGTTCTCTTTCACTTCGTTGTTGGGGTATAGATTCCCCAGATTTATACCCAAATATAAATAGGAAAACACTTATGTAAATCACTTTTTGAATCGCTGTTGCCTGTCCCTTGTTACTATCCGTTGTCGTGAATGCGTTGCCGTGACGCATCGATTTGCATTAACAATTAGACGCCGGGCGTTAATCGGCCGGACAAATTGAGTCGTATCTATACAATCACTGCGCCCATTAGCTTAATAAGCAGTTTTCTCGTCTTTTTATTATCAAAACATTAATCTGACATTGTTTTTTGCTGGCTAATTTGCTTACTTCTGTTCCTTTTGTGCTCCGATAACATCGGCTATCGTTAAAAAGCGTACAAGTTACTGGCTAAAAGAGATTATGTTTTGAGTAGTGCTAAACATAATTGTGTTATTTTAATTTGTCCTATGGAGGTTATTACACCCTGACTTGGCTTCATGTATTTACTGATACCTTATTTGAAACTGGTCGTAGAATGTAATAAGGTAACAATTCTATTCATTATTTTTTGCAGGTTCGACATAGTAAGAAAACTAGGCCAAGGCACGTACGGAAAAGTCCAGTTAGGTATTAATAAAAAGACCGGACAAGAGGTGGCTATCAAGACGATAAAAAAATGCAAGATAGAATCTGAAGCAGATCTGGTCCGCATTAGGAGAGAGGTGCAAATCATGTCCTCAGTGAGGCACCCGAACATTGTACATATTTATGAAGGTTGGTATGCTCTAGTTGCCATTGTAAGATCTACAATGCATAATTCTCAGTGGGTTCGGTTGTTTGTTCTGCCGTGTATGTAGCGTCACATAAGTTTAGGATTTTCGCGCTGTCTTAACAGATAGAGAATAGCGATATTTGAAATATTCGATTGCGAATAAATCTTCCACAATGAAATGCCGAGGCCAAAATAAATTGCCACTTAAGCTATTGAATTCTATAAAACGGCACAATGGCAGTTGAAATGTCAATAGAATAATCACATAATGATTCAGTATATAAATGTGTTAAATAAGTAGATGTTCAAATAATCCAGGATAAATTTTGAACTAATTAAATTTAAGACTTTACAGGGAAGGATGTTTTACTGACTAATTACAGAATTTATTTTAATTGGTCCTTAATTCAAAGATTTCAATAATTTATCCTAATAAGCACCCTGTCTCAATCTGATTCATGAAAAGCACACTGTATTTCAAACGGGACTGAATGTGACGCATGAAAAGCACGATAGACCTAAAGAGGCTGTGACCTCTTAATTGCAATACCTTACTTCTTTTTCACTTTTCATTTCAATGTTCAAAGTTTTACAATGGCCATCGAGACAAATGTGTAACACGTAGATTTAGTGTAGGAACAGACTAGGCTGAAATTACATGACTTTATTTCGGCATAGTGACACACTATATTCCATTTAAACTACGGTCGCGTTTTTTTCCGCCAATAGTGTTTCTATACTAAGGGTTATGTGACGACCGAACACAAGATTACGATGCTGTAGTGTAGATACATTGTAGTGCACAATGACGCTCCCTTGGCAATTGGTTTGTTTGTGGCACCGGTACAATACTTGCAATATGTGCGTAGCAAGATTTAAGTGCTCTACTATACATTATTTTATAGTACTACTATACAACACTCGTTGTTTACAAATGGAAATAAATATCGACTGACTACTCTTTAAAGTCGGCTATCGAATCATACTTATGGGTGTTGTCAGTCAAAGATGCAACGATGTTCTTAATGATAAAGAAAACTGTTATAATAAATAGTCGTCACATCGCTCACATAATACATAATAATATGTCAAACATTAACATGGCTACAATTACTATATGATTTATTACTTTTCAGTTTTTGAAAACAGTGAAAAAATGATACTCGTAATGGAAT
The DNA here is from genome assembly GCA_958496325.1 of Nomophila noctuella. Classification (NCBI taxonomy): domain Eukaryota; kingdom Metazoa; phylum Arthropoda; class Insecta; order Lepidoptera; family Crambidae; genus Nomophila; species Nomophila noctuella. The sequence continues at coordinate 5,048,296 of OY292487.1, read as the reverse complement.
ACTGCTCCGGTGGAGAACTCTATGATTACCTTAGTCAGAAAAAAGTATTACAAGAAGATGAGGCTAGAAGGTGAATTGTCACAGAAATTATTATTCTTCGCATCTCATGCTTGTTAAACTATCAGTTTCCTTTGGCTCAGAACACTTGTCCTACAGGAAAAAAAATCATGCTGATTGTTTTTTATTTTTATATTTGATGGCTAAAATAAGTGTTACATTTATAAATATTTTCAGGTTGTTTCGACAAATCGCGACTGCTGTGTATTATTGCCATATTCATAAAATTTGCCATAGAGATTTGAAGTTGGAAAATGTATTGCTTGATCACACTGGTAGTGCCAAGGTTTGTACAAAAGCATCAATTTTGGTTTTATGATATTTAATAATTTTATATTATTCTCGTCGTAACGTAAGTCATAACGACTGCCTCTGTAGACCTTTTCTTATCAAAAATGTTGAATTCTTAAACGTTTTAAAAGCACAAAAATCCATATTATTTAGTAATTTTTAAGCGATTTCTTTACAATTTTTGTTCATTTTCAGATTGCTGATTTCGGTTTGTCAAACGTGTTCAAAGAAACGTCACTATTGTCCACATTCTGCGGTTCGCCGCTCTACGCTTCGCCAGAAATTGTTAAAGGAACGCCTTATATTGGTCCTGAGGTAGGTTCAAACTATTAATTTCTTTTGCTGAACTATTGAGCGATGGAATGCTTTACCAGAATACGTGTTTCCTCCATCCTATAACCTGAATTCCTTCAAGAGAAGCGTGAAGAAGTATATTGCGGGCCGGTATGGCAATGCCTACGGATAGGATACCACCTTGGTACCGCATACGTTGTCACGGCAATCGGTTAGCCAATATTTAGATATATGTTTCAAAGTGGCTCGGTAGAATATGTATAAAATAAAATAAAATAAGCAAGGCTACGTAACAAAAAAAAAGATGGCATCTTGTATCGTAACAAGGTACTCTTTCCGGAACGTTTGTTATTTCACTCGATTCAATATAATACGAGGATATGCTCTCCGGAAGCGGTTTTATGGAAAGCGAACGATTCTATCTTTATTGTAATAGTAATTGTTACAGTCGATGAGTAACTGGTTAAAATCATTACGCATGCAATGCGGGTGTGTGTTTACCCACGCTTGTCGAAAAAGACAAACTCAGGCCTACCCATTAGTTTAAGTTGTAATGTGTACAATTTAAATTGTCTTTTGTACCACATTAATTGTATTGCATGTTAAACTGTACTGATGAGGAGCTCGATGGCGCAGTGGTTAGCGCGCTGGGACTGCGATTATATCAGCTTAGAAACTTTCGCAGAGGCCAATCATTGGAATGGTGACCGAAAAAAAATATCTCGTTCTCGTCCGTCCTTCATAAGGCGCAATAAGTCGTTGGTCCTGCGCCTGATCTATTGTCGTGTCAGATTGCTGTCCCACCGAAAAATAAGAGTGGGGGAATAGAGAGTGCACCTGTGCTTGCACACTAATTTGTGCACTATATTTCCTGCGTACCTATCTGATCGTGAAATCGGCCGCCATAGTCGAAAACGGCCGGGTATACTGAAAAAAACATTTTTCATAAATGTTAAGCATTTGTAATCGTGTTTATAGGTTGACTGCTGGTCACTGGGGGTGCTGCTTTATACTCTAGTCTACGGAGCCATGCCGTTCGATGGCTCCAACTTCAAACGTCTAGTCCGACAGATCAGCAACGGTGACTACTACGAACCTAAAAACCCGTCAAGTGAGTATGATATAATTATAAACATGTTAGGTATCATGGCAATGAAATGGTATGTGAAAATAATAATTAATGATGAGCAAATAATTCAATGAACTACATCAGAACCAAAATATTTTCTGTAATATTAATTACATTAACGTTTATGTATCTTTCTGGACCCTACCGCGCTTTACAGACGCTTGTCAAAGTTTGAATGTTCGAAAATGTACATTATTATACATACTAACGAACAAGAGACACCGCCCCAAAGATTTATGAAGGTGTGTACACAAGTAATGAGGTGTTTATTCCGAACTGAATTGAGTTGTCTCAACGCCCGCATGGAACAGGAAAACAAACAAGATATTATATTTTAGATAATACAGACGGTAGATGCCCCAATGAATGTCTGCAAAATGGCATTGAATATATAATATGTAGATAAAATACAATAGCGAGTAAGGCACAATACTTGCAAGATGGGTACTGTGTTGAATAAAATAAATTAGCCACGCAAAATCTCTTGTTGACACGTGTTAACTTAACTGCTGTATTTTACTGTGGCCACGTTTACAATATAACAATAAATAACTAATACATTGAAGCGTTTCTCCTTGAAACGTCGTCCTTAAATGTATTTAGTAGATCTGTTTGTTTATGTTTGTTACTTGTATATTTTTCTGAAACCTCGAAAATTTGAATCCTACAACCAATGTAGAATAAAGGCACAGTTTGCTTTAGTAGGCTTGATTTGCTAATGGTTTTTACCTTCGATAGAAATGTTAGAAGGAGAGATGAAATACCCATACCCAATATCAATGTTGTAGTTCCTTAGGCTTATATTATCGTGAAAAACTTTACGGCTTCGTGTAAAATTACAATCTATTACGTATTTTTCTATACTGCGTCTATACAGAGTTTGTTTATTGCAGCGGCGTCACCTCTAATACGAGACATGCTCACCGTGGACCCGCTGAAGCGAGCCGACATCGCGTACATATGCGACCACTCGTAAGTACAAACAAAAACACGTAAGGCGAAACACTGGGACTTTGTAATGCCCTTATGTCAGGGGCATAAGTGCTACTATTGAATACCAATTTTAACCGTTCAGGACCACTCGTAAGTACAGTAAACAACACGCCATACGAAACACTGGGACTTTGTATCGCCCTTATGGCAGAGCCATAAGTGCTATTATGGGATACCAATGTTAACCGTTTAAGACCAATCGTAAGTACAGTAAACAACACGCCAGACAAACACTGGGACTTTGTACTGCCCTTATGGACAGGGGCATAAGTGCTACTATTGAACTCAAATAACCTTAACCATGAATCGCGGCTGACGGTACATCACATCTATACTACACTACACTACACTACATTCGTTAAAACTGTTTATTCCTGACCGTGAGTATTTAATAGTTGGCCTAGTCCTTGCTGCAATTATTGTAGCACGCTATTGTAAAATTGATTCAATTTCAAACAGGTTGGACTAGCTTATATAATGTTGCAAAAGAATACGAAGAAATTATAAACTGAAGAAATGTCGGTGATCGATTTACACCGGAATCAAGTTTCCGGTAATTAAAATGCTGACCCAAAACGATGCTCGACTGGTGTAGCAGTAACCCATTTTCTGCTGTTCTAGAAACTATCTCCATAACTCAAAGTCAACCGTAAAAAAATATTCAGTCACGTAAACTTCAGGGAAACACTAATGAATAGAAAATTATCATCCAATATTAATTTAATAAAAAAGTAGTCAAGGCTTTAAAAGAGAATTAGAGCTTAGCAGAACTTCCATGACTCGAGTACAACTGCCGATGTACATCACACAAACATTTGCCCCTAGCTGGATTCGAACCCGCGACCCTTGGTTTTGTAGCCAGGGTCTCTGACAACTAGACCAACGGGCCCATCGATGATTAAATACCGTATTTATAGATGGGTGAACACTGGGTGCGAGACGTCGTGCCTGGAGATGTCGGAGGCGCTGGCGGCGGAGACGCCGGTGCGGCTGGACCTGCTGCTGTCGCTGGCGCCCGCCGCGCCCTCCAACTCCAACTCCGTCGTCGTGCCCTCCTCCGAGGTGAGCTTGTGCTGTCACGACACAACTGACGCAATCTTAGCTTCGCTAGTTCAGTGATCAGAAGCGGGTCTTGACTTTTGACATCAAACATTGGCTATTTTACACAGAAGTAATACAGACAAAAAATACAATCGTGTACCTCCTGAGTGAGATCCTCCTCCATTTGAATGTTAGATATTTACATTGTTTGTTAAAGTTAATATTTCAAAGTATATTTTGTAAGTAAGTAAATAAATTCCTTGGACTAACACACCAATTGATAAGATGCAAACTAAGCTCAAAGCGTGTAATATGGATGCTAGGGAACGGATAGACGTACTTTAATACTTTATTTATATACCCAGACCAGGACAAACAGACATGTTTATGCACACAAATTTTGTCCGGTGCGCGGATCGAAACCGCGATCAGGAGACCAAGACTAGACCAAGAGCTCTAGAAGTCAACTCTTGTTCAACCCGTCAAAAAATATGAAGTGAAGGGCAAAGAATTTACTCCAACTCCGTCGTCCTCATCGTCGTAGTCGATAAACTAATCAAAGTGAAGAAGACTTAAGTTGCTATTTGTTAGAACGCACAAGACGTACCAATGTATTAATTATATAAACATAATGTAATGTAATCCCAACTAATATTATAAATGCGAAAGTAACTCTGTCTGTCTGTCTGTCTGTTACGCTTTCCCGCTTAAACCTCGCAACCGATTTTGATGAAATTTGGTACAGACAATCTTTAGACCCTGAGACAGAACATAGGCTACTTTTTATTTCGAAAAAAAGAAATCCACGCGGACGGAGTCGCGGGTGGCCGCTAGTATATAAATAATTGTGAGTAGAACGTTCCATCGCAGCAGGCGGAGCTGGGCCCAGAGGAGAGCTGCGCGGACCTCACCAGCTCCGCGTCCATGGCCGTCGAGCCCAGCAACTCCGCCGAGAAGAGGATCCTCGAGCTCGTCGCAGGTATGAATTACACTTGCCGGCAATGTCCGTCCCATCACACGGAAGAGAAGGAAACCGCAGGGTTTTAGTTGGTCGTGGGACGAAGTCGCCAGCCCTGACAAACATAAGCTGAAAAAAATAGTTTTGAACACTCGAACAGGATCGCTTAGAAGGCTTCATGTTACTTAACGCATAGGTTTTGCTTTTGCCTACAGCGAAATCGGCACTAAAATAAGAGCGTTTGACTTCAACATGTGACTGTCAACGTGCTGTCTCGCTCTATAAGTGCCAATTTCGAAGTATGACGAGGACAAAACTAACAATTTAATTAAATCTATGACTTAACGTATTTCCTTTCCATTATGAACACTAAGGTAGCATCGCTGGGACTTAAGGCTGCCTGTCCACCAGAGAAAAATGTAAATTAGTAGGAAGAGACTATTGGTTTATGTCTCCGTTTCCTCGCTCCGTACGACAAGGAGCCTTAGTGAGTCTCATATGACCCGATATTTTGTTATAATTGCATATTTTTTATGCAGAGGGTGGCGAAGACGCGATCAAGCCATCTCCGACGCGTACTATCGTGTCGGCGTCGGACAACAAGCGCAAGCTCGAGCTGGCCATGTCTGCCAGCGGCTTGCAGCGGAAGAAGGAACGCGTTGCCAGGTAATTATGTATTAAGAACAGATATCTTTTTGCTCGTTGCTAAGGTATCTTCAAGAAATACATCGCCAGCGCTGAATGGGGCAGATGATCACCGTATACTGATTTGTGTCGAAATCATAAACTATATTTTATTTGCAAGAATTGTAAATGAAGCAAAAGATACGATGCATGATATAGTGAACGAGTAAAAAAAATTGGAAATGTAAATAAATAACGTTGTGTTACATACACAACGTTAAATTATAATTAAACATTTTTGAATTATTAAACTATAGGTACATAACAAATGTTAATATATGTAATTAATAATATGTTGCTTGTTTATTCAGCTGCGCGAGTATCGCTGGCCAGGCGGCCGTGCCCGAGGAGACGCCGACCGACGCCGGCGCAGACGCGGAGCCCGCCGAGCCGGTGAGTCAACTAACATGGAGCAAGCAGTTATCTAGTTATCTATCTTCGCACATCGTCTGCACTTAGTGCGTACTGTTATAAGTCCGCGTAGGGTGACTCCTTGATGCAATATTTACATGGTATTCTCACTATTCGGTGAGTAATGCCGCCGACACTTCGCAGTAAATAAATTAATAATGCACAATGTGAAATATGTTGAATAGCTTCTTTTACAGCGTTAAGGTTTACATTGAATTTACTGGACAACTAATTAATACCAGCTCCTTTATCTCCACAGCGTGCTGAAGATTATGATTACGGTATATTTGATCTAATACATGTCTTTCGTCCTTTATCCAGCCATCCCAGGGTCTTCAGCCGTCGGCGACAGTAACCATCTCTACATCCGCGGCGCCACCCGCTGCCGCCGCGCCCGCATCGCCCCCTCAGCACGCCGCCCCCGTCCCCGCGCCCGTCGCCGCGCCCGCCCCCGCCCCCGCTCCCGCTCCCACGCCCGCCCCCAAACCGGCCAAGGATGTCACCAAGACACGCGCCGTCTCCCGGGAGAAAAGCGAGCCCGTTAAGGAGAAGCCGGCGCCGGAGAAGCGAGAGGAGCCGAAGGTGAGATGACGTGTAGCGCCATCTAGCGCCAATAAGCAACACTAAAAACATTGAGCGTAACTCTGCATACTGGAATTTGAATAGCATCCCGATACCCGTCTGTCCACAAAACCCGTCTGTCCACAAAGTTTGCGTCTTTTAGTTAACTTCATTACTGTACCGAATTGGTTGTCATTTTGGACAATAACATTCAATTAGTATCGTATTAATTCAGTTTTACTAAATAATAATACATAATTATATTATTTCTACAGGTGGAGGAAACTAAACCAAGTGCCGTAGCATCGGCTGCTGACAAGCTGACGTCGCTATCACTGACACAACCGCCCGCCAACCAGACACCGACGAAACCTAAGAAGCTCTCTATTCCTGGTAAATATTCAACATTAGATGCTTGTTTCAACTTTGGAATCAAACCATTTGTCAAAAGTCGTATGACTAAAAATAATATTAGAAGTAATTTCTTTGACATACACAAGTTTATAATAGAATATTAATTTATTTCTAGGAGGCAATGTTGGCAATTTCAAGGATCAGTTTGAGAGGAGAGCCTCGCTTACGTCACCTCCGGAACCGAAACGACCAGTGCCCAAACCTGGTGAGATTTCTTATCCATTTAAATTAGCACCACAGTGCTATGTTGCTATGGTAAAATGGTGTTAATCGTCCTGATATTAACGTTCTTTTTTGTGGCGTAGCGTTCGCGGCGTCGAAGATAGCCAAGCCCAAAGCACAGAGCGAAGACCGTGAGCTATCGACAAAGACCGCAGATACTGGCACCGTGCGGCTGCAACAGATTGGCATCGAGCCTTCCCCGGTAAGATTAACACTAGAATGATAACTGTAATAATCCACGTATTTGCCCTTATATAATATTTCAGCATCCCGTTGCGTATCTTACATCGTCCAATTAAAGACTTTACCAAAAATAAGGTGTAAACGTAATTTTGAATCTGTTTTACAATATTTAATCAAACGTGACGTATATTCCTCATGTACTGTCAATTCTCGTGCATCTTTAGGTCTACTTAACTTAGTCGGTGTAACAGACACAGACTCCTTGTCATGGATCTCTGCGTAAGACGCAAGGAGAAACCCCTTGAGCGTTGCCGACGCCAGATCAGGTGGTGGCGGCTGAATGAATCCACATCCCAGGAGTTTGCATCAGCTATTAGCGTTACCTGTGCCGATGCTGATGGCAAACCGGTCCAAGACCACTGGGATGGAATTCAGAATGCAATCACCACTGCGGCAAGGGCGGTGCTCGGGATCTCAAAGGGTGGACGCAAATGTGACAAGGAGACCTGGTGGTGGAACGCAGAAGTCCAGAGGAAGATCAAGGAGAAGAAAGCCTCCTTCTTAAAGTGGCAAGCGTCCAGATCTTCTGAAGACCGCGACGCATATGGGACTGCAAAACGCGCTGCTAAGCAAGCTGTAGCCAGAGCCAGGCGAGAACACTTACAACCGCTCTACGATAAGCTGGACTCGTCTGAGGGGCAGAAGCTTGTGTACAGAGTAGCTCGCTCTAGGGTCAAAGCTGCACTGGATATATCCAAGTGCCGCTGTGTAAAAGACCCTAGTGGCAACCTATTATGCGAGGACCCCGCGGTGAAGGAGAGATGGCGCTCGTATTTCCACGAGCTGCTCAATGAGCAGCATAAGGAGGTGCAGCCACCGTATCTTCCTCCGAATCAAGGACTAGTTTCACCCATAACGTCTGATGAGGTCCTCAGAGCTCTTCGCCACATGAAGAATCGGAAAGCAGTCGGTGCCGATGGAGTCCCCATCGAAGCCTGGAAGGCGATGGGTTCTCGTGGTGTGGGCATCTTAACCGACCTCTATAACCGCATACTCTACACCGGGCAGATCCCTTGCCAGTGGAGGCGTAGTATCATAACTCCAGTCTTCAAAGGAAAGGGATCGGTGCAAGAGTGCGGAAGCTATCGCGGTATAAAGGTAATGTCCCACACTATGAAGCTATTTGAGCGGATAGTTGACTCTCGGCTACGACAGGAGTGTACTGTCTCGGAGTGTCAGTACGGGTTTCGACCTGGTCTTGGTACCATGGACCCTGTTTTTGCCCTTAGGATGATCATGGAGAAATACAGAACGAAGAACACGCCTCTGCATTTCCTGTTCCTGGACATGCAGAAGGCCTTCGACTGTGTTCCTCGCATGATGATCTGGTGGGCACTGAGGTCCAAGAGGGTGCCTGAAACTTATATTGACGTCATTCGAGACAGGTACCGCGCTTCCGATTCCATAGTTAGGACTGCTGTTGGTGACACCAACCCCTTCCCCATCACCGTCGGCGTCCACCAAGGATCCGTCCTTAGTCCCTTCCTGTTTAGCGTGATATTAGACGAATTGTCAACCAGCATCATAGACGCACATGAGCAACCCCCGTGGCTGCTCATGTATGCTGATGATATCGCGCTGACGGATTCGGACAGGGGACGTTTGGTGAGACGTGCGAACAGGTGGAAGGTGGCACTTGAGAACGGCGGTCTGAAACTAAACGTGGCGAAGACTGAATACATGGCCTGCAACACAGATCCCCCATCCGTATGCATAGACGGTAACTTGGTCGAGCGTACGGACCAGTTTAAGTACTTGGGATCTGTACTTCACGCGTCTGGAGATATCGATTACGACGTCAAGGCCCGCATTGCAGCAGCTTGGGCAAAATGGCGTGAGGTGACTGGTGTGATCTGTGACCCCAAAATGCCGGTTAAGCTGAAGGGGCAGGTCTATAAGACCATCATTAGACCTGTCCTTTTGTACGGAAGTGAAACGTGGCCTGTACTTGAGCGACACAAGCAGATGCTGCGAGTCACGGAGATGAAGATGCTGCGCTGGATGTGTGGAGTGACGCGGAAAGACCGCGTTAAGAACTCACGCATTCGGGGTAGCCTTCATGTCCCTGATATCGCAGATAAACTGCAGGAGTGTCGCCTACGTTGGTACGGCCATGTTTTACGGAAACCGGCCAGTTACGTGGGAAACAAATGTCTCGCCATGCTGCCGCCACCGGGTCCCGGAAGAAGGGGTAGGCCCAAGAAGTGCTGGCTTGACGTCGTGAGAGATGACATGGGTGCCAATGGCCTTACAACCCAGGATGCCGAAGACCGTGCGAAGTGGAGGAGAATGAGCAGGAAAGCGGACCCTGGACTCCAAGGCAATGGCCGAGGATGCGACCGGGACAAGCGCTAGGATGATGATGATGAACTTAGTCGGTGTAACATATTTTAACACTCCTTCCAGGCACCATTGGAAGAACCAGAAAGAGTCCGAGGCGGCGTGAAAAAGACTGAAAGTGAACCGTCGCACGGCTCCGCGGCCGTTGACCCGTCTGTCTTACTGCAAGACGCAAGAAGGTAAGGATGTTGTTTGTCTGGCTCGAAGGACCAATATTTGCTTTTTGTTCTATATCAATAATCTTAATCTATTATCTAATGGTATTTGACTGATATTTGAATACTATTTCTGTATACATACATAGCATGTTTGCGTTGCGATACGATTTAACTTTTTTGTTCAGGAGTCTTCAAAACTCAATGGCCAAATTGGTAGAAGAGAAAGCTGGCGAAGAGAGCCGCAGACGAGCAGCCCGTGACATTATTTCTACTGCCATACGCACAGGTGAGTTGATGACAATATAAATAAAAAATATAAAAGTGTCTAGAAGGTACTTTCGAAGTGTCGTCCGCGAGAGGGTTCCTAAATCCAAACCCCAAGTCTTAGGAACTCTATCTTTTGTAAACGCATGCACAAGGTGCTCGGGCGTGCCCTAAAATGGTCTATTGTCCGAACATTAGAAATATACAACAACAAACCTATTTTTTGACATTATGTAATGCCATAAACAAGGCCGAGCGGTTGGGTTAATTTTTGGCACCCCTGCCATTCATTTCATTGGAATCAAAATCAATGAATTTATACTCTTTTAATGTTTTCCTGAGCTTTTTCCGTGCTTTGCTATAGTTAAATAAAGTTCGAAATATAAATCTTTCTCCGCCCACCCAAATTCAAAATCTCCAAATTCTCCGTGTGTGGCAGGCAAGCCGCCGGTGCCGTACGGGCGCTCGTCGTCGGCGGGCGTGGCGGCGCTGGTGTCGCCGCCCGGCACGCCGCCTGCCGCGCCCGCTACTGCTCCCGCCAATCACACGCCGCGCGTGTTCCGCACGGAGGCGCAGCACCGAGTGGAGGATCATCGCAACAGGTTTGAACTTCTTACGATTTGAGATAGACCACATACTTGTGAACAGGTACCATCTTTGGGGACTGGTCGACTAGCACGCGACCAGTCCATAATAAATTAAGATTTTAATTGACGGGCGTGTTGGTCGAGTGGCTAGAGACCCTGGCTACAAAACCAAAGGTCGCGGGTTCGAATCCCGTTAGGGGCAAATGTTTGTGTGATGAACATCGGCATTTGTACTCGAGTCATGGATGTTTATAAAAGTATTTAAGTATGTCTATCCGTTTCCTAGCATCCATAGTACAAGCTTCGAGCTTAGTTTGGGGCTAGGCAATTGGTTTGTAGTCCAATTAATTTATTATTATTATTTATATTGACAGAAGACTGTATGACTCAGTGACAGCAATAGCTGATAAATTATTGTAATAATTATGGCATTTAAAAAGAGTAACTGTCGAGTTTCTTGCCGATTCTTCTCGGCCGAAACTGCTTTCCGAATCGGTGGTCGAGTCATTATTACTGTATTTTTTTATCCAATTCATAAGACTAAGTGCTTATATTAAGCCTAATTGAATAAAGTTATTTTGACTGAGCTCGGGCGACCTTACTCACCGGCAGAAACATAGCACAACAGTTACGAAGTGCTACTCCACTGTGCTCTTCTATAAGGTGGATTTAGATCAAAACACTATGAGTATAGTATTCTATAAGTGTAGTATTTGATACACATTGTGATCCCCAGCAGGGGCGTGTCTGTGGAGCGCATCATCCCGATCAGCGTGGCGGAGGAGCCGGCGTCGCCGCAGTCGCCGCAGACGCCGCTGTCGCCGCCCGCGCCGCTGCCCAAGCCGGTGGCGCCGCGTGCCGTGCAGCCGCCACTCAGGTGAGCAACAGATTTTTAACAATCTCGTTTCTCGGGAAGTATGGTTATTAATAATGACTGCATACGACTTGAAAATATGAGAAGTCATAGGAAGCCCACCTAAGAATAATGTTCGTTGTATATTTCCATGAAACAATTAACTTGGTTTGCATCGTTTAAATTCTTAATAGGCCATTGCGGCACAAAAGACAATGTTAAAAAAAACCGTTACTGTCATGTCATGTTACGTTGACACCCCTGATGATGCCTGCTCAATGCAGGTGCTATATTACTTAAGTCTTTCCAATTTTTTAAATTTATAAACAAATAATAACTCATCTGATCTCAGGTGGGGATCGAATCCAGTACCTCTTGTAAATTACGTAATTACGTTATGTAATTAAGTGCTTAAGCTACTTAACACGGAGTCAGATCAATGTATGTGATGTTGTGAAATATTTATTAGTATTTATTTATTATTATTTATTAATTACTAGACGCTCAATGCTGCGATATCTCTTCAATGTTGTAGTATCTACTACAACACTCGTATGAAACGCTATTTGCAGGCGTTTTCCAAAGTTAGAAGAAAATAATATGTATAAGAAAATCTTCCCAATATTTCTGATTTAAAATTTGAATTATCTTAAACGCGCTATATTGTTTGCACAGACGGCTGGTATCATCGGAGTCGAACGCGAGCGCCACCGAGTCGTGCTCGAGTCCGGGCGAGCCGATCAAGAAGTCGGCGCGCGAGTTCATCATCCCCATCGCGGTGGAGGGCAAGGGCTACGTGACGCCGCGCCAGCGCAGCCTCGAGCCGGACACGGCCCCGCGGCACCCGCGCACGCCCCGCCCCAGGCGCATCAGGTAACACCAGTTCCAGCCTGTCTCACTGCGGGTCGGTGACCGCACCATGGTGAACTTAAAAACTCATGGTAACACTGCTGCCCATTTTCAAAGACATCGGGACGGGGTCCGCTTTGACTATGATCCAGGATTTGGCAAGTCTGATTATTACAGTGAAACGACTGCCATCAGACGGAAAGACATGGGATTATACTATTTAATTCTACGTTGGCCCTACGCCGCGTCTTAAAAAACATCAGCATCACAGCATCAGGTAATGTAAGGGTGTTACCACACCAATCGATCGATTGTCGATCGACGCCATCGATCGACATCGGTCGACATAGGTCGATGTTGATCGACCGATGTCGATCAACATCGACTTGTTGTTGATAAACGGGCCTAATCACGAGAGATATGTGCTAATTTTGCGTGCGCTCTTGCACAGTGTTACAACTTAGGGCAGCTGCGGCAAACTTTTGTCATTATGAGGTATTCTCGGTCCGTAATATTGAAGTTTGCGAATAGAGTGTATCGCTGACTGCAAGATGATAAAATTAGCTTGTTACGATTGAAAATAAATCGTCAAGGTATTATTAATATTATTGTCATTAATATGACAATTTATTAATCTACGTAAATTATTTATTTCAAATACTAACAAATGTTAATCATAAACCTTACAAAATTATTTCAAAACAAAAATTGAATATATATTAACAATGATACAATTATAATGTTACAGTAGCCTCGTCAGCGGTGGAGAGTCAGAGGAAGAAGACGATACACACATGCACAGATTGAGGTACTTGGTGTTTTTATAATAATATAGGTATTTCTAAATTTATTATGCTAGGCGAAGACTCGCAGTTTGTAAAAAAAAGTACGATTTTTTTTTATTCGAAAACAGGGTCTGTTTGTACCATAGAGTCAATTTAGTAGCTTTAGTACTTCGTCTCTAATTCAGTACGTTATGTTATTATGGTCGTATGTTTTCTAAGGTTTACGCGACTGTTACTCATGAAATAAATATATAATAATCTATTTTATGGCGTAGCCAAGTTAAAAGCCACAGTATAATGTCTATACTCAGTATGTCATCTTGATCGACGTATATCATATGGCTGCAGGTCCACGCGCGCGGCTCGGGCGGAGTCCGTGAGCTCCGGCGAAGAGGACGAGGAGGATGAGGGCTTCCACCTGCTCACTGCCGAAAACCTCTTCTCTACACTGTTACACAGGGTGAGTCATTTGATACTTTGTCTTACGGGCCTGACTCGATTAGATTATTTATGGGATTTGGTGGACGCTGCTATTTTTGTGTCGTTCGGATTTTAAGTATGGATAACAGTAGATAATAGATTGTTTATTGATTTGGTAGACGCTAATATTTTTGTATCGTAAGGATTTTTGAGTAACAGGAAATATATCCAAAAAAATCCATCCTATCGCGTCATTTTAACTTAAAACTTCTGTTTTCCATCAGGCTGTGTTAGAACACTTTAATGCAATGTCATATGCAGACAACAGCAAGTCAGGCGAAGCACTTTGGACTTTTAACGCCCTTATGTCAAATGCTGCAAGTGTTTATTTATAGTAAAGTATGGCTGACCGCATGTGTATTTCTACTACCTACCTACTATTCACTTTCTGATTTGCCCTATTTCTGTTGACTGATAAAGAATGCCATGAGGCATGAAGTCCGCCTGTTGAACAAATTTTATGTACAATAAAGTTTAAAGAAATAAATAAATATTTCAGGTCTCGATAGATAACTGCTATCCGAAGCCAATAGTAGAATCTCTGTATTTTGATTATTATTGACGATGACGACTTATCAGTGCATATTCGAAGCATGAATGATGAATATGTTCTTCTTCTCCAGGTCCGCGCTCTCACGAACCGCTTGAACGGTGAAGAAGGCCCCGGCTTCCCGCATCATCCGCACTCGCTGTTCAACAACTTGCAGTCGCCATTCTTCAACAGGTAACGCTCAACGCGTGGTGACGTGTGTGCGATAACAACTCCTAAGGGTCTATCATGGACGGTTTTATAAGGATATTGGACATGGAAATGAGCATAGAATTATAAAAAATATTATGGCACTGTAGGTCGTAATAAAATCACATTCTCAATGAGGGTGTTTGCGATTGAAAAATCCGTTAGATGGCAATACGACTGCTATCTCATTGGTGAATTTGACATATCTGTTAATGTCAGGTCAAAATTCTCCAATCACATACCAGTAAAACCCTTACCTACTGCCATCTAGCGGATTTTTCATTTGCGGAAACACTCATTATAGACGAATTTTTCTCGCTCGGAAAATCAAATGAACAACATCGAAGTGATTAATCAACAAATCAAAAAATAAAAGTGTTTCTTTTTTCACAAAATATTACTTTTTTTATGTTTGGTCAAAAGTAATATTTAGCGAATTGAATTTGTTTTAATTTGTATAATTGCATATATAGAGTGTTTCATCCGGGATGTCGCTGTTTATTTGGGCACATAATATCATTTCTCATATCATCATAAACATTAATTTTCATAAGAATTATCAGTAATCATTAACTTACCTGGCACTTACACAAACATTCAAAATAAAATGAAAACAAGCTTCAATAGATGACGCACTCTATATTATTGATATATAATTTCTGAATATTGTGTTTTGTCCATGAGAGACCCAGATCTAAACAAATTTAAAATACATATGTTTCCAGTAAACTTAACTGTTTTATAGTTTCTCTTTAATTTAATTAATACAAGTGTAAACTGAGTTTTTCAATACTACTGTTCGATATTTTACAAGTTATCTATATTCGCATGTAACTTTCCATTTTTACGACTAAAATATTAATAATCTTAATTTTATGCATGCAGCCCCCACTTACCAAGGAGAAATTTGTTGTAAGTATAATTTTTACTTATTTTTAATTTTTCTGTTCTAATTGTTCACGTAATTTTTCATTTCATTTTGCTACTTGGATCTTCTGTAGTTATATTTATGCTTTTGGATATTAACAGAGGTTTTCATTTCACCTCTCTTTCATGCAGCACTCATAAATATGTGGAAAACAAAAGAAGTGTGTCGGAAACGTGAGTCGAATGTTTTAAATCATCCATTTTAAATATTTTTGTTAGTATGTGTCAAATAAAATGTTTTCTCAGGAATGCATATATGGTTGATCAAGTTGAACTCAATACATATCTAAGAAAAGATATGAGTTAAATTATTTCATGATCGCTTGTTGTCATTTTTAGAGATACCAAGTATGTTCTTTAATGAAAAAAAATATATCTGGTCTTTACAGAAAATACTAGTATTTACTTGTTAACGTTGCATGTGTGAGACAGTTGGAGCTATAATATGAATTACAAAAAACAATGAGTACCTACCAAAGGTAGTATAAGACATGAATTGAAATTGTTAAACAGCCTGCAACTATATTTTGTACCCTACTCAATTTAACCTTTGTACCCGCAATGTCCACAGCCGCGAGGGGTGGGGAGCTCGCGACCTGCACGCCAACTTCGACTCCATGTTCAGCAAGCCGCGCCCGACCGCGCCCCGAGGTGAGTCGCACGCCCGCCCACTGGGAAACGTTGCACATGTCGCCCGACACGCCACGCCACGCCCACCGCTATACAGTGCACAGTTACCAGACCTGTCTTTCCCAGGGCACAAAGCCCCGCACAAGGCTCCGTGATCAATTGGGGCCCTCAGACCAGGTTCCGCGGGCCCCACGTTTATCAAACAAGAGCTCAGTATAGGTGAAAGACGGCCCTGACAGTTACGCACCGACACGCCCACTCTTCAAGCGCACCCCTGTGTAAGCCTCGTTAACACTGTGAGCCCCCTTGTCAAGTACCAGTGATCCACATCGCTTGCGCCGGCGTCAATAATATGTATGAAAAAATCAGGTCCTTAATCCATTATCATAAGAGCCGGCTCTGTCGTCATGATTAACACAATATTTTAAACCTTATTTCCGTAAAATAAGGTTCAAAACCAGTGAAAGAAGAATACTTGCTGGGTGCCATTAAGGGTTAAGAAGCTGCTCGGGTTGTTGTACGTTTTACATACATATTTATTAAGCCAACGCGAGATTGGAAGATCCCGTAGCTCCTGTTAATATTTTACAACATTACATTGTTTTGTACCATCTAAATTGGATCTCGATGTAATTGCACCCTAGACCGCCACCCCAAGATGATGATTCTATTTTCAAATTGAAACTAAACAGGGGCACGCTTGAATTGTAAATCGATGCGCACACTGCTCACTGACAATGTAAACTGCACATTGTGCACATCGGATATACCGAAACGTAGCCAGATTAAAATGTAAATATACAAATAAATACTTAATCTGTTTTAGAGCATACATTAAGTCAAATAAGTATCAAAATTATAATTTTAAAATACACAAAAAACAACACACCTAAAACATTGGCTTACAGTTCCCCAATTTGCTTTGCAGTAGATATTTCAAATCTGCATTTTTTTGTATTCTTTACCATATTTCAAAATGTCTGTTTGACATCTACAATCGGGCGCGAATTCGGCCCTTACAAGTATGCGTCAAACTATTTAAAATATTTGATTTGATAAGTTTGTGCCATGCACTTGACGCCCTCAATAGTGGATCCGCGCTTGCATTCAATCATTATTTAGAATCATAGTAGAAATATTAGTTACTCATGCGGTTCTCGCAAAGTTAATAAGCCTATTTTGCAATAAATGTGTTGCATGGCATTGAGTTGGTGTATTTCAAATAGGAATAGTCTCCAAAATAATTTCAAATTTTTGAAATTTTAAATTATACATTTTAAAGATATTAGTTTATTCAAAATTCACGTTTGAGCATGTAAAGCAAAATTCATTTTACATCTACCGCCGTCGCACCGCCAGCAAGTAGATAGTCCGCACAGGCTACATCACTCACAACAAAGCTAGCTTGCACTAAAACAAATAAATTAACGATCGATCATCACATGAGATATTTGCCTCCGTTCCGGCGTGCTACGATCTCGGTCCGATATTTGCGACGTTTTCCTTCGGTCGTTTGTCTTCGTGTAACAATAACGTCGTATATAGTGGACTATAACCTCACGATAGTCCATTATATAATTTGTGTGCGATGTTCATTAACATTTTTTTATTAATCAATTTAACCTTTTTTTGCATTGTAGTGTTATATTGTATTCAAATTGCATTCTTTGTGCAGGTGTTGACTTTCTCCTACCCGCTAACACTAGCAGGAAAATGTTGCGTTGCTATCGATTATCATAAAGTTCGAATCATTGCGTAGAGATATTGCATGTAGTGTACAAAAGGCATTTCACACAATATCGCATCGCCTGGGGTAATGCTGCGATATCATATCAAATGTAGATAATGATTAATTATTTTAAATTCTCGACGATTCACAGCAAGACTAGTCCAAATTCGAAAATTCAGTTAATTGATTTGTTTTGAAAGTAATTATATAGCATAAATGTGTAGCTAGTGGATGTGGTAGCACTCGATGTATATGACACGCGTATGTCGGCCGCGTCCGTGGCTCGCGTCACCGAGCCCGGCCGGGCCGCAGCAGGGCGAGCGGGGCGGGAGCACCGGCAGCAGCGGTAGTGAGGTTTTGTCGTGGTTGCAGTTGGGTTGCGCGTTACACTGCATGCTCCGACCAAATCTTCACTCCACAGCGGCACCAGCAACAACCACAAACCCGCCACAAACGCCACACAGGAATAGGTACTAAACTATATTTTATTTCCTCATATATTTTATGTGTTTTGTGTTCGCACCGTGCGCCGCGGCTGTTACCAGAATAGAGATGCCTTTACTCATTTTGTGGTATACTATGCTGAAGCTGATTAGATCGCATTCTGGTATTTTTTTTTATCTCGAAAGCAACATTTTAATGCATACTTTTGTGTTCCGTTTTCGCATATCTAAAGCTTCAGTTTGACATCTAATTCGTTCACTCCGAACTCTGCCACCCTAGTTTTTCTATTAACTTCTAACCGATCCGGGTCGACGGCCGCCGGCCGAGCGGCGGGACCGGCCGCCGCCCGCCTCACTGTAAATACCATCCGAGCGCGCATTCTGCATGATCGAAACGTGTGTTTTTCGGTTACATTCCAGGTAGTAGTAAGAAGACCGGTAGGTCCCGCGCGCGCGGCGCCGACGAGGCGGACGCGGCCGCCGGCGACGACGCCGACGCCGACGCGCTCGATCTGTCCGACCTCGACCTCAGCGCGATACAGTTCTCGGAGCGCGAGATGCGCGCGCTGTCCGGCCTCACGCCCGCGCTGTCCCGCCGCCTGCAGCGCCAGCTGCTCGCCCACCTGCCGCCCGCCGCCGCGCGCTCCCTCCGCCGCACGCTCTCCCTGCACGACCCCGCCGCGTCTGCCGCTGCGGCGTCCACGCCCGCCTCGCCCGCGCCCGCCGCCGGGCCCGACCCGCGCTCGCCCTCCGTCGACCGCTCCTCCTCGCTCGACCCCGACTCGGAGTCGTCGGTGCGGCAGTTCTGCACGCTGCCGCGGCTCCGCCGGCGCGCGTCCCGTGAGCGCTCGCCGCCCTCGCCGGCGCCCACGACCGCGTCGGAGGCGGGCGGGCACGCGTCGCCGCCGGGCGAGCGCCGCGCGCGCGACCGCCCGCTGCTGAGCAAGTACCTCACGCCGGAGCGCGCGCTGTCGCTGGACGACCCGCGCTCGGAGGGCGCGGCGGCCGGGGCGGGCCCGGCGCCGGCGCGGCGGCACTCGGCGCGGCTGGCGGGCGAGGCGCCGCGGCGGCGCGTGTCGCGCTTCCTGCGCTCGGACTTCTTCGACGCGCCGCCGGCCGCGCCCGACGAGACCGCGGCCGCGCGCCGCCGCCGCGAGCGGGAGCTCGAGACGCAGGAGATCCTCCGGGAGATCCGCGAGAAGCGGACCCGGTCGCTCGAGGCGGCGGGCGCCCGGGGCCCGGCGGACGCGGACGACGCGGCCCGCCGGTGCCTGTCGCCGGGCGCCCCGAGCGGCGTCCTCGGCAAGGAGCGGAGCAGGTCGACGACGCCGTTCCTCCCGATCCTGGACAACATCCGGGAGACGGCGGTGGACACGTCGCCCGGCGAGCGGCGGTCGGGCGCGGCGAGCGCCGGCGCGAGGCCGACGTCGCGCCTCGAGGACGGGCCGCCGTCGCTGTCGCGCGAGTCGAGGCTGCTGCGGCCGAGGAGCTACCCCGTGAAGGATCTCGACTCCGGCGACGACTTGGCCGCCCCGCCGGCCGCGAGCGCCCGGGAGAGCGACGGCTCGGAGAGGAGCTCCCAGAGGGAATCTAGATTGATCCGGCCGAGGAGTTATCCGACCGGGAGCCCGTCCCCCGAGAAGGTGTATGTGAGTCGCGGTATCGGCCGGAGAGAGGACTCCCGGACCGAGACGTTGAAGGAGGAGGTCGCCGAGGCCCCGGCGGACCTCAAGGGTGACGTGGAAGTCAGCTTCAGTATAACTTTACCTAGAAAAAAATCGGACGCACTACCGAAAGTCGATTCACAAAAAAGGAGCGAGTCATTGCAGCAGCGAGCCGATATCGGAAACGCCGAGAGCGAAACCGCAAACGACAGCCTCGTTATCAAAAAGTATCAAGTAGTCAGCGACAGTTCTGAAAAAACGGCGGACAAAGTTGAAAATGGCACGATCGTTGCCAACGGAGGTCCGAAGGACGTTGTAGAAAAAGCAAATTTGAATTCTGACAAAAGTAACAAAGTGACATCCAAGAAAGACGAAGCAAAATCAAAATCCACTGATGGTGATAGCGGCGAAAAGAAAACTACTGTAAAGAAGAAGATAATAAGAAAAGTATCGTCGAAAACAAAGACTGACGTAGGAAATAGCCAAGAAACGGGTGAAACCAAGGCACCCACTGAAAAGAAAAAAGTCACAAAAAAGGTTAAAGAAAAAACGACTGAAGATGGTTCGAAATCGACAATAGTCACAAAGAAGAAGTCTATGTTGCAGTCAATAGGGCATAAGTTGGAAAAATTTGCAACAAAGTCGAGCTCACCAGAGAAGACTTCCGAAACCAGCACAGGAGCCGAAAAAGGTAACGAAGTTTCCAAAATAAACAGAACGCAGAGAGAGCAGTCTGTGCCCGTCAGCGCCGAGCCGCCGACCGAGTCCAACCTCATCAAGCGAGCGGTCACGCTGACCGACGTCGCCGCTTTAGAAACGCAGAACACCAATAACACCAAAACCACCGTTTCCAAAGTATTAGGGCTGTTTAAGAAGTTCGAGCCGAAAGACAAACCGCCTAAACCTATCGTTGAAAAATCACAGAGCGAGAACTTAGATGTAAATCCTGTAGGTAAACCCGAAACGGTTACCGAATCCGGGTCAGATAGTCCCGATAAGGACAAGGCTAGGAGACCCACCTCGTTGCTATTGAATGGATTGGGTCGCAAGAATAAATATGGCAGGACAGCCAGCGATAGTGTCTCCGTCACGTCTGTCGAGAACGAAGATCAACCAGTACTTAAAAAAGAAAGCGAACCTAAAAATTTAAGAAATACTCTTAAGTTAGACTTCTCCAGATTGCCAAGAGTAAAAAAAATAGTTCCTACAAATCCTGTGATAGAACCGCAAATAATTAATGCCTCATCAGAAAATAAAGATGTTGACAAGAAGATTATTATCGAGAAAAATGGTACTATATCCGACGGTATCAGTAACGCAGACCTTGCAGACGCGCAGAATCGCAGTCGGTCGCGAAGCAGGTCCACCGTTTCAGAGCAAAAGTCTGATCTCAGCGCAGATGGCAAAAGCCTCGATAAACATTCGGTTTCTCCGGACACTGCCAAACTAGACCACCAGCCGTTCCGTAACCACGAGTCGACGACGCCTGAGAAAGAGGATATCGTAGATAGAATACGAAGAAAAAGCTTCTACTCTAGGTTTAATGAGAAGAAGCAACGGCGAAAGAGCAATCTCGTCGGTCCAGGCGCCGCTGAGTACGACCCGTTGTCTAGGATACACTCGCCGCCTGTAGAAACAAAGTTCGACGCTTCGCCTACTTCTCCCACAACCTACGATTTATCTCCAGGATATTCGATCTCTTCGGACTTGTCACCTTCTACCGAAAGATACAGAACCCTTTTAGCCGATCTACCCCTCACAAGTAGAAATAATTTAAGATACGACACCTATGGTTTAAACGATAAAATGGACACATACCGATCTCTAGACCGAAACGAATTTAGAAAATATCCCGGCAGCAGAAGCTACTTAGATTATGATCAGCCTTCTTCGTATGGAACTAATAGATATTCAAGAACAAAATCGCTTTTAGACAGTTCAGAAGGAACGGAGGAATCTTATCTTGGTCACATCAGGGATCCACAAAAGTATAACAGGACACTGTCTATGTATTCTCCAGGAAGTTATGCCACATATAGGCCAAAACGAACACTAAATTCAGCGATAATACTGAAGGAAAGTGAGAAAGAACCTAGTCCTGAAAATATATTGGAAAAAATAAGACAAAGAAAAACTATATGTATTAGCGTGACAAGAAAACCGGACTCTGAAAAGGACCCACTGCCAAGGTGTGTATGGCTCTGTATTTATGCGTTCACGTAAATAATATTGACAATAACTCCCTGCCGTGAAAGATGATATGATTTTATCTGTGCACGCTTCACGCTTTCAAATTACATTTTACAGCACTAATGCTTTACGAAGAATAAATATACCATATTGCAGGTGGACATATGTAAAAAGTTTTGTGCTACATTTGTAGATAAACATTTCTCTTGTATACAGTATTTCTTGACTTTTATCATCTACTTAAAGTTTTCCAAGCAGACTTTATCGAGTTTCTTTACAAAGAGCTAATTTAAATGATTTCTAATATTCAGCGTTTCATGGACATCAAACATCGCACACGAAATAATACCAGGAATGAACTAGTATTTGTAGATATGAAATCGACATTTTTATTTTCCAGATCCATTATCTCACCTAAAGGCGAAGGCGACGGTGCAGAATGCTCTGAGAAAACTGACTGAGAGGAACTACTGATACTGCGCGAACACGGAACGAATCTTTTGTGATTTATTTAAGCATTTGTTAACGAGTCACTATTTGAAACTTTTTGCCTGACGTTTGGTAGAATAGTCAACAGAATCTCAACTTGCTTTGACTTCGACAATCCCGATTTGTTTATAGATGTAGGTATTGTTTGAAAACGAGGCTGTACATGATATCTTGCCAAGAGCCTGCACAAACGTGCCGCGATGTGAGCAAGGCCGCGCCAGCGACGGAAGCTTACCGTAAGACTGTCTTTTAGTGGCAAAAGTAGGTATGTATACTCAAATTTTAATGAATCTCCGTCGAATGTTGTAATAGACGATAACGAAATTTTTTAGTTGAATATATTAGAAATATTTTGTGGGCTTAAATTCGATTTATGAATAATGCGAATAGGAAGTAGAGTAACCGCAAACTCATCAAATCCGGAAGTGCTATATAATCTTATATTATTTATTTGTTTGTTACTTTTGTCTTGGAGGCAGACTGACTGCAAAATATTTTTACAGCTTTGCGAAGGCTGGACAGGATTATTTAAATGTAATTATACAAACTAACTATTGAAATGTTATATTTTGCAAAGGACAGACATTGTTTGTTAAGCGTTTATTGTAAATTGATTCTTATGTGCCTTTATAAAACATAAGTGACTGGATTTGATATTAGTCCATTTTATTGAAGATGATAAAATGACACGATTTTAAGTGTGTGTTTGCACAAATATGTTTTACTCAATATGGTTAATATTAATTTTTCATAGCAATTTTATCGATTTACATTTTTTATGTGACCCTAAGTCAAAGTTAAGTTTAATTTTTCTTTATCATAATCATATAGTATTGAATGCTAAGTCACGTCGTAACAGTTATCGAATAGAAGGTGCTTAGATGATTTCTTTAGGAGTAACTTGTATTTATAGATTGGACGTGTTAGGATCACTCACACAGACATGTATATTTTAGTAATGGTTTTGCGTTTTCATTTATATAGATGTATGAGTAAACAGACTTCAAACGAAGCCACTCGAATATAAAGTATTATTATACCAAGTTATTAATATATTTGTTGCCATTTATAACACGCCGAAAAACGACTTGTTGAATATTTGAAATAGTGATGTTGTAAAAGCAATAACTTTACAGAAATGAGTTTGACGTTTTCGTTTATCATCTCGATACTATTTAATGAAATTATTTATTTAAGTGTGTGGTGATTTTTAATATTTCTCACTTTATTCATAGTTGCGATACAGTGACACAAACTGTGATTGTTTTGACGAATAATATTAAAACTGCTATCACACACGTTTTGTATTGAATGTGAATAAATTATAATAGTTGAAAACAAAGCTTTTTTTATTTCACACAACTTCATGTTTCCTTATATTCCTTTTTTTAATTTATTCTGCCTTCGCGGTGTAGTGGTCAGAGCGCTAAGCTCCAAAACCTCAATCGAGGGATCAAATACAGCGGGGAACACTTACTTTGTAAGGTCTTCCCAGATTGAAAAGAACGATGTTTCAGTGCTTTGACAGGCAATTTTGATGTCTCTTGTAAGAGTTACTGTCACTAAGGCAAATTTTAAAAATGAGCTCTAAACTCAAATGATCTCTGATAATCTGACAAATTATATATTACCGCTATGAGGTAAATAACTGGTAGTAAATACACACTTTTAAGGTAAAAAAAAAGGTCGGATAGTTATATTACAAAGCAGTGTATTGTCTGTCGCCTGGCGGCAGAATGGTCGTACAGAGTTTGAACACATAGATTTAAACAGTTACATATGCCCTGACACCAGAAAACTGGCATTATTTACGACGGGACCGTTCGTCTAGTGGTCAGAGACAATGGCTACCAAACCAAGGGTCGCGGGTTCGAAACCCGCTAGGGGCAAATGTTTGTGTGATGAAAATCGGCATTAGGCATGGATGTTTATAAAAGTATTTAAGTATGTCTCCGTTCCCTAGTTTCTATAGTACAAGCTTCGAGTGTAGTATGGGTCTAGGCCTCTAGGGTAATTGGAGTGTTAGTCCAATGAATTTATTATTATTTATTTATTATTTTCACTGACGTTGTGTAGAGTCTTGCTGCCACTGAAATAAAAAGCGGCAGTCGCTTCAACTTTTAGTGCCAATTTCAGATCGTCTCGAAGTATGGCGAGGGCATATGTAACGTCTTAAATGTACGGTCGCGCAACCGGCTAGTGGTCATGCAGCGGCGCGAGGTCGGCGAAGCGCGGCTCGTCGGCGGCGGCGAGCTGCTCCAGCGCGTCGCTGACGTCCGCGCGCGGGAAGCGCTCCAGCCACGACTGCACCATGCCCTCCGCGCTCGCCGGGTACCGCACCAGCTCCACTGAGTCCTCTGAACAAATCAAATCATACTTATCCGTCAATCACGCTGAAACTACTGAACGGATTATGATCAAATTTAGTATGCAGGCAGGGTATGGGCTGATTTAGGTGATAGGATGATGAGGAGTTTTTATCTCGATTTAATGCTCCCATGGGATAAACCGAAATCCGCGCAAACGCAAATAAATTATAGACAATGAAACTATCAAAAATAAATTAATTTTATTTTTGTTCGAGTATTTTTAAATAGAGCAGAGTGGCGATATGTCGTGCCGGAGGCCAAACCCGTCTTGCCCCCGATCGATTGGGGCCCCCAGACCAGCTTTTGGGGCCATATGTTTACCTAACGAGAGTTTCAAACAACCATGTGCCCCTAATAGATAAAAGACGGCCCTGTCGGAGGCCAAGATCCACTTTGAGTCGCTGAGCCAGGGTTATAATTAGGTTGTAAAAAAATGAAAAACAAATAAAAAATATCCCATACCCTTCGGGCGCGTGTTGGGCTGCACAAAGATGTTCCTCGGCTGCTTGTGTAACAGCACGATGTCGCGCCAGCGGCCCCACGGCTCGTCCAGGCGGCTGTACTTGTCGAACAGAGCCGCGCCCGCCGCGTAGTCGCCCGTCGCCTTGATAGTCTGCAGCTTCACCAGGAAGTCGCCTGCAGGTAATTTTTTTTTATTAACATTCTTGAATTTTTTTAACGTAAATGAAATATTCCGTGAAGAGGAAATGGTATAAAAAAGATTACTGCATCATTTAAAAAAAAACTGTTTAAATACCTTTCTAAAATGTCAGTCTTTAGGAGAAGCACTTATTTAGAGTTAGGCCTCAAAAGTCCAGAAAATTACAAGCGTGCCAAATTTTATATACATTTATTGTACTTAACTTACTTAATATTACCTAAACTAAGCACAAAGAATCAATAAAATGTTTTTTTAAAGTTAGAAATTAAAAAAGTATAAACCAATGATTGACATTCCAAAGACAAGATGTTTTTTTTTCATATTGACAAATTAATGAGGATGGCGTAGGGTCTAACTGGTATGTGATTGGTGAATTTAACATGACATTAACAGATACGTAAAAATTCACCAATGACATACCAGTTAGACACGTATTGCCATCTAGCGGATTTTCAATCGCAAACACCCTCTTTAATTTACTTTAAGTAGCTTAAGCACTTGTGTTACAGACATCAGAATCAACAGTGGTATTACAAATATACTTAAATAGATACATATAACACCCAGACCAGGACAAACAGACATGTTCATGCACACAAATGTTTGTCGATCGAACCCGCGACCTCTTGCGTTATAGGCAACATCTTGACCAAGCGGGTCGTCACAAATATCCGTATAACGTAAGAAATCTTATCATACCGATGATCCTCTTGCCGTCGGTGGCAAGGCGGTCCTTCTGCAGCGTGAGCAGCAGGTCCTTGCCGGGCGCGACCTCGGTCACGGAGAGCAGCCCCTCGCCCTCCAGCTCCAGCAGACGCATCAGCACGAAGCGGGCGCGAGCGTGCGCCTACGCAAAGAGAAAAGACACAAATAAATTAATTTTGCTATTTGATGTATAACTGACTTGCTTCAATTATATAATGTATTATATGTATTTGTACATCTATTCTATTATAATTGTATGTATATTCTTGGCAAATATAATATTTTTTGGAGATTCACCCGCCAAATAAACTGTTGATTTACAGAGTTTTTAACCAGTCACATAATATATTTCTAAGTATAACCCAAAATCCTGCTGAATAATCAGTTAT
This sequence comes from Nomophila noctuella, assembly GCA_958496325.1. Classification (NCBI taxonomy): domain Eukaryota; kingdom Metazoa; phylum Arthropoda; class Insecta; order Lepidoptera; family Crambidae; genus Nomophila; species Nomophila noctuella. Next base: position 5,021,747 of record OY292487.1, on the reverse strand, counting down.
TTCTTTGTAAAAAATCAACTCTTATCAATCAAAAATCTGTTGCATTTTTTTACCTGAAGCCATGTCTTAGTAGAAGGCTGGTACATCTCCGTGGCTTTAGCAGCACCATTCCACAGCAGGCTGAGCCAGTTCACGTACGTCACATTCTGCGCCTCCTCGCCTTCGTACCCGAAGATCCTGATATGACAAATTCGTTTTTAAGGAACCCTGAATGTATGTATTACATGTAAAATGTAAATAAATAATTTGTGTTCCACTGAAAAGTTGGGAACTAATCAAATATCAAATTGATGATAACTTGATTATACTCTAAAATTAAATTGTTAAATGTACAACATATACGAAATGATATACAGGGTGTGTAAAATATTCTATCTACAATATAAAAATTACTTTAAGAAAAGGTACTTTCACTTTATAATCAAACTCCTTTTATGTGTATTCCTAATTGTATGAAATCTTTGAAAAAATGAGGTACAGAGTACACTTATTATATTTACGCACATCGGCCGAAATAATAAGAAAAAATTACACTCAACCATGTTTGCAATAACGTCATAGTCACATGCCTAGTATGGTGACTATGGGCAAAACCTCCCACCTGGTCCCCAAGCCTCTCGGCTTACGTCCGTAAGTAGACTGATGCATTCATGAGATTATCTTCATTTCCATTATACAACAGCTTACTTGAGTATCTCCGGCTCCAGCGAGAGGTACAGTCCTACAGCTTCCGCGCGGCACTCCTCGAAAGCGGAGCCGAGCGTCGTAAACTTGCTGTCGTAAGTCTCGCCCTCCGTGTACCACGCCTCGATCGCTTTGCCTGATAACAGGAGTTAAGAGGTTGAAGTTGGTGTAGTACCTTATATTCTTTGTATTTATAAATATTCAGTTAGTTATAAAATTGAGATAACGAATATGGTATAAAAAGCAAGTTTCCCCACTGATTATCTTTTTCCAGTGGTCGGGCAGCAAGACTGGAGCTAAATTTTACATACAATTTAATAACAATTAAATATAATTCTTAAATTTAATAATTTTGCTCATTTAGATTGCTTATTTACGTGACCTTTTTTTATAATTGCACGTTTTCAATTTTTTTTCAATAGCTCTAAATTACATTGGCTTCTCTCCTCTTGATATCTAGATTATAGCGTATTTCGTATTTCCTCCTTCATATAATCATATGAAGGAGGAAATACGCTTATACTTGAACTATACTGTTTTTTTTAGTATAGAGCGATGGTGGCCTAGTGGTACGGACGGCGCCTCACATACGTGAGGTCCGCGGTTCGAATCCGGGCCCACACCTCTGGATTTTTCGAAATCTATGTGTGGATTTGTGCCATTAGCTCGGCGGTGAGGGAAAACACCGTGAGGAAACCTGCACATTCAGTGATTTCTGACTTTAGTTCAGTCAGATAGACCTGAATGTGTAACCATGATCCAATCTGTCTGGTTCCCCTCTATGGGTTACGAAGGTCTGATGGCAGTCGCTTCGCTGTAATAACCAGACTTGCCAAATCCTGGATCATGGTAAAAGTGGACCCCGCATAGAAACGGGATAAACGCTAGGAGGAAGAAGAACGCATGGAAACGATGCTATGTAGGTATGTAATATAAATAGTTAACATAATCTACCTGTCAGTGGGTTCTTGACTTTGGTCTTGTCAAAGTTGAACGTTCCATCGGCGTTTTGCCGCAAGAGCTTCCCGCTGCCGTGACCCAGCAGCTCGTGGAGTCCTACTTGGACCTGAAATATTTGCAAGTTTCTATGTAAACTGCTCAAAAAGAACCGTGGCTTTGTTATGGCTTTTTCTCAAGAAGTAAAAATGGTGAAATATCTATTTTTGTCTCTTTAAATAATGGTCCATAATAAAGAGGACGTTTAAAAACAATCTGTAAATATCTTTTGTGACATTTAATTTCAGATAATGCAAATTTTAATGGTTTCTTGTTGATATTGATATAAAAATATCTTCATATATATCTCACGCCATAATATTAAAAAGGCCTATTTTACAATAATAATGAGACAATATATAAAATCTTACCTCGAAGGAAGCAACCCTGTATTTCTCCAACAGATGCCTGTCCGACTCGGAGAGGAAGGGAATCACAGACTCCTTATACGCGGCGGGGATCACGTTGCCCAGAGATACGTTCTTGAAACCCTCGTTCTGGCGGATTTCATCATCTAAAAGTAAATTAAGAAAGGTTATCGTTGTATCTATCCCAACTAATATTATAAATGCGAAAGTAACTCTGTCTGTCTGTCTGTCTGTTACGCTTTCCCGCTTAAACCTCGCAACCGATTTTGATGAAATTTGGTACAGACAATCTTTAGACCCTGAGACAGAACATAGGCTACTTTTTATTTCGAAAAAAAGGCCGCTAGTACTAATATATAAAGCTGAAGAGTTTGTTTGTTTGAACGCGCTAATCTCAGGAACTACTGGTCCGATTAGAAAAAATATTTTTGAGTTGGATAGTCCATTTAACGAGGAAGGCTTTAGGCTATTGGAAATCGAAATCCACGCGGACGGAGTCGTGGGCGCCCGCTAGTATAAGATAACTATGATTCTACACCAAAAAGAAAGAATACGAGACATTAAAATAATTTGGGCTGTCTTTGGTCAATTGCATGTTCCTTTGAGGACTCTTAGAAAAATAGACCAATCACAATATTGTTACATCCGATTCATGTCATGCCATCTATCGACAATATTGTTTAAAAACACGCCCATAGACAGATATTGGGTGAGAAGACTCCACCAAAGTTAAGATGTGTGCTACGGAGCTGAGATGTCTTTCAAACAACCATTTTCAAATAGAATTGTGTTATTGACATGTCTCAACTCCTCTCAGCTTCGGTGGAAATGAGTAATATTTGTATGCCAAGCTGGAAGCGGAGACGTGAGCTGTGCGCAGACGACGCGCAGTCGAGACAAGAGATGTAAGCAGCGTGCCGGGAACGGTGTCACCCTGTCCCCACAGAGCCCTTTTTAGTCTTCGCTTTGGTGGAGTCCCCCAAGCTGAAAAACATCTATGTATGTACGGCTTACAGCGCACACATCTTAACTTTACTAGAGTCACCCTCATCCATGCATATACAAAGGTTAAGATGCACTTACAGTTTGGAATGTTGATGCCAGCAGGGATTCCGCTGCCAGAGAACGTAAGCACGTCGAGACTGGTGAAGTCCGGCCGGAGGAACGAATCCTTCTCCAGGTCTTCGCCCCACGGAAGCAGTTTGATGAACCTGCGCCACAAAATATTCGTTATTCTTAGGATATGATTGGTATTAAAAGCAACCATGGTTACACTCACCTCTATCATATTATTTAGTTACTCACACATCACAAGTATATATTAGATTTATTTATACAGGTTGGAATTCTGAAATAGGTTTTGAAGGACAGCTACATTAACCATTACCGTTACAGTTAAGAAAACATTGTAAGTCAACTATCCAAAACATTTTAAGATATTTTGATTTGCATTCATATAATTTGGAATAAAGTTACAGTCAGTTAAAAAAAGCTAAAATAGGCAAAATTCTTTGTCCATGCCAATCCATCCTCTTTCATGTAAAGATCAAATGAAATTTTGGGACCATTCGTCCATTAGACAGGTATGAGTACTAGAAATGTCATAAATCGCAAAAATCTTTCCCATAAATTAAGTACAGACCGAAAATTCCGAAAAAAAAAAGTTTCGTGTCTTTCGATCCTTTATCATGTAACGATCAAAAGACTCTATGGGACCATTTAAGGTTTGAGTAATAATCGATATTACATTTCCTAATCATCACATTATAACTAAGCAAGAGTATGATAGATAAACAATGATGATAGTATGGCAAACCTCTCAGCGCCGTCGACGAGGTTCCCGAACTTCTTGGACATCTCCTTGTTAACCATAGCGACGAAGCCCTCGAACTCGCCGCGCTGCCCGCTCGGGTCGCGGTACGTCTCGATGAAACCTTGGTACCTGGAATAAAATTAAGCATTTAAATTTTAGTCCACTATCATGCACAAAAGATTTTGATTCCTTCCTAAATGTGTTTGGGATAGCAGGATATAAATTCAAACAAGAACTTAGAGCGGGTATCAAAGAGCGTTACGTAAGCATAAGCCAAGTAAATCCTGTTCATATGGCCACTTAAATTGATGCTATGACATGTCTTATAGGAACAGACCAATCACTATACTGTTGGACACTATGTTTACGTCACGCCATATAATTTTTTGATCGTGAAAACAACATAGAATTGTAATATAAGATTCAGGCTTTTGCATTGAAATACTATATTGATATTAGTTATATGTGTCAGCGTCAGATACCGTCCTTATTTGTACCAATATTATTGATAATGTAGTTGCGTCTATTTATTCGAGTAGCCTGAGAGTCACTATCTATCTGACGCTGACTGTACAACATAATTAAATATTGCGTTTAGTCCCGTTACCTATTATTAGTAAAAAAAACTCACGTTTCAATAATAGGCCCCTTATCCTTGATCCAATATCTGCTGCCCTCCTTGTGCTCGTCCAGATCCCCTTCCCTAAAGCTGTTCACGTAATGCTTCAACATGTTCTTCTCATTATCATTCGACGCGTACTGACGAGCCTTCTCCAAGTTTTCGTTCACAAGCTTCAGCAATGGAGAATAATCCCCTCGAGTCACTTGGAAATACGCGTTCTTGTATTTTTCTTTCTCCATCGTGAGCGGTGGCTTGGGGGTTGTCTCAACGCTCGCGTAGTGAATCGTGTATAGTGGTACTGTGGAGAAAGTAGAATAAGTTTATTGAATGTATCTTGATTTAAATGACAAACTCTGTAGGCTGTTGTTGTTTATTTTTCCCACGAATCATATACAAGTAATTTTCCAACACAATAAACATTTGCATTGCATTACATTAGTATGTACATATCTGTAATGGTTTGCACTTACATCCATCATCGGCGGTAGTCTTGAATGTCCGACAGATATAAGCTTCAATGCGCTTAGTTTTCATCCAATCATTAACCAAGTTAGAATCTTCTTCTGTGCAGTTACTGGAGAAGTATGTTGTTACACCCTGAAAATAATGTGACACTTGATAAACTAAAAGACTGGCCCGTTGGTCTAGTGGTCAGAGATCCGGACTACAAAACCAAGGACCCCGGGTTCGAATCCCGCCAAGAGGCAAATGTTTGAGTGATATACATCGGCATTTGTAATCGTGGCAGGATGCCTGGATGTTTATTTAAGTCTTCTATCAGTTTTCTAGCATGAATAGGACAAACTTCAAGCTTAGTTTCGGGCTAGTCAATTAGTGTGTTAGTCCCAAGAAATTACTTGAAGAAAACTCCTGTTTATAAAATAATGTTATTGAAAACATTTAGTACACTAAGGACTTGGTTGCTTATGTAAGACATTCCTTTTAAAATCAACTCGTATTTTTAAATATTGGTACTTCTATATTCTCATGTTATTAAAGTAACGAAAAGATGACGATTTTTTTATGTTTAGCTAGAATACTCCAACCTAAGACGATACAATATTTGTCTATATGCAGTGAAATCACTAATTGAAGCCAACAATGACGCCTTTTACGTCTATACCCTTTAAATGTACTCGCCGACTTTCCTACTATTAAAAAGGCAAACAAGATACCTTATCTGCCAGTCCGAGGCTGGTGAGTCTCGGCGCGATGCTATAAATAGCGTTCTTGTTGTTCTGCCAGAGCTTCGTGATATGTGTCGTGTCATTCTCGTACGCTTTCGACGCCTTCACAATAAGCTCAAACGCTTCTTTCGAGAGATTCGGAATCAACTTGGTGTCTCCAAAGCCTTTGTAATTGCCGCTGTTTGCGAATATACCGCCAGCGTATACTAGGAATGCCTGGAACAATGTGTCATGTCATTTATGAAGGCCTTTTTTCACTTATTAGGGGTCCTGGGCACATGGGCCTTTAAACCTCTTTTTTGGTAAACGTGGGCCCCAGAACCTGGTTTTGGGGCCTCAATCGATCGCGGAGCCCTGGGCACGTGCCCGTTGTGCCCAGTGGAAGAGACGGGTCTGTCATTTATGTAAAAAATAGGCGAAACAAAATGCTTGTAAACCTTACAATAAAAACTATGTACACAGAACAATAAAAGGCTGAAAAATGGTGACAAATAATCACTTACAACTTTTTCTACTTGTTTTCGTAACTTCGAAAGTTCAAAACATAGAAAAACTTCAACAAGTCTGAAAAATAAATAATTCAGTATTTGGAAGTTTTATCTCATTAATAGATTTGGTAGGCAAATATGGATCCCAGTGTGTTATCTATCAAGGATCTCGTAATACTGAGCTTATTAAAATGTTTGAAAAAGTAGTATTGTATATCTTATACAAATGTAACTTCATTTCTATGCCTTATCAATATTGATGACGAATGTTTTTTACCGAACAGGATATTCGGCAAATTAGCATGTTTATAGTTGTGTGATATTGTACACAATGCAGCTAGATTTTACGTTAGATTCCACACAATAGTACACAATCAAAATTTAATTTCAAATGAAAATGAATATATACTTTATTTATTCAGGTCTCAGTAAGTACCTATAAATCAAGAATGTCATTTGTTATGGTATAGCTAAATTTATATTGGAGGACCAAAAGGGGCTGTGGGAACGCAAACAACATTTTTATTGATAAAAAATATATCACCACACATCATAGAAGATAGTAAAAATTAAATAGGGAGGATGTGGCTTTACTATCAATGTGATTCATTTCACAATTTAAATTAAAACATAAAAAACACCTAATCTACATAATATTATGTATTGAGGTTTATTGCATGAAATGTAAGAGAAATCAATCATATAAAATTCTATAAGACGTTTTGCTTTTTACTGTGTTTGAGTAAGTACTCTAACTCACTTTATATTTATTGATATAAGGTAATTGGCAGAGATGGAGCAATTAAGATAAAATTATCACTTAAGACATAGAATCCAATATGACAGTAATTCTTCAAACTCATTACAGGATTCTATCTTAAAACTTTTCATATTCACACCTTTTATTACTTGCAGATAAGATGTAATAAAAAAATACTTCACTGTACATAATAATCTATAGTAATATAATAAAGCTAGAGAGTTTGTTTGTTTGTTTTGTTTGAAACACGTTAACCTTAAGAACGACTGGTAAGAATTTTTAAAAAAAATTGTATTGGATAGTCCAATGGACGAAGGTCTTAAGCTTAAGTATCACACTATGTGTGCGGAAATAGAAATCCACTTTTTTATCTTTATGATGTGGTGTTGAATGATGAAAATTAAATAGTGCAACAAATACTATAACTCAAAAGAATCAAGTATGTTTACATACAAACTATTACAATGACACAGCATAATGTAAATGCATTAAGTACCTACTAGTAAAAAATACTAAATTTAAACAGTTCAAGGATATTTCATCATAACAATCAAAATGCAAACACAAAATAAAGCTCTCTTTATTTTTATCCTCGACAACATTTTTGATAATTGAAAAATTTAAGTTAAGTAAAATAATCATTACCTGAAAGTCATCTTCGGTGACTCCAGCCTTCAAAGCAGACTTCTTGAGACTGTCTAGAGGCTCTCCTAAGAAAAGCCTATGCAAAAGAGAGAAGATTCTCGGGGACTCCGGACTTGTTTGAAGAAGCACTATCAACCCACCGTTCCAAGCCGCCTGGAAATATCAAGCTATGTAAGTAATTATCAACACATTATAAAGTTAACTCTACTCCTGACACAAGAAATAAAAAGGTTTTGATTTATTTTACAAAATATAAAACAACTCTAAAACATAATTTACTTGCGAAAGTGAAGACAAATAAAATTAAAAAGTAAAATATATTTCATAACTAAACTTACTTGGCTCAGATAGTGCGCATAAAGTTTCTCTTGTTTAGTTAAATTATTAAATGCTTGTGAACTATCCAGCTCCACAAATCTTTGATTATTCGGTAATAAGAAGTTGGATTTGTCGACTGCCATTGCTAAAATAATAATTTATTATGTATGTACATAATGTTTTAATTATAAATGTTGAATAAATATAATTAAATAATAGGAAAATATATACATACATAAAACTAAAATTACTGACCATTAACTATTGTTTTCGGTTGTGTGGTTTTAGACTGAAGTGTTCCTGTCGAGTACCGACTACTTTTGTGAACAAATGAATCAGCGATAATAGGGTGCCGGCATTTTGTAAGGTTAATAGTCAGTGTGCGCAACATTGATATATTTGAGCAATCAAAATATTTGTGTTGCTCAAAAATTATACTGTTCAACAAATACTTACTGCAATATTTGGATATTATTTAATTTAAAATCGAAATAGTCGAGTCGCCAACAACAAACTAAAACGTCAAGTTAAATGATAGGTTATGTTCATGAGGATAGCTGTAGTAATTCTAATTAATTTGAAAAAGTTCTATCAAAGTGCACCATTTGTAAAAACTTTAATACAGCTAGACAATATGTGTAACGACAGTTTCTGTTTATTAAATTATTATTGTTAAAATTATTTTAATAAATAAAGGTTTTACTGTGCTTCTTTTACTACTAGAATCACCAAACTTCACAAACAAAACTTAATGTCAGATCTTTCATCAATTGAATGAAACAAAGTAGCGCTTACAGCGCTTTTTAAGATCTTACCTTTTTGCAACTCAGCTAATAATATAACTCGAAAGTTTTAGCAGTGATATTGATAAAATTCATCTGAGGTTACTCTATTAAGATTAACTGTCTTAATAACTTAAAAACAAATCTTACAAATCAGATAATCGGTGACCAAGCCTTGAAAAGAAATTAGCGAAACAGGTATTAATATAATAATTTTCAAGAAAAATTAAATACATTTTTAATACTAATGTGAAGAGTTCACTGTTGTGGTAGTAGTTATATTAGTTTAACAAACAAAAGCTATTATTTACAATCAAAAGCTTATGATTGCTGAGAGTATTTTTGTTGGATATTACGGTCTTTATCAACTTGAAAACAATTAAACAAAAAATGTAAAAGAGTTAATTGCAACTAAACATAACAGCATAAATTGCTCGTTTTGTATTGGGTTTAAATTAAACTAGTGTTATTTTTTAAGTTGTATGTCGGACCTCCAGCCGATTCAGCGATAGTTATATAGCGACACTTCAAGATTTCCGAGCAAATTCCGAACGCACCCGTCATGAAGTAAACATTCAACATGGATGCTTTTCGACTAATTTCATCCGCATTTTAGGTCAAATAAATTGTTTACGATGCGTGAATAAGTTTGCAAGAGTTAGTGTTAATCTGTGAAAATGTCTTCGGAGAGGTAATTCTTTGTGACAGTGTTATTGTGTTTATTTTTGACAAATTGTTTCGTGTGGTCGTAGTTGAAAGTTGCAAAATCAATAAAGTGTACGGAAATCGCTAATGTCACGCCCTGAATTCGTACTAATTTGTCGTTGTCCTGATGTTTTTGGGGTTAAGTATAAAAATCCGTGATGTTTTATTCTAGGGTAGAATGGGTGGAAATTATCGAGCCCAAAACAAAGGAGCATATGTATGCTAACCTTACCACAGGAGAATGCGTTTGGGATCCACCAGAGGTGAGTTTTAACATGAATGTCGATTCCTGTAGTCAATATCGTTATAGGTTTTGTCGGCTTCATTTAAACCGATGAAAATCCTATAGACTTTGAAAGTAATTACTAGTTTTTGAAACCATATTTCATTGTTTATTTCAGTAATTAGCTAACTTTGTTCAATAAATTCATTACTTTGATAATGACGGCTTTTAAAATTACATGATCAATTGCAATGTAACTTTCTCATTAAAATTCAAGTAGTTTCATAATATTTGGCCCAAATTACCCAAAGTTATTCATTAAAGTTTCTACATAATTATAACAGTAATATTTTGCAATTACAATTTACATTTATTTAAATGGTAATTTTTTCTTTGTGTAATTTGAAATGTATGTATTGTAATGTGACCTATGAGTTATTACATTTAAACTGCTTTGGAATGTGATATTTATTGCTTAATAAGTTACTATTATTTCATTTATATTGAAAAAATTAAGATTCATAATTATATTAATAAACTTAAAATAAAACAATATTTTGAGTATCAAACATACTACTTATTAAGTTTTAGGATATTGAAATGACATGAACTCAATAATAGAGGTCTTTAACAAATTAGAGAGTTCCCTTTTTACAAGCCACCTAAAGGTTGCATCTGTTCTATCCTCTCCAAAGGCTCAGAATCATAATTCTGAAACATGTTGTAATCTACACTAATGAAAGATTCGTATTTTTGTATGTTATAAATAAACTCAAAAACTACTAGACCGATTTTAATTATTCTTTCACTGTTGGCGAGCTACACTATCCCTGGTGAAGAAAGGGTACTCTTGATTTGAGGGGATATTTGATAAAAGAAAATATGCATGGGTGAAACTGCGAGCGGAAGGCTAGTTTAACAATAAATGTAATCATATTTTGAATAATAAAGGGCATTTTAAAATTATATTTTTATTACTAAGCCTTTTATTTTATTTCTCTTATTAAGTTAGTAAAAGTGAAGGTTGACTGGTAGTAAATACCACAAGACAGAAAGTCATTAAAATAAGAAAAGTAATCCTCGGCATCTAAAAAATAAAACGCACCATAGCAGTTTAGAGAGGGGGATAAAATTACACTTCATGATACATTTTTGTCACTTCTGATGATACTTGTGATATTTAAAAAAAAGAAAAAATCCACAAGACAAACAAAATATGCTTAGTATAGTAGGTAGGTATTGCATCTCTGCACTTATGAATTTTATGATTATTCATATTGGGTCAGGTACTAAGTGGGTCTTTAACCTTCTTTCCAGCTAGCAAGGGTGGATTTTTCCCTTTTGTATAATTTATAAATTGAAATTGTATGTGTGAGACCAACCATATTTTTTCTTTCTTTTCCTATTTGGTAAACAATCTTCACATTACTCACACACACACTTATTATGTAAATCAATCACATAAAAAGTGATTGAACAGTTATGATATCATAATGATTATGTTATGATTATATTTAATGTTAATTATCACAGACATTTTCATTCAACATATTTTACAATTTTGTTTTAAGTTACAAAAACATTTGGGATAAGTCCAATACTGTTACCCAGTAAGACAAAAAAATTGGATTATGTGCTACTTGTATCATAGTTGTCATGCATAAATCTTATGTTTTCTAGGGAGTGAAGGTGAAACGAACCGACTCCTCACAATGGTGGGAACTTTTTGATATCAATACACATAGGTTTTACTATTACAATGCTTCCACTCAGGTGAGTTTAATTAATTATGTCTTTTCACGTTTTAATGATATATCACATTACTCAGTTTTTCTAAATAGCTTCGCACTGAGAATTTTTTTTACCCTTTTGTTAGCTCTCAGTGTTTATCTTTTAACACATTTTATAAATGATTTAATTGAAGACTTGAAATATAATGTTTGAATGTTTTCTAAATGGTTTGAATTTTATTTTTTAGACAACTGTTTGGCATAGGCCCACAGATTGCGACATCATACCCTTAGCCAAATTGCAAACTTTAAAACAAAATACGGATCCTCAGAAAAGAAGGGAGACTTCAACACAGACCAATACAGCTGCACCACAGGTAAAACTGACTTTCACAAAGATTACAATATTTTTGTTTGTACTCTTTGAGACCTGGGGTCCAGAGGGACATGGTCCTTTGAAGCATGATTGGGGCCAAAGACAAGACAACAGCGCAGATGCTCTTTCCTGTACCATTTACTCTAAATGAAATACTTAGAGTCTCTAGATCACTGGGATCTTTATCTCTAATTTCGTTTTCACCATCATTTAAGGGACACCTTAGGTCTTATGGGACCACTTAAAATTAGGAGCTCGAATTTCGATCCCGTAAAAGATAAGGGACAGTTTGTTTATGTACTTGGCGCGTTAATTGTAGTTCTTGTCTATGAAATGGAAGGCGAAATAAATGATTTTTTTAACCTTTGTTGCAATTGAGACTATTGAAATGATTTCTTACCCGAGTTTATATCTGTAACTGATATTCATGCCTTCAGTTTTGCTTCGTTGGTAGTCCTATCAGTTTTTTTTTTAAATATGTAGTGTCTTTACAGCTCAAGAGAATATTGACTAATTTGTCCTTTACTTCAAGAGAAAAGTTTTGTCCCCTTTTTCTTTTCTCAGTCATAGTAGACAACCAACTTAATTCGCGCTACTAAGCGCTACTTCTAAAAACCAGCCAAGAGCGTGTCGGACACGTCCATGAAAGGGTTTCGTAGCCATAAGATGGGCCGACCGCTTGTCACACCATTTAGCAAGGGCAACTGAACGTCATAAGTTGGTCGAGTTGTATAAAAATAACTATGTATGAAACAGAGTTCGCTATAGTTTTCGTTGAAAGTACTTACTTGAAGGTAGGTATACACCACATTTTTTTTTCAGAATTATTGTTATAGTATTTCAAAAGTTAAGGGGGGGGGGACGCTCTAATTTTAACTTTGTATTAATATATCTCGAGACTGGGGGGTTTGATTCACAAGGCTTTTGTTTTATTTAAAAATACCTTTTTAACGATACCTCACACGATGGGGTAAGTCGATTTTTTTTTTCGAATTTACTTTTCGCTGTATGGGAGGGGTAAAAAAAATTATTTTTCGATTATTTTAAAATCCAATTCTTGAATTATCAGCATACATCTCCCCACCAATTTCGAGGCAATAGGTGCAGAAACGACGGAGAACGAGCCAGGACAGACAGACAGACAGTCAGACATGACGAAACTATAAGGGTTCCTAGTAGACTACGGAACCCTAAAAAACTGGGAGAAAATCACACTAATTAGCGCGAAAATACAACTTTCACAAAAGTTGCTCACAACTGTCACTGTCACTGTCAGTCAATGTCGTTGTCAGTGCTAATTTTTTTTTAGGAACATGGTGTACCTACAAGTGTGCAGCCTTAAATTAATAACAGAATTTCTTCGTTTAGGACTTATTTGTGTTATGAAACATTCATAACGATCCATAATAATATAATTATAGTATTAAATAATTTTTAACTACCCAATAACGAAAATATTCCGCAACAAAAACTGGTGACGCAGATTATCGGTAACGGTACGGCCCCAGCAAATTTTGAACGATCACATAACAAAGTAGCCCTTAGCTATGTGTTCCTTTGCATGGTGAAAATGAAGTTAGGTAGGGTACTGTTTTATGGGATCACTAAAATTAAGTAATACTTAGTTAAGGAATACATAAGGTATTAATGGTGAAAACGGGCATAAGCTTTTTTAACTATAATTATGGGAGGGTTTTATAAAAACTAATCGCCAGAGGGTAGCATTGCAACACTGAATGTTTGACGACCGCTTGGTGTAATGGTCAAGATGTTGCCTATTACGCAAGAGGTCGCGGGTTCGATCCCCGCACAAGACAAACATTTGTGTGCATGAACATGTCTGTTTGTCCTGGTCTGGGTGTTATATGTATCTATTTAAGTATATTTGTAATACCACTGTTGATTCTGATGTCTGTAACACAAGTGCTTAAGCTACTTAACACGGGGTCAGATCAATGTATGTGATGTTGTGAAATATTAAATTATTATTATATTATATTATATTAAATGTCATTTACTATTATAGCAAGGGAATTGATTTTCTACGAAATGTATAAGCTTATATTATTCACTCTTATTATACCATTGTCTTCATACAGTTTTTATATATATTTTAAGGTATCAACTTCCATCGACCCTGTGAGCAGTAATGGAAACAGCACACTTGCAAGTGCTAGCAAGCTATCCCCTAGCAATGCTAAGGGTCTTACGGTTTCACAGACCAGTCCCGTGAGAACTAGGAAATATGTACATCATCATAGGTGAGTTAATAGTGTCATTAATAAAAGGTGTTTGGACTTAGCAGTGGTGTTTAGGCCCGTGGATAACCGTGCAAAGCGATCATAGATAAAAGACGTCTAGCTACTCTGCTCTTATTAACATTTAACCGCCGAATATTACCATTAGACCAATTCGATAGTCCTTGAAAAGTCAGAAAAATTGCAAAATGGTCCTTCAGGCCTAAAAAGTTAAGAACCACTGGGTATGAGAGAGGTTAGTGTTGGTAAATAGCAATAGCAGCTTGGTAATTATAACTCAACTTAGAAGATGTTTATTATAGACACAAGGATACCTGTTGCCTGCTCTTAAAAAATATATATTTTTAAATTGTTAATGTACACTAAATAAAGATAAACAAGGTCCAGGAACAAATCCCCTTGATGTTCTGTTCGTTCAAGCGTGAACTAGTAAAATATGAGCTTGAGCCTGCTCTGTTTGTTTATTAATAGACATTGAAGGGTAGCGTCATTTGAGAGCCTATTCCATGTTCTTTTTATTATATAGAATGGTGGTGCAGAACCTTTATTTATTTTGTAAGTATTTTAAATCCAATCGATCTCGACAAATATTAATGGGGAATGACATAAATTTTATGAAAAACAATTACAAAAACCTTCAACCTTCACCTAGACCTTTTTTAACAAAGGTAGAGCTTTGTGAAACTTCCCCTCGAAAGAGCCGCTTGTGATGTAGCACTCCGTAACTGTTGTTTATGTTTCTGATGGTGAGTAAGGTCGCCGGAGCTCAGTTTTCTCTGCATCTCCGACCCTTGTACGGTTGTTGATGTCCATGAGCAGCGGTGATCACTTACCATCAGGTGACCCTCTTGTTCGTTGGGCTCCCTTTCAATTAAAAAACACGTCATCACTTGGCATAATAATTGCATATTTCATTACAGCTAAGCTTAATATAATTTTCTATTATACTTTTCTTTAAATTCAGAAATAGCGGGGAAGGCAGACGAGGCCGGCTGAGCGAAGACGGCACGACGGCGCTGTGCAGACACACCGACTCGGGGCGGTCTTCTGACAGCAGCATCAGCAGCGCGCAGCAGAGAAGGAAACAGGTAGGCTTGTGAACATGGATTACCTCTTGACTGGACTGTGGTCAATACATCGCTCATTAGCGGCCGCCCACATCTTCGTTCCGCGTGGATTTCGATTTCGATTTGCCTAAAGCCTTCCTCGTCAAATGATCTATCCAAAAGAAAAAGTTTTTTTTCAAAACGGACCAGACGTTCCTGATATTAGCGCGTTCAAACAAACAAACAAACAACTATACAAACAAACTCTTCAGCTTTATATATTAGTATAGATAAGCGGCCGCCCACATCTTCGCGTAGATTTCGGTTTCCGCACACATAGTGTTATAATATAGATTAAAGCCATTCTATACCGAATGGTCTATCCAACGCCAAAAAAAAATTCAATCCGAACCAGCAGTGGCTGAGAAGTAGTGCGTTCAAACAAACAAACTCTTTAGCTTTATTTTTAGCGGGATTCGAACCCTTTGGCTTTGTAGGACCCAGGTTCCCAGAACCCAGGATTTCTGACTACTAGACCAACGGGCCCGTCAAAATAACGTTTATTTACGCTTTTGTAATGTTAGTATTTTTAATTATGTAAGTATATTATATAAGTATTTAAAAAATATATGGTATTTCTAATGTGTATTTTGTTTTGTAGGAGCTGAATGCAGCGCCATGCAATCCTCCCGTTTGTACGCCACAAGTCAGGAAGAGGAGCAGCGCGGCGCAGGCCCACGAGCCCGACAAGTGGTCACCGCATTCAGGTAACTATCACACACAAAATGATGTACAGTCATGAACACTAACATGTATACAAAAACATTCAGATATGAACTTTACTGCTTTGACATAAGAGCCGAAGTGTTAACATGTTATTGCTCGTGACTGTACTACGAGTGTTTAAATGCAATAATAAACCTTAAAGACAATGTGCATTAATATGTTTTTAAAAGGGTTTTTTTATAAAAGAGTAATACTAAGAGTATTTATGAGACAGTAAACCTTAAAGACCTTTGTCAGGAAAATCAACATCTTTTCAACAAGGGTTTTTTTATGACTTGGAAAAATATATGACAAACAGTTATGCCAATATGTCAAAAATAGATAAAAAGTTCGCTTATTAGTTCGCTTATGATTCGAATTCATTCAAACATTTAGATTTAGTATCGGAAGAAACATTAGTTTTATGACATCAGTAAAAATTTCAAAGTTTTTTTTTTTCATTATGTATCTTACATTGAATAGCCTATCTCTGTTGGGGGTTAGCACTATTTGTTATGAAAGTTCGTCAAATGCATAAATGAAAAAGCTCTTTTAGGTTTGAATCGCAGCGGCAGTTTCATATCGCCGAGAAAGGACGCCTCCGACGATTCGATGCACGAAAAGTATTTCAAATCTGTCGAGAGCACACCACTTACCAGGCGCAAGGTAATCCATTTGCTTACAAAATTATGTTTAAAGATTTATTGTGAAAATGAATGAGGATTTCGGGTTCTTGGATTAAAGCTCGGGTCGGACAAGTTTTTGTTCTATTGTTCGATTTTTATTTTACTGTATATTTTTTTTAGTTTATTTGCGAACGGAACAATCATTAAGTACCTAAAAAATGTCAAAGGAAATAAGTTGGCCTTCGTAAAGTTGCATTTTTTTAATCTTTATTACATTTGACAAGGTTAAATGGAGAATGGAGAAGGTTTGCCATTGATTTCTCCATTTCACACACTAACTCGTTGCGTGTAGGTTTCCTCACGATGTTTTATTTCACCGTGCAGCTGGTATGAAATAACGCACATAGATTTTCGATAATCCAGTGGCGTGCCTGATCGGATTTGAACCGCCGACCTCACGCATGTGAAGCGGCGCTCTTACCACTAGGCTACCGATGAAGCGGTTGTTTCGCAGAAGGAGGCAAAGGAGAGGGACCGGGTGGACAATCCTCAATCCGCCCTTCTCCGGCGTAGACGGCCGGGCCGAAGATAGCTTGCGCATTTACGCCCTCTCTAGCCCGATAGTGGGCATGCCTGCGCGCGGAGTAGCTCCCGCGCGCATTGCAGAGGCTGTCCGAGCTATCTAGTTACTATACCAGTAATATCATATCCGAATAATGCGATGTAACCGTGAACGGGCGTCTAAAATGTTGTAGTTGAAACAGCAGTCCGCGGGCGGGTCGTCGTGCGAGTCCGCGTCGCCGCAGAGCCCGAGTAGTCCGCTGCAGAAGCCGCAGCCAACGCCGTTCTTGCAGGTCAGTAAGATTTATATTAAGTGTGCCCTTCAAATGAACTTGATTGCATGATTTTGTAATAAAGAGGGCGAGAAGAAGAAGCTGGGTGGAGTGATCCAATTTGAAAATAATACCGTACATTAAAGAATCAGGAACAGTTACTTTGTGAAAAATCACCATTATTGTACCAATTATTTTTTAGTACTTTACAAAACTACTGACCTCTAAAAAGCGCAAACAATTTACGATCATCACTCAAAGAATGTTGTGGGTAGATAATGAAATTTAAACGAAATAATAATTGAAACGAAGCAGAGAGCCATGATGTGCACGGCCCAAGCGCCAGCGAACAAATGACTCGAATTCTGGTTCGAGTTGCTTTTATATAGGCACAGCAAGTTGTGGTGCGCCACACGTGAAGTGGGGGGTAGGCTAGAGTCTTCTGTCGCCATCTCTCGCTAGCCGCGTGAGACTAGCAAACTTCAAAACCTATGGCGTAGTACCAAACTTTGTGTTATCCTTATGTGTAAGTGTAGGAACACACTAGGCTGAAATAACACGACAATCCATTTTCTATACAAAATCACACAACAAAATTTTGTCATAGTGTATCATCCCTCATTCAAAAGTTTGTCATATTATGAACACGACTGAACATGATTCCGTCGTGTTCCGTATTTGTTAACTTCAGTGTGTTCCGAATGTGAGCAAATTATATATGTATATAACATTCGCATTTTTGTCAGGAACACACTAGGAAAAGATTACGCCAAGACGGAACGCAAATTCAGCCGCTTCAATTCGGTCTCGTTTATTCCGCTAGCGTGTTCCTTCACTTAACTTAACAAATTGTATACCTAATTACATTCGCATTGTGAAATAATATAATTATGTAGTAACATTCGCATTGTATTGTGCAGACGACGGCGGCGCGTCCGTCGCTGGTGTCGTCGATCTCGCTGGCGACGGACGCGGGCGCGGGCGCGTGCGTCATGCACAGCCTCGAGCGCCCGCACCAGCTGTCGCGCCACGCCCGCGAGCGCTACTCCGACAGGTTAGTCTTGTGTTATCAACTTGCGATGGTTTTGACAGCCTTGCGATTGACAGCTGTCACTTCATGTGTTGCGATAACCTTGTATCTACTGTCAGATTTAATATTTTGGAAATGCTATTCGTTATTGTACTAAGGGTTTTTGCAATAAAAAAATCCGCTTGATTGCAGTAGGTAGACGTAGGTCTAACTGGTATGTGATTGGTGAATTTTGACATGAGATT
This sequence comes from Nomophila noctuella, assembly GCA_958496325.1. Lineage (NCBI taxonomy): Eukaryota > Metazoa > Arthropoda > Insecta > Lepidoptera > Crambidae > Nomophila > Nomophila noctuella. The sequence goes on along the minus strand of OY292487.1, from coordinate 5,003,247 downwards.
GATATATGTCAAAATGTACCAATGACATAGCAGTTAGACCTGCCGCCTACGTATTGACATCTAGCGGATTTTTCAATCGCAAACACCTCATTCTGTACAATTAGAGCGTTCGCTTCAATAAGCGTGTGCCCATACAAAAAAAACTCTTAGCGTGAAGCCACGCGTGAGACAACAAGCGCAGGCGGCTGCACACATACGCTTAACGCAGAAAACGTCCTAACTTTTTTTACACTACGAGAACGAATACGATTTAGAAGCGCAAAAGTCAAGTTCTGTTCCAACATTTAATATACAACACACTCCAAATTAATTAACCGATTGAAAGCCATTACAATATTATTTAAAAACGCTGCCATATCCAGTGCTTCCAAAAAATGCCATTATTTTTTATCTTTATTTGAGCATCACAAGTTCCATATTTAAAACAGTTGCTACTGTGTTCAGGCATCTAGACAAGGACCGGTTAGCGGAACTGGAGCGTATGGACCGGTACCCGGAGAAGCAAGCGGTGTACAGTGTGGACAAGCCGTTCCGCCAGACCAGCCTCGACCTGAGGCACAACGCGTCCGCCAACTGGCATCCGCCGAGGGAGTTTACCAGGTATGGAGCGTAGAGGATAAGTTTAGAGGAGCTGGAGCGTATGGACCGGTACCCGGAGAAGCAAGCGGTGTACAGTGTGGACAAGCCGTTCCGCCAGACCAGCCTCGACCTGAGGCACAACGCGTCCGCCAACTGGCATCCGCCGAGGGAGTTTAACAGGTATGGAGCGTAGAGTATAAGGTTAGAGGAGCTGGAGCGTATGGACCGGTACCCTGAGAAGCAGGCGGTGTACAGTGTGGACAAGCTGTTCCGCCAGACCAGTCTCGACTTGAGGCACAACGCGTCCGCCAACTGGCATCCGCCGAGGGAGTTTACCAGGTATGGAGCGTAGAGTATAAGGTTAGAGGAGCTGGAGCGTATGGACCAGTACCCTGAGAAGCAGGCGGTGTACAGTGTGGACAAGCCGTTCCGCCAGACCAGCCTCGACCTGAGGCACAACGCGTCCGCCAACTGGCATCCGCCGAGGGAGTTTACCAGGTATGAAGCGCAGAGGATAAGTTTAGAGGAGCTGGAGCGTATGGACCAGTACCCGGAGAAGCAGGCGGTCTACAGTGTAGACAAGCCGTTCCGCCAGACCAGCCTCGACCTGAGGCACAACGCGTCCGCCAACTGGCATCCGCCGAGGGAGTTTACCAGGTATGAAGCGAAGAAGCTAAAGGTTTGCGGAACTGGAGCTCATGAACCGGTACCTTAGGGACGCAATTATGATCACAAAAAAAGATTTCGTCGCGATTTTGCTTTGAAACGACAGTTTATTAATGCTCACTGTCTCGCAAAGATGTCGCTGCAGCATCTGGCGTCGCGCTGTCACTTTCATATTCCCTTAGGTATATTTACTATACTCTTTGCATAGGAGATTTGCATAATACACACTAGAAGCGATGTCTCTTTACGATCGGCATTGTATTTTAATTTCATTAAGATTACGATGCCGGAGCATAATTGACCTGCAGGGAAGCAGGCGGTGGACAGCGTCAACTAGTCTCTTTACAAATGATAAGGTGCGTGCCCTCCCCGACTGAGCTCTGGTGACTTGTACTATCCAACAAAATCATAACACAACTTCACTGTGGTCTTCTGTACAGTGGAGGTAATTCCCCAGTCAAGCGGCGTACGAGTAGAATATCCTATGAATTACCCCTCTTGTCTTTTGTTTCCGTAGACGTCAGCAAGCGGAGCCGGAGCGGTACACGTCGAGCAAGACGTCGCTGTCTTCAGGCAGCAGCAAGCACCGCACGCCGCCGCACGAGCCGCACCACGCCTTCATGCGCCTCGCCTCCGCCAACGAGCAGGACAGCGTCGCCGCCGGTGAGGAGACACTTCGTACACTACTACATGACACATCAAGCGGGGCTGGAGTATACTATAGGCACCGTGCGTAGCGGTGACTCTGCCATCTCGTGACGCATATTCAAAACTTTTACTCTCAATGTCGGTAATTCTACTGTCAAACCACGGAAAAACACTGTGCCTCATTCTGCCATCTAGTGACTCATATTCGAAACTTTTACGCTCAATGTCAAATTTACTGTCAAACCACGGAAAAAAAGGGATTTTAGCGCCCTCTATAGTTTCTGCACGGTGCCTATACTGCTCGTGTGAGGAGAGAGATTAACACGACTAGATAACAGATCAAGCGGGGCCGGAATGTACTATAGTGCTCGTTCACACTGAACGCACGTACGCGAGTGCGGGCGCGGGCGCATTTGTTCCCGCCGCGCGTGCGTTACGACGTAAAAGTATTTGATAAAAAAAATGATTTGCTAATTGAACGCCTCGATAGCCTGAAAGTACTGGGGTGTGGTATCGAGGTACTGGGTTCGATTCCCGGGTCGGGCAGATTTATGTCAGTTTTTCCGAACACAGAACGGGTTTGTGATCACCAATCCGCATTTAGCAAGCATGGTGATTAAGTAAAACCCCATCTTTGTAACGAAAACATTTGAAATTATGGAGGCCTTTGCCCTGCAGTGGGACATTAATATGCTACTACTTATACTTTTAGGCTAATTTATTTATTTATATATTTTTATTATTTAAATCGCCATCGATTCAGCCTACGTGACGTTTAGAATGCATGTGTGTGGCCTTGATGACTTGTAGGTTCTTATATGGAATAATCACTGTAGGATTAGGTTCTGCCGCAAGTCCGCAACCACATCGAACAATGGGTCCTTTAGAGATACAAGTGTTCTTGCAATACACACAACTCTTTCTTTATTATATTCATTGTTTTATCTAATAATGTGTGATTGCCTTAACTACAATCAGATCAGTACATTCAAAAACATTACTTTGCATGACTATATCTTTAATGAAATGTCTTAGACGGTGCAGTGAACTGATATACATATTATATTGGTGCAGTGAACTACAAGATGAAATGTGTCAATTTGGAACCGCCACTGACGGAACCGAACGTTCAGAAGCATAATCAACGGCTGGAGAGGACGTCGACCCCCCGGGACCGTACCAAGTCGAGACGTGAGTACATTGACCAGACTTGCATACAAAAATACAACCAGACATTAAAATGCTTCCTTATTCACCTGTAAGGAAGGTCAACGCCCTCACAGTGCCAGATGGGTCATTGAAAATTTGCATCTTCTTATCCCAAGAGGTCAGCCACCTTTACGTTAAAAGTATTCTTTATACATGGCATTACAATAACAAAGGAACCGCTATGTAATAAACATCCCTATCCCTACGTCCCTAGTAATATTATAAATTCGAAGGTAACTCGTGTCTGTCTGTCTGTGTGTATGTTACGCTTTCCCACTTAAATCTCTTAAACGATTTTGATGAACTTTGGTACAGACAATCCTTAGACCATGAAAAAGAACATAGGCTACCTTTTATTGCGAAAAAAGGGATCTGAAATCCACGCGAACGAAATAGCGGCCGGTCGCTTGTATTATAACAAAATCAATATTGCTGCTTTATATTTGTGAATGACAACTTAATTTTACTTTCCGCACATTACATTACACAGTAATTTTTCGCGAGTCACACGATTATCTCACAACAAAACTGGCCAAAACAGTGACTGTAATGTTTGCCGCTCATTATCTCATTGTCATTATTACTCAACATCTCAAAATGTGAGACATGGATGTGTCATTGCCCCACTATCAAGCGAGATTGTGATAAAAGATTACGCTCAATATGTGGAGAATCAGCTTTCATACTTTGATAGTTTTATCAACCTAAAGATTTTACCTGCCAGTGCCATAAAGTTTATTTATAAGGATAGTGAATAAGTGTTTGATTGGATAGTGTTAATTGTGCGGTCACCGCCGCCTTTGTACTGTTAGATGCACCAAAGTTGGATTATTTGATAGTGCATAAAAATTCATACGGCGCGCGTCGTCGTCGTTTATTGAGTCTTGGCTAAGATTTGGCGGAAGAAAAAGCTACACCTGAGATATTTGGTGTAACGTTTTATAGTGAAAAACAGTCTCTTTATAACGGCTATATATCCAATAGGGAGGTACTGTTTCAATATTGAATTACTTAGATAAGTATTAAGTTATTATAATACTAATTCTTAGTTTAGTTAATAGGTTTGTTGTCCAATAAATTAATTAATCAATATAAACTAGCAGAAGACTACCTTAGTGTGAATATGTTTTCATATGCCTCTTCTCTTTGTTTAGTTTAAACAATAATAAAATCGTGCGGAGTAATCTTATCATAGGACAGACTAACTTCCAAAACGCGTTATTGAGCCAGCCAAAAGTTGTTTTAAATGATCTTTTCTTAGAATAAATTATAAACTTTTCCCCGTTATCCTGATCACGGAAAATATCTCCCTAATTTATTCTATTGTTTATTCAAGGTCATAAAAGGCCTCCGGAGATGGAAGAGCCTCAGGTGGATGGCGAGGAAGAAGATGAAGAGGGCGGTTCTCCGCTCTACTGCAACTGGGACCTGCGCGGCATGCAGCACTTGCTTCCCCTGCAAGACTACATCATACAGCAGGCTAAGTTGTCCAGTGAGTGTCTATTGAAACTAAGGGGGCTATGGAAAAAGGAAAAAAATCAAAAATGTTCATTTCAGTACTTTAAACCATACAATTCAAGTGATATATATATATAGTTATCAGTGTTTTATCGGCTGCATTTTGGTGAGTGTGCGTCGGTCTTACATGACCTTATTCCTCCAGCTCCCTTCCGCCTTCGGACAACTAGACGCGGTGAGGGCTTTCACCCTTACATTGTTAATATTCCTCCTTCTCGCACGAAGCGTTTTGCTTCATCTTTCATAATGCGAACTGCTAAGGAGTGGAACTCCCTGCCGTGTTCTGTGTTTCCCGAACGTTATAATTTGGATGTCTTCAAGACTAGAGTGAACAGGTATCTACTAGGCAAGCGTGCTCCATCTTAGGCCTCATCTACACTTTCCATCAGGTGTGATCGAGGTCAAATGCAAGCCTATCTTAAATAAAAAAGAAAAAAAAAGATATAAAAGACAATTTAAATAGTACACAAGGAACAAACTGAATAGCTTTATTAGAGCGAGGGAAGTGTGTGCTATTGATAGAAAGCTTCACAGGGTACGCATTGAGTGAAAGGAATGACTAAATGGTTAACTTTATGTAAGAATCGTAAAACGTTGTGGCGATTGTTTTTTGCTTTTGAGCGGCGAATCTTTAACACAGGAATAATCATCTTATTTTATAACTTTATGAACAGATTTGTTTAAGCAAATATTATTGATTTCTTGCAACTAAATTCAGCTTTGTAGTTCATAATTTAGTTTTATTTTTTTATTATTTTCGCTCCACCAGGTCGCACCCGGTACGGCGGCGAGTCCGGTTCGGACAACGAATCCGGGTCGTCGCGGTCGCGATCCGGGTCCGAGTCGCGCTCGCTGTCCGGACACGAGCCGGACAACGAGTCGTCGGACGGCGGCGCTCGGACTCCGGACGACGACGACGGCTCCGGCGTGTACCTGCCTCACTCTTACGCGCACCGGCCGGTCGACGTCGAGTACATGAACCATGGCGTGTCGTACTACAACACGTTCGTGGGCATCGATCGGGATCGGCAGCCGTCGCCTGGGATTCATCGGGTAAGTGTGTCTTTTATTTAGTCTGTTACAATCTGTCGATCTTGATCACGAGTCGTCGGACAGCGGCGCGCGGACTCCGGACGACGACGACTCCGGCGTGTACCTGCTGCACTCGTACGCGCACCGTCCGGTCGATGTGGAGTACATGAACCATGGCGTGTCTTACTACAACACGTTCGTGGGCATCGATCGAGATCGTCAGCCGTCGCCCGGGATTCATCGGGTGAGTGTGTCTTTTAGTAAGTCTGTTACCATCTATCGATCTTGCTCATCGAAGGCGGCGCTCGGACTCCGGACGACGACGACGGCTCCGGCGTGTACCTGCCGCACTCGTACGCGCACTGTCCGGTTGATGTCGAGTACATGAACCATGGCGTGTCGTATTACAACACGTTCGTCGGGATCGATCGGGATTGGCAGCCGTCGCCTGGGATTCATCGGGTGAGTTGTTTTGTTTATTTATCGTTCTATCATCTGTTTAATTTGATCACGAGTCGTCGGACGGTGGCGCGCGGACTCCGGACGACGACGACGGCTCCGGCGTGTACCTGCCGCACTCGTACGCGCACCGTCCGGTCGACGTCGAGTACATGAACCATGGCGTGTCGTATTACAACACGTTCGTGGGGATCGATCGGGATCGGCAGCCCTCGCCTGGGATTCATCGGGTGAGTGTGTCTTTTAATTAGCCTGTTACCATCTATCGATCTTGCTCAACGAGTCGGCGGATGGCGGCGCGCGCACTCCGGACGACGACGACGGCACCGGCGTGTACCTGTCGCACTCGTACGCGCACCGACCGGTCGACGTGGAGTACATGAACCATGGCGTGTCGAACTACAACACGTTCGTAGGGATCGATCGGGATCGGCAGCCGTCGCCTGGGATTCATCGGGTAAGTGTGTCTTTTATTTAGTCTGTTACAATCTGTCGATCTTGATCACGAGTCGTCGGACGGCGGCGCGCGGACTCCGGACGACGACGACTCCGGCGTGTACCTGCCGCACTCTTACGCGCACCGGCCGGTCGACGTCGAGTACATGAACCATGGCGTGTACTACAAACAACACGTTCGTGGGTATCGATATGACGTATCCCATGCAAGTGTGCATGGGATACGTCAGGTGAGTGGTGTATGCTTCATTTGCTTAATCTTAGAGGAGTCTTAATAAGGCATTGCGTATTTTTTAGTGCGGTTTTGGCGTCGATTTTGGCGCACAAATCAAGCCATTTTAGGAAGTTATACAAAATACAAGTGCAATAGTATCCAGACTCACCGTCTCAGGGCGTGTCACCGTCTTGGTGTCGAAAGTTCATCTATTTTTAAGGCATTGATTAACTTTAAGCGAAGCCGCTTGAATTCGCACTTTTAAGTAGCTATATGGATACCAAATGTTTTGATACATTTCTGGTCAACAGATATTTTAAGCTCCATTATAAATATTTACCAATGAAACCTAAAGATCAAACTAGAATTTAATTTAATATTTTGCAGACATCGTCTCTGGGCGGCGGCGGCAGCGGCGCGGGCGCGAGCGCGGCGGCGGGCGCGGGGGCGGGTGCAGGAGCGGGCGCGGGCGCGGAGGCGGGCGCGCTGTACAGCCCGGTGCGCTCGCACGCGCACGCGCACTTCGCGCGCCCGCCGCCCGAGCAGGACATCGAGATATTCGCTAAAGATAATCTCAACTTCAACAAGGGGATATTTAGGAGGAAGGTATGAACCGTTTCTGTCTATTTACTTTATTATATTTTTTACAAAACAGGTTGTTTGTGACAGCTGCCATGCTGCGATAGACTTACATGAACGTCCAGGAAAAATATTTAAAAAGGCAATTCCTGTTGTAGAAATAAGGGGTTTTCGCAAATGAAAAATCCGCTAGATGGCAGTTGCTTCCAACTGGTATGTGATTGGTTAATTTTAAAATGACATTGACAGATATGTTAAAATTCTCCAATGACATAGCAGTTAGATCTCACGCCTACGTTAATACGTAGGCGTGAGATCTAATGAGGGTAATCCATCAAGCTGATTTTTCAATCGTAAACACCCTCATTATTATTAAGTGTTAATAGATATGATATCATTACAACGTTACTTAAAGAAACCTACATAAATAAATGTTCAACAAAAATATACCCGTTTTGAACAAGATTCTAGAAACCTGAAAATGTATGCATGCAATAAAGTCACATATTATTAAAATCTCGTTGTTAGATCTTGTTAAATCTCAAATAACCGTTAAATTCCAGGCGTCAGTCCGCGACATGTTATCGTGGACGTCGTCGTCGATCAGCGCGCCGATGGTGGGCGCGGACTGGGACAAGGCGCACAAGAAGGCCGCCATCGACCTGTTCCGCCTCGTGCAGATCTACATGGGCGACAGGAAGGCGCGGCCCGGCATGACGCTTAACTCCGTCGCGCAGGACATACTGCACGCGACTTTTGCCAATGAGAAGTAAGTTATCATCGTCACAATCAGCACGTTGTCCGCTGCTGGGTGGAGGACTCCACCAGAAGGGCATTAAGCCTATAGTCACCATGAACGGCAGGCGGGTTGATCACATACACGATCGTGGATGACAGAATATAGCAAAGTTGTTGCCAATTTCAATAACCAAAATAAAAGCAGCAGAAGAAAAGGCCTATAACCTTTGAAATGGGCGGGGCTTGTATAGTTTGCGTCACCTAAAAAGCGAAGGTGATGGCGCTTTTTACGTAAATGGAGGTAATGGTAATGTTAAAGAAGTGTGTTGTAGTCACAGTCTATTTGGTGGTACGATTTATAACCATGGGTGGCAAAGAGCACTATTGGTTCAACTGCCTACTTTCCCTTCTGTGAAAAAAAACGCGCTTTTTTACGAGACGCGAACAATTCTATCGCACTATATTTTCCATAAACACGCATAATGCGGTTTTTCGCAATTGAAAAATCCGCTAGATGGCATTAGGTGAATTTTGCCATTACATATGTCAAAATTCACTAATGACATAGCAGTTAGACCTCTCGCCTACGTATTGCCATCGAGCGGATTTTTCAATCGCTAACACCTTTTTAGGGTTCCGTAGCCAAAATGGCAAAAAAACGGAACCCTTATAGATTCGTCATGTCTGTCTGTCTGTCTGTCTGTCTGTCTGTCTGTCCGCCAGTCTGTCACAGCCACTTTTTTCCGAAACTATAAGTATTATACTATTGAAACTTGGTGAGAAGATGTATTCTGTGAACCGCAATAAGGTTTTCACACGAAAATAGAAAAAAAAAATAAAAAAATGGGGGGTCCCCATAGTTAGAACTTAAACTGAAAATATTTTTTTTCATTGAACATATACGTGTGGGGTATCTATGGATAGGTCTTTAAAAATTATATTGAGGTTTCTAAGCTCAGTTTTTTCTTAAGTGAATACTTTGCGTGACAGACTCTTCCAAAGTGGAAAAAAGTGTGTCCCCCCCCCCCTCTAACTTCTAAAATAAGAGGATGATAAATCTGAAATAAATATATAATGTACATTACCATAAAAACTACCAACGAAAATTGGTTCGAACGAAATCTATTCAGTAGTTTTTTTAATACGTCAAAAATAGAATTTGTACGGAACCCTCAGTGCGGGAGTCCGACTCGCACTTGGCCAATTTTTTTCGGACTGACTTCGTTGGCGGTCGGTTGAAGGCTACCTCTACAGCTTAACCCCCGGTTGTGGGAACGGAAGGCTCACACCACACGCTAACACCCTCATTGAACGTATCCTCCACCTGTTCCAGACTGCGCGACGAGTTGTACGTGCAGCTGTGCCGGCAGACGACGGAGAACCCGCTGCGCGACTCGCTGCTGCGCGGCTGGGAGCTGCTGGCGGTGTGTCTCGCCTTCGTGCCGCCCTCGCCCGCCTTCCAGCCCGCGCTCACCAACTACGTCAACAGGCATCGCGACCCGGCCTTCGCTGATGCCTTCCCGGAGGTATGTGGTTGACTAGGTAGATCGCGGAAAAGATTCGTGCTGATTAATGTCATTCGGTGCTGGATTTATTTCAAAATAAATTATGAAATGATTACATTAAATAATAAAATAAAAAAAGCGCTTTTATTAAATTATTACAGTTAATCGAAACAAAAGAAGTATTCATTTGACAATGCTAACATGATGTTTTTTATACAAGCTTACGTTTTTGTCATAAAATAAAAGTGAGTGATTTGACCATTCAGTCAAATACTGGATTCCTCCACTTGATCTATGAGGGAACGCCGCAGATGGTTGAGTGGGTATGTTCTATGGAGAGCCCCAGATAACCAGTCAACAAATACGATCAGGGATATCGTACATCTCATGCGACAAAAACGTATGGCGTTACATGGGTTTTGTTCTTCGATGGATGGACTAAGTGGCATCTTATCATATCAGCTAGTGAAACAATATTGATTTCTAGCTTTCCAGCGAGAAACTTATTTATTAGAAAACATTCTTATGTTTCATAAACGACCGAACAAAAATCCATTTTGGTTCGACGACTCACCAACAAATTGTTTTAAATATGTTATTTTTATGCAGGTTGGGAAGTGGCCAATTCACGTCCAAGTTTCTCACTACGCGGGAGTGGCTTGTAAGCGGTTGGAGCGGATCGGTTTCGGTGGAAAGAGACAGCCCAGGAAACCATCTACGGAAGATATTGACCAAGCCAGGGTGAGACATTTAATTATATTCTTTCTGAAAACATACAGGGCTGGCAAATGAAGGTGTTTGCGATTGAAGTATCCGCTGGTTGGCAATACATAGGCGTGAGTTCTAACTGCTATGTCATTGGGGAATTTTGACATATCTGTCAATGTCATGTCAAAATTCAACAATCACATACCAGTAAGACCCTACGCCTACCTACTGCCATCTGGCGGATTTTTTATTTTGCGAAAATCCTCATTATCTAGTTATTTAAAGCCTGCATTTCAGCTATCTATTTTTTAATGAATCGTGGGATGTCTTTTTATTGAGAATATGCCAGAGCTTTACTTAAATTATCCAAGTTGACACTGAAAAAAATTGCTTACAAATAAGAAAATCACTTTAACTTTCTACTAGCGATGGCACGTTATTGCTTAATAAGTAATAACTTTCAATAATCTTTTTATTATGTTTATTCGTCCACAGATCCAGATCTTCCGTCAGTCAATGTTCGGCAACACGCTTGGCGAGGTGATGGCGCTGCAGAAAGAGCGGTTCCCGAACAGACAGCTTCCGTGGGTACAGGTGGGTACAATTTAGTATAGGATCATTTATGTGCGAATCCGGGCGGGTTATTGAAGTGCCGGATCGCTAAAATTGTAGATCCGCGGATACGGATACGGATATCCGCAACATCACTAGTTATCTGATCCCGAAAAACTCCATGAGCATCAAGTGACACCGTTTGCGTATGTATACCTGACCAACTGCACGCAACTAATGGAGTTTTCGGGGCGAGGGCCAACAGGTACGGACCTGTTGGTCCGCGGGGGTGAGAGTCGCCTGACGAACGAACACGCAACCGGATGTATCTGCTTAGGCCTCCGCGTTCTGCAATAACCACATTATGACCGATGACACTCTTAAAAACGACATCTACCTATCTGGCCAAGTTACGTGTCGACATCTGTTGCTATGTATAATATGTATGTATTTACAAAAAAAAAGTATATAAGTAATGTTTATCCGTTGTCTAGCACCCATAGCAAAAGTAATGCTTAGTTTAGGCTAGTTGGCGCTGTGTGAATAATGCCCAGAGATATTTATTTATTTATTATAACATCTTTTCCAAATTTTTGTTTATTTGTCTGTGTTCTTTTTATTGTTTCATCTACGGTTAACGTATGTTATTCTTGCCCCCAGGTGGCGCTGTCGCAGCAGGTGCTGGCACTGAACGGGCGCGAGACGGAGGGCATCTTCCGCGTGTCCGCCGACGTCGACGAGGTCATGGCGCTCAAGGCGAAGATCGACAACTGGGAGCTGCCTGATGCTTCCACGTTGACCGGTAAGTGAGCCGTGGGGTTGTCCTAACTAGCTAGGTTTAGCCATGTAAGTCTAATTGGAGTAGAATTTGATAATTTCAAGTCGATGTCAAGTATTAATTCAAATTCAATTCAAATTCCTATTTGCAATATAGATAATAATTGTCGGTGGAGATAGGAGGCTATGGCTCCCTACGATGTGAAAAGCAAAAAACTACGTTGTTAAAAACTCTACCATATTTGTACATAATACCCTCCTTGGTAGTGAAACTCCTCTATTCCTTGGTAAGTTCCTACCCTTACTTGTTCTTGTTTGTCTTTGTCAAATAACAATGTAATGTTACCAACAGACGCGCACGCCCCCGCCAGCCTGCTGAAGCTGTGGTACCGCGAGCTGTACGAGCCGCTGATCCCGGACGCGCTGTACGCCGCGTGCGTGGCGGCGGGCGGCGACGTGCAGGCCTGCACCCGCGCCTTGCAACGCCTGCCGCCGCTCAACCGTCTGGTGAGACAAACAAACACATGCCTTCATCTGTCTACCTGTGTTATGGTCCCTCTACACGTTCGTCACAGATTCGTCTGCAGACGTAGGCAGACGCATCTGCCGATGAATCTCTGCGAGCCGTCCACACGTCTGTATGTCAATCAGTCTGTGATGGTATTTTTCTTATCAGACGGACGCGTCTGCCGACAACAATTACCTACAGAGGAGCAAATCACCCCCTCTTCACGTCGGCGGATGCGTCCGCATATGTCAACTGCGGATGATTCTTTCTACGTTTAGAGGGACCATTAGATATTGAAGGCAGATGCAGATCCGACTCGAAGGGCCAAATTATTCATATTGGTCCTTCGAGCCAGATCGGTGCAAATATTACATTCTAATAACTTCTTAACTTAAAATCTAGGGCGAATGAAAATAATACATTCTCGTTTCGTTCGACAGGTACTCACTTATCTAATAAGCTTCCTCCAGCAGTTCACCGCGCCCGAAGTGGTGAGTCAGACCAAAATGGACTCCGCCAACTTGGCGATGGTGTTCGCGCCGAACTGCCTCCGCTGTACTTCCCAGGACCCTCGAGTTATTCTAGAGAACGCTCGCAAGGAGATGACCTTCCTAAAAACCCTTATATCCAACCTGGATACGTCCCACGTCCGGGATCTTGTGTGACCGTTGAACCTCAGCTATTGCAACAACAATGTCACTGAGAGGATGACCGAGTTCTGAGGAATTGACATGCTGAAAGAGAGCTTACTTGAAGGTAAAGCCTCGAGCATGGAGCGACGGCAGGTTTAACTACTCTATTAGCTAAATTTATACTATTTTAGACTTTACTACGATGATATAAGAACCAAATTAATACTCAATTGAGGCTGACTGTTTATGAAATTATGAAATATTTCCCTTGCATTTCTCATTCACGCCATATCTATCATAAAAATATTTCTATTGGACACAAGGTCGTCTTATTAGATTTCAATGGCGAGAGTGAGTAACTTAGGTGTCGACCTGCCGTCGCCTGATTTCCTTGCGAATCGCGCTCCGACGTTGTTGAAGTCCTATAGTTGTGTGTTTATCAAATGGATCACGAAATCCAAACTTCCAAATTTCGGGACGCTCCAAGAGTTTGGCTAAAGTAGAAGCCCTAGTAGCCATTTCGAGTCTCAAAGCGTGTTCTTATCAAGGCTTTAGCCTCTATATCATAACTGAAGTGGATCGTACGCCGCTCCGAGCTGATATTATTCAAAATCTAGTCTGGTTTCCATTCCCTTTACTATGGACGGCCAACCAGTTGTGCGGCGTAAGACCTCACTTTCCCTCCCTCGAATTGAATTTGACATTCTTGTATATTTTTTGTATTTTTGTACGCTATATGATAATTTTATTTGGTTGTATCCAAAGATATTTAAAGAGATGTGATTTTAATTATATTAGACTTGAGCTTTACAAAAGTGTACGTGCAATGTGTTTTTGGCGTATTTGTTATTGGATGATTGCGTGTTTGTTAATATTAGTTACTGCTGTGTAAGAGTGCTTTTATTTAGCTGAAAGATATTATTTTTATCTGTAGTAGTAAAGAGGCGCGATGCATACTTCTTTGATACTCCATTCCTTTTTATAAGGTCAATTTTTACTCGTAAGTCGTAATGATTTGTTTTCACAATAATAAGTGCATTTATTTTGTCACAATTGTATATTGCAACGATTTGTGGTCACAATATTAGATTAAATTATTACATTTATTTTTGTATGCGATCTGACTATTATGAATCTAATGTCGAGGAGTCCAATGAATTTATCATAAATCTGTAGCTGATAAGTGATTACAAAAATTGCATTTAAGTGTGTTTATATGGATTTCTGACGCTTTCCGATGATTCCTTAAAAAACTTCATATACGTTGAATGTGATAATAGAAGCACACGAGGTCAAAACATGTATTTAACATTTTATCCTTTATCCGCTATTTTTTTTGTTGATCGCCTTTTCCTCTGATTCATAACTGAGGTAATAAAACTGAATGAAACTACATTTAGCAAATCACCGCCGAGAGAAAGTAATCATATAGAGCAATCATTTTCGTTTAAAATTAATGAAATATTATATTGAGTAGAATATAAAATTTATTAAAGATACATAAATCTTAAATGGGATATAAGAACTATAATTCTACATTGTGTAGTTTAGAAGTGTTATTATTCAAAAGAAGTACTGAATCATGAATAACTTGACTCTATTCCGATTACGCAGTTTAAGTGTCGGTTGTAAAAGTATTCGCTAGATGAGATAATCTTAAGGATAAAATAAATGTTACATTATTGGTTCTTGCATAAGCAATAATCATGTTTGATTACAGTCTGCGTCGTTAATTGACAAGTCCTTTGAAGCATTCAGCATTCTATGTATGTAGATGTCATGAATATTCGATTACCAAAGGCACGTGCGGACATAGATGATATCTAATATCGAATTCCTGTCTCACCTTCGAACATGGAGACATAGTTGGATCCACATGTGTTCATTGTGGCGTTGTGATTTACATTTAAACCTTAACTCGTGTTAAATAAACTTTTATGATGGCCGATGGCTTCAGACGTGTTAATATTTAAATCAGTAGTTAAACAGTAGTGGCATCATAAATTGAACCTTACTCCTTCGTCACATAGTCTATATTAAAATGCATTGCTGGATAGCTAAAGTTAACTTTTACTGTCCGTGATAATGAAAATTATAGTGGTAATTTAAGGATGGAATGTTAAAAACGTGTTCAAGTAACCTGATATACCTACTATAAACCTGGACTCCACGTTAAAAATACTTTCGCACATCACAGGCATAAGTATGAAACTATTAGGTTTATTTTTAGATTTATCAACAATGTTTATTATTATTGGATTAGTGACTTCTTTCATAAATCTTTTTCTACTTTTATGACACGGATCCATTCCATATAATCGATTGACCGAAGGATCCTTATTTCACAACGACGGCCTTCGAAATAATAACTTCACTCATGCTTATAAAATACTTGAATTATATCACTAAAGTTACTATTATAGAATAGGTAAAGTAAAAACAGCTTTAAAAGTTAGACAAGCTTCGAAACGAGATCTAGTGAAATTATATTAAAGAAATTTATCATCACTTAATTTGTTGCTACTTTTAATCGAGAAAACGATTATGATACGCAAGTTGCTAAAATAGTGATAAGAAGTCATGAGTTATTTTTGCGGTGGTTGTGGACCGATTCACGAGAATCACTGTTTGTTGACGATGATATTATAATATACCTGTTTGTACGAACATAATATACAAATGGATACGTATGTATAATATGTAGCTAGTTTTTCAACAGAGTTCCGTAGGAGTATGCAAGTGAATGGATTTTGTAATGTTACGCGGATTCCATGCTAAGCTGTGAAATAAAAAGCAATATGTATTGATAAAGATATTTATAATGCTTTCTCTCATAACGTAAGTTGTAACCAGCAATGATCATCTGGACCTATGTGTAGTTTGCAATCTGTGATACGCAGATTTTGTTATATTTTCACTATATCCGATAATATACATTTTTCATTAGTAATTAACTACTAATCCTAATAAAACATATTTACCGCCCTAAAGAGCCATTTCATATTTTCTATAGATTATATAAACTAATAATCTCACTAACGTTTTTCACAACAAAATTATTTGTTTATTTCGATGTCTTATATTAATTAAAACAATATTTGAACCGCCTGAGTAGTCAGTCACAAATATCAAAATGGTATTTCATTTTCTATTTAAACTACAGGTATTTGTTGACCTTTATAACATAGATAATAATTTTATTGCGATTAAAGTATGTATTTGCAGATTGCTAATAGTGACTATCCTAATAGAATTTGTTTTGAATGAAATGGTGCATTACAATATTTTTTGACTGTAATGTGTAATTTGAATGACAAAGCCAAATTCATAAATTTTTAAGTTATTTGTGAACAGCCTATCCATTTGCAGCTAAAATTTTCTTTTGTAATAAATAATCATTTCTTAGATTGTACGCATTTCAATGAAGTAATTTCCTTTGAAATTTTGAAATATAAATGTTCCGATGACATTTAATAAATGAACTTAAATGTATATGAAGCTCCATCATTATGTTTGTGCATAATCCGAATATATTCTTTAAATTATTTGTTTAAAGATGTCAAACATTTTGGAGAATAAGTGAATATCATTGTTTTTTTGTTCACGGAGTTTTTTACTACTGGTCAACCTTAATTTACATAATGGGTGTCGAGAACGAAGTTGGCTAGTTCATTTTGAGCTTAGGCTTTGTTTTGGGGTCTAAGCCTGGTTAGCTTACGGTTTTTGCAGATTGCACCGAAGGGGGTTTTATCAATTATGGTGTTAAAGAGGTGAAATTGAAATCGCCTGAATTTGATAACAAATAATACAGAAGAATTAATATACAAAATCTGTTCGGACGATGCACAACCATAGTGTCTGTATTCAACAGTTACCTGTATTATTCATTTACCGGTAACTGATGAAACTTTTATATTCATAAGTAGTACAGACAGGGGATGAAATTATCATACCGCTACCGCTTTCAGACGTCCCCTGCTGGGTGAAGCAGCCTTAATAAGACCAGGAAAGGCTTAGATGAAAACGATATTTTATTTGGTGTTCTCCCGTGTTTTACAACTTTGAATATTTTAATATTTTCATCGAGTATGAAAGCATTATTTTTGAAGTATCTGATACCCGTTACCGCATTGCTGACGTTACCGAGCGAACCTCTTTTATGAATAGTGCCATAAAACAATTTGTGAACCTGATTTTTTTTTCTCAAATTTTGATATTACCCTAGTTAAGATTTTATGTTGATAAGCCACTCTGAATCGGTTAGTTTGACCAAGAAATGTTTGTATGACGAGTAATTTAATTATAATAGTTTAACCCATGCTCTCTTTTCCCTAGCGTATTTAGAAAGCGTCTCGAAGCACAATTTTTCTTGTGTAAATTAATAATTAGCTATTTATCCAAATGTAAAGCGTGCACCTACATTACTATTATGGCTGCGTTACTATTATATTATATTATACTATACGGTAGTATACTGAAGTGCTTGTAATTGTAATTCCAGATTATGTAAAGTTGTATAGTGCTTATAAATAAATATAAAATTATTTCATCAACATCAAAGTCCTTTTGTATATAATATGGCTATTTTTCTTTGTTATTCATGACAATATAATGCCTATGATGTTCATAATGTAGGATATCATTGTAAATGTGAATGTTCAGGAGAAATAAAAACTTATTATCCGGTGGATAACTGCGAATACCAAAGTTTTGTTTTATTTTTACAAGAAAACCCATCTTTCAAGTTGTGTTAAACGTTTTTTGTTCTCCATGGAATATACAATGTATTATCACTTAGCAATTGGTGTGTTAGTCTTATTATTAGTATTAATTACTTATTTTATATTGAAAATACCACGTTAAACCTGTACGACAGGAATCATGTTGTTCAAATTGTATGTATGTAACGAAGTTTTTGCTGCAATATTATTGTCAAGGCCCCCAAGGTAAGTTTAGGCAGCCGGTTTTTACTAAGTGATCTACATCTAAACTTTTGTACTAATACTCATATTAAAAGGAGGAAAGATTTGTATTTTTGTAAGTAACAATTCAAATCATAAAGGACTGGACTATTATCAAAAATATTGTGCATAAGAAAGCTACAGCTTATCAATGCGTAACATAGGCTTTATTTAGTTCTAGTTTTTTTTACTAATTATACCTACCCGTGCGAAGCCGGGACGGGTAGTAGAATAGCTGGTAGAATATAAACAGTTGACGGCGCGAGCATATGCCATTCCGCAAAAGACCCTCCCCGTAGCGTTTATCCCATTACGGTGCAGGATCCACTTAGACCATGATCCTGGATTGGGCGAGTCTGTTTATTATAGTGAAGCGACTGCCAACAGACCTTCGTAACCCTTAAGAGGGAACCAGGCAGATTGGATCATGGTTACACATTCAGATCTAACTAAACTTAAGTTAGAAACTGCCTGGATGTGCAGGTTTCCTCACGGTGTTTTGCCATTCCACAAACATCTGCCATGATATAGTTAAGATAATTGGTCTTAAAAGTATGTCGTGTATGCGGAAGTGAGAACTGCGAAGTCAGAACTTTGCCATGGCGGAAGTTCTTGTCAGTTACGACATAATTTTTAATAGGAGGCATCTATTATTATGCCTTATAATACTCATAATAAGTAATACCATAAGAACTAAGTTTAACGAAAAAGGAAGTTACTGAATTTGCAGTAGGAAAATGACATTCGGACGGGTATCTAATTATTAGTGACCTAGTAGCAATTACACTATTGGGACTAGTGCGATCAGATGAATTTCAGTTTCTGGCGCCAAATCTATACTTATAATAAATCTGTAGAGAGGTCAATTCTGTACATTAAATATATTTTCAAAATAACTATCAGGGGTTGATTTGTGATCGATACTGATGCCAAAAATGCAATCAGTAAAATTTTTGTCTGTCTGTCTGTCTGTCTGTCTGTCTGTCTGTCTGTCTGTATGTTCCTTATAGAAACAAAAACTACTGGACGGATTTTGACGAAACTTGGTACAATTATTCTTCATACTCCTGGGCATATTATAGGATACTTTTCATCACGCTACAATCAACAGGAGCAGCGTAGTGAAGGGAAATGTGGGGAAAACGGGAGAATTTACTCCATTTCTTAAGCTTCAGTCGCGTGTCCAGCCGTAATGGTTAAAGTCACATAGAAATCATGTATGACGGAAATATTCTACATAAAATTGCCTAAAAAATATCCCCCAACAGCATTTGTCTATCTTTTATGGTTGACTCATAATAACACGTGTAACTCATGATCCAAATTGGTTTGAACGCGCTAAGCTCAGGAACTACTGGTTCGAATTGGCAAAATATTTTGTGTTGGACAGTCCATTTACAATTTGTCGAGGTAGGGTTTAAGTTATCTATAGTAACACTGTGTGCGAAAACCGTAACACACGCGGACGGAGTCGCTGGCGGCCGCTAGTCTTTATAATAAAATCATAGCCCCTGAGTACATTCCATATTACCCGACAGATTTCGTCCTGTCAAAAGAAATTGTAATCTGGCAGGGCTGTTTTTAGGGTTTTCCCGGCAATAATTAGATTTTTTCTCGCTGTAAAAACCATCTTTGGACTTCAAAGAACATTTTAAAAGAAGATTTGGCAAAATTGGTCCGGGCATTGTTGAGTTATACGCTTACCAACACATTGTGCGATTCATTTTTATATTAAAGACTAGCGGCCGCCCGCGACTTCGTCCGTGTGGATTTCGATTTCCAATAGCCTAAAACCTTCCTCGTCAAATGGACTATCCAACACAAAAATAATTTTTCAAATCGGTCCAGTAGTTCCTGTGATTAGCGCGTTCAAACAAACAAACAAACAAACTCTTCAGCTTTATATATTACTATAGATAAGAGAGAAGGAGTATATAATGTAGCTGGGCTACAGTTAGCATCAGATAGATAGTGACAATCAGGGAACCTAAAAAAATAGACGCAACCAAATATAGTAATTATTATTGGTACTTCACTATCTATCGCACGGTGACTGGACATATGTACCTCAGGTGCTTATATTTTTTTATTCTTATATGTAAAATGGCTTTTACGGCTCAACTTTTAGGACCGTAGGTATGTAGAATTATGCAATAATCAATTAGATATTACAAGAAAAGGGCCTTTGACCTTGCTATTAACCTGCAGATCAAAGCAACTCACGCACATTTTTGTTTCTCTCGCCGCTTATTAATGACGGTTTATGCAAATGCCTGCGGTACCTGTTAACCTGTTATGACTCTGGTTTCCCCGTATATTTTTTTGCTTTAATTTGTATAAGAAATTGTTTTTGACGCTTTTTTTGCTCTTCGTAAACTGTCAAATTACATTTACGTAAGTTATCAGTCCAGTAATGATAAAGAATTTACGCTCAGTAATAGTATTTTAACGTATTTTGCAACGGTCAAACTTTGTCTATAGTCCAGGAATTTTAGATTTTATCTGCGGAATAATTCCTAGTGAGCTGAATTTTTGTATACACCTTTATTATGATATTGTTATGATGATGTGAAAAATCGACATTGATATCGTGCCGGCTTAAAAAGTTATAGGGGTCCAAACGTCACGAAAATCAGTTTTTCGCAAATATCTCGCGATCTATTGCTCAGAGATCAATAATGGTTTCATGAAAGTTGTTCGTCGTAAAATTGTCTACAAAAAAAGTCTCTTGCAATTTTCTGTAGAATTAACCGTTTTTGAAAAAGAGACTAGAACGCACTCACATATGGTAGGTATTGTATGCCGTACGCCGCATACCAAGGCATAAACCCTATTGTTTGTTTTTTTCCCTTTTTTGTTTGTGTGTTTTTTGTTAGTATGATGAACTACATATAGAAATATAAAGGACTTGTAATACTAGTACAGTCAGGAAAATAGGAATATCAACTATAAAAAACTAAGTGGTAATTTTTTTTGTCACTTTATAACTTAAGAACGGGCTCACCGATCCAAACCAAATTTTCAGGGTTTGTACAGACCATTTAGTAGATGTTTTATGTGAAGTTTGAACAAAATCGGTCGTTCACTTTATACGTAGCGAAGCACGTACCGGGCCGCTAGTAAGGATATAGATATGCAATGTGAATTTTAGCAATTTTGATCCACGATCTGCGAAAAAAACCCTAGTGGGCTGAATTTTTGTATACGCCTTTATTATGATATTGTAATGAAGATGTGAAAAATCGACATTGATATCGTGCCGGCTAAAAAAGTTATAGGGGTCCAAACGTCACTGGACATAGCATATCTATATCATTAAAATAATAAATAAATGTATTTTTTAAATAGATTTTAGAGTAAAAGTAGTGAAACTATTATAAAGAAATCCTTTTCCTAAATTCACATGCAAAATTTTTTTTGAATCCCGGTAAATTTCATAGATTCTCTAAGCATTAAATATACAGAAAATAGAAAATTTTGGTGCTTGATAAAAAAAAACCACCATGTTGTCTTACCTACATACGCAATAGTATGCTAAAAAGCCATGTTGATTTAGTGTTTTGAGGGTGTTGTCTCTACTCGGGGTCTATTCATCTAATAAATGTTGAGCTGTAATGTAATATGTATATTGTTGAGCTTCTTTGTACGGGATGGTGGTATACAAAAGAATGCAGTTACTATAGCAAGGCTGAACTATGATAAACGCGACATGGCATACACCAAGTTCCTATGTAATTGTCAAAGTAGGAACAAATTACTTATGGCGACCAGGCGCGTTCTAAACACTAAATAATCGTTCGTGGAAGTCTAGTGGTCAGCTAATTGCTATACACATAAAGAGTTTAAATTATAGTTCTACTGTTTATGGTACAATTACACAGTCATGGTAAATATTTGCATTGACTGATCGAGAGCAGGCACTATTTATATGTTATATAAATATAGGTAATAAAAAGAAGCCCTCGACATTTATAAAATTTTCGCATGCTTCAGCTTGGAGCTTATTCAATAACATCAGACAAATAAACATCAAAATTATATGTTTATTTTTTAATACCTACGCTATCATTGAGCGTAGGGTCTCACATCATTTATAGGAGCTAGTATACTCGTATGTATACTAGTACCAAATGGTTGAAAATGTTTCAGAACATTCAAATTCTTTAAGTTTTCGAATGCAGTGTGGCATCGGCGGTCTAGCGCGTAATGCCCGTGCGAAAAAATCCCTGGTCAGAGTTATGAGTTATGAGTTTATGCGTAACTGGATTAAATAAATAATAAATAATAATAAATATCTCTGGACATTTTTCACACAGCGCCATCTAGCCCAAAACTAAGCATTAGCTTGTACTATGGGTGCCAGACAACGGATAAACATTACTTATATACTTTTTTTTTTTGTAAATACATACATATTATACATAGAAACACCCAGACAGATACAAACAGATATGTTCATGCACACAAATGTTTGTACCGTGCGGGGATCGAACCCGCGACCTTTGGTGTAATAGCCGACTTCTCGAACATTGCACCAAACGGCTCGTCCAGTTACTCTAAAGTGCAGTTTTCCTCTTCCGACAAAACCTGCTAGAAACGCGATACCCATAAATCTAGAAGCTGTTGCAAAGGTAAACATTCTGTGTTTGACTGCATTCAAAATAAATAATGGAAATCTTATTTTTGAATTTATACTTTAATACATTAAATAATAAGCGCATATAATCATCCTTCAGCTACTGTTACGCTTTTATCACAATTTACAGAAAATCGATACTAAAAAAGCATTGATTTGCCGATACTTACATGTAACGTCTTTATTTAACACTATTTCACACTGCTGGTGAGTAAGGTCACCAGAGCTCAGTTGGAGAGGGTATAGGGTCTTATAAGCAGGCAACGCATCAGTGACCCTCGTGCGGTTGTTTATGTCTATGGGCAGCGGTAAACACTTACCATCAGGTGACCCTCTTGTTTGTTTGCCTCCCAATAACATAAGAAGAAAACAAGATTGATTATCATAACACAAGAGTACCTAACGTGCGACATGTATTTTTCTGTTAAGAAAAGATACTGCCCAAGTTTTACCCTGAGGTGAAGGTCAAATTCAGTGACAGCAAGTTCTGACATCACCATTATGAAATGCAAAAAAAAAATGTCAAACCATTACTTTTTTACCATTGAGTTTATTAATTATGGTTTTTACGCTTTGATAAAGATGCGTAGGCGCGTAGGCGTATTTTTTTCTGAGTGTTTCTTGTTTTATCTATACATATAACTTCTCTTTTATGAAAGAACTATCTTATTATTTAAGAGGTTTTGTTTTGGAATTTGCTTGTGGTTTTATTCCTCGATGAAAGTGCTTAGTTCATTCCCCATCCTAAGAATTTCAAAATTTAATTATTTACGTAGGTACCTACGTTTAATTATTTATTTCTAAGTAGATAATGGGTAAAGCTTTTCAAGCTCTTCTTATTGGTTCAAGCAAGCATCTGAAAACTTGCTGCTTATGTACAAACTAATGGTCATTCAAATTAGCATTTCGACGTGTGTTTTCTGCTTTCAAAATTTATAACTACAATCGATTTGATCGATTGTGAGCTATAAAACCGTCGTAGTTAAAAATCCAATTCGCCGGCCGATTAATACGTAATACGTTCTATTAGTTCGTTTTAAGATAAGTTTTGACGTCAAATGGAAGTCCCGAAATGTTTGGCAACTACGATCGTTTTTTTAAAAGCATAAGACTATTAGGGTAAGTTCGCCTTAGTCGTAGGTACCAGTTCAAGGAAAATAGCTATAATTTCTATTGTAATATAAATAAAAGAAAAATCTTTGCATATATAAATTCTTCATTTATAAACGAATCAACAAAGACTAATAGACATATAAAAATATTTTAATAAAATGTTTTTTACAGGTTTTACGAAAACCTTCCTTCGGTACGACTTAGGCAACCGGTTGCCTTAATCGTACCACCCATGACCTAAGTCGTACTTAGAGTAAACATATATTTTTCCAACTAGAATTCTTAGGACACTAAGCTACGAAATCAATTTCAGTCTTACTTATAATAATAATAATAAAACGTTAGTTTCATTACGTAATAATTACAAAATAAAACTATCATCTTTTTTAAATGCATATATCACAAATGTAATTTTTAGTTTTAATTTCGAGATCTGCACATAAGTCATGTACCCATCCTTTGCATTTAATACATTGGGTCATATTTTCTTTGCGATCTTCATTGCATAGTTTGCACAACCAATTTTCTTTATCGTCTAGTTTCTTATCTTTGTTAGATTTCCTCTCTATCTTTCTTTTTTTATTAGTTCCTTTTTCTTTCTTAATATTTTTTAAATTTAATATAGGTCTAGGAGTTATAAATTTTCTTTGCCATATTGATCACCTAAAAGAAAACATTGAAATTAGCAAAAAATATCTCTGTGACACCTAAGTCGTACCGGTACGAATTACGAAGTTTATGCAGGTACGAGTTAGGCAGCGGGGTGTACAAAGTTAAAAACCAAAATTAATAACATAACCTAGAAACCGTTTACCGTTTAACCTAGCTCATATCAACCAGAAAACCCTATAAAAACAGACATGAATCAAAAAAATATTCGTTTCAAGGTTTCAACACAATCTTTTGAGAAATTGCTTATGAATGACGTAAACATATTAGTGAAAACTATGCAAAAAACTTACTTTTTCATTATTTTTTGATCTCGAATTCCGGCAAGCCACCCCGTGTTGCTGTTTACCCGTGGTACTGAGTAGAACCATATTGCACCGCTAGATGTCACCTTTTCATGACGGGTACGCAGATATCGACATGGTACGACTTAAGCGCTGGTACGACTAAAGGTACTTTACCCTACTAATGTTATTTGTTAATAATATAATAATTAGCAATGTAAGAATTGGGTACGGGTCACTGGAAGACTTCTATTCATTCATTTTTGATCTGTGTTGATCAGAAGTTGGTCGTCGTAGATCATGCCCTGCGGGCTTGCGTGCATTCTACGTTGTGAGTTGGGCGGTCTAAAGAAGAGGAATATCATCCCCTCGTTAAATTATAGCTCAAAGCCTACCTCGCTACATGGACTATCCAACACAAAATTATTTTCACAATTCGCACCAGTAGTTGCTGAAACCAGCGCGTTCAAAAAAAATACAAACAATTCTCGACTCTTCAGTTTTTTTTATATAGAGTAGAGAAGAAGAGATGCAATTCCACTGTTAGTTCTGATATGTGTAACACGTATAGTTAAGCTCCTTAACAAGGTGTCAGATCAGTATATGTGATGTAATGAGATATTTGCTTATTTAATTACACAGATGAAAGCCTTATCTTAAGATGCCATAATCTTGAATCCAATGTTAAAATGCCAACGTCTTGTAATTCTAATCGTTGATCATAAGTCAAAATCAGTATTTTTAAGATACTTATTTTTCAACTTTCGCAACCGAAAACGTTCGTATGTATAGTTGTGTCATTTTAAACCAATGGTTATGTAACTATTAACTTGTACTTTGGGTACCTAACTGTCAGTCTTTGGCTTGTTATAAACTGATATTGAAAATTATAACTGGTGTAATGGACAAGATGTTGATTATTACACTAAAAGTTTGTAGGTCCCATTCCTACACATGACAAACATTTGTGTGCATGAACAAACACGTCTGTTTGTTCTGGTCTGGGCGTTAAATGTATCTATTGAAATATATTTGCAAATTAAAGGTATTCAAGATTGCCTATCCATTCCCTAGCATTCATATGACAAGCTTCGAGCTTATACTTATAGTTTGGGGATGCGCAATTATTGTGTTAGTCCAAGGATTAAATTTATTACTAGTTTTATAACATGGGAATATTTAATCGGGATAAACAAGTATCTTATCGCCTTAGCACATACTCTGTCTGTAATACGTAATTTCATCAAAATCTATTCAGTAGTTTCAGCGTGATTGATGGAAAAACATCCAAGGAAACAAAATTTCACATTTATAATGTGTTGTGACTTTTGTCGAAATAAAATGATTCTATTCTATTCTAATAAGCATGATGACAGGGGCACAGATCAAGCAAAAAATTACAATGGTTGCCGTGAGTATAGTAATGTTTAAGAATATCCTAACCATTAGGTATTCATTAACAAGTCATTCAGTCATCATCATTATATATATTTTTGGGTTAAAGGGTAAACTTCCAAAAGGTTGTTATTTTTGTACGATTGTGGAAACGTATTAGTCACATTAAAATTAAAATTAATGGTTATGGTAAAGTAGAAGGCTCGCTGTACCAAATGTTGCGATTCTTCTGCTGAGGAAAGTGTGCCTTTAGTATGAATTATCCGATTTGTTTTGAAGGAAGGGTTTGTATGGACAAACTTATGTCGTTGTATTAATTTGTATTATGCAAAAATAATGATAACATTAATTTGTATTATGCAACGCTTATATTTAGGTAACGTTTTATCTCAGAGTATTTGACTTTTACAATATACTGAAATTTTAAATTAATTTTAAATTTGAGCAAGTTGTAACACTTAGTTTGATGCGCTTGCGACCTTTCCCTTCAGTAATTTCGCTCATGTTGCCTTAAAAAATGTATTTACTTGCGACAAAATACGTTACTATATTATTAAGACAACACTTGATTATGCTTGACTGTAGCACTTAATTGTGATCAGTATCTGTGTCTTAATCGTGTACTTTTATTGTGTTGAGAAGATTATGCCCCGCGGTTAGGCAATCTTGGATATTGTTTGTTAAGGTAGTCTAGCGTAAGAATAAACTAGGCTGAAATTAAGCGTCCTAAGTTCGGCGGCAATGCCTTTTCTATACAAAATCTTCCATTTATAATATGTACTTACCTACATTACAGGCGTTGTCACGCCGAACATCGGTCGCGTTATTTCCGCCTAGTGTGTATATTAAGATTAGTAATCTGTCACCTCTTGATCCCCATTGGAATTATCTAGTATTGTTTCGAAAAATTGTGATTATGTACTTGTAGCCTTTCTGAATTAATTAAGTATAATGTATTAAGTAAATGATGTCATCCGCTAATGGATCTTGAAAATTAAGGATACTGTTGTTAGGTATTGGACTGGGTCGTACAGTCAAATCAATATCCTTAGAAAACTTAACAGGTTTCTATAATTTAATTCAAAAAGCTTCTTGTGGCAAAATCTTTGAGTTGTTAGAAAGTTCAGTTCTTGTTTTTTCAAGGTTCCAAGCATAATTATTATTACAGAAAAATGAGTCGAATTTTGAGTAGGAATTAGGAAAAAAATACCTATTCGAAAAAGAATATGAGGGTAAAATTGCGGATTCCACTTCAAGGTTGCCTCACACACGAGATTGTAATTATTATGTATCACAATTTTAACACTGGCTTCATATTATTTCCCGCTCTACACAGCTATTGCTGTTGTAAAGAAGTGGAACTTCCAAATTACGGCTTGAAAATAACTGTATGAATTCAGTTCGGTTTTTAGAAAACTTTGTAGTTCGTCCTAGAAAAAGTATCAACTACTATATTAAAAAGCGTTAAAATATGAATTCCATTGACGTTAAAAATCCTATAAATTATGTACATTATTTACATTTCGAAAGGAGTCAATCGTTTTTGTATGGAGAGTTCGGCCCACCTAAAACTTTAGCGTTTATTTACGACATGGGTATCAATTTATTCCTTAGAATCTCCAGATTATAGTGGTAACATAACTTTTCCATGTTTTAACCGGAATCGTTAGAAATAAGATGCGAAAATATATATTAACCTCAGAAAAGAATCTGCCATTTTGCTTTGCTGACGTTCAACGCCTGAACCCTAAAGACTTAAACATAAGGGCGATTTTCCATTATGTTTACCTATGTATCTGAAGTATTAGCTATTTATTATTACTAGTGGCCGCCTGCGACTCCGTCCGCGTGGAATTAGGTTTTCGCATACATAGTGTTAAACTAAAGCTAAACTTTTTTAGTTTAAGACTGCCTCGACCAATGGATTATCCAACGCAAAAATATTTTTTCAATTCGAACTAGTAGTTCCAGATAGTAGCGTGTTCAAACAAACAAACAAACTACAGCTTTTTTAATATTATATAGTACTAGCGACCGCCCGCGACTCCGTCCGCGTGGATTTCGATTTCCAATATCCTATGTGTTATTCTGATGTATAAGCTATATTGTGGTAAAGTTTCATTCAAATCCATTCAGTGGTTTTTACGTGAAAGAGTAACAAACATCCATACATCCATATATCCATACATACAAACTTTCGCCTTTATAATAGTAGTAGGATAGTAGGACAATCATTAATGACAGTTGACAGACGGGAGATTCCTGACATTTGTATTCAGAAGTATTCAGTCTAAATCAAAATCAAAATCCGGCAATAGACTAGCACTTGCGTTCCGTTATATGGATTTTTTTGTATTGTTTATCCGATTTATTATATTTCAATAATTAAATGATTAAAAATCACTACCAATCACCGCCTAAGATAAAAGTAGGCATGCAAACTGTTCCAAAAGTAAATTGCGTCTCCTTTATGTTTGATTTCAAGAGTTTTATTTAAATTCTATTGATAAAAACCTTTTTTCTTTCAGTTATCTGAATGTCAGCCATTGTTTACTAATCTTTGGACAGATAGTTCACGGATATAATCAAAATAAGGCTTTTTATTTTGGTTTAATGACTCCGGTTTCGTTTGAAATTCACTTCAATTGCAAAAATCATAAAAAAACATATATTTTTTGGGTCTTTAGGCCTTTCGCACCGCAAGAGATTCGAACCGCGGTGCGAATCGCCCAAGAGCACCTTTTGAATGGGTCGGTTCGAACCACGGTTCGAACCGCGGTGTGAATCGCTCAAGGTTTCTTTTGAAATGGGTCGGTTCGCACCACAGTACAATGCTCCTGTAAGTCCGATTTAAACACGCATAAAAAAGATTTCATAAAAGGGATTTGTGTAAGTACAGAGCAGAAGAAAAGTGGATTGTTAAAAAAAGATAATTACAAAAAAAAATCAACAGTTTTAAATTTAAACATGGCATACGAGTAAAAGAATACTAAAAACTAGGTAATCATGAAAATTCACAAAAAAAATCAACAGTGATATAAAAACTTTTAAACTAAACTCTTAATTTTTCTAATCAATAGTTTGATCGATATTTTCAACTTAAAACTATGTTTATATCATCAGAAGCAAGTGCAAGAGTGCTTCTGATTGGAAGCTTTTAATTGTTTCCAGTTAGTCTATTGTGTACTTAACCGGTAAGCGGTAAGTCCACTTTGAACAAAGGGTCAAAATTTTCCTATATTTTTTGGAATGTGGGCATATTTAAGAGATGTTCACGTGGTAATAAAATTAATTTGATTGGCCTGTTTTTTGTGCTCGTCTGTACTTTATGGGATGTGTGATTGAAATTCATTTAATTTGTCAGAATTTACAAGAAAGCTGCTTTAGTCATTGCGGTTCGAATCGACCCATTTAAAAAATGATTTTGGGCTATTCGCACCGTGGTGCGAAAAGACCCATTCAAAAGAGGCTCTTGGGCGATTCACACCGCGGTTCGAACCGCTTGCGGTGCGAAACGCCTAAAGACCCTATTTTTTTACGTATTTCTCTTTCTCTTAAACGTTACCGATTGTTGGTGGGCCCAAAAAAAACTGTGTCCTTTCTAATAGTACCTATAGTCGTATAGTCCTCATTTTGGATCTTTTGTAAAGTCGCTTAGATGAAAATTAAACAATATAGAATGTTTTGAACATTAGCAGTTTAGCCTCAGTGTTTGACTGCTACGCCCGAGGTCACAGATTCAATATCCGTTTGTGTCAATGGACGACAAAATACGGGTTAGTATTATTATGTTTCCTGTATTGACGATTCATCATTTCCGAACCTTGGTCGGAGATTTGGCAAATCCAGTTATGAATTTTAAACTAGATAACGGATATCAACTCTGGAAAACCTTGTCAAAAAGTTACTTAAAGAAAAAGAAGTGTTGTTATGCTCAGTTGGGAAGGGTATGGGGTTTTAAAGGCAGGCAAAGCATGCTACCCTTGTGCGGATTTTGATGTCCAGGGGCAGCGGTGATGACTTCCCATCAGGTAACCCTCTTGTTCGTCTGCCTCCCTATAACGTAAAAAAAATATATCTCTGTTCAGGAAAATCACCATTTCCTAAGTAGATTAATGTATCTGTTTCATTATTGAAGGTTTATAAGTGCATTTTAGAAGCCTTCATGTATAAGGAATACAAAATATTATATCTTTCTTTCAAGAACATAAAAGCAAGATAGAGTGACCAAGTTCGTCATTAACAATTTTAAAAGCTTGTTTGATTTATAACACATTTCGTCATCACCTAGCCTGGATTTCTAGCTCTGTGACGCACATCCTAGCTGTTAGCATTTCGGCTAAAACCTGATTTGCATGGCCGTTTGAGAAAATTGACCTTGCTCTTGTCAAAATCAGTAAACAAGATTTAAAGTTTTTGGTTTCGGAATTCAGAACACTAATGCGAAATCGTGCAGCAGATCGCATGGAATGGGAGGACGACGGGAATGGCGTGGATGCGGCTCGCACAGAACCGGGATGACTGGCGCACTTTGGGGGAGGCATTGGACGGCAATAGGATTAATTGATAATGCGAAAAGCAATGAATTTATACTTAGACTGAGCCGATGGTCTAATAGTTAATGAACCTCACCAAGAAACCGGAGGGCGAGGTCCCGAATCCCGCTTGTACTCGAGTCGAGTGGAGATATTCTTTGAGGTGTCCCTATCATTCCCTAGCCACCCATTGTTCAAGCTTCAGGCTTATCCAAAAAAATATCCAGCTGGTTGCACGCCCAACTTTGTTTTCAAGCCATCGTCACAATAGTTAAAAAAATATTTTACAATTCCTAGTAGAATTGATCACTTCCATTTGCACATGTATGCATTGCCCGAAAATGTCCGTAAACATATTAAAATTATAATTTGGTGAAATATTTGAATCAAATGCGCATTTAATTAAAGTAGTCACGGGTTTTTGGCACGAAATGAAAGGAAAGGATTATACACACAAACCTGATTATGGATTAACAGTTATTACCTAATTACATAATATTCAAAACTATAAGCAATAAATTGGCACCGCGATAAAATATTGACCTTCAATTCAATGCTTTCAACCGACGTCACCGGTGACGTTTGATACTTACCTGTTCTTCTTCGAAGGAATTATAAAATTTTGATTTATTTCATTCCGATATCGAAATATTTATATTGTTTATCATCATGTAGGCAATAAATTAATATACACTTCAATCAGCCATAGGCACGTGGATTATCCTAACAGGCGGATGTTCGGGCCGGTTTTTGGCATTGGTGGACCTTCATCTAAACACCGAATTTCAATGAACTTGATTAGTTTTAGACACACCCAATTAAACAAAGAGGTTGATAGTGTGATTGGTAGTCGGCTTGCACTACTTTAAAGGAGTAGGTTCAAGTCCTATCCACTACAAACTTACGTAACAGTTAATGGTTATTATGTACCTACTAATTACTCAGCAGATCATTGTCATCATCATCACATTATCATATTATGGACACCAGCCTTCTCTGTGGATGTAGCTTTTTGTTTTTTTTTTGTGAAAGGAAGGCAAACGAACAAGAGGAACTGTTCTCCGCTGCCCATGGACATAAACACAACAACCGTGCTAGGGTCGTAGATGCGTTGCCTGGCGACCTTACTCACCACCAGAAACATCGCATTTCACTGTGGTCTTCTGTTAAGTGGAGGTACCTACTTCCTCAGACGAGCGGCTCATTCGAGTGGAAGGTCCACTAAGCTCTATCTCTCTCCAATAGAGAGATCTGAAATATAAATGGAAATAATACGAGTAACAACAACAAATCGGGTCAAATGTATATTATTTATGTAATGTTAACCGAAATTATAAACATTGTAAGTTGTAAATGAAAATGTAATTCGTAATGGTTTGATTTATGCGCGACGGTCCATAGAAACAAATATGACACAATATATTTTATTATTCATAATACATAATATAAACCTTTATCACCCTATAATCGGAAGAGCTGAGGTAGCGGACCGGTTTTTAACGCAGTCTCATTTGCTTTAATTTCGAATTTGAATAATCAGCATTTGCGAAGATTTTTTTTCTACTAGGATATAGTTTATTCGCTTTAGCCTAATAGATGAATATTAGCTAAAGTGTAAGAAAAGTGTGCACATAGAAAAAACCGGCCAAGAGCGTGTCGGACACGCCTATGAAAGGGTTCCGTAGCTAAAAGATGGCCCGACCGCTTAAGACACCATTTAGTAAGGGCAACTGCATGTCATAAGTTGGTCGAGTTGTATAAAAATAACTATGTATGATACAGAGTTCGCTATAGTTTTCGTTGAAAGTACTTACTTGGAGGTATACAGGACATTTTTTTCAGAATTATTGTAATAGTATTTCAAAAGTCAAAAGTTAAGGGGGGGGGGACGCTCTATTTTTAACTTTGTATTAATATATCTCGAGACTGGGGTGTTTGATCCACATGGTTTCAAGGCAAGTTTTATTGTATTTAAAAATAACTTTTTAACGATACCCCAAACGATGTGGTAAGTCGAATATTTTTTTTCGAATTTACTTTTCGCTGTATGGGAGGGGGTTAAAAATAATTATTTTTCGATTATTTTAAAAACCAATTCTTGAATTATCACTATACATCTCTCCACCAATTTGGCAATCGGTTCAGAAACGGCGGAGAACGAGCCAGGACAGACAGACAGACATGACGAAACTATAAGGGTTCCGTTTTTTGCCATTTGGCTACGGAACCCTAAAAAAGATACTAATATAATAAAGCTGAAGAGTTTGTCTGTTTGAACGTGCTTATCTCAGAAACTTCTGGATCGGACGGAGTCACGGGCGGCCGCTAGTTGTTTAATAATACTCAGATGTGTCCGCCAATATTTTTTGTCTACCTGCGGTCGGAAATTGGTCAGTGTCCTTTAGCCTTGGGCAATATATACCTGACGGTGGTAAATACCCTGATGATTATACATAGGTACTTTAGTATATTTCTTTATATATATTATATCATTAGAAACTTGATTATGTTAGCTAAAGCAATGACGTACTTAAGCTAAAGTACGTCATTGCGCAAAAAATACTGCAAGTATAACGTTCCAAAATGATTGGATGAATTACACGAAAATTCCATTCATATAATAATGACACAGAACAGATTTTTTCTTATATTTACTTATACAAAAATTAAAGAAAATTATTTGGAATTCAACAGCATTCCTTACTTACTTTTATCCATATTTTTTAACAGCAACGCTTCTGTCTTGTTTCCTTCACATCTAATATTAAAATTTTACAACCAGATACATTTAGTACTTAGATTAAAAATTTGTTAAATTTTTTCAATGGGATTCAAAATGGATTCAAACTCATTTATTTATTTATTTATTAAGTACAGCCACATGATACATATTAATAAAAAGCAGTAAAAAGGTACAAATAGAAACAGTTCTGATATGCATCAAAACAACGGCGTACATAGCACTCGTAAATAATTAGGGTACAAACTAATAAACACCACAACGAAACAAATAGGCTGATGGGCAATCATGACTGATCAACTCATGACCAATGAATCAACTCATGACCAATGGTAAACAGTCCAGAGATAGCGAATGTTAATGTTCACCTCTAAACTCGCTATCGAGTCAGTTGCACCACGAACACCTAAAATATTGTGATATAAATAATTTCTCCTCTCACTCACTCTGCTTTCAGGGATCAAATGATACCCATAGGCACTAACCTACCAGGCTACTAACCCTGGCCAAAGAATTTTCTATGCTATACGAGCCCAGCTACTCGACAAGTATTTTTGTCAGTTGGCACCAAATTCTACATATCTATACATAATCTCGCCCCGACGACGCTAAAAAGTAGGTTCATTTTTGACTTTTATTATTTTCTTTAAAATAAAAATAAAAAGGATGTTCTGTTTTACCAACTCTAGGAATGCAAAACTTTTTTCATCTATAGAATTTCCCATAGCCATAGTACAAAAAAAATGAAATTAAAAGTTTTTATCCTTCTTATAAGAGTGTTCGGTCAATAACACTAATATTTTGAGTTTCATTTTGAATAATTTAAGGAAATGAAGAACACACGTTACTTACTCTTATAGGCAGAAATTGCATCTGCATCTGCGAGCTTTGTGATAGAGCACAAAACCGAACAGCACGTTATTGAACAGCACAATCACAATCACATGTTCGCGAAAAACAGCGCGAATTATTTTTTACGCGCTTCAGGTGAACCAACACCACCGCACTAACGCTTATTTGTCTTTTTTTTATATAAGAGGGAGGTAAGCAATTTCGGAGGTCACTTGATGCTAAGATGGTAATCACAGCTGCCTATGGGCACCAACAACTCCACAAGGCAAATGTGTCGCCTTCCTTTAAAATCCCATACTCTTCCCAACTTATCTGGGAGTCCCCACTCACCAGCAGTAACAAAGCACAAAACTTTACATTTAAAAAAAAACATATGTTCGACAACTAATATATTATGAATGGAACGGTTGAAAGCCTGTTGTACCTACTTATGTAGGCAGTTATTAACTGGATCTCCACAGCTTCCTCGTACTACATGATGATGTCGATTCTACTACGCACAGAATTTGCGTGAGACAGCAGGAGAGGGAATATATAACAGGTCATATACGAAACAAGGCGACACGCGCTACAGCCGCGGTGATATAAACATGCTTGTATGATCGAAGGTTGAATACAGATCGGGTCGTTATTTGATTTTTGATATACAAGTAAGGAAGCCATTTGCAAAGATGTTTCTGTGGTTGACGCTTGCGGCGTTGGTGGTGTGGACCATCGTGATCAAGTACCGGAGGAGGAGGATGAACAAGCTAGCCGCGATGATACCGGGAACCGGGAATGAACTCCCGGTCATCGGGATTGCGTATTCCCTCGCCGGGAGCACTGAGGGTGAGTGGTCATTCAATAATGTTAAATACAAAGAAAAAAAAAACATCTGGTCTTAGGCATCAGGCCGGATTCGAACCAGGCACCTTTGGCTATCCGGACGAGCGTATTCGAAATATTAAATAGATCAACAATAATAAGCTTACATGCTTATGTGCTTTAAGAATAAACATACAAAAATATTATGTGGTTGATGTTTAACTTATCTTATGTATCGCTTAATAATGTTTTTTGATTACTGAAATCAGTTTTAAAATAAACGAGTATTTGCAGACTTTGTCAAAATATGACGAACTCTATGTAGTTCTCAAGAATTGTGTATCATCGTCATGAATAGATCATAAAGTAAATGGTAGAAGAAGTGGATGTCAATGAAAATCGATCCTACAAATATTCGCCAAAACAGAATAATGCTATTTAATAACTAACCGTTAACAGACATATTTCGTATTTAATAGGTTACAAGGGCGAAAGTTTTAATAAAACATGTTGTGGCCATATTATACAATTATGTAGATCATTCCATGAAATGGTCGCAGTTCATCTCGTCTTTTTAAGACATCGCAATGCCTTTCATCATATTTTTATTTGCTTATACTTAGCTATTTGGTAAATAAAATTATAAATGTGAAAAAAAAACAAGGTGATTTTAAAGGTTAACAAAACCTACCTTTGGGAATACTCTCATGAGCTGAAAATCGAAAACTCTTTATTTCTGTTAAAACTACTTTTAACCAAGAGCGTCAGACAAAAGTACTTTAGACGAGTTTTAACTGCAACATATTCGTAATTTCGTATCGACATCTCTAATATCGTGTTTCCGACCTATTCAGTTCTTCCTAATAAAAATGTTTGTTTACTTTAACGCGCCGGAAGGATTACTCGTAATCATTCACGTTTTTTCTTTATATCTACCCAAAGTTTAATCCACGCTTGCCTAAATACTTAGTATAAGTTAAATAAGTAATTATCTGACAACGACACATACATTAGAGCCCTTTTCCCTCTACGTCTGACCAGTGCTTATGATGAAGTTGAAGGTGATGATGATGATGATTTCCAGACATAATGCAGCGCCTGAAAGACTACAGCTACCTCGCCATGGAACACGATGGATTGATTCGAGCCTGGTTGGGACACATACTTTACTTCTGTAAGTAATCAATTAGTAATTAGATATAGGGAGAAAGAGTTTCATACAGTTTAATATGTGGTTGGCTTAATCTATACTAATATATAAAGCTGAAGAGTTTGTTTGAATGTTTGTTTGTTTGTTTGTTTGTTTGTTTGTTTGTTTGTATGTTTGTTTGTTTGAACGCGCTAATCTCAGGAACTACTAGTCCGATCTGAAAAAATATTTTTGTGTTTGATAGTCCATTTGACGAGGAAGGCTTTAGGCTATTGGAAATCGAAATCCACGCGGACGGAGTCGCGGGCGGCCGCTATAATAATTATAAAAGTATTAAGGAGTTGGATTTTCACTTGTTAAAGTTTAGAATAAAAACAGTAAAAACATAATGATACGGGATTATACCGACTTTAATTTTATTTATCTGAAATGCTTTTAGCGATTTAGTTTTCGTTAAATGTTCTAAGTGTTAAAACTCCTGTTTCAAAACCCGATACCGAAGCAAGACAGTCAAAAATAATTTTTCATTTGTTTCTATTGTTTACTACGTTAACTACGAAAGACCACCAGCACCGGTTAATTAATTTACTTCTTAGTAGTGCCAATAATTATGATTCTTTTGAATTTTGAAAGATGACATCTCGATGTAAAGTCGTAATTTTTTTTCATTGATATAGGTAAATTAAACTTCTATGTGCCTTAAATGAATTTAAAGTGAAAATACTTATTTATCATTTAATTATTGTTACAGTATTATTGGATCCAGTCGATATGGAAGTGCTGTTGAAGACCTGTTTAGAAAAAGATGATCTGATCAGGTTCATGCGAAAAGTGCTCGGCTATGGTGGAATATTTGCTCCAGGTAAGCTTTACTAATGTTTATGTTTATGTGATACGAGGCAAGGCAAACGAACAAGCGGGTCACCTGATGGTAAGTGATTACCGCTGCCCATGGACATCAACAAACGTACAAGGGTCGCAGATGTGTTGCCTGCTTTGACCTCAACGATTAAGTATTATATAAAAAAATATATATTCTTGATTAACGTGACGACATTGGTGTAAAAAGAAAATATTTCAATTCCATTATAGACTCGACAACATTGACATATAGAGTTCAGCATTTGTGACAGTTAAAAGTATCAACCTATTAGTGTCCCACTGCAGGGCAAAGGCCTCCATCATTTGAAATAATATTATCTTTACAAATATGGGTTTTTTGGCTGAATCACCACGCTTGAAACTTATCGTACTCATTCGATATATCCGATTGACTTTTTACAATCTTAATTTAAATAAGGCAATGATTTGAACGAATTTTCGCAACAGTGCATGACCTCTACACAAACAGGCTCTTAGCCTTTGTGGTCAGATCAGTTTTCGACAAACACTATCTAAGTTTTGATTAAGTATTTGGCATTGAAAAAAGATATTTGTGAACTGACGTTTGTTTGGTTTTGACCTACATAGACCTAGATATGTTCTCAACGTACTTCGAACCGCTCTGACAGAGGCCCAGTAATGTGAAGCGCCGTTCGCTTCACATCGGTAGTTACTAACGAACGCTACATCAATTTAATAATGCCACAGTTTTCTAGTGTCGGGGCATATCTAAAGATTTAAATTAATGCATATTGGTCCGAAAAATAAAAACAGCGAACGAATAAAAGAGAAACGACAATTGAGATCCAAAGCGCAACGGGTTTGCATTAAGCAAGCGTCGTGATTAAACCAAAACCCATCTTTGTAAAGAAAACTTGATTTCAAAAGATAGAGGCTATTGCCCTGCAGTGGAACATTAAAAGGTTGATACTTTTAACTGTCACAAATGCTGAACTCTATATGTCAATGTTGTCGAGTCTATAATGGAATTGAAATATTTTCTTTTTACACCAATGTCGTCACGTTAATCAAGAATATATATTTTTTTATATAATACTTAATCGTTGAGGTATTACGGTACATTTTTCGGGAAATAAAATATTTATTTGTACCACAAACGATTTAAAATAAGTAGATATGTGTTTGTACTGCTCTGGGTGTATTCCTCATACCCCTCGCTTTTGATACAGACACAGATCAATGTATCTAAAGACCAAATTCACTGCTTCAGATTCAAATTCCGTTTTTCGGAAAAAAAAATGGAATCTAGTAGAAAACGAAGATAATTAATTATTATATTATCTGTCACAGTGTCAATCTGGAGACGCCGGCGGAAGATAATGGTGCCAGCGTTCAGTCCGAAGATCGTAGAGAGCTTCGTGCCGGTATTCTCGGAGCAGAGCGCGAAGCTAGCAGAGCGGCTGGACGGCTGCACCGGCGCCGGCAGCTTCAGCCTGTGGCCCTTCGTCAGCACTTACACCCTGGACTCTGTCTGTGGTACGTCATCATTGCTCACGTACAGAGCTCGTGCTGGTCTCGGAGCAGAGCGCGAAGCTGGCGGAGCGGCTGGACGGATGCACCGGCGTCGGCAGCTTTAGCCTGTGGCCCTTCGTCAGCAATTACACCCTGGACTCTGTCTGTGGTACGTCATCATTGCTCACGTACAGAGCTCGTGCTGGTCTCGGAGCAGAGCGCGAAGCTGGCGGAGCGGCTGGACGGATGCACCGGCGTCGGCAGCTTTAGCCTGTGGCCCTTCGTCAGCACTTACACCCTGGACTCTGTCTGTGGTAAGTCTTCATTGCTCACGCACAGAGCTTGTGCTGTTCCGGATCAGAGCGCGAAGCTGGCGGAGCGGCTGGACGGGTACACCAGCGTAGGCAGCTTTAGCCTGTGGCCCTTCGTCAGCACTTACACCCTGGACTCTGTCTGTGGTACGTCTTCTGTTCACGTGCAGAGCTTGTGCTGTTCCGGATCAGAGCGCGAAGCTGGCGGAGCGGCTGGACGGGTACACCAGCGTAGGCAGCTTCAGCCTGTGGCCCTTCGTCAGCACTTACACCCTGGACTCTGTCTGTGGTACGTCCTCATTGTTCACGCACAGAGCTCGTGCTTATCTCGGAGCAGAGAGTCAAGCTGGCGGAGCGGCTGGACGGGTGCACCGGCGCCGGCAGCTTCAGCCTGTGGCCCTTCGTCAGCACTTACACCCTGGACTCTGTCTGTGGTACGTCTTCATTGCTCACGCACAGAGCTCGTGCTTATCTCGGAGCAGAGCGCGAAACTGGCGGAGCGACTGGAAAGCTAGAGCCTTTGGCCCTTCGCCAGCAATTACACCCTGGACTCTGTCTGTGGTTCGTCTTCATTGGTCACGTGCAGAGCTTGTGCTGTTCCAGATCAGAGCACGAAGATAGCGGAGCGGCTAGACGGGTGTTCCTGTTTAACATTTTTGCTGTCAAACGTTTACGAAATAAATTTTTGCGACATTTTGTTTCTCTTAGCAATTTTAAATTTTATATTTATAATAACTTCCTACGATCATATTTATTACAACTTCCTTAGATCACCAGATTAGTTGTTTCGGGACCATAGTTAAAAATCATTCTAATCACTCAAGATTATTTATAAATTTAATACGAACACAACAAGAAAAAAATGCGTTTGTAATTTTATTACAATATTTACTTTGTCCACAGAAACCGCAATGGGTGTCAAAATAAACGCCCAAGCGAATCCTAACACGCCGTTCTTGGTGTCGATGAACAAGATCCTGCACTTGGTGTGCAAGAGGATCTTCCACCTGTGGCTGCAGCCGGAGTGGCTGTTCAAGCTGTCCCCTCAGTACGAGGAGCACGAGGAATGTCTTCGGAAGATGCACGGCTTCACTGATGATGTAAGACAAATATATTTGTTGTCGCTTGAAACTTTATTTAAATCACAAAAATAATATTGACACTAAAATTATAAGGAAATAAGCAATTGTGTTTGAGGGAGGCAATCCCAAAATACCGAGCGGTTTTAAAACGCACTTTCTGTATCTTTGAGTTGACAAGTGCAAAATCAAACATGGTTCTATAGAGTTCTTACTATTTTCTTCTTATTTTCAGGTCATAAGGAAGAAACGGGACGAAATAGCCGTTGAAACAAATAACAAAACTGAAGCTGATAAACAATTAGGTAAGTTATGGACCTGAACAATAAGATTTAAATAAGAGTCTAAAAAAATCATATATATTTAGATATATATAATAATATTAACATTTATTATTTGTTTTAGTTTGGTCCTGGCTGGAAATATTTTTACGAATAATAAACTTTAAGATCTAGAATCGTGATTAACACTACAACAATGTTTCTAGGATGCCTCTAAATTCCATTCGATTGTTTCAGATCTCGGAAGTTACAAAACAATGACATTCCTGGATCTCTTAATCCGCTTTTCTGGTAAAGACAATGGTTACACCAATGAAGAGTTGAGAGAGGAAGTCCTTACACTGACCATCGCTGGTACCGACACTTCTGCCGTGGCTATTGGATATACGCTTGCCTTGCTGGCCAAGTATCCTGATGCACAAGAGAAGGTTTACCAAGAGTAAGTACTTCGCAAACTTACGAGTCTTAATATAAATTAGTATAATAATAATAATACCCTCCGGCCGTATTCGGCCATGGCGGCCGATCTTACGATCAGCCAGGTACGCAGGATATATTATAGTGCACAAGTGAGTGCGCAAGCACAAGTGCACTCCATATTCCCTCACTCTCATAATTCGGTGGGACAGCAATCTGACACGACCGTAGAGAGATCAGGGCAGGACCAACGGCTTAACGTGCCTTCCGAAGCACGGAGGAGCTCGAGATAAAATTTTTCGGTCACCCATCCGATGACTGGCATCTGCGAACGTTGCTTAACTTCGGCAACCGCTGGCCGAGTGCGCTAACCACTGCGCCATCGAGCTCCTCAAATTAGTATAAGTACATAGATGTTGAGTATGAAATTGTTATTTATGAGTTAGAGAGCAATAATAGCGAGAAAATGAGGTTAAGTTGGCACTTTTTGGTTTCAAAAACGAATCTTAAACCTGCTTAGTGCATCAATAAGATGACATTATTAATTCAACAACATTAAAACTTTAATTACCTCATCTAAACCATAATGTAGTAAAGTAGGCATCCGGAAAACTGCCATGCAAATTTTAGTTTTATCGGATTTTTGCATACCTTAAGGGGGCAAAGGTCAACAGAGTCTATAAAGTAAATTAGCCTAAGTTGGTGGGTATAAGGCAAAACCTGATCTGAGAATATCAAAAAACATAAAATATATCTCAAAATCAAACGGTTTATGTTCTCTTAAGATTATTTAGGTTGAAACGTTAACAATAATAAAATTATGTCCTTGTAATGTTAATGTTTTGCTAAACGAATTAAAAGGACATACCTAGAATAGATTGATAACAGCTTTCAAACATTTGCTCAAGTCACAATTCCTGATGTTGCCGAAACATTAGATGATATGCCATTTCAAAACGTCTTGCTTACTCTCTTTAATGATTAAAATAATGTGAGTATTTTCTTTTTAGAAATCTTAATCATAATTTAACCCAAACTACGGAATCCGTAACCTACAAATTATACGGTAATTCTAGTATTACCGGGTTGTTGACATCACATACTCGTATTGTGACGACTATGTGATGAATGACGACATTAATGTCTTGTATTAAATCGAATAACCCACCGTATAATTTATTGCGAAGACACACAAGTTCATAAAAGAAAATGATTTAATGACCGCGATAAATAATTGGATTTTAGGAACCGGTTCTTGTTCTCAATAAAATCCGGATTTTTTGACAAGTGCGCAGTTCGAGGCAAGTTGATAACTTTTCTTTTCCTTATTTTCCTGTTCGCAGTAATCTGCCACTTAACTAATAACGATCGTGTCAGATTAAATGTAGGACACACAAGGCTGAAATAAAGCGACCGAAGTTGGGCGGTAATGCATTTTCTACACAAAATTAATTACGCGATGTAATTTCAGCATAGTCATCTCCCATTTAAATGTATGTCATAGCATGAAAACGACGGAACGTAAATTCAGCCGCGTAAATTCTACCGCGTTTTTTCTGCATAGTGTGTTCCTACACTAATTGATTTCCGTTTACGTTACAATTAATCAGTAGAGAATCTCGGACAATATTGATTTTTTGTGATCTTTGTAAGATATGCTAATCAATGTTGTAGAATTTGTAATAAGAAACTATAGTTTCGAAGAAACTGGTTTTGATTGTTGTTATATGGGTTTAAAAGTGGTTATAAATGACGTGTAAAGTAAAGCTTTAGAAGTATTTCTTTAAGTTTTAATAGGAACTATGTCTTAAAAGACATTAATATGAAGTGAATAAAATATGTTGAGCTCTTTTCTACCACAAACAAGCTGTGTATGCCATCGGATTCGAAAACCTTAACTTAGTAGTTCAGAATAATTATACAGCTAATTTTCGTAAATGTTTTTTTTTTTCTTCTTATCAATCCCTTGTAATGTCCTTTTCACAAATGGCATACTACAAGCTATCATATGTTCGCGATGAAGCTTCACGAAACGCATCGCGCACAAAGTTCATTGTATAATAATAAACAATAGATGTGGATTAAGGTCAGGATAACGAAGACACAGTGACCTGGTTATTGAACTCACGGCTCAGACATGCGACGGCGAAACATTTAAAGCAATTTCCATGCGTGTTATTACGTGTTATGAACCTTGAACGTGCCTTGCATCATAGATTTAAAGCTTTAGATGTGCCCTCACTATACTGCGACCGGGTCTGAAATTGACAGTAAAATTTGAAGCGACGGTAGCTTCTTATCGCGGTGACAGCATATAGGCAAACGTACGTCATGCCAAACAAAATATTGCAACAGGTTTCAGGTGTCGGGGCATGTGTAACTGTTTAAATATATGCCTTGCTGGCCGATTCGACCGTTAAAGTTACAACCGTTAAATATAAGAAATTGAATTATCCTATTAAACCTTAAAATATTGATTTATGGCCTAGTAGTCTTTGGTACCATGTTGTTTTACATTAATTTGTACTTCTTTTTCATTTTTGCGTTTTAATCGATCGGCTTTATGCCGTGAGTTGTGAGTTCAATGGCTTTATGTCCTTTATACCGTCTGCAAATTTAAGATTTACGGTCCACTAGTTCTATTCACTATAGATGAACTGATGACAAAAACGATCAACTTTCAATATTTTCTATTTCGGAAAAGTTACATAAATGTCTTTACAGTTTATATTAGAGATCTGTATTGTATGTTTTATTTGTTTGAATTCCGAATTTAACCTTTTAATTTTGCTTCAGAATTTACGACATCTTCGGCGACTCAGATCGGCCTTTGGACAAGGACGATCTCACTCGACTGAAATACTTGGAGCGTGTAGTGAAAGAGTCGCTCAGGCTGTTCCCGCCGGTGCCTTTCGTCATCAGGAAGGTAGAAGAAGACACAAAGCTGCGTAAGTTTCTACTTTGAACAAACTTATACTTGTCTTGAGCATGCGTGATGTAATGTAAATAACAATATGGGCATGTGCCCACAAGTCGTCTAATTAGATTACCTTTGGTCCTTACACTAGGATAACATGTGCCTTGAGGTCCTGTTTAAAAAAAAAACTCCTTGTATTTTAGTTACATTTGAAGGGTGTCTCTCTTTTTTATATTGATCTTACACGTCATTACCATTGGAGGCCTCCTCAGATAAGGACTTCAGGTTGATTCTTGACATTGTTTCTATTTTTATGTGGGTTGAAGACCAAGAGCTAAGTTAGTTTCGCTTTGCTCGCATTGCATTGCTGGCGCCATTTTCAATACTTGTTATGTAGTGTGCATACTACACATGTCAGATTTGCGAGCTAAGCTTGTTTGCGTCCAACCCACATTAAGCTGAAAAGAATATCTTCAAATTAAGCAATTTTAATGAAACTGATTACACTTAAACAACGCAACGACACCATCGTTTATTTTTTGCTTTTTTTAATATTGCTAGGTAGGTATGTACTCTTATTTTCTACCAGTTATTTGACCTTGTTGTGTTTTAACAATAGTTCTGTTCATTTTCAGCATCAGGCCGCGTCTTACCGGCTGGCAGTGGAGTGGTGGTGTCCATCTGGGGCATCCACAGGGACCCCAAGTACTGGGGTCCCGACGCGGAGAAGTTCGACCCCGATAGATTCCTGCCAGAGCGGTTTGACTTGAAGCATGCATGCTCCTACATGCCTTTCAGTCAGGGCCCGAGGAATTGTCTTGGTAAGTTAGATAACCTTATTTTTGTTTATTTAGTAGGTAGTGTGGTTTAACGAAGTAACGTTTTAATGTTAATGTTATCAGTGCCGTAACTAGCCTTTTATGCGCCCGGTGCGAGCTTTCAAAACTGCGCCCCTAGTATCTACCAGTCTGGTCATTTCTGCGCCCCTCCAGGGTCTGCGCCCTGTGCCCGGGCATCGTTGGCACCGCCCTAGTTTCGGCACTGAATGTTATCACTAGAAACTGTAAAGTGAAGTTTCATCCTGTTGTGTGCATATTCCTGAAGGAACGAATTTTCCCGCAGTTTAGAATGGATAAAATAAACTCAGAGTAAGGTTTCTAAGCATGATTCATGTACAATAATTTTGAGAAAATCGCATACCATTCGTGTCAAATCGGAGTTGGTCGCTGGTACTCGGTTAAAAAGAGGCTTTTTCGGTAATTAACAGTAAACCTGGTATCTCCATCATCGAAGGTACCGTTATTTGTAAACATGAAAATCTAGTCTTTTGACTTGTGGAAATACCTAATATCGGATAACGGCATGCAAATCGCCTTTGTCACTGGAAACTTAAGTGGAATCAAAAATTAGGCCTTACAGCTGTTTGAAATGCAAATTCAAATTGGTTATTGTCATTTATTAAAAAATATAATGAATTCAACACATTAATGTAGGATACGAAAAGTCGATTTCAATAATCCGGTTCTTTGCAGGTCTTGTAAACCACATAAGTTCCGTATTACTTCTATCCATGTAGGGTAACCATAACCGTATCAATTTAATTGTGTACGTTATTATACCTTTAGTGAACATAGTACATTAATAAAGTAA
Organism: Nomophila noctuella; assembly: GCA_958496325.1. Lineage (NCBI taxonomy): Eukaryota > Metazoa > Arthropoda > Insecta > Lepidoptera > Crambidae > Nomophila > Nomophila noctuella. The sequence goes on along the minus strand of OY292487.1, from coordinate 4,958,318 downwards.
TAGGGTAGCACACTCATAAGTCACTATTTCTTTTTAATAGATTGTCATAATGAATACAGTAATTGGTTGGTAGTCATAAGTCACGGTTACCTTTTTATCGATTGTTTAACTCATTGTTTATTAAAAACTACATTTAATATCCTAAGTACTCAGTTACTTTTCGACCTAATTGAGTTTTAGAACCCGTGCCATGATTATGGGAGATTTCCTTTAATTTTCTCAATGTAGATTTCGGATTATCGTAAAATTATAGTATCGATATTGTTAGTCCGACAACACTCAAGACGCAGAAAGCTTGTAAATGTCTATTATGTAATTTTAATGAGAAACAAAGATAAATAATTACAATGACATCAAATTAACTCATACTAGTTCTAATGGCTGAATCACTATAGTTAACTAGAGCAATTATAAAATTATGAAGCATCAGTAGTATATTGTATGTAGGTACGTTTGGTCGTACAATATCGTAAAAGGATTTTCCCGATACGAATGCCTTAAGAAATTATGCCAATTAAAAAGTGTCTCATAAATGATTTCCGCTGTTGTTAACTAAACGATTTGTTTTTAAACAGCAGCTTGGGGAAAAACATTTTGTTTTTGAAGACCTTTAACGTAGGTAATTCGGGCTTTGGTCAGTGCAATTCTACATTTAATGTAAGGTATAAAACGAAAGACTAAAAATGCCAGTAGTTCTGCAAGTCTTTCTGTGTTTAAATTCTGTGTCTAAGTGAACAGGAAAGAGACTTTTTGTTGTGTGTCGTAGTGACTCCAATACCGCCCAATTCCAATTAGAATTACTTTCCGCATATTTGGTAGGCCTATTCCCTAGTAAGAAATATCTGCTGACTTATGAAAGGTAGAGCCTTTGACAATGTTGAAACCCGTTGGTGTCAGTGAAAATTACTGAAGGCGGCATAAGCAGTTTGCTTAGTGCAGAAGCCGCCGTCATTATAAGATCTTTATGTTTACGTTTGCGATGCAGTTTATTAATTGTTTATTTAATACGAGTAATTCGATGATCTAGTGGTTACAATACCGGGCCGTGGTCTCGAGGTCCTGAGTCAAATTCCTGGGTCGGGCAAAATTTGTGTCGATTTTCCAGAACACAGCCCGGGTTTGAATCATCAGCTCGCTTTTAGCAAGCGTGGCGATTATGCCACATCTTTGTGGCGAAAACATGAATTCAAATGATGGAGGCCTTTGCCCTGCAGTGGGACGTTCATATGCTGATACTTTACTTTTATTGTCTTTCTTTCCAGGATACCAATACGCTCTGATGTCAATCAAAACAGCTGTGTCAGCGATCGTCCGTCGGTTCAGAGTTGTCGGGGAGGCGGAGAAGTCCTCCGAGCCTCGCATTAGGGTTAAGCTGGACATCATGATGAAGGCGGTGGATGGGTATGCAGTCGCCTTGGAGAGAAGGAAACCGGCGACGACAGCTGCGTGAATGAGGGTGGGTTTTGCGGTTTGAAAATCCGCTAGATGGCAATACGTAGGTGTGAGGTCTAACTTCTATGTCATTGGTGAATTTTGACATATCAGTCATGACAAAATTCACCAATCGAGCTTACCTACTGCCATCTAGCGGATTTTTCATTTGCGAAAACCCTCATTAATAAGTGAAAGGGGGGGGGGGGGATAAACTAGTGAATGGGGAAGGCCTAAGTTCAGAAGTGGACGGTAGCTGATTTGATTTCGTTCGAGCTGACTTAGTGAATGAGATGGAAACCTTAAAATCAAGTCATTACTTTTTTTGAGTTGAACGAAATTCTGAGTTATTTAAAAAATATATCTCACAACATCACATTACTTTGATCTGACTCTGTAAAAAGTAGCTTAAGCAATTGTGTTACAGATCTTGAATTAGTGGTATTACAACTACATTAAACTTACTCAATTAAGGAACCCACCGAACAGTAAAACAGACATGTTTTCATAAAACTTTTGATTAAGGGAAGGATTTGCTCCAAAAAAAGCATTTTTAATTATTTTCTGTTTATAATTTTTCAACTTGAGATGGAGTAAATTTGTTAATATCCGTGGTAAAATTTGCTTGGAGACAAGGTGTTAGTATCGTAAAAGTTTCTCGTTTCTTTCTATCTTGAGACAGTGCTAAGGGAGAAAGAAACAACTGTATTTAATTAATAGAGCAAGATATATTTCTAATTGTTATTTCAGAAATTGTTAGGGGAATTATAGTATTTTGTTGATTGGTAGAGGATAGTGCAAGTTTAAAACAATTATTTTCCTGTACGTGGAATAATAGGCATGTTGATTAATTATACAAGAAAATATTGTTTAGGTTTTCTCAACTACGTAGTACATCTCTGTAATAGTGTGCTATTATGATGGGAATATATGACTTACAATTATGTACAGTTTAGATATTAAATATTATAATTATCATCATCCTAGCTCCTCTCCCGATTGCAACCTCGGCCATTGCCTCGAAGCCGAGACTATCCTGAGGTGCGATTCACCAAGCGCAAATGCCATAATCTCACGGCTGTGTAATCGGTGAAAATAATAAATTACACTGTCACCGAATACACAGCCGTGTGATTATGACATTTGCGCTTAGTGAATCGCACCTCTGACATAGCAAGCCTGGTAATTTAGATTGAATATAATGAAAATATGCATTAATTAGGTACCAGGTAAAGTATTTTCTTGTCATCATCATGCCTTTTGTTTGCATTTTTTATCGGTATTGTGTGATTTAGTTACTTTTGACAATGTTGCCAATGTTGTTTCAAAAGTATTTTAAGTTAGGATTAACTATTTATTAATTGGCTATGGTTTGACCGGTCGTTTGATAAATGTATGAGACTGTGTAAATAAAACTATTTTCATAAATAAATCTATTTTTTTGATAATATTTTACTACTTTTATTTACTTAAGTAACCCTATTTGATTCCGATTCGGTATTAATCACATCTCGGTAGCCTAGTGGTAGGAGCTTCATATACGTGAGATCGACGGTTTAAATCCGGTCAGGCACGCACCTCTGTATTATCAAAAATCTATGTGCGTTATAGTAATTTGATACAATCTGTACGGTGAACGAAAACATCGTGGGGAAACCTACACACTACGAATAAGTGTGTGAAATAGAGAAGATAATGGCAAACCATTCCATTTAAATTGCCAAGAGAGTTGTTGTGTGTTGCTTTTCATACAATGATGACGACCCTCAGTAATGAGGAAAACGACTCAAGGAGGAGGTGGAATCCTATTAACTATTAAAAAAACTCATTAACAATATAAAAAATAGTTTTAAAGATCAAAGTGGGCATATTTCCTTAATGTTCAAGACTTTCGAATATGCCCTTTCAACTGAATAACGTGTTTCAGTGTCTAAATGACTAACAAATTTGCATTGGTATGTTTGGTATTATAAATTTATTCCCAAGGCTATGAACTTGTACTTAGATTATCATGGCTAGAATTTCACAGAACACGTCAAATTGCTAATTAAGTGAAACTTATAGTCCAACTTTAACTTCCCAGTTAAATACTTAATGGAAAAATAAAGAGAACACAAGAAAATAGATATCATTAACTCATTCAAAATATTGATACCTCTATCTTTCGTTTAGCATATTATCTGTCAGTATTGTGTTTATTTCAGAAGTTGTTATAACATCTAAACTTGAGACCAAGGTAGTGACGAAAATATTTAATTACAGTACTAGGGGCACATGTTTGTGTGATGAACATCGGCATTTGTACTCGAGTCATGGATGTTTAGACATTTAACACATAATACAAGCTTCGAGCTTAGTTTGGGGATAGGCAATTGATGTGTTAGTCTAAGGAATCATGTTAAAATTGTGTTTCTTTATAATGAGAAGAAAACCGTTTTGGATAAATGTCAATTCATTTCTTCCTTAATAGTGGTCTAAGGTATATTCGCATAAGAAAATTGTAAAGCACAGAAGCACCTGACCTTCTGCTATGCGTGCCGGTTTCCTATAAAACTATTTGCGCTGATTAATATTAACACTGAAGGTTATTTACTAAGTTTAAAGGCCATGCTTTACGTGCATGAACGGTGCCTTTCCGAAATTAAGTACCATGCGACGTGAAATGAACAGAAATTTTACCTTTTCAGCCATGAATTTATTTGTTTGATATGCACTCGCCAGGCTCGATCTGCTCTGGCCCTGTAATGTGACGCGACGTTCGCTTTACATCGCATTTTATTCTGTTGATATTTTGAGAATAGTTAGATTAGAAATACCCTTCCGACCGTTTTAAGGCTGTTGCGGTCTGACTATCAACCAGGTACGCAGGAAATATTATACTGCATTCCCTCATTCTCATAATTACGAGGAACAGCAATCTGACACGTCCGTAGAGAGTGGGGCTCGTTAAGCGTTGGTCCTTCAACGGCTTAAAATGTCTAAAAAAGCACGTAGGAGCTCGAGATCAAAATTTTCGGTCACTCATCCGATGACCGACCCTGCAAGAGTTACTTAACTATAGCAATCGCAGGCCGAGCGCGCCATCGAGGACCCTGACCTTAGTACCCAACGCACGTCACATGATACTAAATAACGCCACTTTCTGGTGGCGGGGCACATCTAACTCTCAGCTTATACATAAGTATAGTCTATGCATCTAATGATTAAAAATATATGAGTTCAGCGTGCATTATTGTATCCGCGCTAAATTCTTGGGACATACACCGAGATTGATATACATGCCTTTTGTACATATTTTGCTTATTGGTCAACCTTTCAATGAGCAAAATGTGAAAAAAGGCATTTTTGGGTTTTGAGTCCCTTGGGCGGAATGCGTCAACACTAGAGCTACCATCTATATCTATAATACTCAAAGGTGACTGACTGACTGACTGATTACATAGAGATCTATCAACGCACAGCCCAAACCACTGGACGGTTCGGGCTGAAATTTGGTATAAAACTTTGTCAATTTTAAACCAATCGGGCTGAGACTTTGCATACATAAAGCTACTATGACGTGGGCATTGCTTAAGCAATCATATTGATAAATTTCAACCCGCAAGGGGGTAAAATAGGGGATGAACGGTAGTATGAAACTTAGTCAATTTTAAACCTATTGGGCTGAGACTTTGCATACATATAGCTACTATGACATAGGCATCGCCTAAGCAATCATATCGATAATTTCTAACCCCCAAGGGGGTCAAATGGGGGATGAACGTTAGTATGAAACTTTGTCATTTTCTAACCGATCGGGCTGAGACTTTGCATTCATAAAGATAAAATGACGTAGGCATCCTTTTAAAGATTATTTGAAAAATCCAACCCTAACGGGAAAAATATGTAATAAAGAAACCTAAATCCACGCGGACGAAGTCGCGGGCGCCCGCTAGTTTACATACAATTTCCTTAAATTTTAAAATATTATGTTTGAGTCATTATTGTACAGATGGCCACCACTTTTGTTCATCTTTCGTAAATTGTACTGTGAATACAAAGTATTATCCTGTCTTCATATGTATGTATGGCCATTGCAATTCAATGACGTCAGTAATATGTAGTTTTTACAAAAAACTACTTTTTATATACCGGACAACTGCCAGTTGAATTACGTACAGACGTAAAAGATATGTGTCAAAAAACTTCGTTAAGATACGACGATCACGCACTCATATTATTTATTTTTTTACTTAATCGAAAGGACCTTCTGCTAAGCATTTTCGTCAATAAATTATCGTTGTTTAGACTGACATCTAGCATAATAAAGTTGCAAAAATTATTTCTTGATCTAATCGTGAAAAAACTTGCCATGTTAGATTATTAGAATACGCTTAATAAAATGACGGCACCGTTGACCCTATAATTAATTTCTTCTGGGACAAGAACTTGAAAGGCGATGGCTCAAAAAAAAACCAGCGTCGACAGAAACTTCTTATGTCCGTTGATAGGGGTATGTATAGACACAAAATGTATTTAAATTTTTCGTAACTATAGGAGAATCTGATAGTGACAAAAAACTTTTCCCATACATTTGGTAGCTACTGAAAATACCATTTTTTTTTCATTGTAAACGAACGTGTATCCTGTATGGAACAAAATACTCTTTGGGACCTTCTAAGGTTTGAGTACTAGAAATGTCAGAAATAGCAAAAAAGAAAGAACCGTAGGAAACAGCGTTCAAGGATTTCCAGTACAAAATGTATGGGAAAAGTTTCCTTGCGATTAACGGATTCTCAAATTAGTTAGAAAAATTCTAAATACATATATTTAATGATTATATAAACCCCTATTAAAACGGATTTAGGAAGATTCTGACGACGTTGGTTTTTTTTGCATGGATGTTGAGGCATCTCCTTTTCGATACATACCTAGCCGTCGCACGAGGCATGTTCCTGTCTATTTGTGACTATTGCTGTTTAGTGACGTCAGTAACAGTTTTTACAGAAAAAAACTGCTAATTATGTTAGCCTTTAAACGACTGAACTACCGGCTAAGTACTAGTCGGATTCCCTCATGAAGCGTTCCATAGTAGAAATAAACATTTGAGTTGATGAATGAAAGGTAAATAATTTTGGCTTACGATTTCAATCGTACTAAAATGGAAACTACGTACTTACTAAATGGAAACTAAACAGTTTAAAAAGTTAAAAAGGTATTACGAGCAGATACCTCAGTAATTTTTGAACATCTACGCATAGGTTTGATGAAAATCAAATTCTACGTATGGCCGGAAATCCCCAAAATCTTGATACGATTTATGAAACTACCCTGATCGACTTACTTAGTTTAATTTCAGAAAATAAATCGAGACTAACAGATAAACCTCAGATTAATGAATATTTAACCTGAGCGCAAGACAAATCCATAAGAGCAGGGATGTTACGGAGCTTCGACTCCGACTCCGATAAGTCGGAACTTCCGATTAATATTACACCTTCGGTTCCGACTTCGGTTCCGATACTTTTGAGTCGGAGGTTGAATCGGAGATCAAAGCATAACAAATATCGGCGACGGCCTGGGTCGACCATTTCGAATAGGTTTATACAGGTCGCGCGGACACCTCTCCCGACTCCTGCTCGTGCGTTCTATCTAAACATATAAAAGGAGAAACTGACTGATTGTCATATCATCGCACAGCCTAAACGGCTTAACGTAGGCACTTGAAATTTGGAATGGCCGTAGCTTGGGTACCGTAGAGGTGCACTAAGAAAGGAATTCCCGAAATTCCCTCGGGAAATTATTTAGTTACGCATGCGACACGTTCTCAAGGTTATTTATCGTGTCCACCAGGCTCCGTGGCGAGTGAACAACTTTTTAGTGGAGCTGGTCTTATCTACAACTCGTTAAGAAATTTCGTTTAAGAGAGGCAGAGCTTTGTGGAAATTCCACTTGAATGAGCCGCTCGTCTGGGGAAGTACCTCCACCTTACAGAATACTGCAGTGAAGTAGCACTTCGTAACTGTTTTGCTATGTTTCTGCTGGTGAGTAAGGTTGCCAGAGCTCAGTTGGGGAGGGTATGGGGTTAAGGCCGGCAACACATCAACGATACCTCTGGTGTCGCGGATGTCCATGGGCGGCGGTGATTGCTTACCATCAGGCGACCCGCCAGCTCGTTTGCCGCCTCTGACACAAAAAAAAAAGAAATTGATTGGACGGAGACAAAGCGTCAAAACTTTTGTTCGTAAATTATTATACACTTCTTTTGGAGTAGATTAATTCGATTTAATTTATTAATTATTTGGAAACAAGCAAGTAATTTTGTTTTTCGTTTGTTTAATTTTATAATTTCATTATTTTATTTCATATTCCATTTTCTTGCGTTTAATTAATTAAATAACTGAAAAAAGGTTTTGTTATATTTGTCATTAAATAAAATTTCTCTCCTGCCACTACTTCTGACCCTGCCTCCGCCTCCGGTTCCGACTCCGACTCCGGTTCCGATTCCGCCTCCGGTTCCGACTCCGCCTTCGATTCCGATATGACACCTCCGTTACATCCCTACATAAGAGTACCATTTGTGTCATTTGGCTAAGGAACCCTAGAAATCAGTTTCAACATTGCACAAAAAAAATCTTTATAATACCATTATCATAACTCTTAAAACGTGCATTGCTGCGTCGATGTAAACAAGTTTTGTCAAAAACAGACTTGACAGATTGACGTACCTATGTAATCGTACATACATAATTATGTATGTGCAAGTAACAAAACTTACTTTTGAAAAAAATCGTTAAATACCACCAACTGACAAGCTAATATTGTAGGTAACTTAAATAAAAAAATATAATAATAAAAATTCATATTAATTCAGAAATAATATACTAAAGCTTTTAAATTGCGTAACGTTGAAAATCCGGGTCCTGGGACATTAGGATCGAAAAACTTTATTAAATAATTTATAAGTATAGATATCATATTAATTATTAGGCCAAAATTACTATTCCGCGTACAGAACATGTTTTTTTTAATAAAAAAAAAATGGGAAAAATATGAAAATGGCTAGCAAAAATAACTGGCTGGTTGTTGAGTTGATTTATACACGGAAGATTTAAAAATTAAAAACCTGACTGTTCTTATTTCAAAATATTGTTTCTTGTCATCGCGCCTTTTAGCAAAAACGAAGTGTAGTTTGTTTTAATTAATTTAATAATATCCATGAGGTTGCTTGAGCGTTATTGCATTTAGTATGTTTAATAAGTATGATTTTTTTTTATCGGTTATTTGTGAAATCTGTCAGTGTATAAGTGGCTGTGTTCGTATATATAAGAACTACGACTACAGAGCGCTGGGCGCCAACTCCTTATTATGGTATAGCACATATTTAATACTACTATTATAAAGGCGAAAGTTTGTATGTGTGGATGTATGGATGTGTGGATGTATGGATGTATGGATGTATGGATGTATGGATGTTTGTTACTCTTTCACGTAAAAACTACTGAATGGATTTGAATGAAACTTTACCACAATATAGCTTATACATCAGAATAACACATAGGATATTGGAAATCGAAATCCACGCGGACGGAGTCGCGGGCGGCCGCTAGTATTTAATTAAAGCAATAGCTTATTATAATTTAATTACGCATAATTATCTCGTCTCCCAATAATTATTTTGCCAAGTAGGTATATATAGTAGGTATATATATTGGTATGGGTTCAGTATGAAATAAAGACTAGGCTAGCGAGAATATTTATCATGTTTTTAGGTTCTCTATTAGTATTAAGTAAAAATGCTTACTTTCAATGTCCCCCTGTTGTAGTCCACTGTTGGTCGTAGGCCTTCAAAAGGGAGATTTTATTTCTAAAATAAAATCAGCGTGATTGGCAGGGCGCGTCGACCGCAATACGTTGGACGAAAAAAAACAGGTAGGTACGCCTCTGTTTATCCTCCTTTGTACAGAGTGGAATTTTGTAATGCAGTTTTCCTTCTTTTCTAAAATAAAGGCATGTTTCCGTTGAGCAAATGTTTTTGAGTATTAAGAGTACTTCCCCTTCAGGTGGCATTACAAAATTCCATCCTTTAAACCTTAGATGCCTACGACACAAACGGAGAGAAACGGAGTAGGTAGTAATATTCTAAGATTTCTAAGCCTGCAATGCGCAATGGAATCATAATTATATTATAGCATACTTGAACCAGACTGAAATGATTTTATTTATTGAAATTAAAACTTGTACTATGAGCATGATATGAAGAATCGAAGTGACTTGAAATAATTATGATTAATTTCATAATATCATTCGTATTTAAATAAATAATTTGTATGTTATTACGGAATATTTTTTATAGTAATTGTATATCTTCAATAGCCTTATTTATGTCCATTAAATAAAAATAATGAGGAATGTAGAAGCAATTATGTATACGATATTATTATTATTTGTTATTATTATTTACCACCTAGACCAGTACAAACAGACAAACAGACATGTTCATGCACAGAAATCTTTGTCCAGTGCAGGGATCGAACCCGCGACGACTTAGTCTAATGGTCAACTTCTTGACCACTACTATTTGGTGGAAAGTGACCTCCACTGTAGCTATCATCATGCACACCAAAAGCTCCATACCTGTTAGAGCGACATTCGACAAAGTTTTGAATTGAATGATGCGGTCATCGCCGCCACAGAGGCTTATTTTGAGGACCTCGGGAAATTATATTTTTTGGATGAGTCGAAACGGTTGGAACTAGTGTACTGATTTCAAAGGAGTCTGTGTCGTAAAGTACATAGATGTATAATTTCTTAAATTTTCGATCTTTCATTTTTAGGCTATGTATTTATTGAATGGCCCTCGTATTGACCGATATGCCGACTGACGCTGACCTATGCCAGCGTCGCCGACACAGCCTGCCAGCATAACCGGGCATCTTTATGCCAGTTGCCAACAAGATTTTTAGATCTTGTCGTCAACCGGGTCCCAATCCTGTTCAAGGACATCTCCTAGGTTGTGTGTGTTTCATTTCCTACAATGATCACGGCCCTCGGTAATGAGGAATACAACTCAACGAGGGAGGAGGAGGAAACACTAGGCAGGCGGATACCGATCCTTCTCTGCTAGGGCGCGAAGGAAACCGCAGGAGGCACTCTATAAGAAACCTAGTATAAACGCCTCACACTTCTGTTTCGTTCAAAACTAGTAACTACTAGTAGTTACTAGTTCTCGGGTATCTAACATAGGCCTTCTTTCCTTTGGGCCCCATGTGTGAATGGAACTGGTTTTGTTTAAGGAGTAGGTATATTTCAAAATGATGTCCAAGCAAGGAACAAGTTTTTTTTTTCTTCAAAAAATGGCCGTTGTTTTGACGCACGAATCTTACGGTCATCTGGTCCAGGTAAACAAGAGCTTCCTCGTACGCTGAGGTAATAACCACTGCCGTGAACCCTTCTGACCCTGTCGTAGCTGAGAATTGGTGCGTGAACCGGCATGTCCATAGGAATATAAAACGGGCCGTAGGTAATATATGAAGGTTAGACGGTTAGCGCTCGTAGTCAGATAACATGCATATGGAAATTAATGTACGGGTACGAATTGTGTGACGGACGTTTTCTTAATTTAAATACAATTTTCGGGATTTGAAGTAGAATAAAATTAAAAATTCAAGATGTTTATGTGGTTGCTAATTGTGATAGTAGGGCTGTGGACAGTTTTTCGGTACAAAAGGAGGCGCATGTATGAACTAGCCTCGAAGTTACCGCCGACTGGACATGAACTGCCAGTTGTTGGGATTGCGTACTCCATGTCAGGGAGTACTGAGGGTGAGTTTGTCCACTGTATTGTCTAATAGTAATGAAAGGTTATGACTTAACGGGGTTCGATTCACAGTCTGCTCAAATAAGTTTAAAGTTATCCTGAGTTCTACTGAACTCATTTTGATTAAATACTACGGCGTTACCATCATTCTTATTTCCACATGATTCTAATTTCTGAGGAGAAAACTACTTCCGTAAAGGATTTTCACCCTAAATAATATTCGTGATATTAAAGCATTATTAAAGTCAAAATATCCGCGGAATCATCAATTTTATCAGACAATCAGGTTTTTTGTATATTTTATTATAAGCATTCTTAAATGCTTAGGTATTACAAATTATAAACAAAGAAAAAAATCATATGATCTCATCGGTCAGGCTGGAATCGAACCCAGCGCCTCAAGAGCGCTTGCCCGGATTGCAAGAGATCTTTAAAATTTTAACAGACAATCAGGTGATTAAAACCTACATACAATGTCCAAACCAAACTGGGAAAACCTCACAAAGTTTAATGTTTTCCGTGGGATTTGAATCGAAGACATCGCAGGCCAGGAGCTCAGCAGTTATATTAATCAATAACAAAATTCTGATTATTCATTCTACTCAAAAGATTCTGAAACCTTCTAAAACAGTTTCTGAAGCTTATAAACTAGTGGTTTTTATAACACGAAGCTGCAAGCTCCTCAGTCACTCGAACTTAGGCGGATACTGGTGGTGTGCTCGCCCTTTAAAAAAGATGTATTAAGCAAACCTAAATGTGTCTCATACTCTAAAAATAAAATAGTGTCACTAGTGTTTAATGAACGTTTAGGTACTAGTAAGCAGGCAAATCTTTGACATATGTATGTATAATATTAACTGGAGTCCATTTCACTTAGTATGATTACGGTGACAGGTGTACTTCTTAGGTATACGAAATTTAACTTTGTTTCAAGGCAAAAAGTTGCAAAAGCTGTTTTTATTATATTCCGCAAAGTCTTATTCATATCGATATGTGCTTATTTTAATAAGGGAAATGGGTTATTCAATTATTGCCGCGAATCATCCACTGAAGGAAACAAGATAACTTAACAAATTAATACCATTAAGTCTATAGAAAATCAGGCTTTTTAGGATTGTTTAGTTCAGTGGCAAATAATGTATTCATGTGTAGGTTATATGTAATAATACATACATAAACAAAGAATACATCGATATTTATAATAATGACATTTCATAAAAGCTGAAGTTTCAAGTTTTCAAATGGCATATTATTTTTATTTAAATGATGTTTACTTTTATATAGAACAATGTAGAGGTAGCGCTTGAGTCGATTTGGTTGCCCGCGAGTGTATTATAATATGTATAACTGTTGACGGAGTCGCGGGCGGTCGCCAATTAACCATGTATACCTAAACCTTTATATTATAAGTGTGATGAAATTGGAATATTTTTTTTTTAATCTAGTCTAAGGATCAATTTCATATAGAAGCACATTGTAATCAAAATTAAATGTAAGTAATAGTTTTTAGTCAATAAACAAAATAAATATTATTTCCAGATATCATGACGGCGATGAAGGATTTCAGCTACACAGCCAACAAGAATAATGGCCTGATTAATGCGTGGCTTGCGCATATATTATATTTCTGTAAGTATTTTAGGAGTCTACCTATTTCTCAACTAAAATAATAATATTAAATATCAGAATTCAATGGAATGCTATGGCTGCAAAATCTTAATGATGTTGGCTCATACAAATCGTGGCCAACACAAAGGCTTTTTTCTTGGCACAAACGGGTAAAGTGTAAAGAGTTACTACAGCATCGTTATCGTATGAGCCAGGGCCATCTTTCAACTATTAGAGGCCATGGGCACATTGGCCTTCTGGTTTGGTAATCGTGGGGCCCTGAGACCCTGGTCTGGGGGCCTCAAACGATCGCGGGGCCCGGGCACATGCCCATTGTGCCCTGCGGTAAGGAGAGGTCTGCGTATGCCAGCTATTTCTTCAGCATAGTATGATCAGTACCTACGTCATTTAACTGGACATAGGTCACTCTAAAGGTGTTACAATTAACCCTAAAAGAAGATTATAGAGTACCCTCATTGTCCCCGAAGGTTCAGTTCGATAATAACTTCCTAAGTAGTAGCAGTAGTAGTGTAATGTCAGTTATTAAAAACATGAAAGAATTGTTTTGTGATATTAAATTAAATACTGCATGTCCGGCGTCTTATTACAGTAATTAGAACAAATTACTTCTACGCATCACAGTAATACCTATGATAAAGGAAAATACATGGTTAAACCGATCTTCAACTACATACAATTAACAATAAACAAATAGGCATAGTTGCAGTATGTAAATACTACATTTAAGTTGTAGGACTAATTTTATTACTTCTTTCCAGTAATGACGGATCCAGTGGATACGGAAATGATTTTGAAGACCTGTCTAGAAAAAGATGACTTGCATAGGTTCATTCGCAACATCATTGGGAATGGAGGCATATTTGCACCAGGTATGTGATGTTTAGGTAGTGTTTTTCTGTATTGTGGAAATGAGTAGGGACAATATTATAAATGTGAAAGTTTGTTTGTTTAGATGTTTGTCCGTCAATAACACTGAAATTACGGAACGGATTTAGATGAAATTTGGCATACAGGTGATATGACTTAGGTGATAGGATACTTTGTATAAGATGGGCGAAGCCGCGGGCATAAACTAGTGGATAAGATTTTGAAACCCCTGACTTGACTAGAAGGACACCACTGCAGCAAACATTTATGATACAGTATCAATCTGGAGGCGTCGCCGCAAGGTCCTTATGCCAGCCTTCAGTCCGAAGATTGTGGAGAACTTCGTGCCGGTGTTCTCAGAGCAGGCGGAGAAGTTGGCGGAGAAACTGGAGAATGCTACGAAGAAGGGCAAGTTCAGCCTCTGGCCTAACGTCAGCGCTTACACCTTGGACTCTGTCTGTCGTAAGTAGCTTTGACTTAAGCACATTCCATCATTAAATCCCAATAAGACAAGAACAATTTAGTCTCTAGATAAGCTCTGATAATGAAAAAGAGAAGTAGAGCAAAGTAGAACTTCCACTCGAATGAGCCGCTCGTCTGGGAAAGTACCTCCACCTTACACAAGACCACAGTGAAGAAGAACTTCAAAACTGTTGTGCTATGTTTTTGCTGGTGAGTAAGGTCGCCAGAGCTCAGTTGGGGAGGGTATGTAGTCTTAAAGGCATCTGCCACCCTAGTGCGGTTGTTGATGTGCATGGGCAGCGGTGACCGATTGTTTGCCTCCCTTTAAAAAAAAATACTTAACAAATATTTGATATATTTACAAAAAAAGAAATACGCTAACATTAACGCTGTTTGAATGATCTGATTAAAATATAAAGGCCGCACATAAAGAAAACATAAAATTGGTAACAAATTAATTAATTTGAACTGTTTGATATTTTTATTGTAACGTTTTAACCCGATGCTCTAAAAGTACACTTAACTCTCAATTTTTTGTTTTTGCAGAGACTGTAATGGGTGTCAAAATAAACGCTCAAGGGAATCCGAACACGTCATTCTTGATAGCCATGGTGACGATATTCAACTTAGCCTGCAAGAGGATATTCCATCTATGGCAACAGCCCAACTGGCTGTACAGGTTTTCATCGGACTACGTTGTACACGAGGACTGCTTGAAAACATTGCATGGTTTCACCGATAATGTAAGTTGCAGAGATTTACATATTGATTGATTTGTCTTAGAAGCCAGGTGGTCTTTGTTCAAATGTCATCTCAAACTAAATTATCATCAAAACTCAAACTTAGTAAATCTGTATGATTACGTCATTCTTATGAAACTCAATGATTTTGAATAGGAATGAATAATATTGAAACTGCAATATTTTAAACTGCAATTTAACTCGTTTGTTAATTGTAGGTAATAGAGAAGAAACGGGAGGAGATAAGAAATCAGACGAAAAACAAAACTGAATCGGAAATTGTTCCTGGTATGTAGCAATGTTCGTTCTTTGATTACTAGCCTTGCGCTCACGGTTTCACCCACGCGTAATTTCTTTCTTCAAATACCCCCCCCCCTTCCCTCCACATTTCCAGGATCAAAAGTAACCTATATTCACCGGGGAAAGTCTAGCTACCCAACATTGAAAGAATAATTCAAATCGGACCAGTAGTTTTTGAGTTCTATCCTCTTCTCTTTCCTCATAATATAAATGTAGATTTAAAACGTTCTTTCTTAAATAAATAGTATAAAAATCCTACCTCTCACACTTTTCAGGTCTGGACGGCTATAAGAACCACACGTTTCTTGACCTTCTTATACAATTTTCTGGAAAGGAAAATGGTTATACGAACTTAGAACTTAGAGAAGAGATCATTACCCTCACCCTGGCGGGAACTGACACCTCCGCAGTAGGCATCTGCTATACCCTGGCTCTTCTAGGGAAGTACCCTGAGATCCAAGAAAAAGTGTATCAAGAGTAAGTGATCATATTGGGTATTTTTTATTTATTTATTTACTAGCGACCCGCCCCGACTTCGTTCGGGTTTAACTAAGTTTATTAGTGTTTCTCTACTATATTATGCATGTATTATACATAAAAACCTACCTATTGAATCACTCTATCTATTAAAAAAAACCGCATCAAAATCCGTTGCGTAGTTTCAAAGATTTAAGCATACAAAGGGACATAGGGACAGAGAAAGCGACTTTATTTTATACTATGTAGTGATTTGAATGCATACGAAATAAATTATAGTATTATAACATTGATGGATGAAATCAAAAATTAAGCGCTAATGGACACAAAGAGTATTGATTTGACAATACAGAAATGTAACGTCACAATTCAGCATTCCTTCCAAACAGATTATCTCACAAGCTTACGTTTTTGACATATACTAAAAGTAGGTGATTTGACCTGTCCGTCAACCTTCCTGATCCTTTACTTTTAAATCTCTTTTTTTCGATCTTCCAAGTTTTCCTACCTTTTTCCAATTCGTCTGTGGCTGAATGCACAAACCGTGCGAAGTCAATAATAAAAAAAAAAGTACATAATTAGTTTTTTCATCGACCCGACGCCAAATCAAGGCCAAGGATCAAATTTAGATTGGAAATTTACCATCGCTGGATAAGGATTGAATGCTGTTTTTAATGCGTTTTCATACGTCATATCTCGTGAAAGAAACGTGTTTTGCACGAGATATGTTGAATAAACAACGTCTAGACTCTAGATACAAAAAATATCCTTGGTAAACAGAACAGGGTCACTATCAAATGCGTCATATATATTTCTCCATAACGTCACAAAATGTTTTAGTTAAGCTTTGTGATCTCCTCGACCTTCAGAGATCAGATGTGACCTTAATATTGTGCATAATATTATATCTACTAAATCGCACATTGCAATGCATTGCGTAACTTGTCAACTGGAGTTCACCCGAGTTCTTGGTCTTACGTGTATAATCCGTATCTCATTTCAATGTTACGTGAGGACGTGACGTAAACGTACGGTCATCAAGTGGTCAGCAAGTTTTGATAGAATTGCATGTGAAGGTAAAACTGTGTTAAGATGAGTCTTATCAATGGCTTTCTAACCTCTAAAAATGATGTACAAATGTGCGGAACACACTATGCGGAAAAAACGCGACCGAATTTACGCGGCTGAATAGGCTAGTTGCCACTATTTTTATTATTTGATAGAACGGTTCATTACGATTATATTACAACATAAAAAAAATATGAAATTTTTTTGAAGCACCTATCCAACTGTATTTTGAATTTTAAATTATTAATTTCACTATACTACCGTAAACGCCGTCCGCCATGATGGTCTGTGCCGTGGCGTCACTGTTCTTGTCAACAATACGCGTGACATAACCAAAAAGTGTTTATCGGAATTAAAACCATGTCTTCGTAGAGATTACATGATACATTTATGAATTACCACTATTGTATCGTGCGTGAATGTAAGAATACATCAATAAGAAGTTGTGGATTAAAGTACCTAGTGATGAGAATTTGCGAATCAGAATTTGAAGCAAAACATTTTGCAACCATCAAAGTATCTATTTTGGGCAGGTTTGTTTTCAATAAATGTGAAGTGTACAATATTTTGGTAGTGAAATAAACAACAATCAACTCGTTTAAATAAAAGACCACGAATAACCTGTCGAAACTGTCGTTTGAATTTGTGTTGTTTACAATATTGGTGACGTAGAATCATGGCGGACGGTGTTTTCAATCAAGAGAAAAAAAAGTAAAAATGTATCGGGTTTAAGTTGAACTTTTGCAACAATCGCGTATTTATATTTAATGAAGTTTACATATTTTGGACCCCTGTACGGAATAATATTCGAATTAAAAGTGATTTTATAAATGGTGATATGAGGCAACTAGCCTATTTACGTTCCGTCGTGATCATGATATGGCATACGAGTACCTTATTGATATGGGAAATGACTCACTATGCCGAAATAACGTTGCGTAATTTTGTTTAGAAAATGCATTCCACTTACGTTTGAATTTGACCTTTGTTATAACCTCACTAACGGCAGATGAATTTCCTACAGAACAGGAAAGCAGTTTATTTTAATTATTATAAGAAAGTATGTACCTTGTTAGTTATCACAAATATCGCTCTGTCCCTTCCCAGTTTTGATTCACCAAGATACGGTAATGAGGGAATAGGTATTGCACGTTAAGCTGTTGGTCCTGCGCCTGATCTCTTTGCGGTTGTGTCAGATTGCTGTCCCACCGAACTATGAGAGTGAGGGAATACGGAGTAAACCTGTGCTTGCACTATCACGTGTGCACTATAAAATATCCTGCGTTCCTGACTGATCGTAAGATCGGCTGCCATGGTATTATTGTACCTACTCTTATAATTCTTGTGATTCAGTTATTGTGGCAGGAATGCCTTATGATTATCCGTGTTTGAAGTTAACTTTCTTAATGCATGTAACAAAATAATAAATTACATTTTAGGTTGCAAGACGTTTTTGGCGATTCGGACCGTCCATTAGAAAAGGATGACCTCACTAGACTCGAATATTTAACGAGGGTTGTAAAAGAGTCCCTTAGACTCTTCCCGCCGGTGCCTTTCATCATCAGGAAGATATTAGAAGACGTTAAACTCCGTAAGTGTTATTTATTTTACTTGTACTGTATTTTATTAATTTTATTTATTTATTAGGTTTATCAACTATTGTAACGATATGTCTTACGTCTAATGTACACTTGTTTGTTATAATTAATATTATAGCACAACAGATTTACTGATATACACAGAATGCAAAAAATATTTATAGAGGATCATGCCTCAGGGTTAATGATAGAAAGAATTGTGTAATCGCTATTATGTTTGCCTTGTGGTCAATTAGATTTTTAGGTACTGGCTTCGAATTGTTTGTCACATTAAATTAAAATACTAATTGACATTGAAACGATTTCTATCGCATATGGATTTAATGTACGGATTCCCTTTACAAGAGATATTCCCAGTATTGCCAAATCACTAGTAAAATATTAATTATTTATGAATTCCTTAAAAAACCAGTTACTTTGGCACTTTACCAGCTTTTAATTATTGGTGGGCCTGTTATGATTTATCGAGGCCTTGAATAGGTCATAAAATTGGTGTATAGCCAATTTATTATCTAATTGGCACGAGATAATCCGCCACGCTACGCATGAATGTTGTTGGTAGTTTTTTCTTAAGCTGCCTGCGGTCTTTGACCATTTCACGCGGTGTTGTATGTGAAAAAAGACTTATTTACGATACTTACTACGTTTTATGCTCGAGGTTAATATTATCTACGTCATATCCAGCATTATAAATCCGCATTTTTCAGCAAAATAATAAATAAATACATACGTTATTTATTCAGAAGTTCATTATCTAACTTGGTGAGACGACCCGCTTGGTGTAATGGTCAAGATGTTGCCTATTACGCAAGAGGTCGCGGGTTCGATCCTCGCACAGGACCAACATTTGTGTGCATGAACATGTCTGTTTGCCCTGGTCTGGGTGTTATATGTATCTATTTAAGTATATTTGTAATACCACTGTTGATTCTGATGTCTGTAACACAAGTGCTTAAGCTACTGAACACGGGGTCAGGTCAATGTATGTGATGTTGTAAAATATTTATTTATTTATTATATTTATAACTGCAGCACTTGCGGATAATTTATTGGTAACAAGATCGAAAAAAATTACAAAATGAGCAGGTTTTGTGTTTTAATGATATTGAACATTACACGTTTATTTACCAGTAACATTGCTTCTTTCCAGCGTCAGGTCGCGTCATACCCGGTGGTTCAGGAGTGGTCGTGTCCATCTGGGGCATCCACAGGGACCCCAAGTACTGGGGTCCCGACGCGGAGAAGTTTGACCCCGACAGATTCCTGCCAGAGCGGTTAAACTTGCCTCACGCTTGCTGCTTCATGCCGTTCAGTCAGGGGCCGAGGAATTGCTTAGGTAAATATTACAATTTGACGTGTTAGCATCATATTGGGATTCACGTGGGCTAGTCAAGATGCCATTTCGCGAGATCGAAATATCACTACAGTCGCGATATAGATCTCCATCCCGCACAAGAAGTCGGGATGAAAGCGATATTTTCGTTTTAGCCCACATGGGCTTTTAGAATTTTTCAGCTTAACTTGGGTGTATAATCCTTCATCTTCAGGCATGACGAATAAGCCAGTGCCCATATTATTTATTTATTTATTTATAAAACTTTATTGACCACACAAAAAGTAGGTACAAAAGGCGGACTTAACGCTGAAAGCGTTATTCAGTTTTACCTACAGTGAATGTTAATTTAATAACATTTTAGATATTCACGGCTGTTGTATTGTAACATAGCCTAAACACCACGCAGTTAGTACATGCCTACATAATCTTCACATTAGATAATAATATTAACATTCATTTTGTTTCGAAATATTAAAAGAAAACTTAAAAGATGGGTAAAAAAAAGAATCAAATGAGTGAACATTACGTGATAATCGGAATGAAAAAAATAATCGGTTGTTTTTGCATTCATTGTAAATCTTTGATTGATTGGTGCCATATTTTAATGGAGATAAACCGGTCTTTTTGACGTAGAACAGAATTGCGTTGCGTCGCATGACCACGATGACGTGGTCACACGTTCCCATACAGCATCAGAACCACCAGATCGTAAAAAAGCTTATCAAGAATATGATGTCATCGTCACATTTCTTATACCGGAATCCAACCGGAAAATAATGTAATCTGCATATTTCAACTCAGAATTAATAAAACAACTTATTGGTAGTGTTAGCGTATCGAGTGACCCGGAGGATCTGGTTTTTATAACATTTTATTGCTAGAATTGAGTCTGGAACGAATTATATTACCTTGAACATAACTCGGCCTCGTAACTAAGCCCTTTTGGCAAGCTTGATGATAAAGATAATTACCGCAATAACGATGATTTGATTACTATGATTTGGCCTTTTAGTCCTGCTGTGGAGTGCTAATTGTTTTATGACCTTAACATGCCATGCAGGTACATTAATTATTAATAGGTACCTGGCGTTTCCTTAGCTTTCAATAACTTGTTGATCTGTTGAATTGCCGAGGATGCGACCGGAACAAGCGGCAGGATGAAGATGTAGAGAAGAAGAAGACTGTTGTATGGTTGCCACCAAGTAATACGACTTCTATACGAACATCCGTAAAAAATGGTTGGCACTTGGAAATTGAGGTTGTTTTAACATTTAGTTTTGAAAGGAATCCGAAGACTGTTTAAATATAAACAAAGTTCCGGGAAAATTCTCAGATTGTGTGAAAATGTTAGGTTAGTTTTTGTCTAGGATTTTTGTTTAGAAAATAATATTGGTAGTGAGGTTAATTACACCTCTGGGTCTTAAAACCAAAGTCTCGCGCATAGACTCACATTGGTCGTTTAATATTGCTGTTATTCCTGTTCCATCGCTGAACGAAACTAAAAATAAACTGCAAAGTGATAAGAGTTTGTACGAGACTTGGAAAGTGTCAGGCCATATTTACAAAATACAAAAAGTTAATTGCATCAACTTAGTCGTTTGTTTTATAATTCTGAAAATGAATTCTCACATGGCTGCAAGCCTAGCTATCCTGTAGAGTTCTATAAGAAACGAAAGGTGATATTTATGTGTTGTAACCATAATCATTTTAAATGATGTTTATTTTTTATTTTTAAGGTTACCAGTACGCTTTGATGTCCTTGAAGACAGCGATTTCCTCAGTCGTCCGAAGGTACAAAATCTTAGGCGAGGCTGAAAAGTCTGCCGTGCCTTCGTTCCGGGTCAAACTCGACGTCATGATGAAGGATGCCGACGGGTACCAAGTGATATTGGAGAAGAGAAAACCAAGTTAATGAATAAGTGAAATCAGACAGAGTAGCTTAAGAATAAATTAAAAAAAAAGAACGCCTAGTTCTTTTTTCTTAGCAATTGAAAAACTATTTTGCAGACAAAAACGTGTAGGCGTTTTTGTTTTAAGTACTATTTTCATTGAAGATGTTATGGACAAAGATGATGAATTGATAAAGTAAACGACGACGGTCAATGAGTTAAAAAAAAGTCATAATACCGGGACATTATTAAAAATAAGATGGATTTATAATTTACAGATTTAAAGCTATGGTTTCAATTGTAATGCAGGTAGTATGTACTTAAATTTTTTTGCATTATTTATTTTCGAAAAAAATAATAATATATTAATGTGTATCTAAGTTGTAGTAAGATAGGTTTCTCATTAAAAAAAGACATGTTCTCTCTGATCCAAATACACATTTCGCCGCCGTCGTCTGGATTAATCACTTTGGCCGTAACATGATAAAATTGAGAGATTTGTAAGTAACAGCCTACGTTGTATGAAGTTTTTCGAAAATAAGTAAGTTACTTTGATGACTAGATTTGATAAAATGAATTAATTCTTTGGACTAACACAGGAACTGCCTAGCCCCAAACTAAGCTCGAAGCTTATACATACTTAAATACGTTTATAAACACCCATGAATTGCGTATGAGTACAAATGTTTATCACACAAACATTTGCCCCTAACGGATTTTGAACCCGCGACCCTTGGTTTTGTAGCCAGGGTCTCTGCTAACGGACCCGTCAAATTAGATTAGCTGTATGTATAATAATTTATTAATTAACAATATATTAAAACAATATAATGTCCTGCCATACTCGTCAGGCATTGTTCCAAACAAGTTTCTAACACAATTGGTTCTGGAAAATAGAAAAATAAGATAAACTGGTGTGTGTTAGTTAACCCCTTACTTATTGCTCAAAAGTAAGATATAAATGATAAGATATAATGAAATGTTTATGTATAATTATTGTTAATAATACGAGTATAATTTTTCCATAGCATGCCTTACAACAATGTTATTTACCCCGTTAAGTTTAAATGTGAAGGCCAATAAATATTTTCATATTTATTCTCATGTCAAGTTTATGTTTTTGAATTGCTGGTAAAAATAATAATTGATAATATTATGGTAATGTTTATGGCAAGTGTGATGTGTTGTTATTATATTTTAATAATATTAAGTTACTTTATACTGCATATTTGTAATCTATGAAAATGGTAATACGAGTTGTAGAATTTGTTAAGATACGTTTTAAATGTTTTTCTGTCGTATATTTTTATAGCCAACAAATCAGTGGCTGGATTAAAAAATATTGAAGTAAGTACTTAGTATTCCTTTTTAATCGCTTTTACCCTTTTACAACACATTCGTACGGTGCGTATTATTGTATAAAATAATAAGATCAATTTTGGTAATGTAATGTCTGTAAAAGTACTGGATATAATATTACAACAGATCAGCTTTTGGAAAGTATAAGTAATATGCCTGCAACGCAACAATCCATTTGTGGCGTATTTAGAGTACAATACTTCAATATTTCGTACCTAAAAGTAAGTAAGTAAAACCTAGTGAAGTTGAGGAACTTAATTAACAAAAATAAATTTCTTTACTTTTCGCAAACCAGTCACCAGTCAGTGCGTTAGGCTGACATACGGCTACAGTTTAAAAAAAATAGTCAGAACCTCGGCCTTGCGATATGCCATGCCCCTTGGCTTACTTAATACAATGCGGAACCCTCTAAGGACAGTCATTGTTGTCTTATCAACCGATCTTTCAGTTATTTTATAAACAATTGTGGTAAAGTAACATCCTCATTCAGAATTTATCCGCCTACAACTGCACTTTCTGCCTAGAGCATTGACCATCTTACGTGTTTAAATTTAAGGAGTCGTTAAATTCATTCATTAATTTACAATGTTTTTGTGGCTAACAATTATCACAGTGATCTTGGGGTGGACCGTGTATTGGTTTAGACAAAGAAGGACGTATGAATTACTGTCTCGTTTGCCGATGACTGGGGATGAGCTGCCGGTAATTGGAATAGCGCATAAATTAATTGGAAATAGTGAAAGTAAGTAACAAGCCAACATAAATCCCGGTCAGGCTGAAAGTATTTGAAGACAAGGTGTTCATTTTGTTATTTCATTGGCAAGTAACGCTTATACTTACCTTTTTTTGTAACCTTCTAGAAAATGAATTTAAGAAATAACTTTTTGAAGAAAATATTACTATTATAACTATTATAATCGTCATGGTTTTGTGCACTGTTCG
Source organism: Nomophila noctuella (assembly GCA_958496325.1). Lineage (NCBI taxonomy): Eukaryota > Metazoa > Arthropoda > Insecta > Lepidoptera > Crambidae > Nomophila > Nomophila noctuella. The sequence goes on along the minus strand of OY292487.1, from coordinate 4,934,421 downwards.
AACCATGGTTGTGCATGATTTGTATTCTATTCGGCATTATTTGATGTGTGATGATTTCAGATGCCATGGAGCTAATAAAAAAGTACAGCACTAAAGTTGTTGAGAATGGTGGAATATCTTATAGCTGGGCCGGTCCCATGCGTTTTATTGGTATGTCATGTATTTTTAATTAATTTTCATAGTTACTCCCGTCCGATATACATAGAGGATTAAACACTAAATCTAAATTTGGATTTAAAATTACCCGTGTAAAGAATAAGTTTGGTTCCAAAAGTCATTCCTTACAATCGAAAGTATAACTAAGTTTCCCATACATACTGACTTGTCCAAGCTTAAAAATGTTATTTAATGACAATTTGATATGATTAGATTTCTTAAACCACTTTTCTGAATTGATAGGAGTGGCGGATCCAGTGGATCTGGAGTTTATTTTGAAGACGTGCTTAGAAAAGAGCGACATACACAAATTCACAAGAGCCGTGCTTGGAAATGGCATGATTTTTGCTCCAGGTAAGTAATGTGGTATTTTTTAAAAAGAAGCTGTTTGTAGCCTCCTTGATTTAAAATAATTTTATCGTAACAAAGACGTGTTTTGGTTTAATCAACACCCTTACCTAATTTGCGGATTCTTTATCACCAATCTGGGTTGTGTTCGAAAAAGCAGACAAAGATTTTGTCAGACCTGGTCATCGTACCCAGGCCCTCGAGACCAAGCTCTGATACTTAGACCACTAGACCACAGTAATGTTTTACCGTGACTAGCCCAGAAAGGGTTTTCACATTATGCCTGCATATGTGAAAACCCTAATATAATATAAATAAAGCTTATAATATAAAACATAATATAATATGTCCTGAGGGACATATGCTGTTGCTTTAATTACTTTGAAAGCGTAGTGCAGAACGTCCATGCTATGTGGAGTAACGATTTGCGCAAGCTGGCAAGAACTGAATGCAAGTCGCCAAGGGTCGGGCTGAGTGGAGAGCCCTAGGAAAGCCCTATGTCCAGCAGTGGACTGCGATAGGCGATGATGATGATGATAATTTATTTCTTTACATCAGTTCAAATCTGGCGCCGTAGAAGGAAGGTGGTGATCCCCACGTTCAGCCCGAAGATCGTCGAGTCATTCGTGAAGGTGTTTTCTGAACGTGCTGAGAAAATGGCCAAGAAGCTCGACCGTTACGCGGGAACCGGCCCGTTGAAGTTGTGGCCTTTCATCAGCTCCTACGCTCTTGACTCTGTTGCTGGTGAGTGTGACTTCTTCTTGCGAAAATATTGTAAGATTTTTATTAAGTAGGTACTAGCGGCCTTCGTCAACTGGACTTTCCAACACAAAAATATTTTTTCAAAACGGACCAGTAGTTCGTGAGATTAGGGCGTTCAAACAAACAAACAAACAAACGAACTCTTCAGCTTTATATATAAGTATTGATGTCTACTGTTTTGTACCTTTACTTTGAGGGTTGTGACCAAAATGCAACTTGTTTTGATTTTGAATAATTATTTTTTAAATTTTCATTATATTCATAATATTCAGAAAGATAATGTAGAATAATGAACACACAGAAATCTAAATTTATTATTTCGATTTCTGTGGTTGCACAAAATATGCCAGCGTTTTAAATTATTGAAGGCAAAGATAAGTCATCATACCCAATTTATTTATAGATGCAGTCAATCAGAATAAGACAGGAATGTGCGTGCGATCATTTAGGCCGATTCTATAATGCTAAATTACGGCAGAGAATAGTTCGGTTTTGATTTATGTTCTTTTTATACATGATTTTTTTTTCACGCACGCAATGGACTACTTTTGTAAAAGCAATTTAAGTTTGCTCTTTAGCATGCGGGATAGCGAACGGTTACGTTGTCTGCAAGTATGTTAGATTTGATTAGTATTACAAGCTACTGTTATAGAACCTTATATTTTGTTTGTTGCGGCCTGCTTTAGAGTAGCGAACCAAGGGATCTTATAAAAAGTATACTGTATAAAAGTTAGTGGAAATATCTTTAAAAAAATATCTCATTTTAGTTTCATCTTTACAAATCATATTCAGTTAATGTTATTTATATTTTAGAAACGACTATGGGAGTCAAAATAGACGCTCTAGAAAATTCAAACACACCGTTCCTTATTGCGTTAAATCGCCTCTTGGAACTGGTCTGCATGAGGATATTCCACCTGTATATGTATCCAGACTGGCTGTACAAGCTCCTACCACAGTATCGCGATTTTAAATATCACCTGAAAAATCTATACGGGTTCACTGATGAAGTAAGTGTAATTTTTTTGTGTTATAATAAAGTACTAGACCAACGCAGGGCAAAGGCCTCCATCACTTAGAATTATGTTTTCGTTACAAAGTTGGGTTTTGATGGTTGAGTCACCACGCTTGTCAAATGTGGGTTGGTGATCATAAACCCGGGCTGTGTTCAGTAAAATCGATACAAATTTTGAATCTACAAAGATTCTCGGAAACACCCTGTACTTAAACCACTAGTCCTTCGAGCGAGATGCGTTAATTTGTTTATTTATTATTTTAAATACCAGTTCTATGTAACTGATCTGAAAGTGTTTGTTACTTTAGGTTTTCAATTCTTGCACAGGACATAATTTCTTCTATAATTTATGTTTAATTCAGATATCTCTTTACCAGGTGATCAAAAAGAAAAGATCAGAAATGGAAAATTTGCCTGAAATCGAACCAGAATCTAAACCATTCGGTATGTATGTTTTACACAATTTCACACATAGTCCGAATATTTTATAGTGAAGATATTGTTTTAAAAAATCTGGACTGTTCCTTTAGGTGACAAAACTAATTTTATAAATAAATTCTGAAGTAAATGCGAGTCTCCATTACTTGCGAAATCTTGGTTGCCATTCAAATATATCTGAATGGATCAGGAAAACTCTTGGAACAGTTAGAAGGTGCACAATACCACAGAAGACATTGTAAATTATCAGGTTTTATTTCCAGGTGTAGGTGGTAACAAAACGAAGTCGTTCCTCGATCACTTGATGATTATGTCTGGGGGTAAAGACGGGTTCAATAACCTGGAACTGAGAGAGGAGCTTCTGACCCTGGCCGTGGCAGGGACTGACACATCAGCTGTTGCTACCGGCTACACGCTTGTCCTTCTGGGGAAGTACCCGCATATACAGGAGAAAGTTTATCAAGAGTAAGACACAAGTTTTTGGTTATGTTTTTTTTTCAAATTTTTAATATCTTCTAGTTTTTTTATGCATATATGTATGTAGGTAAACGAGCTGCACATAGACAACAGCTCCAATACGGTCGCAAATACGTTGCCTTTTCTTCAACTGAGCTCTGGAGACATTATTCACCAGCAGTTAATATAGAATAATAGTTACAAAATGCTACTGAAGTAGCATTTTGTAACTCTTTCTGACCTTCTGTAAGGAGGAGGTCATAATTACACTCCCAAAAAAGTATACGGACGGATATATGTCCGTCCTCTTGTGTTTGTATATACAAAAAAGTTAATCAATAGTAAAATATAACTTGAACACTTTTGTAAGTCGCTGACGGAGTTTTTAGTACGACCGGTAACTTTAACTACGTGACTATTCTATGTATATATATACAATCACGTACGTACGTACACAATTACATAACAGTTCATGCTATGGCTCTGGTTTGTATAATGATAAATAAATATTTTTATCTATTAATCTAAGTAACACTCTGAGAATAGTTTTGATATTATTTACAACTTCCGTTGTCTGAGCATCTATTATAATTTTTATGCTAGATCATCGCATGTTACAAGATGGATAGACGTACAAAGATCCAGAAACATAATACAAATCAACTCTGCTTCATCATACTTTTAGTATTAGACCGCAAAACTTAGCAAGTCTTGTGAATAGTTTAGTAATTTAATTAATTAATTCAGCTTGTCAAGATATACCAGATATCTAAAGTTAATGGTAAATAGTTTGCTAGATTACTTATCTTCGTCTACTAATCTCTGGTTGTAAAATCTGTTTCAAATGTTTTTCGTGGTCTTAACGCTTTCAAATATAACATTATTAGCGGCCGCCCGCGACTCCGTCCGCGTGGATTTCGATTTCCAATATCCTATGTGTTATTCTGATGTATAAGCTATATTGTGGTAAAGTTTCATTCAAATCCATTCAGTAGTTTTTACGTGAAAGAGTAACAAACATCCATACATCTATACATCCATACATCCACACATCCATACATCCACACTTACAAACTTTCGCCTTTATAATAGTAGTAGGATACTGTAGTTGAATGGCTGATTATCTGATTCCGCTACGAAATAAAAATTACACAATGTGGTATTGCCAAACCAGATCAATATTTTTCGCATCATATTGGAATCTTGATGTTATTCCGAACTAATGGCTCCTGTTTATACTCTGCGCATTAGGTTCAATTTTTGAATGGGTTTGGCTGTTACAAATTGCTTCCATTCGTGTTTTAGGCATGAGCATTTTTATGTGGTTAAACTATGAATGAATATGACAATAAATGTTATCGACTGGAGTATAAGCATAGCGTTCCTTTTGGTATATTTACTATATTGTATGAGTATAAGTGATAATCTGTCAACGTTCTTAGAGCAAATGTGAAAAACTGAAGTATTATGGAGACTTTGAACATTTAACAAGAAAATACAAATACATCTAAAAAAATATATATAAATTTAGAGCAGGCATAGATAGCAGGGACATATTAACAGAAAGATAAAAATCTCTCCCTAGTACGCATATTTTTACATGTCACTATACCACTAAATATATTTTTTAGATTGTATGAAATTTTCGGCGACTCTGACCGTCCGCTGGAGAAGGAGGATTTAGTCAAGATGCAGTATCTGGACCGGGTGGTGAAGGAGTCACTCCGGTTGTTCCCTCCAGCGCCAGTGAGTGCCAGGGAGTCGGCGGACACTGAACTGACTTTACGTAAGTGCTTCATCATCGGGACTAGCGCTAGATGATAATCTAGCGTCTGTCCCGGTTGCATCCTCAGCCATTGTCTTGGAGCCCAGGGTACGATACGACTATATCATCCGATGGAATGGGCAGCGCCTTTCCTCTTAGTTCATTTGTTTACGCTTTCACAGCGTTTCAAATAGGATTAAAACATTTCATCTGAGGGAGGCCTACTCCATCATGGGCCTTCTTCTTCTTCTTCTTCTTAGCCATTTTAAACCATTGGATTGGTGTAGGCCTCCTTCGTTACGGGCCTCCATCATGGGCCTATTATAGATATTCTTTTTATTGTACGCAACACGGGGAAATGACGTCCACATGTAACCCTTAAGATACAAATGTTAAGACTTGGGTATTTTTGACAGCAAACGATAGCAATGGTAAATTACATATCTCTCTCAAGGAAATAAAACTTAAGGCTATCGCGTTGCATTACTAACAAATATATGTACTAACACGAAGCGTCAAGCAGTAATAACGAGAGTACTTAACTATAATATCGCGTTTAGTGCTTTTTCAATGAAAATACGACTGCATATCTATTAACAGTATAAAATACTGTTTCTATTACCCAAAAAATAATGAAAACCTTTCCACAGCTTCCGGTCGTGTGCTGCCCCCAAAAGAGATATTGATAGTCTTCATCGGTGCTCTGCACAGAGACCCCAAGTACTGGGGTCCCAACGCTGAAGAGTTCGATCCCGACAGGTTTTTGCCCGAGCGCTTCAAACTTGATCATGCTTGCAGCTACATGCCATTCAGCCAAGGACCAAGGGCTTGTGTTGGTGAGTGACTATGATTGTTAGAAGAATTAGACTTAAAGATGACACCGCTATATAACCCGCTTTATATACTCATAGGAAGATTTATATAGAGTAAACTAACAATGTCTAAACGGGACTTTGGGTTTTTGGGTTTTTTGTTGAGTTATTTATTGTGTAACACATAAGTACTGCTTTTGAGGAACTCGATGGCGCAGTTGTTAGTGTGCTCGGCTTGTGATTCCTAAGAAGAGCAACTTTTGCAGAGGCTAGTCATCGCATAGGTGACCGAATAACTATCACTTTAGCTGCGTATAGTACCTACCAAATTTTTTTTTTAATGAATAGCGAAAGTCTCAAATTTTATTGTATTTTTTTGATCTTTGCACTTATTAATTATTTATTTTTACAGGTTACCAATACGCTATGTACTCCATTAAAACAGCAGTGTCGTCTATGGTTAGGCGATATAAAATTATTGGGAAGGTCGAAACGTCACCCATCCCCAAGATAAGAGTGAAACTCGAGATTATGATGAAGGATGTTGATGAATACACCGTGGCATTGGAAAGAAGAAAGCCCCAATGAAATTACTGTTAACGTATAAAGAGAAAGGGTTTGATATTTGTTTGTTTCATTGAATTCTGTCTAAAACAACAGGACTGGTTTTCTTAATGTTACCATTATTATATAAAATTATCCTTGATGAACATAAACTATTTTTGATTTCTGGAAATAATCCCAGACAAGAGGTAGAGCCCTGAGGAACTTCCACTCGAATGAGCCGCTACTCTAGGGAAGTACCTCCACCTTACAGAAGACCACAGTGAAATAGCACTTCGTAACTGTTGTGCTAAGTTTCTGCTGGTGAGCAAGGTCGCTCAGTTCAGGGGGAGGGTATGGGGTCTTAGAGGCAGGCATCGCATCTGCGATCCTTGTGTGATTGTTGATGTCCATGGGCAGCGGTGATCACTTCCCATCAGGTGACCCCCTTGCTCGTTTGCCTTACCATAACATAAAAAAATCTCCACTTGGGCCACTCGGACCGAAGGCTAATATTAATGCAATATTCTGAAATACCATGTGGTAGGCAACGCAGCAGGGAATACGAAGTCTTCAACAAGTAATTTCATTTATTGGACTCTCTATCATCAACTTCATCTACTTTAAGAAAACCTTATTTAACAAGCATGCTTACTTAGTTTTTTATGTAAGTGGGAGACAAACGAGCAAGATAATTAGTTTCTAAGTAATTGATGCTGTCTAAGGCCATATCCTCAAGTGGTATACTTGAGATCAGTCACTATTTAACAGGAAAACAGCTGTTAGTTCATCATCTATCCTAATCGATTTTTAGTTGTAATCCTAAGTCCATAGTTTATTAAGAATATTTATTAATTTTGTAAATTACTGTGTTTAATATTTAATGAGGTTAGTTTAAATAAAGGACAAATATTTTTTTTATGAATATGTGGTTTTAATGCCTTTCCTTTTCTTTGCTTACTATTTACCTTTATACCTTTATCTAACTGCCTCCGTGGCGCAGTGGCTAGTGTATCGCACTTTAAAGTGGCGGCCGCGCCGGAGGTCCTGGGTTCGAATCCCGGGTCGGACCGATGAAATTGTGTCTATGTTTTCATGTTGTGATAACACAGACACAGTCCGGAGTTTGGAAGTTGGCGGTGTATTTACACCCCCGTGCCTCGGAAAGCACGTTAAGCCGTTGGTCCTGCGCCTGATCTCTCTACGGTCGTGTCAGATTGCTGTCCCACCGAATTATGGGAGTGAGGGAATAGGGAGTGCACCTGTGCTTGCGCATGCGCTTGTGCACTATAATATATCCCGCGCAAGTGGCTAATCGTAAGATTGGCCGCCGTGGCCGAATTCGGCTAGGAGGGTATTATTATTATTATTTTCTTTGCTTAGAATATTAAAAACATTTCGAAAAAAAAAATTAAAACTTGGCCTCCTTTGTCTAAATAATTTGTTATAAAAAAAACAGATATGCCATTGTCGGTGACATGCTGGACTTATAAAAGTTACTTTAATTATTTTAATTAAAAAATATTGTGTTACGAAGTTCATTCAAAGTGACGTGTTAAATAGTACATAATAAACGATTCAAATTCTTGAAACTAAAAGCCAACGGAGTAATCTGGTAATTTTTTGATTTCTTTCTCAACAAAAGTTGCCCAAGGGCACACATCACAGTGTAAGGTAAAGAAACGAATAACCCACAGGATTTAACAGTTTCTATTAGAAAATTGAAGATTCGAAGTTCGGCGCGACTACGCCTATTTTAAATGGAGGATATAACTTCTGAGATTTAACAAATCGGTTATACGAGTGAAAGGGTAAAAAGAAAATCCCTTGAAAGACATTAGAATTTAAAAGAAATTGTTTACAATTTGCTTAATCCTTGCATAAAAAACTTTCATGTTCTTTTTTTTGCAATCTCTGAGACATGCTTTGTCAGATATTGTTTGAGTTTATTTTAAAAGTGACCTTCGTTCTTTCAGAGCTTTCGTTTTAATGAGAAGCGTTTCACTGAGCAATTGTATTGTGCAATAATCACTACACTAGCGAGCAAAAAATATACTCAAATTTAAAGGCTTCAAAGATTAGAATAAGATGCAATGAAGGCAAACAAGATTTTTTTAGCTACTAATATGGGGTACAGCTGTTATGCTAACGACTAAAGAAATTCGTCTTCTCTATCTTTCATAGTTATCCGAATATAATATGTAGGTAAAATGGTATATTATTAATACTTCGTAAATGCAGCGATAAAAAATTCATTACATAGGTAGGTATATTCGGACCTAATGACTTAAAAAAACATTCAGTAGTGTGATTTCTTTCCTCTGAAGTTTATTTTGAATTCTAAGCTATTAGAATCAATTTCCTTTATGCAAAATTACTTTCATTATCCACGTAGACATGACCTTTAGACGCTAAACGCTCGTAATTTCGTTTATTTTAGTATAGCTTACTTCGAAAGAAATTAAGGTAGGTAATAAAAATGAAAAGTTGGCAAATGGTATTCAAATTGCAGTGGTTACCCATACGTGGGCCGTCTAACGTTGATTCATAATGGTTTAATAGATTGTTGCTGGCTTTTTTGAAAGGTATATTGCTCCGAAAATATATTTTTCTACGCTTACTACGTGAGTAAAGAATTGCATATGAAAACTGACGGGGATTTGTAGCTGTTTTGGTTGAACTCTGAACCTAGTTTAAATGCACGTTACATATATGTTTTACGTATACTAATTTGCTTTATTTTTCGTAAGAGCTTAAGCTATGTGGCAGACAATTGTTACACCTCAATCTGTCTTGTATAGTTAGAGGACTATTTTTAATGAATGCTAATAAAGTAGATGTTCCTTAACCACTGTGCCAAATAGGTTTTGCAACATTTACTCGTAATGAACAACTATTTTAGTTTTCTTGTCAGAGTCTGGCAAAATCGATTCAATTGTCGTTATGCAAGTTGTCACTGAGTAATAAGTTTAAGGCTAAACGACTTAATGCGAAGTTTAGACAGGGTAATCAGAGTTCAAAAACCCCACTAGATAAGGAATTTTATAGAAATTATTATTGCCCTTGCACATTTCAACGGGTTTAGTTTTTGATGGGATTAGTAAGAGAATGCCTTGGGACCGGGCACGCGGGTTGTTTCTTTAGCTTTCATTTCGATCATGGAAGTTGAACCTAACGCGAGTCCATTTTGTATTTGGCAGAAGACAGTAAGTTTAATTTTTTTAATATCAGTTGCATTAAAAGCTTAATATATATTTATGACGTCAATTGTGTTAGATTGCTAAATGTAAATCGCTTTTGTGTTTGCTCAAAAGGCAAGGTTAGCGATTAAGAGTGGGTAGATACGGTTTGCATTTAATGTAGGTAGTCTTTAATTATAATCTATGATTTCTTAACATGCAATATTTCAGTAAATGGTTGATATTTAATTTGGTCGTTATAAATATTTTGTGTAAAAAAGGCGTGATAGGAGAAACATTGACTTATATATGGCAAAAATATTTTTTATTTTCTTATTTGTTTATGTCAAATAATAATAATCTTAATTAACTATAATCGATTGACCATTATACTTCATTAAGATTAAAAGTTTAAAGAAGTGGGACTCGTAGTGACCTTGCAAGTGTAATGAGCAATCGTTGTAGTGTCGTATTATTACAAATTTTATTTATATTCCGACAAGATCTGTAAAAAGTTATGTAATCGCAATCGTAATATACCACCGTATAAGCGTACCGTAAAGCCGCCACGTTTCGTACACAGCAATGAGTAAATTCTTAAGGTTTATTCGAAATCGATAAAAGTATTCCCTTTTTGGATTTATTCTCGAAGGGACATGACGAGCGGGGGGTGTTTTTATGATAATAGGATGAGTTTAGCGCGGGCAGCACGCGACCCGTCGAACTGGGTTACAGAGGGCTATACAACACCAATTTAAAGTTTCTAGTGGTATAATTATAAAATTGATAAAATACTACGTTTGCCTTATAGTTGTAAAAGTGAGTTAGTTAATCTTGATAAAGAACCAGAACGTACTGATGGTTGGGAAATCCTAAATTATACGAGTCAATAGTCTGATATATCATGCCACTGAACTGTGGGAGTGAGGGAATAGGGAGTGCACCTGTACTTGCGCACTCATTTGTGCACAATAATACATCGTACCTGGCTGATCGGTCATGGTCGAAAATCAGCCGGAAGGGTATTATTTTAATAATGTGATATGATGTGGAACGATATTGGCATTAAGCTTTAAACAAACTTGCGTGTGCAATTTACTTAGAAAAACTTTATATTTTTATTCAGTTACAAATGCAGTTGTTCTTACGCGATAAAATCATGTCGATAATTATACTTGATAATCAGAAGGATATACATATTTAAATGAACATGCCATTGACCTAAAATTACACATGTACGGGATAGGTACAACTTACATTGTTGCAGAACATTTTCTTGGTTTTCGAATTATTTAATTGCAAGAATTCAGTTAATAGTGGATATTTTGGTTTACCGCCTTACTGAAACTATAAACCATATTGACTTATCATAGGAAGAAACTTTCAATGTTTTACAGAAACACAAGAATACTCCCAAGGATAAAGTTAAACACGCTGCTCGATGATAGTTCTTCATTTTACCAACTTTCCAACTTTCCTATACAGTTATTATTGCCAATTTCAAGTTCACGACAGCAATTTCAAAACGTTTGTTTAATTTAGTTAGCTTAAATGTTGTATGGGGTGAATTATATACCCGTATTCAAATAACGAGCTATTTATAATATTGTGAAGGTTAAAAGCAACAGACGGAGAATTGTATGTTATTATTAAGCGACAATCACGCAAGTCATCATCCATTTCAGTCCACCGAAACTACAATGTCGTTATAGTTTACATCAGTCTAAAATACAGTCGCGTCATCAGGCCCGTAGTAGCATTACTGTTGTTACGTAGCTTTTTACAAAGCTCCGGCGTCACGGAAGCTCGGCTATAAATCACCCGCCGTTGCCTAAGTTACCTATGAAGCCTGCAGCTTAAAGCTCGGGAGGCAGTATCGGGCGGGCGGCCGACACAGCCAGTCACAGGCTTCGCTCCCCTGCCCGCAAACTTTACCGCGAAAGCCAACGTGACATTGACCAATCAAACCACATGTTAAATTAAAAAACAAACACCACCAAAACACAAACCTGAAATGTATATCAACACATTTTCGAAAACAAGATGAATCCCTCACAATGTGATTGAGGTTAGATTTCCATCTCTGTTTGTTTGATTCGGTTGAAAGTTTTGGTATTGATATTGGAATGTTTTGTAGAAACAACTGCGGAAAATGGACGGGTCTATGGATAACGATGAGCCGTTCATATTCCGGCTCAACGATAATGGCTCTGGGCCGAGTTTGCTCGTTAAGGTAATTAGTATTATATAAATTCGTTACCATTATAATACATCGTAGATAATAATTAGTATATAGTCTTAAGTATAAAAACCTCCACAAATCTCACTCAAATCTGTATTTTCTGTAGTGTGTAGTTAATTTGAGTAAGGAAGAAGACTAGATGTAGTCAAAGATGAAAAGTAACTCCCTTTTTTTCGTTTCCACGTGTCTGTTGCACGTAAATTCTTTAAAAAAATATTTTGGTCGAAGTTGGATTATAAGGGGTTTCAGAATAAATGAGGGCAACATTACAATAACAGGCCCGTTGGTTGAGTGGCTAGAGACCCTGGCTACAAAACCAAGGGTCGCGGGTTCGAATCCCGCTAGGGGCAAATGTTTGTGTGATGAACATCGGCATTTGTACTCGAGTCATGGATGTTTATAAAAAGTATTTAAGTATGTCTATCCGTTCCCTAGCTTCCATAGTACAAGCTTCGAGCTTAGTTTGGGGCTAGGTAATTGGTGTGTTAGTCCAAGGCATGTATTTATTTATTTATTAATAAATCAATTTTAATAGAAAAAAATCGAATGATCATATATCTTTGACTCGACCGTAGAAATTCACCATCCATACTATCAAAATATATTTCTACAAATGTTAAACTATTGGTTTCAATTGTTGAGTCTAAACACAAATATACAATAAGGAATAGTCCTAGTAAAATATTGTAGAGTTTACAAACCTAGAAACAATATTGACAACATTGCTCAGGCATAGTTCCTCCCTTGCATAGTTGCGGTTTTATCGAGCCTCGGAAACAGTGTAGTGGGTAGTTTTTTATTATCACGTGACTTGAACAATTCAAGTATGTACGTAACAATCACAAAATGTATAGAATTGAAAGTTAAAAACTCCATTTTCTCACGCTAGCAGTTTTAGCGCAATGAAATGTTTGAAACGATAACAAATGAAAACTTTGCTGAATGGTTTTACGCTGATTCATAATAATTTCCTCTTATCATAAGTAACCAACTTCCATTTAAGACTTATTAATTCTTCGGTCCCCTTTTCGATTTGACCTCCAATTGCGCAAACCGATACCTAATCTGTTGAGATAAAAATAGTGATTAGGTTGAAGACTGTCCGTAGATGTAAAGGTTAAGAAAACTTTACCAGTCTTACGATTAAGTCGTTTAGTTCCCAAAGTTGCGTCTTCATAGTAAATGGGTGGATCAACTTTTTAACCGACATAAGTTTGTCCCGACGACATAGCATTCGAAAACGACTAAAATTAGACAATATAGACATTATTTCTATGTTTTATTCAATTAACAGCTCATTAACCTTAATAAAAAACATATGATATCTAGATAAAACGAAGAAGTAAACGTTAAAACTATGGTAACTCAGTATACGACTTTGCATAAGACATAGCTTTCCATACAAATTTTAGCTGTCCCTTGATCGAGGTGGCTATATGTAATTGCTTATTTAAGAGTTTTTTTCCTTGGAACATTCTTAAGTCTGCTTATATATTGCTTATAAATGAAACAAGGTTTAGTTCTTACTATGTTAAATATAAAAATAGTTTTTAATTTTATAGAAATATAGGCTTTAAAGCTCTGTCCCTAATTCATCTCATTTTGTGGTGTATACTGAGTGACCGCGAAAATACGTACACAAAATTATGCAATACGTCACAAATTTCTAGTAAAGAACGGGGATACGATGTTATTCCTTGCAAGCGCGGCGGCGAGCCTTTGATTCCTGCCGATGCGCTGCCAGTCCGCAGCAAACTCTAGATGAGTGCGCGTGTATTTATTCAGTGTCGGCAGAGTTACCGGATTATTTCGATGAACGGGTAAATGTTTTTTAATTTTTTCATCAGATTTAGAAGGTCCTTAAGGCTGATTTGCTATGGGTCAATTCAAAACGTTCACCATATTAGTAAATTTTAATTTACAATCCATTACGTAAAAAAATGTCTGCTGAGTTGCCTGTAAACTGTGTTACCAAAGTGGTAACTCCAAAGACAATTTAGGTAACGCTTTAGACATTATGCGATTTTCATAGACATACTGTCATAATCAAAACTACTTTCAGATTGCAAACTTGCTAATGGCGGTATCCATGGTGGAAAACATGCATAACACACCTCAATTAGCCGCTCAAGTTGTTACCTTTTTGCAACAAGGACTCAGACAGCGAGTATTCGCTTCACAGCTTCTCTTTAGTGAGCCTACTGTATCCCGAGTATACAAGCAATATAAACACACTCATTATTTTGAGGCTAAGAACCAGCCGCCACCGGGGTACTTCTGAACGAGACGACCGGTTCATTGTTTCTACCACCCTGCGAAATCGGCACCTTACGGGTGTGGACGTGCAGGTGAGCTGAGACATGTTCAAGATGTAGCTTCCAGCGAGTAGACGGTAAGAAGACGTCTAAAGGAAGCCAACCTGACTCCAAAAAGGCCAGCAACAGGCCACAAATCGACTGCAGGCCACCGGCAAGCTCGGTTACAGTTTGGTCGAGAGCATCTCAACTCGAGTTTTGGGCAATGGCGGTCGATCCTGTTCACAAAAGAGTGCAGGGTGTGTCTGCATGGCAGTGAAAGAAGAGGCCAGGACTACAGGCGTCCGGGAGAGTGAATTTCCCAATGCCGTTTCGCAGAAACCGTTCTCTTTGGTGGCGGTTCTGGCATGATGTGGGCTAGCCCACATCATGCCAGAACCGCCACCTACTAGTACTACCTACTAGTACCGCCACCTACTAGTAGTAGATACTAGTATCCCGCTGGAGGATAAAACCGAGCTCGTTTTCGTGCCTGGAGGAGGCCGAGGAGGACAAGAAGCTGAGGGGCACATCACAAATAATTTCCTGGAACATGTTGTGCCCTACGCAGGATTTGCTGGCGAAGACTTCATCCTTATATCATTATTATCATCAGCCTGTCGCAGTCAACTGCTGGCCATAGGCCTCTCCTAATGCAAGACAAAGCTCTATGCCACACAGCGTGCATTCCGCAGCAGTTCCTTCAAAAAGTCGATTTGCATACCATGGACTGGCATGCGCTAGGTCCAGACCTAAATCTCATCGAGAATTTATGGGACGAGCTGAAACGCAGGGTAAGAAAAAAAAATTCAGCCCTATCTAGTCTAGAAGAGTTGGAGACAGTTTTATTAGAGGATTGAGGAGGTATTCCTCAAGACACCGTCAAAAAATAAATAAGGTCGATGAAGAACCGACTACGGGCTGTAATTAGGGCTAGGCAGTACTAAATCCTGGACCCATAATTTTTATACTCTTTAAGAAAAGAACCTGTTTTATTTGTGTCAATTCTGATCTCAACACCTATGAATATCCAAAATCCCATTTTCCCTCATTCAAGTTCAGATACTAATATAAAAAAAGTAAACATGGATATTAATAATGATGATATCACATAAAATCTGAAGTTTTAAGCGTCTAAATGACATATCATTTGTATTATAATGTTGCATACTTTTACTTAGAACAATGTTTGAATGCAAAGGTTGCGCTTGAGTCGATTTGGTTGCTCGCGAGTGTAGTCATGTGCAGAAGTTTATAGATTGTTCTTGTCTCTTGTCTCTTGAGTTACCAAAAATGTCTCAGGCGTTACTAGTTGTCCCTAAATTTGTAAGCCGTTTTTGCAAGGTAACAATATGTGTTTGATTTTATTTGTATGATTATTTTAGGTTCAGGGTAAAATAAGATTATTTACTTTAATTTCAGAGAAAACTGTGACTAAGTATTAAGTTTTTAAAGAAGTACAGAGAAAATTAACAACGTGACTGACTCGTTAGTAACTCAGCATACATACATATCATATTTTAATGCCCATTTATTACAATTACATACAAATGCTGTATACCAAACTATTTGATTTTGCATGACAGAATAAATCCACTAAAATAAAAATTTAAGTCTCTTTTTATTCAAGAATTGCAGCGAAATAACTTTGGGTAACTCCTGTGACAAAAATTTGGGTCAAGCTTTACACTTTTGAGTTTTTCAATAAGAAGTAGTTCAAAAAGTTCGCTGCTCGATTAGGAAGCCGTATCTTAGATATATTTAACACACTTCTAAGTAAATTAAATAGTTAAATAAGCAAAAAAATTTTTTTGAAACACGCCGAAATTTTTAGCCCGTTTTGTCGGTTTAAAAGTTGATTCACCCAAATATCTGTTGGAAAATCGTTGCAATCTTTCAAAACGCATAATAGTAAATAACTTCAAGAAAATCGATGTGATCTTTCAAAACGCGTTATTGTTAATAACTTTTAGATTGATTTAGCTATTGAAAACAAACTTCTTGCCGACACAGGTATGTGCGGAGCGTGGTTGGAGGATGTACCACGGGTACAACAGCGGGGAGGATAGATGGAACCTCTGGTGGAGGACCGGCGCCTTCCCCGCGGCCTGCTACAAGGCACTTGGAGACTGGCAGGTTACGATCACGGTTAAATATTTACGACTGCAAGGCAAGGCTAAAATGGAGTACCATATCTATGATTAGAGACACCTCAATATGTTTTTATCATCCCTCTCTTTTGAAACGGCCTATTCATCCTTTAGCAGCAGCAGCAGTGTAGTTTCCCCACCAACAACATTTCCTCAGGTCTTCAACTTCACTCTGGAGCTCTGGAGATGGCCACTTCGGACCTTTAAGAGTTACACGGCCCATTCTACCATCTTAAGATAATTTAATTCGTTATGTGCTGAGAATTATAATCAGGGCTGTAAGTATTTTGTTTTTCGTCAGTAATAATTATATCCATAATGTTATATTTGTTTTGCAGTTCATGAATCACATACCTAAGGGCGGCTCGATATGCAGAAAGGATGGACTATCTAGGTTGCTGCGATGCATGAGAAAAGTCTACGGCTCTATTTATGACTTTAGGTAAGTTTGCTCAATTAACTGCTGCATATGCACACACACATATAGCTTAAAACTCGTATTATCACTAAATTTAGCACGTGTATTACGAATGCCAGTACTAATAGTGGAATTACATTCATACTCGTATATTTACAGTACAATCAGGTATACCATGTACCGATATATAAGTATGTTATTGGATCCATATGGGATCCAAACGCGACCTCTTGAAATCTTAGTCATTACACCAAACTGATTGTCATACTGTAGATAATTATGTGAGATAAACAAAGGCTATATGTTTACATCATTCCTTTTGAAAATGTTGTCTGTATTTAGATATAATTTAGTACGTCCCGTCCTCGCTTCGGTAATTTTCAATCGATTCGCAGGACCTTTCGTGTCACAACAAGTGACGTCACTGCCTACGTCAGAATGCAAGGTGGTTCACGATTAAAAACCTTGTAAATCATCCGTTGTGTTTTTGAACTAGCTTATGCACTACTCACTACTTCACTGATGAAGACATTCAGAATCATCCTAGCGCCTCTCCCAGTTGTATCCTCGGTCATTGTCTCAATGTAGGGTGTGACTATGATCCTAAATTGGTCCTGGTTATTGCAAGGGAGTGTCGTCTGACACGCGTAACCCTTCTACAAGGAAAACTAGAATTTGGATCATAGTCCGGACCAACACATGATGTAGACATTATAGGATCGACTGTTTATGTTGTTATCCCTTCTCCTTTCTCCTCGTATTCCTCATTATTGAGAGTCGTGGTCATAAGAAATTAACAATGAATCTCTAAGCAATTATAATGGCGTTGCTAACCTTTTTTTACCCAGACTATCATAGCAGTTTTAACCATTGTGATGTTTTCTTAGATTCAGTACTCATTAACCTTTAACTAGGGACGTGTAGTCTCACAAACATCGCGTGATTTGCAAATTCGTTTTAAAGTAAAATAAGTTAAAAAATCATTGCGTAGTTTTAATGGTACAATTACAACATGTTAGGGACGCGGGATTGTTTTAAACTAGTACTATCACTTCATAGTTGACGACCCGCTTGGTGTAATTGTCAAGATGTTGCCTATTACGCAGAGGTCGCGGGTTCGATCCCCGCACAGGACAAACATTTGTGTGCATGAACATGTCTGTTTGTCCTGGTCTGGGTGTTATATGTATCTATTTATGTATATCTGTAATACCACTGTTGATTCTGATGTCTGTAACACAAGTGCTTAAGCTACTTAACACGGGGTCAGATCAATGTATGTGATGTTGTGAAATATTTATTTATTTATTTATTTATTTATAGTACAATAAGATCACTGAGCTTCATTTTAACTATACTAGATAAGCAACTGAGCATTGAAAATACAGGCACGTTTCGATCTGTGCGTTCCACGAATAAATAGACCAAACTTCATTCATGGCCGTGGTTCGTGACTATTAGTCTAATTGATTCTTGCTCTGACTAACCTTATTTATACGAAATTGCATTGGGGGATCGCTGAATATAGAATCGAGGGTGCTATTTTCGGTGCCTATCATGAAATTTTCGCAGGAATATTTCGGCTGCTGTAACTGAGGTATGCATATTTTACACTACAAAAAAAATGTAATTGGTCTGTCTTTAAATAAGGTAAAATAATTATTGTAGGGGAGACCGGGGCCGGTAGTGACATTTTTTTTTCAAACTGTCAGATCTTTTCGTAGGTTTGATTGATTTACCTAAGTCTAGGCTTGTTTGATAAAGAAACTATCTAGGATCTTTATTCAAAATAAATGTTATGTTGTAGACTAATAGTTAAGACATAAATGTGTGATTTGTGGAAAAAAACCTGTGTAACATTCAACCCCGTGCTCGGGGCAGATTGTTACACTACATGGGGCAAGTTGTTACAATTGAAAACAGACGTATTGTATTATCTTTTACTAGAAATAATTTATCAAAAATTGTTACTTTTCTTAATTTAAATAACATAACATATAAAAGCAGTCCTGCCTGCCTCATACCAAGGAAAACATAATAATGCATCAAAATGAAACGAAATTACAAATTTAATATTAGGTCTTCTACTGCGCAAAAACAAAATCCAGATAATTTCTCAATTTATAAATAGACTAGCGGGCGCCCGCGGCTCCGTCCGCGTGGATTTCGGTTTCATACAAAATTTTATTCCCTATTTTATCCCCTTTGGGGTGGAAATCATCAAAATCCCTTCTTAGAGGATGCCTACGTCATAGTACCTTTATGCATTCAAATTTCCAAACCGATCGGTTTTAAATTGACAAAGTTTCATTTAAATTTCAGCCCTTATTTTATCCTGTTAGGGGTGGAATTTATCAAAATAATTTCTTAAACGCTGCCTACGTCATAGTAGCTCTTTTAATGCAAAGTATCAACCCGATCGGTTAAAAATTGACGAAGTTCCATAAAACCGTTTATCCCCTATTTTACCCCCTTGGGGGTTGAATTGATCAAAATCCTTTCTTAGCGGATGCTATGTCATAACATCCACCTGCATGCCAAATTTCAGCCCGATCCGTCCAGTGGTTTGGGCTGTGCGTTGATAGATCACTATGTCAGTCAGTCAGTCAGTCACTTTTGAGTTTTATATAAGTGGTTTAGTTGGGCTGTGCGTTGATAGATCACTATGTCAGTCAGTCAGTCAGTCACCTTTGAGTTTTATACATATGTAATATAGATAGATTTTACGTATATACATACGTATCTGCATTAATCAAAACTGTTCTATTAGTATGTTATATACTAATAGCATGTATTTTAATGTAATGTAGGATCTTCCTGTTGCCGCAAGTTTTTTTTTATTTTTTCTCTTTTCATTATTGGAATAAGACTCATTTTCCTGATCTGCCCTCTTTCCGTTAGATTTCCCCCCTTTGGCAGACTTTCCTTTCTTGGATTTGTTTACCTTTTTCTTGTTCTGTCTCAGTGCTTAAGCATTTTAATCATGCGTATCTGTTAAAACAACTGTCACAACCTGCCCCGAGCAAATGTAACTTTTTGCCCCAACCCCAAATCTAAGCATACAAGATTATGTAGTGAAAACATTAATAATTTTATCTGTAAAACCGAATATTCATTGCAAAGCGAAACCATTAGGGAAAACATAGCAGAAGAAGGGCACCTGTGACATTATGAAACATAGCTTGTAAACCAATATTACTAAAAGAGTAAAATTTTACTAAACTGCAATTTTAAGGGCGGCATGCGCAGGCTCCTCTCACAAAAACGCTGGCGACCCCGGCTCTCGCACCATGGTAGCCGGTGGTGGGGAGAGTATTTGGCACTTTTTGACGTTAAAATTGCGCTCTCTGTTTCGCGGCCAATGTCTCTGTAACAACCTACCCGTGTCACATCAAGCCCCGGTCTCCCCTACATAAGTCATCCCAATATTTAAATGAAATCGTTTCAGTCAGTGCTTTTATTAGCCTATCAGAAAATGGTCGAGAATATTGAAACGGGCCCTAAAAATTTTTTAGATGGTTGACAAAGGCAATGTCTTCATTTTCGTAGATATAATGTAAGGTAGTGAAAGATATCTTCTGCCAAGCCCAGTATGAAAGATTTACAGTAGTAATATCAACCGTCTGTTCCCATTAATCAAAAGCAACATACCTATTCTGACAATGTTTTTATCGTTTGTATCCGATGACAAAACGAAAGCAATACCAATACGAAAAATGTTTATTTCCGGGCTATTACAATGTTCGAAACGGAATATAAATTGCTTTTTACAATAATTTAAAACGATAAAAAGCGGTAAAAATATATTTCAATCACGCGAGAAGCGGATTCGCGATTGTAAATCGTAATTTTATCCAGATGGAAATTAACGACGGATTTTCATGTTTTAGATAGATAGATAGATAGATAGATAAATCATTTATTTGCATCGAACAACACACAGCAATGTAACAATAACAGAGAGAAACATACAATAAAATGCCCAAACAAAAATATTAATAAAAAACATAAGTACTCGTAATTAGGTTAACATAAGGTGCATTAATACATGCGGTATGTGCGTTGCAGCGACACAAACGGGTTAACAGCTCAGCGATACGTTTGCGCACAGTGCAAACCACTGATTTTCAGCTGCCACCCCGTGACAGACGCAAAGGACGCGATAAAATATATAGGTTATAATAATATAAATATGCAAAAAAGTCAAAAAATAGTGCGGAAGCAAATGGATAACATTTATAAGAAGGATAAATTTAAAAGGTATAAATGATTACAAAGGTGTAAGTTGTAGGTTTAAATAATAGCATAGTAAGGTAATAGTAATAATAAAAGACACAATACAAGATATTAGAGCAATAGCAAACAACCGTCACCCATGCGACTTGACTTTCCAATAAGGCACACCTCAGGCGTTTTTCAAACAGATTAATGAATTTTGGTTTAAAACCCCGTCGTAAAATACCGAGGTTCGTGCATTATTCCGTTTTTAGGGTTCCGTAGCCAAATGGCAAAAACGGAACCCTTATAGTTTCGTCATGTCTGTCTGTCTGTCTGTCTGTCTGTCCTGGCTCGTTCTCCGCCGTTTCTAAACCGATTGCCACGAAAATTGGTGGAGAGATGCATAGTGATAATTCAAGAATTGCTTTTTAAAATAATCGAAAAATAATTATTTTTAACCCCCCCTCCCATACATCGAAAAGTACATTCGAAAAAAAAAATCGACTTACCCCATCGTGTGGGGTATCGTTAAAAAGGTATTTTTAAATACAATAAAACTTGCCTTGAAACCATGTGGATCAAACACCCCGGTCTCGAGATATATTAATACAAAGTTAAAATTATAGCGTCCCCCCCCCCTTAACTTTTGAAATACTATTACAATAATTCTGAAAAAAATGTCCTGTATACCTCCAAGTAAGTACTTTCAACGAAAACTATAGCGAACTCTGTATCATACATAGTTATTTTTATACAACTCGACCAACTTATGACGTGCAGTTGCCCTTACTAAATGGTGTCTTAAGCGGTCGGGCTATCTTTTAGCTACGGAACCCTTTCATGGGCGTGTCCGACACGCTCTTGGCCGGTTTTTTTTTACAATCTCGTCGTGTTTACCGCAGCCATGAACTGCTCAGACCTTTCATTTAGCAATTCTGCTCTTATATCTTCTTTTAAATCACAATTGTAGTTTTCAAAATTGTTTATTCTTCAATGAAAAATATATTAAAATATGAGTCACGTTAGTTCATTACTGTCAAGTGTCAATCATGTTTGTGGCAAGGAGCTGCATAGATCTTAACTCTTTTAAATTGGTCACTGATAATGTGCCTGGAGCACTTCTAAGTGAATGCATTTTGCCCCAATTATATCTCTTCTATCCTTGATATTGTCGCAATTACCGTGTTGCATTTAAGCAAGAGATAGAATTTTAGAAGACTACTAGCGGCCGCCCGAGACTCCGTCCGCCTGGATTTCGGTTTCCGCACGCATAGGTTTATACTATGGCCTTAAGCCTCCGTCGCCAAATGGACTTTCCAACACAAAAATATTTTTTCAAATCCGACGAAATCTGAGATGAGCGCGTTCAATCAAACTAACTCTACAGCTTTATTATTAGTATAGATATTATTATTATTATAAATATCAGTATTTGAGTCACAATTCAGAAAAATAAGGTACCAGGACAGCATAAAAGCTAGTAAGTAACCATAACACCGCCGTATCGTATCAACGGCGTCTGTTACACCGCTATCGCCATTCGTATTCAAGACGGCAGTTGCGAGTCGCCTGCCGGTATTGTATGACGGAAATAGAACCAAATAAATCACCCGAATCTATCTTTCGCCAAATTCAATTGCTTCGGTCGCTAAGACACTGGAATTGGTGAGTTCCATATTCAGCTAGCTGGTTTCTCTTGTTTGAAAATCTTTAAAAATTACGAGTTGTTTTTTTAAGGTTTCTAGTTGGATGTAAAATGTTTATTCAACTTACTCGACCTAACGCATGTGAAGCGGCGCTCTTATTACTAGGCTACCGAGCTGTCGTAAGAAGCGACAGTCACTTCAAATTTTGTGCCAATTTTAAAGCTGGTCGAAGTATGGTGAGGGCATATCTAACGATTTATATCTACGGGTACAAGTCAATCGCTTCACGTCATCGGTTATTGGAATGAACCGACGCGTTGCGTGAGGCATGGCATTTCTAGTGGGTTTTTATAACCATCCATACATCGAGAACGGGAAAAAGTTGGAAATGCATCGACATGTGTAGCCAATGTGCTGCTAAGTGACCGAATTGATTAATCGAGACGATGCATGCGAGATGAGATAAGGAATAAAGGGTTTATGAGGCAGTTAAACAGGAGGAAAACTGTTATAAAGATTTACTGACGGTGGCAGATAAAAACTTAGCTGATCACGGAAAACCTGGAAATAGTGAATCATGTAATTCATGTATTAAATTTCTTAGTGGATACATAGGAATGACATGCGTAGAATTATGCGTTGGTCCTATGATTCGGTTGTAATTTGGAGGCTCTAGCATCTGAAACTTAGGAGACCCAGATCAATGTCTAATTTCTAATTAAAATATAGGACCGGCGGACGCTCATGTCACTTACAGTAATACAGAAAAAATTGAAGTCAAGAAATAAGAGAGGTAGAGCTTTGTAGAACTGCCACATGGTTGAGCCGCTCGCCTGGGAAAGTACCTCCACCTTCCAGAAGACTACAGTGAAGAAGCACCTTGTAACTGTTGTGCTATAATTCTGCTGGTAAGTAAGGTCGCTAGAGCTCAGTTGGGGAGGGTATGGGGTTTTTAAGGGCAGGCAACGCTTCTCCGACCCTTGTAAGGTTGTTGACACTTACCATCCCTGTAGTTAGTTTGCCTATCTATCTAAGTAACAGATCAAGGTTGATTACCACTCAGTCGCAATTAATTATTGCAACTTACAAGTTAACCAATTTCAATAGGAATGCGGCTAACACATGAGTGCGTTTAAACAAAGTGGCCTTGGAACTTGGCGAGATATTGTAATAGCGAAATTAATGGGGCTTAATTTAGCATTGGCAAAGTTAAACTTGCTCGCAAAGGTCGTATTAAAATTGTGCATGCTTACGAAGGTGAAAGTTCACGGTGATATTAAATAATGCCGGCATTATTAGCAGTGGTGGGTTGGATCCCTGCAAAAGAAAAATCTCCTTGCGTATATCTTACATGGATAAATGTCCAAGGTATCTGATGTAACACGTGACCACGAGATTACAGAATAATTTGCATCGCCGTATTATTAGTATATTGTAGAAAAAAATATTTATTTGTTAAAAACGCACATTACACAACAATTTAAGGAAAAATATTATGCGATGGTGTAGTTGCAGACTGTCATCGGTGAAGTTGATCGTTAGTATACTATAAAGGGGCCCCTTAAACCTACACGCTGGGTCGCAAGTCCCAGGCGCCGACTGACATTCCTCTCTGTTCCACGCGATGGACCCGGCGGCACCCGCACGGAGAATCCATGGATAGCTAAGAAGTTCGTCTCTTCAATCAAATTCAATTCCTAATATAATTATTTACTTAACTATTATAAATAAATGTATGAAGCCGTGTAAATTAAAAAAAATGTGTGTAGCTTTAAGTAATTTCTCAGATATACCTTGGTATGTGTGTATTTCTTATAATCTGAATCAGTTTATTTTTAGAACATAAACATACATTTTCGTAGAAGTCTTGATCGAAAAGCAATTGATCCTTATCGTAAAAAAAGTAGCAAGCGACTAATATCTACACTAAATCCGTTTGTGACGTGGCCAATTAAAGAAAAAAACACCGTAATTATAATATTACCGTGGTTATTTCGCAACTGTAATACTGTCTAAACTTTTCATATTCGAGGTCAAACTATCTAGTCCCGTAATTTGTCTTTCATTTTAAACGGGTACGTCTCTGTTTTTACAGTTCATTATTAATGAATCGAAGCAATTACCCCAAGTGGTACCGATGTAATCGCGTGACTTGTTTGATCAGAAAAAGAAATCTGATGTAGTTTTGTTTTGTAGAATTAGCATTGATTGCCGGCGCTGCTCGCTCAGGGACTGGGCTGACGTTGGTATTTTTGGGACTGGAAGTTGGCAACATTGGAATGAAAATAGAAATTGAAAAAAGAACTTGTGAACATATGGTCTTCCAAAGAAAACTTATTTCTAATTTGGTATAGGATAAAAGTCTCGAGGGTTAAGTGTAAACTAGCTTATGCAAAAACTCGACCTTTGGCGAGTTTACAGTTGTTCTTTGATGGTTAACTGACCGAGATTTTGGCGATTTAATGTTATTATACGATATGTAAAGCAGTGGTGCCTCAAATGCGTTATTAACATTTGAGTGAATTGATTGCTTACTTTCTATGAAACAGTAGAACGTTTATAGGTATATACATATTTCTACACTCCAAAGTCTTATTTTCCTTGTTGGTTTACTCATGATTTTGACAAAACACTTTAACGAATAAATAAAAGATAATAAAAATATGATTTTAATATATAGGTGTTTTAATACATACTGTTTTGTATGAATGTAACGGATCGCTTCATTATTATTTTTCTACTGAAATTCAGTTTTACAACGAGTAATAAGGCAGGAAATTGCAGACGAATCCCTTCCTTCGTACGACACGCAATATTGGGCAAAGACAATGTTTTTAAATGACGCGGAAGCGACGTTTTACTGAATATTTTATATTGTTAGTGCCTTTGAAATTTCGGCGCGTATAATACTAGTATTTTACTAACATTTTAACGAAGAAAGTAGAAGGAAATTGATGTTTGTTGTTCTTTACAATATCGACAGCATTTTAAAGTCAAAAGTTATGTGACGTGTATTTCATTTTCAAGTAGGAGTACGGTCATGATACTGCCCTTTCAAAATACCAGTAATAATATTGCAGCATAAAATTCTGCTCCATTGCAACTGTTCCGAATTTGGCCTGTAAATTGTCTGATTAGTTGCAAGCGAGTGACAGGCGCATTGCAGACTCAAAATAGTAATAATTGCACGGGTAGGTACTTATTGTTTGCAGTTTATGCTGAAGCTGTTTATTTAAAACAACTATAATAGGTGCTATACAAAGGATAATTGCAATACGATTTCATTATAACTGATAACACCTAAGATATACTTTTATGAATCCTGTTAGTTCTGTTTAAGTGCCTGAATGTTATCTTTACGTCCTGTCCTTTACGTAATGGATGACCATGTCTTTAATTAAAATTATATATCTAGGTACAAGTATTGTCTAGAACAAGTGCCCGTAACGAATTGCCCTTTATGTGAATGATGCACGCTTTATTTTATTAAAAAGCTCATATTTATCATTACGATGATAATCCCTTTAAAGAAACCCCCCTAGATTCAGGCTTAATACCGTTATCACCCGTTCCCCCAGCTGATTTTCGGCCATGGCGGCCGGCCTTACGATCAGCCAGGTACACAGGATATATTATATTGCACATCTGAGTGCGCACAAGTTGACTCTCTCACTCTCATAGTTCAGTGGAACAGCAATCTGACACGACCGTAGAGACAACAGGCTCTCAGATGTTGACCCGTAGGTCCTGCGCCTGAAGTACCATTGTATAACGACGGACCGGCCCGTTGGTCTAGTGGTCAGGGACCATGACTACAAAACCAAGGGTCCCGGGTTCGAGTCCCGCTAGGGGCAAATATTGGTGTGATGAACATTAGCATTTGTACTCGACTCATGGATGTTTATAAAAGTATTCAAGTATGTCTATCTGTTCTCTAGAGTCTCTAGAAATCCATAGCACAAGCTTCGAGCTTAGTCTGGGGCTAGGCATTTGGTGTTTAAGTCCAAGGAATTTATTTATTTTATTTAATGTCCAAGGGTACCTCTCTTTCAGTCCACCCTGCTACCATCTACCGTTGGAGTACGCGAAGCTGGTCTCCGAGTTCTCCCGGCTTAGACGGACTGACGATGGCGACTCCAACGTGATCTGGATACACAAGCCCGTAGCGCAGAGTCAGGGCAGGGGTATATTTCTATTTCGGGTAAGTCATCAATTCTATACTTGCAGAAATATTATGATTGGTTTATTTAACGCTTGCTCAGCGACACGAAATTACGCCAATGGTTGTAGTCCACTATGATTATCACTTTTATCTTCCTTGAAATAGAACGTTATTGAAAAATATCTTAGTTCCATAGATCACCAAGATATGTGCAGAAATCTATGTAAAATGCTTTAACGGCTTTCAGATGAGTAGGTACTTTCCTAGTCATAAAGGTAAACCACCACCATCAATGACTTTTTCTTCGCTAAGGTTATCCGGAAACAGAAAAAAATACAACAAACCATGCACCTTTACTCGTCATAAAATTTGAAATATTTTAATTTGCATAATGCAGGATAAAACATTTGAAGTTATTCATCATCATCATCATCATAAGCCTATCGCAGTACACTGTTGGACATAGGCCTCTCCTAGGGCTCTCCATTTAGCCCGATCCCCGGCCACGCGCATCCAGCTCCTGCCAGCCATCTTGCGCAAATCGTCGCTCCACCTGGCCTGAGGGCGTTCTACACTACGTTTTTTGAGACTCTTGCTGAAACGCGGTATCCACTCCAGACCTCGTTTACCCCAGCGGTTGTCGGTTCTGCGGCTTATATGACCAGCCCACTGCCACTTCAGCTTGCTAATCTGGTGAGCTATGTCGATGACCTGAAACGTGGACACTTACGGCACGGCTGGTTCACAAGTTAAAAGTTAATATTCATTGTTAATAATTTAAACACATATGTATGTATGTATGTAATTTCGGGACGTACCTAGTACATGGTAGTACATTAATACCTTCTTCACACAGCTACCAATGTCTGAATTTCCAGAGCATCTGTGAAATGCGATGCGGGACAGCAGCAGTGGTGCAGCGGTATATAGAGAGGCCACTGTTGATCGCAGGCTACAAGTTCGACCTCAGGCTTTACGTGTGTGTGCCGGGCTACAGGCCGCTCACAGCCTACATGTATGCTGAGGGATTAGCTAGATTTGGTACGTGCTAACAATTTTTACAGTGCCATCCCAAATGGGTATTTGACTGACAAACAGATAAAAAATTGTGCTGAATTTTGATTTCATCTTTAATTTTAGAATATCATTATATATTTCGTATACAGTCAAATAGGTAACCAATTAACCTTTTGAACGCCACGGTCGGCACTGGACGACAAATGAAAAAGTGCCCAACACGCCACCGTCGTGTATGGCCGACGAGAAAACGACATTTCTAAAACACAAAATAAACATACTAAATCAACTTTTCTGTGTTTCTTTTTCCTATTATTTAAAAGTACTTTAATGATGTATTGTAAAATGGCACGAAGATATATCCATCAGTTACATTTCACTAGCAAAAATTATCACTAAATATTGCTAACCAAAATGGTGTTCTCCTCACGCCACAGTCGGCAAGACACGACAGCTAGTGATGGGTAAGTTAGGTTAATTAAATTTTGAATTTATGAAATATTTTATTGAAAGCAGCTTACTACTACATCGATAATTATTTTTTAATAGCAACTATTTGTATCTGAATATTCTTAATGCGTAATATTTATGAAATTATTGAAAAATGATTACTATTTATATCTATCGATCGATAGTTAACTGTTCACTCTCGCGCATCCCTACGGAACAGCGCATAGACAGTTACCTGTACGCCACAGTCGGGAAGACACGTCAAGCGGTGACGTCATTAGCGCTACGGGAGACTGCTAGTGATGTCCTATCCTATTATAATTTATAACGGGGAGTGTAATATGAATAAAAATGGATAGCAATCAAATGACTACCGAAGAACTCCTTCGTGTGTTAGGAAGTGTAGAAGAGGATGATGAATAAAACTTTCCAGATCTGAACGCTTTTGTTTCATTGGGTTACCAAAATACCGACTTATATTAGAAATTTCATTAAGTGCGCGAAGGCACTTTTGAGCTCCTAGATTGAACTACTGTTCTAAACAAATGAAATTAAAAAAAATAGAATGGTATCTCTTAAATAGTCGAATAGTTTGTAGCGGCCTCTGATTTTTTAGATGTCATTGATTTTACTTAGAAATTATTCTAAACCAAAAAACGTCGAAAATCGCTTTAAGATCGCTGTGAATCTCACCTATACGATAATATTATTGAACAAAATTTATACCAGAATAATTGTTACTTCATAATATTTTATAATGAATTTATTATCTTATTTCGATAAAAACTATAAATACAACTGCAAAATTACTATTTCCATAAAAACGATAAATACAACTGGAAAATTACTATAAAATGTGAAAAGGGGCATTTTACGCAAAAATCATGATCGAGATGTAACAGGCCTCTTTAAGTAAAAAAACAAAAATAAACTAAAAATTAAAAAATAATTCCTAATATCTATTATCTCATACTGTAATTTTCCTAAACTATGTTAAAGTAATCTTAAACATACTAACTGAAGTCGGTGCTTCTTCTCTTCTGTTTTTGGGCAGGCACCGACTTCAGTTACATAGTATGTTTAAGATTACTTTAACATAGTTTAGGAAAATTACAGTATGAGGTAATAGATATTAGGAATTATTTTTTAATTTTTAGTTTATTTTTGTTTTTACGGTTTTTTTGAAGTCGGTTTAATTTTTTTTTAAAAAGTCAGTTTATTTCATGATTTTTAGTTGTGTTAAAGCGTTGTGAACTTAATTATTAATAGGAACTTAGTTGTTGTTAAGAGTGAATGAGAGTGTGGATAAATTTCTTGTTCTCGCGAGAAGGCCCAGCGAGACTTCTCGGCGAGATTTTTTGCCGTGGGTCTGGATGTAATATACACAAGTATCACGTAAGCCCTACATACATTCGATCGACCAATTGCAGTTCTGCCTTCCAACTCCTAACCGTTAAGGAGTACTGTAGCTTCATCATCAGCACAGTAGCATCAGATGTTGATTCAAGCATACCTCACAAGCAACATGTAAGCCCTACACATACTACTAAATAGTTTCCATCGACCAAATTGCAGTTCTGCCTTCCAACTCCTAACCGTTAAGGAGTACTGTAGCATCATCATCAGGACAGCAGCATCAAATGTTGACACCCTGAAGCATATACCTGAGTAAGACATGATTACGAAACAAAAACACCATACGAGCATACAATTTTCGGTGGTTGCCCTCGATTTCTCCTGGATTCCATCATCAGATCCTGGACTGGTGAAAATGGGACCACCCCAGAACTAAACTCTACACAACAAAAAAAAAATTTTTGAAATCCGTCCATAATTGACGAAAATATCGGTGAACATACATAAAAAAAAAAAAAAAAAAAAATATTATACATACAGACGAATTGAGAACCTCCTCCTTTTTTGAAGTCGGTTAAAAACGGAGAAAATCAACTAAAGCTAAGTAATTAATTCGTACTCCTAATAGACAACCCTTTCTTTACCTTGTTGTTTATAATTTATAATAATAATTATAAGTTTACTTGAAATGTCACATCATTACCTCGCACGCAAGAAAGCTGTCAAAGGTCGTGCCAACCACGCCAGAGTCGGGTCTTCCCGACAGCGAATGCCTACACGAACGAGATTAGTGATGTATCTTATTATTACCTGATTTATTCGTTTGTAGTTCTAATGTCTACTTTTACTTTGTATAGAATTTTGTAACTGCTGTTAAATAATACGAAATCAAAAAAATAATATATTTAATTTCAAAACGAATGGCAGAGATTAAATCGGTTATTGACAACTTATCGATAACATCGTTGGCATTCCTATTTTATTTGTAGGTATTTGCTCTGAATTTATGGCTTGGCGTGGGAAGGGCGCCGATGCGTTTGACAACTGGCGTTCATAAGGTTAATCAGATTTTTAGTAAATACAAAGAAAACTTACGTACTCAATATTTTAGATATTTTATAAAGAGATTTTTTTTTAATTTTTTTTAGTGGTATACTTGCGATAAGTATATATAAAGTAAATAAAAAGAAAACTTATGGCCTCGAAATTTGAAAAGATTTATTTGTCAAATATCTCTATTTAAAATGGTCTTCTTTGATAGCTAGAACCTCTTCAAGCCTATTACTAGAATAAATAATACAGCTCTTTCTAAATAAACCTAGTTATTTAAATGTAGCATTTTTGACGTTTCCTGATTCGCTGGTATTGTCTATCTAAGTCTATTTTGTGATGTTTCAGGTACTGATAAATATACGCTGTCAGATATTCATAATCCTTATCGGCATTTAACAAATTCCTCACTCAACAAGTCTGGTCCAAGATACGCCGAATGCAAAGACAGGATTGGAAGCGGTAAGTGTTGTTTTATCATTTCACTAGCGGCAGCCCGCGACTCCGTCCGCGTGGATTTCGATTTCCAATATCCTCCCTTCTTCGACAAATGGACTATCCAACTCAAAAAGAATTTTTGAAATCGGGCCAGCAGTTCCTGAGATTAGCGCGTTCAAACGAACAAACAAACAAACAAACATACAAACAAACTCTTCAGCTTTATATATTAGTAAGTAAGTATAGATATAGATTTTCTTACTAACTTACTTGCTATTTACTTACTTATTACGGAAGCAGGTAGGTCATTTACGTCAATGTGCTAGAATGTAAACAAAATATGACGTTCACAAGGATTCAATGTGAATAAAATAGAAAATTAATAACACACATACTTTGACGCTTGACACATAATTTTTGACCTATCTTGCGTTGGGTTAACCTAAACTTGGGGAAAATTGACAATCATTACCATAATAATATGTCAAATTGTCAAGTACTGTCAATAATGTAAAAGCCTTGTGATTCTTTAAACTTCGTGAATGATAATATGCCTATTATAGGCATACAAATTTGTAAAGTGAATTATTCATTCGAAATATCCAAGTAAGAGTAAACAGCTTCATTGGTTTAGTGGTTTAAGGTACCGGGCTGTGATCTCAAAATTCTGGGAATCAATCCCGGGTCAAGCAAATTTGTGTCGGGTTATCTGAACATTGCTGAGGTTGATCAAATATGCATTTAGCAAGCGTGCTGATTAACTCAAAACCTTTCCTTGTAACGATTACATGATCCAGTGAGGCATCTGTAACGATACTCTCAGTTGTGGACTTATGGGGTCTTGAAGGCAAGCAACACATCTACGACCTATGTTCGGTTGTTGATGTTCAGTCCATGGGCAGCGGTGAACACTTACCATCAGGTGAACCTCTCGTTTGCCTCCCGATTACATCTCAAGTAAACATGATTCAAATAATATAATGGTGAATGGAGTGCAGTGGGACATCAATAGGCTTAAACTAAACTATTTTAAAGAGTCATTTATATATATAGGATCCGGGAATAGATGAAGGAAAAGCACAGAATACTCTAATCCATTTAATATTCATTATGATAATGTACTCTCAACTGTCCTATAACTAGCCCGACGCCATTGTGTCATTCTGACACATTGCATTCACTCTCTCGCTCGCACGCAATCTGTCTTATTAATCCACCATCCTATATTTATTTCTAGGATGCAAATGGACGTTGAAGCAAGTACGTCGTGCCCTGGTGGGTCGCTGGGGGGCGGCCGAGTGGCTGGTCTGGCAGAGGATTCGGGCTCTGGTGACTCTCACCCTGCTAGCTCAAGCTGCAGGCACCCCTCCGGCAAGGAACTGCTTTGAGTTTTACGGGTTTGATGTGCTCCTCGACGACTGTTTGAAGCCTTGGTTGATTGAGGTACCTACATACTACATCATTTTGAGCGTGTTACCACACCAATCGATCGATCGTCGATCGACGCCATTATAGTTTTGTCATGTCTGTCCGTCTGTCCAGGCTCGTTCTCCCATACAGAGAAAAGTTAATTCGAAAAGAAATTGACTAACCCCTTCGTGTGGGGTATCGTTAAAGAGGTCTTTACAACAAAAAATGCCTTGAAACCATGTGGATCAAGTCTCGAGCCCCCATTCTCGAGATATATTAATACCAAGTTTAAATTAGCTGTTAGATGGAGTACGCTAAAACTATCAGAAAGCAAAGAAGTCGGCAGTGAGTTCCACTCCTTAGCAGTTCGCACTATGAAGGAAGAAGCAAAACGCTCGTACGTGTAGTAAAAACCTATCGCTTCGCCTATACGCGGACTGGAAGTGTATTTTTTATACGAACAATTTAAAAAGTGTTTTTATAACTACAATAATTGAGTAAGTATTCTTACTACATATCTAGCATTATTATGATAGATTGCCATGTAATTCCAGCATCTCAGAAAATAATTCAACAGCTTACCTTGCAATTTTCCCAGATGACAATGAAATTGTTTAATCATGTTCAGAGGAATTTTCAATTTTCACATTAATTCATAATTACTCGCTTATAATCTCACTATTAACAATGGACTATTTAGTTTCTAATTGAAATTATCAACAATAGTGGAAGGTCAAGGTCTCGCCGTTGTGAAATGCCTTGTAGGCATTTCTTATAGCAAGATGAAGGCGTGACGTAACATTTAACTGTTGTCAAAACAATAGGTACTAACTTTAATCTTAGAAATAACAGCGGTTTGTTTATTCGTTGTTATTTCAATGAGTTTCCTTATCCATTGAAAAATAAAAAAAAAATAACAGTGTAATTTGTATGAAATAAAACTACTTTTAAACCATTTAGGTATTACTACTACGTATAGAGTGGACATCGAGAAGAAAAGTTATGTATGCGTCAACTTAGACGAAAGGGGACGGATAATTTAGTGATCTTTATGTCTTTTTATCTATGAAATGACACACCACTATCTTTATTTTTCGCCTTATGATGATTGTACATGTTTTTTTAAATACAACACGGCATTTTTCGATTACAGAAATAGTCAAAAAATAGTACAATATACGGCAACTTTGTTGTCCATGGACCACAAACAAAGAAAATATTTCTTCGAGATGTCTACTCTATACGTAGTAGTGCTGTAATACCTCAATGTTTGAAACGGATAGAATCTAAAATGCTACTTTTCGGCAACCGTCATCACGGAATTAAAGAAAATATTAGTGTACTATGCATCCAATGTTATTAATTCCTTCCAGGTGAATTTATCGCCAGCTCTGGGCGCTAACTGCGAGGCCGACACGACGGTGAAGCAGCCCATGCTTCACGAGCTGTTTGACCTGCTCGGTCTCCCGATGCGGCACACCGGCCTCGCATTGCTGAGGGGACCGTCCTCACAAATACATAGGTACCTATTGCAGAAGGATCTTGTGGCAAATAAAGGAGATCGCTCAATGTCTGATTTGATAGGGGTAGAGATATACATTAAATATACATA
Organism: Nomophila noctuella; assembly: GCA_958496325.1. Lineage (NCBI taxonomy): Eukaryota > Metazoa > Arthropoda > Insecta > Lepidoptera > Crambidae > Nomophila > Nomophila noctuella. Next base: position 4,900,484 of record OY292487.1, on the reverse strand, counting down.
TGTACGTAAATAGATTTTATCTTACTGCTGGGGAAGTACTTGTAGTTGTAGTAGTTTTTGCTAATCGCAAAAAACTTTTATCATACATTTTGTACTAGAAATCCTCGGATCTAGTTTCTTGCTGGACGCAAAGGAACGGATCGTCCTATGTACTTGACAACTTCTTTTATAAACATCCATGACTCGAGTACAAACGCCGGAATTCGCCACGCGAACATTTGCTCCTAGCGGGATTCGAACCCACGACACTTGGTTTTGTATCTAGGTGGTCTGGCCATGTTGCCACTTTGACTTTTTGTCGCTATCACTATCGTCGCGGCTTACATCTCCATCTCGCTCACACACGAGTGCGGGAAGACCATATTAGTCGAAACTATGGTGATTGCGAAAGTGGACGAAGTGTCAACTTGGCTAGACTACCAGGGCCTCTGACCACTAGACCAACGGGCCTGTCAATGAATAAAGCAATATAATTAACTTTTTTTATTTTTATTATGCATCCATCTTCCAGCTACTGCTCGGAGGACGAGAGCGGCATCCAACGCGCGACGCCGCCCCGCGCGGCGACGGCGGGCGTGCGGCGCGGGAGCCGCTACCGGCGCCGGCGCCCCCTACCTGTGCACTGCGTCAACCTGCTGCCGCCAGTAGTGCCCGACTACACGGTGAGGACACGACTCTAACTTAAGTTATCTACTTTGGTTTCATCGGAAATCGGAAGGGATTCATCGGATCGTGACTCCTATCGACTTTGCCAATGGTCTGCCTCCATGCCTCCCAGTCGATCGCCTGCTGTTAGCGTTGCAGACCGGTACCTCTAGCTGCGCCTCGTTTTGGGCTCCTGCCGCTTAGTTTCTTGACCAGTTACCATCAATCGCTCTATGTTATCGACATGACGGGCGGCAGCAGAGTGACGCCGCCCCGCGCGGCGACGGCGGGCGTGCGGCGCGGGAGCCGCTACCGGCGCCGGCGCCCGCTGCCCGTGCACTGCGTCAACCTGCTGCCGCCAGTCGTGCCAGACTACACGGTAAGAAGACGATTACTAAGCCGGGTTTCCACTTAGGTTTGCGACTGTATGTATAGGCAATTTGTGATTCGTAAGTAAATCCCACTGGAGCGATGGTGGCCTAGTGGTAAGGACCTCGTCTCTCATACGTGACATATTACACACATCTGGATTTCTCGAAAAATCTATGTGTGGATTTGTGCCATTAGCTCGGCAGTGAGGGAAAACACCGTGAGGAAAACTGCACATTCAGACTTTTCTGACTTTACTTGTACGACCGTGATCCAATCTGTCTGGTTCCCCTCTTTGGGTTACGATGTCTTATAGCGGTCGCTTCACTTAATAACCAGACTCGTCAAATTCTGGATCCCAGTCATAGCGGACCCCGCACAGAAACGCGATAAACGCTAGGAGGATGAAGTACATCCCCGATAAATGTCTTGTTAATCGTTACCCCAGTGCTAAGGATCGTGACTCCTATCGACTTCGCCAATGGTCTGCCTCCATCTGCGTCACAGGCCGGTATCTTTAACTTTAGGCGCCTAGGCTGATGATGTTGATGACTCGCTCTTTGGACATCAGCACTACCTTTCAAGCGACAGTTATGAATTTAGCTACGAGTTGACTAATGTTACTCTCCGCTTGTGATATCCGACTACGCTATGGCAACTTTTCAAATGTTTTCTGATTTCTGATTCTGATCATCGACTTTTGAAAAGTCGATGATCAGGAGTCTCTAGAGCAGGTCTATCAGATTACATACATTTCTCGTAATAAATCCTACGCAGAAAAATAAAGTAATTTTTTTGGATATCGGTAACGTCATAATATGCATTAATTTCATGCTCATGCCACGAGAGTAAACGGTTTTCATCTATTTCCTTTCAGGCTGAAATTGAAAAACGGAAGGAGCCAAACAGTGGACGGTCCTTGAAAACATCGTCTGAAGGGAGCATCGACAATTCTGATGAGCAGGTGAATATTTAACTGTATTTATATCATGTCTACTCTACGATAAGATTAGGCAAATCGAATTCAAATCATCATCGACTTGGCATTATTAATGTATATTATGAAAATCTACTGGTCGCTCAGAAAACACGTTTGTTGATCGTTTTTAGGGTTCCGTAGCCAAAATGGCAAAAAAACGGAACCCTTATAGATTCGTCATGTCTGTCTGTCTGTCTGTCTGTCTGTCCGCCAGTCTGTCACAGCCACTTTTTTCCGAAACTATAAGTACTATGCTGTTGTAACTTAGTGAGTGGATGTATTCTGTTAACCGCAACAAGGTTTTGACACGAAAATAGAAAAAATAAATAAAAAAAAGTGGGGGGTCCCCTTAGTCAGAACTGAAACTCGAAAATTTTTTTTTCATTGAACATATACGTGTGGGGTATCTATGGATAGGTCTTTAAAAAATATATTAAGGTCTCTAATATCACTTTTTTCTAAAGTGAATACTTTGCGTGACAGACTCTTCCAAAGTGGAAAAAAGTGTGTCCCCCCTCCTCTAACTTCCAAAATAAGAGGATGATAAAACTGAAATAATTATATAATGTACATTACCATAAAAACTACCAACGAAAATTGGTTCTAACGAAATCTATTCAGTAGTTTTTTTAATACGTCAAAAATAGAATTTGTACGGAACCCTCAGTGCGGGAGTCCGACTCGCACTTGGCCAATTTTTTTTAGAAGTAGAACTCCGTTTATGAGAATGTTTCAATAAAATAATCAATCGAGAACAAGAAATATCGTTCGACTAAACAAAGTTCCGACGTTTCTTGACACAAATTCTCAGTTTCACTTTTATAAACTAAAGTTAAAATATTCCCCAAGGTTTTCAATTCATGTATCCAAAAGGTTGTGAAACTTGTCGATCATATAATTTTCAAATTTTCGTGAACCTTATGACTAGATGTTTAAAGTTCAAAATTGTGTATCAAATTTATACGCGGTTGTATTGTCGTTCTACAAACGACAATGCATTGACAACCCCTTTTATTTTGCAATCGATTTTACGTCGTGAATAGTAAGTTGCAGTCGCCGTATTTGTAGACTATTAGGTCTGCAACCTTTCACTGAGGTCGATAACATGGAGCATCATAATAATATCTATCAAAATCTCTCAATCAGTAAATTGTCAAAAATTTTTATAAAGCAAATCGGCAAACCTGCAAATATAGTTTTGGCGATCTTATTTATTTTAATTCTGTAATAAATGTAAGAGCAAAGCCAAGGAATATATATAGGCATGTTTGGGAGTGAAATGATACCTCTGTATATTTTTTGGTGCCAAATCCCAGCTCAAGATCTTCAGAATTTTATTATGCACTAATTTTATTCAATAGTGAAATATCCCGCTCAACCAAACGCCATCCGTATTACCACAACTTGATTTCCCTTTCCAGTCAACTTCAGGCATACCAACAAGCGTCCCATCGACGCCATCTGACAGCCGAGAGGGTACAGATGAGACGTGGCGCGGCAGCGTGGCGTCTGCTGCCAATCGGCGCCGCGTGATGACGGCGTGCTCGTGGGGAAACGGCGTGCGTTGGGACCGCGCCTCGGGGCGAGTGGGGCAGTGGGTGCGGATATACCCACATGTGCTTCCTTATGACCAGGTGACTTGATTAGTCCAGGGTTCCAAGTGAGTCTTAATCATCATCATAAGCTATTGCAGGACGCAGGCGACCATAAGGGAAGGTTATCTGACGCAGTATGTTAAAACATAAAACACAGAAAAACGCTGCAACTCAACCAGAATGTCTCTTTGCTCTTTTTGAAAACATCCATACGAAGAGATCCTCATTTATTCTCTTATCTGTAGTACAATTAGACATAGGCAGGTGCTACATGGCAAATAAAGATCACTAAACGTAAATCAGGCATCACCTACGTAGTGCAGGGATAAAGAGAAGACGCCAACGTTGCCGAGAGATGCTGAGAGCCCAGAAGTTCGGCAAATCATTCAAACGATGGAATGCGTTGCCAGCATGCGTGTTTCCTCCTTCCTACAACCGGGATTCCTTTCAAAGAATCTTTAGGGCCGGTATGGTGATGCCAACGAAGAGGATACCATTTTGGTACCTCATCCCTTGTATGGCAATTAGGGCACCTCTTTTGATTACTATCAGGCAGAGAGGAGCCAATGTATCGTGCTAATATAAAAAAAATATATATTATATCTGTCTTTCCACGCAGACGACGGTGGAAGACGCAAGGGACAGCGTGGCGCAAGTATCCAAGTTCTTACGTGCGGCGCGCGAGGTGTGCCGCGAGGGGAGCCGCGACCCGCGCGCGCCCCGCGACGCGACCCGAGACATCGCCTTTGAAGCAGCCCTGAGGAAGAAGTTGGATTGTGGTTCGCAGTTCCAAGTCTGGCTCCCGCCCTTTTAATGTGTTCAATAATAGATGTAAGAAACATTAGCTATACCAATAAATGCTTGCTCAAATTAACTGCTGTTTCATTTCAAGTCGTAACCTGAGAGATAGCCTTCATGCCGCGCATAGGATGAAGTTGGATAGCGGCCCGCAGTTCCAAGTCTGGCTCCCGCCCTTTTAATGTGTTCAATATTAGCTGTAAGGAACGTTAGCTATACTAATAAATGCTTGCTCAAATTATCTGCTGTTTTATTTCAAGATGCGACTCCACACATAGCCTTCATGCCGTCCTCAGGAAGAAGTTTGGTTGTACGCAGTTCCAAGTACGGCTCCCGCCCTTTTAATGTGTTCAATATTAGATGTGAGTAAGACGTGATCGGACATCTATAATTTAGTCGTCAAGGCTTTCAGTGGCCTTAAAAATAAAAATCTGTCCTTTAAATAAACTAACGGAGCCATCAATTAGCTGATCAAGCCGATTACAATTGACAATAAATAAGATCTATTGTCCGAGTAATTATGTAGTTAGCGCAAGTCAAAACCTTAGCTTGGCGATACAACCTATAATTAATCAAAGAAATTACGACTGACTAATTACAGCTGATTAATTAATCAACAATAAGGAGCTCATTTCTTCAGTGAATTATATTGAGCAATCTATTGTAACAGGAACTTTACGATTGATAACATTGATGACATGGAGAACAAAGTGAATACCTTTGATTCCTTCAGATGGGCAGTCAGGACTTTAATTTTAACGGGTTTTTACGAAGTGGAATCTAGTCGCGCGTATGTGCGCGCTAGTCACCACATTTACAGAATTTTGGTCATTACTGGTATTGCTTTGTACAACTTTGGACATGTGGTTTCCTTATATGTGGTGGGTAAATATTCTTTAATTCTTTAATTTAACAATAAAACTATGATCCCATCCCCTCAAACCCCGCACAAAATATAACAATCTCGTGTGGAATAATAAATCATGTTTTTTACAGAACTTTGCTGATTTCGCCAATTCAACATACACCCTCGTTATCGAAATACCTCAGCTGAATCTTCTGGTGAAAATCCTTACCATGTTTATTTATACCTCAAGAATCCGTAAACTTCATCAGCTAATAAAGGGTAGGTATACATTTTCTTTATCGCCCTTCTGGTCTAGTGTGTCACTGCTTACTAGATCCTGACCAAAAAAAACCAAAGATCGAATCAAAATTTTAACATTGTTTTATCGAAAACCAACAATGAAATCTCAGTTGCATAAGCAACCTTTGTGGATATCCATGGGCAGCGGTGATCAGTTACTATCATCCGATGACACTCTTGCGTGTTTGCCTCCCGCTTACGTAAAAAAAACCACTAAATTATGCTTTACAAACGTCCTATAAAAATAAAATAAACGCATTGTTTCTTTACCAGATCCCATTTTCGGTGCAACCGACGAAAACGACAAGCGTTTTATTGAGATTAACAACCGAAATATGATTAAGCTGTCCAAATTCTCATTTTTCGGTGTCTCATTCGTGTGCATAATGTGGGTGTTATCATTCGTCTTTAAACGTATGGACGATTCTAATGCTAAAGTGCCGATGTACGCGCCCTTTGATACTACTACGACGAAGGGGTAAGAAATATAATTAATTTTCACACTATTATTAGAACGAGATTAGTTATAAATTATTGAAGCGTATTAAGTATGTATTAACGAAGCGCCATTTATCCAAACGTTTTCGTTCACTGAATGAAGTTGCAAGAATCGTGGATCGTTTTCAACTGTGTTTTGACTTAATTCACAAAAGCTACATCGATCGTTTGTGTTGTGCTATTGTGCAAATCTAATTAATAGCACTGATAATAAGATTCTGTATAAATAAATAAGTACATACTTAATTCGTACATATTCCATGACCCCGACTGCTTTTGAATTTTGTAATTGAACCAAACGATCTAACTTGTACCTAAAATAATGTCATCTCGGTATTTTTGTGATTCATAAACACTGTTTTGGATTATTTCTACTGATACTTTTCTTTGTAATGGTTTTTAGAAGTTTGAACGTATGTGATGTTTACAGATACGCCTATTCGGTCCTCATGCAGGCTTCACCGATATTTTGGATAGGCCACGGTCACCTTCAAGCAGATACTATCATAGCAGTATACTACTCACAAGCTACAGCTCAGCTTAAACTTCTCAAATACAATTTGGAGCATATTTTTGATAGCGACAACACAGTAATAAGTTCCGAATCTGCACGTTTTCAGTACAAAGACGTGCTTGATGAAAATATTAGAAAGCGTTTTATATATTTTATTGAAAGATATAATAAAGTTAATTGGTAAGTAAATATTTTGTGTGAATATAATTTTATTTTTTCAAATTGGAGGAAGTCAGCCCACGAGTAAAAAAATATTCTTGTTACACGCCATCTATTGCATACCGTTTGTAGTATCATTAGAATCATTACCTGTCCTTCTAATTCCAATTTAGTCCTCTACGCGCTAGTAATTACTTGAAGTAGCATTTAATCAAACGAGTAAGAAATATAGCTATGCAAGATAAACCCATCTATGGAACGATTACACAACTTAACTAATGCAATTTTCATCAAGATTTATAATATTATCTATTATCTATACTAATATATAAAGCTGAAGAGATTGTTTGTATGTTTGTTTGTTTGTTTGTTTGTTTGAACGTGATAATCTCAGAAACTACTATTAAAAAATAAAATATTTACACAATATTCCTGTTTCAGGTACATTGAAGAAGTTACTTCTATATTCGATTTTTGTGTGGCATTTCAATTATTTTCAGCGACGATTACATCATGTTTAGTGATTTATCATTTAAGTACGGTAAGTATAAAAAAATAATAAAATTACTTGGTACATATTTTTTGATGAAACTTAAATCTTTGGCGATGCACAATAACTAAATAACATTAGACCGAGACTTATTTTTGGAGTAGAAATTACTCTAAAATTCAATGTGGAATTGAATTTATTACATATTTTAAACTGATAACAAATAAATTTTATTTCAGATGCAAATATTCTCCGTAGTATTTCTGCATATGTTACTTATTTTAGGCATTTTCATAATGCAGACGTTTTACTATTGCTTCTTCGGATACCTAGTGGAACATGAGGTGAGTTATAAAACACAGTTAGTTTACCTAGGGCAGGCTAAAGAAACAGTTTGGGATGGCAGCTGACTGACAAACAGGCTGATGATGTTTCTAATATACCACTTTGGTTACTATGTATGCTTCAAGTGGTATATTTATATAAAACACCTGCTAACAAGTCGTTTATCGTAAGATAATCTACAAAAAAAAAAACTTATGGGCACCGCTGCCATCAAAGAGGGCTTTTGTATACCTGACTGACTGGGGTCGATTGGTTAGTAAACTTTACCATAAAGGGGGACATGGCCATAGTCAAAACGCAGGAAAGGTGGGTTGCGGACTGGTCCACTATACACGAACTCATCATCTATCTACATCCACTATTATAAAGAGGAAAGATTTGTATTTTTGTATGTAACGAATAAACTCAAAAACTACTGGACCTATTTGAATAATTCTTTCACTGTTGGCTAGCTACACTGTCCCCGGTGCACCTAGGGTACTTTTGATCCTGAATGTGGCGAAAAGGGGGGGATATTTGAAAAAAGAAATTACGCGTGGGTGAAACCGCGACTGAAAGCTAGTTTTATGTAATAATAATCGTCTTCATGGGGTTCTTTCTAGTAGTAAACTTGATACATAATTTAATTTAGCTTTTTTCTCCAGAGCCAGACAATAAACACGGCGATATACTTCAGCGACTGGGTGTCGGTCTCGCCGAAGTTCCGTCGCCTGATCTTAATTGCCATGACGCGCTGGAGCAAGCCGCTCGTGCCGCGGGTCGCCATGATACTTCCCGTGTCCATTGCCACTTTTGCATCGGTACGTCTTCTCATGTATATCTTTATCTATACTAATATATAAAGCTGAAGAGTTTGTCTGAATGTTTGTTTGTTTGATTGAACGAGCTAATCTCAAGAACGACTGGTCCGATTTGAAAAAAAAGTTTGTGTTGGATAGTCCATTTGACCAGAAAGGCTATTGGAAATCGAAATCCACGCGAACGGGCCGCCGCTAGTTAAAAATAAAGATGCGGATCGCACAGGACCGGGATGGCTGGCGCACAGTTACACATAGGCCGCTCCTAGGGCTCTCCAGTCAGACCTATCCTCGGCGACTTCACAAACATTGATCTGGCAATGTAGTAAATAAAAACAATTTTTAAAAGTGTACACTTAGGGTGAGACTCCCCGGAGATGTGCGAGCAGAGTGGAGATGTACCGTTATTAGCCAATAGGATTTCATTTCCGAAACGGTCATGTTTTTGACCCAAAACCTAAATGGCTGCTTACGACAAATATCCGGCGGAGTCTCACCCTTCCTGAGACACCCTTTAATTGTGCTACATATATCAAAACCAACAGTGGTATTACAAACATTCTTAAATAGATAAATATAACACCTATGCGAGGTCAAATAGAAATGTTCATGCACACAAATGTTTGTCCTGTCGGGGAAGGACGATTCCTTTTGGTCTAAAGTCAACTTCTTAACCATTTCTCCAAACCGGTGGTCGTCGAAACGTAATACGCCTAAGTTTACGTAATATAATAATGTTGTAATTACATATAATTCCCGAACAATATAGTTTGTTATTAGCCTTGGTAGAAGTGGAGAATGTAAGTAATTATAATTAATCATTGTCGGGTGGTGATAATCGCGAAATCTCACTGACGTTATGAGATTTATTTAAGATCAGAGTTTATACCTGACACATCTACCTACTAGTAATTTGATAGTTGTTTTTACCTGTGTATGCCCTTTAAAATTATCTTTTCTTTTTTTCAGATAGTAAAATTGACCTATAGATTGTATACAGTGATGAAATCTACCCATATCTAATAATATTAAGGTAAGATTAAAAGAAGATTGTGAAAGTTGGCGAACCAAGATCAACAAGAAATATTATTTTCGGTAATACATATCGGAAAGTTTAAAAAAAATCAAAGCACATTAACATTACGTAGTCGTCAACTTATTTTTGATTTAATGTAAGTAATGTACTCATTTTTATAATTTTTTAACATGTTGTTCATTGGAAACGAACGTATAATTATAAAATTTAAAAGTGGCTAAATAAAACATGTAGAATAACATAGTGTTTGTTATTTATATGTAACTGCTTTGATGCTGTTAAAGTAACTGTGTAGTAATAAAACTCTGCAAATAAACTTGTATGTTTTAGTAATTGTGCAATAAAACATATGTTTTATCTTGTGCTTGTTTGTCACCTAGTATTTTATAATATTCATGTAAAAACAAACCAATTTTTAAGTTTCTAGCCAGACTGATATCAAAATAAATATTGTTTTCGAAGATTTTGTAATGAAAAATAATGGTGTCAGATCTAAAATTTACATTATATCTTTCGTTTATATATTTCGTAAGGCAAATGTGAAAAAGGCTCCGATAGCTGCTTAACAAGACGGCACACTCGTTTACCTTCTATCCTCCATCTTATATTAATCTTCTAATAAAAAATATATTTAATTACTCGATGCTTACGGTATATTATCAAATTAATTACTCCCTGATCCCGGGAGGATCTCTTGACAAAGTTCCCTTCATAATAATTGAAATGTGAAGTGAGGTAAATGCCTTCATTATTAATATTATTGATTCTGCCTGTGTAGGGGCTAAAGGCAACTAGGAAGATATAAGGGAAAAGTACTCATGTAATATGAGATTTGAGTTACCCTCAATAATTGATAGTGTCATAGGTAATGCTTATAGAATTGTAAGTCCACTTAACCTTACAATTAAATAACAGAAATATGTAACTATATTACAACTAGCGGCCGCCCGCGACTTCGTCCGCGTGGATGTCGGTTTTCATTATACGAATGTTTTTTCCCGCTAACTCCCGTTCCCGTGGGAATTTTGCAATATCCTTTTGCAACTAAGCATTAAGTTTACTAAGGGACCTGCATGCCAAATTTCAAGCGTCTAACTCAAGTAGTTTAGATTTTCCATACAAACTTCCACCCCCTCATTTCGGGGAAGTGGGGGGTTGGAATGGGTCAAAAAGTAGCCTATGTTCTGTCTCAGGGTCTAAAGATTGTCTGTACCAAATTTCATTAAAATCGGTTGCGAGGTTTAAGCGGGAAAGCGTAACAGACAGACAGACAGACAGACAGACAGAGTTACTTTCGCATTTATAATATAAGTTGGGAAGTTGGGATAAATCGTGTTGAGGCTGTGAAATTGAGAAACAAGGTAGTTTTTTTATGGCAGAGGCGGCAAACGAGCTAGCGTGTCGCCTGGTGGTAAGCTATCACCGCCGCCCATCGACATCCGCGACACTAGAGGTATCGTTGATATGTTGCCGGCCTTTTAAAAGAGAGTACGCTCGTTTCTTGAAGGTGATACAAAAGAACAAGAATACACGTGCGATTTAAAAAAAAATGACTGTACCATCTGTCTGCGTTCTTGCGCGCAAGTTTTACTTGTCAACAATATTCTATAACAACTGTTCCAAATACGACATAGTTGCAACTGATATTCAAATCTCTCAAGCCAAGGATAAGTCGGCAAACATCGCAATCACTTCGTTACCCGCACAGAGCGTCATTTCAGATTTCAAACTCGAGGCGGATGATATGTTACGCTCGTTAGCTCCGAACCGAATACCCTACACGCGTATGCTCACTCTCTTTTACTTTATTTTCATTTACATTTACACGTTTATAAGTGTTGTAAGTTAAAACCAGGGACATGATAATAGCAAGGGGAAAACGGCGTCTTAAATCTATCTTAATCTTGTAAATAAGTGGCATTTTTCGTAGTACACTTTCACTTTATAACTCAAGAACGGGCTCACCTATCTGAACCAACTTTTCAGTGATTGTTCGGACTATTTAGTTTATGGTTTATGTAAAGTTTGCACAAAATCGGTCTCCTGCTTCTATTATAATAAACATATTTGTTTCTACTTATGTCTGCTTCAAAGAGGAACTTATGTATCATTTACTTATGTACCTATATGCTCTAAAATCCTACCGCAAAATCATCCTGTTCGTGCCGAAAACAAAATGTTAAAACCCGTCGCGATTCCATAGTAAGGAATCCAAGTTTATTTATTCACATAACCTGTACTTCCTACCCCGAGGGCAGGAGGACTCTCGTACTCAGCTCAGGATATTGTTTCACTGACCTGATTGTGTTATGCCGGCTTCATACGAGCACCTGATTGTGCGGGTGGACATATGGATGCGATTGTGCTCCAATTTGTTTCTAGATGGGATCTCGGATCTCAGAGAGTGGTTATTCAAATGTTGCTAATGTGGTTGCAATCATACTTCATACTCATATTATAAAGGTGAAAGTTTGTTTGTTTGTTCGTTAATCACGCGAAACTGCTAAACAGATTTTGATGAAATTTGGTGTACAGACAGAGTATGGGCCAACTTTAGGTGTTAGTATATCCCGATCCTGTTTTATCAATCTTGATGACGCAGGCAAAGTCACAGGTGAAAGTTAGTTTAAACATATGTATTTTTAACGATTCCTCTACATTGATTATGTAATATTATGTAGGTAATGTTCAAGAAAATTATGTCTTTCTTTATTATATTACTATAGATGAAGTCGTTCTGTCAACTTACCTCAAATTCGGAATGTTGTTTCTATCAAGCAGAACTATAGTGTGAAAAAACCCGTCGCGTTTCCATAGTAAGGATTCCAAGTTTGTTTATTCACATAACCTGTACTTCCTAGCCCGAGGGCAGGACTCTCGTACTCAGCTCGGGATATTGTTTCACTGACCTGATTGTGTTATGCCGGCTCCATACGAGCACCTGATTGTGCGGGTGAACATATGGATGCGATTGTGCACCAATTTGTTTCTAGATGGGATCTCGGAGAGTGGTTATTCAAATGTTGCTAATGTGGTTGCAATCATACTTATAATGTAAATGTGTAAGTTTCTTTGTTTGTCCGTCGATCACGCTGACTCTGCTAAACAGATTTTGATGAAATTTTGTATCTTAGGTGTTAGTATATCCCGATCCTGGTTTATCAATCGCAGGCAAAGTCGCAGGTAAAAATTAGTTTAAACATATTTGTGACGACTCATCTACATTTATTATAAAATATTATGTAGATAAGTTCAAGAAAATTATGTCTTTCTTTATTATATTCCTATAGATGAAGTCGTCCTGTGAACTAACCTCAAATTCGGATTGTTGTTTCTATCTAGCAGAACCATAGTGTGAAAACCCCTCGCGTTTCCATAGTAAGGAATCCAAGTTTGTTTATTCACATAACCTGTACTTCCTAGCCCGAGGGCAGGACTCTCGTACTCAGCTCGGGATATTGTTTCACGGACCTGATTGTGTTATGCCTGCTCCATACGAGCACCTGATTGTGCGGGTGAACATATGGATGCGATTGTGTTCCAATTTGTTTTGTAGGTGGGATCTCGGAGAGTGGTTATTCAAATGTCGCTAATATGCTTGCAATCTTACTAATCATACTAATATTATAAATGTTTGTCCGTTAATTACGCGAAACTGCTCAGCAGATTTTGATGATATTTTGTAGACATAAGTGTTGTAAGTCAAAACCAGGGACATCATAAAAGCAAGGGGAAAACGGCGTCTTAAATGGATCTTAATCATTGATATACAAAAACCCATATCAATGATCTTAATCTTTTAAATAAGTGGCATTTTTCTTTGCCACTTTATAACTCAAGAACCTCAAACGTCGAACTTATGTATCATTTGCTTATGTACCTATTATGTTCTTTAAACCTACCAAAAAATCATCCTGTTCGCGCTGAAACAAAATGTTAAAACCCGTCGCGTTCCCATAGTAAGGATTCCAAGTTTGTTTGTTCACATAACCACCTGTATTTCCTAGCCTGAGGGCAGGAGGACTCTCGTACTCAGCTCGGGATATTGTTTCATGGACCTGATTGTGTTATGCCGGCTTCATACGAGCACCTGATTGTGCGGGTGAACATATGGATGCGATTGTACTCCAATTTGTCTTGTAGGTGGGATCTCGGAGAGTGGTTATTCAAATGTCGCTAATTTGGTTGCAATCATATTAATATTATGAATGGGAAACTTTGGTTGTTTGGATGTTTGTCCGTAAATCACGCGAAACTGCTTAACAGATTTTGATGAAATTTTGTAGATACGGCGGGGTGACTTAGGTGACAGGACTTTTTATCTCGATTAAACGCTCATATGGGATGAAACAGGAATCTTGATAACGCGGGCAAATCCGCGGTTAAAAACTAGTTAATACATATTTTTGACATCAAATGAAGATTTGATGTGATTAAGAAAAATCCAATTGATGTCTAGAAAAGAAGGTCTATCAGTTAAAGTGAGTATCTCTTGAAATGTTTAATACTATAAATGATATTTATAAGAATATAATATATAATATATACCAAATTTCAGCCCGATCCGACCAGTGGTTTGGGCTGTGCGTTGATAGATCACTATTTAATCAATCAGTCAGTCACCTTTGAGTTTTATAGATTAAAGTTCTGAACTCAGTTAAACACCGAAGCCATTCCAAACATTGAAAGGAAAGGAGAGAGATTACACAAAAATAAATGCCTCATTGCTGCGTCACACTAACATTATTTTGAAAGAGGAAAAACTCCGCATTGCCCATATGGCAGCCAATCACCGTACGCTATCGTTAAAACTGCCCTCTCAATTGGTCCATTTCGTCAGTAAAAAAGTCGAGTTACGTCGTTATAGTTTCGCGAGCACTAAAATTTCCATTTGGACTGGACCGTTTAAGGGCATTCAGTGGACCCATTGTTCGAGTCCATTGTGTTTTTCTATTGACCGTCGCGGCTCATACGAGCGATGGCTGCGCGCTAGATGGCTTTCAATTACTGGACTGTAATTGTAACTGGGGGGATTAGGTGTTTTAAATAGAATGACGCAGTGCAGATGAATCGGTGAGGTCTTTAGTTTTTTGGTTCATTTAGAATCTGTTTAATAATGTGATTACTATGAGCAAGTACATTTTTTCGAACCAAACAGCTTAAATTAACTTTACCAATCTGCGAATTAATTTACCAAATCTATACTAATATCATAAAGCTAAGAAATTTGTTTATTTGTTTGAAAGCTTTAAAAAAACACCATGTGTGCAGAAACAGAAATCCACGCAGATGGAGTCGAGGGCGACCGCTAGTTAGTGACTTCATCACTGCTCTTAAATACATTGTATTTACAAAAGGTTTATGGTAAAGGTCAGGCGTCTTGCTAAATTGTCTAAACGAAAAAGCACGAAATAATTGGAATTAGTTCGATAACTGGAAAATTACTTGAAAGAAAACATCGACTTTTGTTCACGACTCCTGCCTTCTCAGCAAGTCGACATCACCACGACCTAATAATGGGCCCATAAATATGTTCCCCGCACGAGTGTAGCTCGCGGCCGGTAAATCCAGGCCGGGTCCAGATTAAGACGATATTGCACCGTATATCTTGCGCTGCACCCCGTGGAGGCACCGACATGATGCTGTGATAATATGGCGCAGATGTGTTTATTTTTACACTTGAACACGTTACATTTGGTGTAACCAAACGAACATTACATCACAATCTGAATCTAAGTGATTCCGTGATCACGGTTGCTGAAAAGTAGCCTAAACGTCGGGTTTTCCTGTAAACATGTATAAAAATATACCGCGATTCTATCCGTTAAAAAGTAATTTTATTTTTTTCTCCACAGCTGAGATGGGTAAGGAAGAAAACTTTGTTGTAGAACATTAGGCTACAGTGGACACATTTCATTACTGCTGTCCAATGTATTTGAAGAGCTCCAGAATTTGGTAAGGGTATGTTATTTTAAAGGTGCCATTGGAGGCGGGGATTACTTACTATTACCTAGTACACCATTGCTCGCTAGGTATGTCATTTTATAAGATATAAACCATTTTTTTTATTCACATTATGTAATTTCGTTTTAATACCGCTTCGGTAAGTATAAAAATCGTTTAAGTTTTATTTCACAAACTACTAAATCAGTAGTAAATATGGGTTAACGTTTGCTAGAAAAAAGTTTCAAATGTAAATGTATGGAACAATGCAAACACGAGCGACAAAGTAGGTTGACTTGGAAAAAATCCACACAATCGTAAAAGCAGAATTATTCAGTACTTTGTGGATTTACTTCCAGTCGAGCGCTAACGAATATAAAGACGCCCTTTACATTGAATTATTAAAATTAAACCGTTTTGAAGCGGTCTCAAAGTCGCCCGTTTGCGTGGCAAGAAAGTTTTAAACAGGGTGAGTATGATGATCGAGTGAGAGGGGAATCCTGTTATCCTAATAAGAAATAAAACTAATTTTCTTGTTAGTATTCATTTTATGCATTTTTTGCATACTAAGTATTATTATACCTACAATAGGGTATTTTACACCATGTAAGAAAAAATATAAAAATGCATTTATGTGATAGATTTTGAACAAAATAAATAAAAAAACGTTGATATCTCACCAAAATCAAATGCGTAAATTTAATAATTTAATTATAAAGATCGACATTTTTAATCTGTTTTAAATGTGTCAAAAACAGCAAACGCCATTTTAGGATCCGATATGACGTCACACCGATAGTTTTTATGACTAATGTTGGTACGTTTTGTTAACTATTTCACTAACCGAGTGAAACGTCATGGCGGCTAGCGTTTTCGCACGTCAATGTCAATTCCTAATTTTAAACATAAATTTAGACCGTTTATCGGTATTTAAAAATCAAAATAAAATATTTGGCAGTACATTACGGCACAAAGATTGATTTTAAGCAGTTTTCAAAAATTGGTGTAATACCCTATTAAAAATTAGAAACAAATAAGTTTGCCCGGATTGCAAGAGGCGCTGGGTTCGAGTCTCGCCTGAGGTACCGAGATCAGATGCATTTTTAACCGACTTCAAAAAAGGAGGAGGTTCTCAATTCGTCTGTATGTATATTTTTTTTTTTTTTTTTTCTTTTTATGTATGTTCATCGATAATTTCGTCAATTATGAACGGATTTCAAAAATTTTTTTTTTGTTGGATAGAGTTCAGTTCCGAGGTGGTCCCATTTTCACCAGACCAGGATCTGATCATGGAATCCAGGAGAAATCGAGGGCAACCACCGAAAATTGTATGCTCGTATGGTGTTTTTGTTACGTAATCATGTCTTACTCAGGTATATGCTTCAGGGTGTCAACATTTGATGCTGCTGTCCTGATGATGATGCTACAGTACTCCTTAGCGGTTAGGAGTTGGAAGGCAGAACTGCAATTGGTCGGTGGAAACTATTTAGTAGTATGTAGGGTTTAAATGTTGCTTGTGAGGTATGCTTGAATCAACATCTGATGCTACTGTGCTGATGATGAAGCTACAGGACTCCTTAACGGTTAGGAGTTGGAAGGCAGAACTGCAATTGGTCGATCGAATGTATGTAGGGCTAACGTGATACTTGTGTATATTAAATCCAGACGCACGGCGAGAAATCTTGCCGAGAAGTCTCGCTGGGCCTTCTCGCGAGAACAAGTAATTTATCCACACTCTCATTTACTTTTAACAACAACTAAGTTCCTATTAATAATTAAGTTCACAACGCTTTAACACAACTAAAAATCATGAAATAAACAGACTTTTTAAAAAAAAATTAAACCGACTTCAAAAAAATCGTGAACACAAAAATAAACTAAAAATTTAAAAATAATTCCTAATATCTATTACCTAATACTATAATTTTCCTAAACTATGTCAAAGTAATCTTAAACAAACTAACTGAAGTCGGTGCCTGCACAAAAAAGCAGAAGAGAAAAAGCACCGACTTCAGTTAGTTTGTTTAAGATTACTTTAACATAGTTTAGGAAAATTATAGTATTAGGTAATAGATATTAGGAATTATTTTTAAATTTTTAGTTTATTTTTGTGTTCACGATTTTTTTGAAGTCGGTTTATTCTTCTGAATTCATGAATATATTATATACATGAAAATTCAAGGATTAAACCCTAATAACGAAATATACGATAGGAAAACACAAAACACATCTTGTAATAGGTGTAACAGTCGGTACTATCAAAACAATTATGCAAATAGCTTGATGGAAATCTAAAGAAAATAATGCACGTACCTTTATCCCCGAATGCTGCAGCTAGATCAGCATGGCGTTAATTTGTAGTCACCACAATGACACGAGCTCACTAAACTTACACACATATTATTTTAATGCCAGTCCACTACACTTTACACACACCACAAATACACTACACATCACAATAACCTACACTACACAACCATATGCACCAATATTTTAAATAAGGCTCATTTATTCGTAACAGAAAGCAATAATGTTTTCAAGATCACGCGATCATCTCACAAGGGAATCTGAACCGCCCTAATACAAGATAACTACTACCTACACTTAAATCTGAGCGTTCACAGATACTTTAAGCATAAATCTATTTTCGAGTTTCGCGCGATCACTGAAATAAGAAAACTTTTACGTAGAAGAGAGAATAATTAAAGTATTTACAAATATGTCTGGTTATAAAATCGGCACGAGACGTGCACGGCGCGGCGGTTACGCGGTGAACTAATGTCTAGTTTGATACATACCCACATAAAATTTTGTAAATTTCTTTTCCTGTTGCAACACACAAAAATCAACTATAATTTGTTATTTTAAAAATTATAAACAAAAATCAACTATAATTTGTGAGTGAAAATAATTTGGGATGTAGAGAGAATGAAAATTAATCGATAATGGTTCTGCAAATTATTATGCACCGTTGGCAACACCCAACATTTTTGATAATTTTCCCCTCTGTTTTGTACAAAGTACACGTAAACTTTTTTTTATAATTACAAACGAACGAACTATTAATTTCAAAACAAAAATAGTGTTGCAACAGGAAAATAAATTTACAAAATTTTATGTGGGTATGTATCAAACTTGACATTAGTTCAACGCGTAACCGCCGCGCCGTGCAAGTCTCGTGCCGATTTTATCTTTAATTTAAAATGCTTTAATTAATCCGTCTTATACGTTGAAGTTTTCTTATTTCAGTGTAGTAACCGCGATAACTATACATTATTTCTATTTCTGCGTATCTGTGAAATATCCTATTTTAATGTAGGCACTAGGTATCTTGTAGTGAGGCGGGTTAGATTCCGCTTGTGTGATGATCGCGTGATCTTGAAAACATTGTTGCTTTCTGCTACAAATCAATGAGCGTTATTTAAAATATTGGTGCATATGGTTGTGTCGAGTAGGTCTTGTGATGTGTAGTGTACTTGTGGTGTGTGTAAAGTGTAGTGGACTGGCATTAAAATAATATGTGTGTAAGTTTAGTGAGCTCATGTCTTTGTGGTGACTACAAATTAACGCCATGCCGACCCAGCTGCAGCATTCGGAGATAAAGGTACGTGCATTATTTTCTTCAGATTTCCATCAAGCTATTTGCTTAATTGTTTTGAGAGTACCGACTGATACACCTATTACAAGATGTGTTTTGTGTGTTCTTATCGTATATTTAGTCATTAGGGTTAATCCTTGAATTTTCATTACCCCCGTCAGGTCGGTTAAGGGTTTTTATAAAGCATATTGAAATGTTCATGAACTCTAAACATCTCCTTCAAACAGGGACGTAATGACAGACAGATTCAAATATTTTACTGTTAAATTCAATTGATATTGGCGTGTTTAACGCTTCTGAAATCCACGGGAGTTTCATATTACGATGAGCTATTATAAGCATCCTACCCACAACGTAACGTTCAAAACCTTCATATTTATCCGTATCCATAAAAAGTACATTTTGTGGAGTCCCCAATTGCGAAATACGTCACAAAGGACAAAGGATCTGCACCGCGGGCCATTTGCTCACCGCACGTATTTGTTCGCGCCTAATTAAACACGGGACCAGGTACTGAGCTACGAATGATATGATAGGCTAACTGGCGGAGCGACTCGGTGGGAACTCGATGGGAACTCGCACGGGCGAGTCAGGTGATGTTCGGGCGAGTTATTTTTCATATGCCTGTTTCCGTTTTATTTTTCTTCGGTGCAATGGTTACGCTGTGTTATTGTTTGTTATTTTTATGTTAATTACGTCTATAGGACGAGCAAATAATGTTCCTGATGGGATTTATTTTATTACCCAGTGAAAGTTTAAGCAAAACGTAGCTATGGCGAAACATAAGAATAAATTTTTTTATAACTATCTGTCTAAATGGTTGACTGTCTGGAACTATCTGAACATATTACTAAAGTAAGTAAAAATATTTTTTACCAAAAAAGGAAGCTTAACGCTTTCTTTAATTAGTAGCGGTCCCCTAAATGTTAAGTTGAAACGTACACGAAAGAAAAGCAAAAGTCTACAACCCATGAATGCCAATACACGTTGAGAAAAATCTCTTATTATCCTTAAATTTGAGTATTCCGATAATCCATAAACATCTGGTTTCACCCGAGTTTTAATACAAGTACATATCAATCTCGCAAAGGCAGCTAATATTTGGTGCATTGGCGCTGATTCCAATACCGGTGGATAAACAGATCAGCAACGGTGAATGTTTGCTCGTTGCTCTTAATACTGAATGATGGCCTAATGAATTCGCCATATTAATTGCGAAAGAGGAAACAGAGTTATGAGCGAATTCTAATGCGAGGTTTCTGTGTTTTGTCAAGTAAGTCTTACAGTTCCCTTTGCTAAAATTGAAAAATACTTTTTATGAACGGATTTATCCATAAAAAAACATTTTTTTATTTACAACCGATCAGTCCCCAAAGGTGTCATCTGATCACAAGTATTACATCATCTCACTCAACCATTAGGTACCTACGGGGGGACTGAAATTACCCGTCAGGGTATGATATTTATAGTTGGTTAGCATTATTAATTATTTATTCTTTTTTGTCACAGTATTGACTTTTGCGGATGTACTGGGTTATCATGTTATTATTTTCTATTTATAATAACCTTTTTGGTGTTGAATTTAATACATACATTATTATATGTCGAGGAGTAAAGCCTCCGCGGACTACCCGCATGATGTCACATTTGAGAAGAAAATAATTAAGAGCGCGGGGCGCGTTCCATTTTTAAAATGCGCGCGCCATTTATTTTATCCGTGTAAATTTTCATTGTTATTACCTCCTAATCGGCAACCGGAATTCCTCATGTTTTATTGTACATTTTTATTTACAGTAATACCCCGGACTTACGCGATAGGTGGGACCGAGCGATTACCGCGTAAGTCGAATTCGCGTAAGTCGGGGTTCAACCTTTCATACAAATACATATAAAGTTGGTTTAGTCGGGACCAGAGTTTAGAGAAAACAATAATTAAATATTGAAAAACTGTATGAAAATAAAACAATTTATATTGTAATGAATAAAGTACCCTAAAGTTAATTTTAATGTCCATAGGTATTCCTACAATGTTGCCTGACGAGTGAAGATTCTTTTTCTCACGCAAAATTTCCTCGTAGCATAGGTACCAGTATTTTTTTAATCTCTTTTCTGTGGAAGAAACGCGTTCTTCAAGGCAATCGTTATTTTTCCTTAAATTAGCATTCCCTCTTCAATTGAAATGAGTCCTTCTGTTAAGTTTGCAATTGTCATTTGATTCACTGATCAACTGGGTCTAGTGAAACATTTTGTTCAGTGTCTTGCTCATTACTTTAATTTTACCCATTTAACGTCGTCAATTGTTAGCTCTCGTTTTTCTTTTCTGTTTAGGCTCAAATTACTCCTTTAGATGACATAATAAAAAAAAATTAGAAAAACGCACTGCGCACACTAAAATACTTCCACTTGAGAGGGCAGAGCGAGGCAGCCGATGTGCGCGGCAATGGAAATCGAAAACCGCGTAACTCCGAATTCGCGTAAGTCGGGGTAGCGTAAGTCGGGGTATTACTGTACTTTATTATAACGTTTAACTTACCTGAAGATTTTTTTGAAAAGTATGTAATACCTGCTTACGGCCAATCCTACCGACCGGCTGTAGTGCCGGTACAACATATTCTGTGTATCGTATTGCATCACTTAATACCCGCAGTCTTTTATCATATCAGTCATGTTGTACCCATAGAGTTGTGACAATAATGGTTATAGGTACTTAGTTAATCGTTAAACATAGCCGCCGTAGGCGAAACACGGCCGGAAGAGGACATTATGAGGGAAGCAAGCACTAATATTTGGAGCATCAACTCTGATTGCCAACGCGGGCAGCAGATAAACACACCGGTGGAAACGCAAATGTTTGCCGATTGCTCTCATTACCGAATGAGGTCGCTAATATGAATTGTAACGTCCACCATTTGACTGGAATTGTTTGCGGCCCAATGAGATCGGTTAGAATTAACATCGAGACCGCAACAACCGGAATTGCAAGCCGACGTTTCGCATGGACTGTTTATTATGCGTTTATTAACGTGGAAAATAATTTGCGAAGGGCCGAATCAAAAGCTTGAACGCCGTTTGAAGTTGCCGGTAATGTTGACGTAATCATTTTGATGCTGATGTAGTGGAAAGCGACTTAATAAGTAGGAGTGATTTTGACGCCAGCCCCACGTTGGGCGCCATTTTGTGAAGGGTAAATTGAATCTAAGCTTATTCCGTCTGTTGTGGTTTGACTGAAACTTTGACCTTATGAGTTGACCTTTTGACACTAGAAATGATTTGATACTATTTAAGTTAATTTGATATTTCCTACTTATGTTATGCGTATTATAATGTAAACAGCTCGTTCGTCATGTCAGCCGAGCGACGCCCACTGCTGGACATAGGCCTCCCCCAAGGATCTCCACTGCTAATTATTTATTTTTATTACTAAAAATGTTTCTTATTACTTTTTTTTTGCGTTGCTAGATTCCTTATGCGGTTTATACTGATATCTTTCACAATAACTACAACTTACTACGTGACGAGTAAACTTAACGCTATGAAGAAACAATATCACACATAAAGTGTTACATTATAGCCTAAATCCTTCCTCGACAAATGGACTATCCAACACAAAAAGATTTTTATTATTAGACCCTGTTCCTGAGATAAGCGCTGTCACAAACAAACAATCAAACTCTTCAGTTTTATTATAATACATAGTATGTATATATTTAGATCTAGACATTCTAGTATTAAAATGGAGTCTGACTAAGTAATACAACGGAAACTAAATCCTATTAGGCAATAGAAACAGAGTAACACAGCTATTACGTTGTCTGCGAATCCATTAAGCAAGTTCAACCTATTAACGGGGCTGTATAACATTTACTACCTCATGAATCCGCATGCTCAATGCCTGCATAGATCTTATGTTATTCATGGACTCTCCGGCCAAATGGTATTGTATTGTTAAACCGATAGTATAGATTTAACGCTTGCGGTCCCGAACTGTCGACGCCATTGTGACGTCACAATGCGTGATAGGCTATCAAATTCTGGTAAGTCTAATTCAGATATTATAGGCCTCGTTCGTTCGTATGCCGTGTGGCCTACCTCACCTGTTGGTTGGTTGGTACCAGGCTAGAATAGTACTAGAATAGTTCGTATTCTAGAAATTCCTATCGCTGTGGTAAAAAGCGTCCAAAAAACATTACATGGCTTTTTTACAAAACCTACAGCGCTTCGGGCAAGGTATTTATTATATTGTTGTAACTGACAGACAGTCAATAGAGGATTAACATTTTATAGGTACACTATTATATGTATAACAGTCACAGATAGTCGCAATGTATTGTGCGTAAAGCAAGGCAATAATAGGTAGGTACTCAACTTACATGTTTTATGTACTATATTTACTTCTTGACAGGTAGAAAATAGATAAAGTAGAAAGTAAAAAATCCGTATCAATTTGTGTTCGTTAAAATATAGTAAAAGAAAGTTTCTATCGATGTTTCACGTAACGTCCAACCACAAAAAGCGACAGTAAAAGCCGTTCGCGAAATCCGCAGAAGTCATCGCGGACTCAAAACGTAAACTTGACGAGCGAATAATTAAATACCCACAAATATTTTATTTGAGCAACAAATTGCCGCCCCCAGATTAGTTCAGTTGCTCCAACAATTTTGGTGGAAACAAAGCGGCTTAACCAAGACTGGTGAAATAAAATATTCTATTAGCAAAATCCGTTACCTCATAATTCACTCAGAGGTGCGTTCTGAGGGCATGGCAGGTGGTCTTAATAAATACGAAAATGCTCTATCGCCGAGTTAGTAATAAATTCAAAAGGCAATCAACGCGCGGGCGGGTAAAAATATTAATAGCCGAGAAATAATTACGTATTCATGACTTCCAGTTTGCGGGACGGTCTCATCCCGAGCTGAGTCCTTCAGACCAGAGATGGGGGAGCTCCGTAACCGTAACCGAAACTATCCGTAAGGCAACTATATATTTTGGCAATTATTCTTCAGCAACATAAATTAATAAAAAATAATAATAATGACAGGGATTTATCAACCAAACATTACGCAGTATGTAAAAAAAGTTATTATATTACCAAATTTATTAAGCGATTATTTTGTTACCAAGGGCGGTTATATAACCAAATAAATAAAATCCTTTTTATAAGTGAGAAAAATGGTATGGAATGCAAGAGAAGTGTTGTTGAGTGGTTGAAATGACGTAGTTACGATGAGACGGAAATGTTACTGAGGATGGAAAGTTGAGTTAAGTTACTTTAGGATATTATGTTATACTTATTTTTATATTTATCTAACACAACAAACACATGTAATTAGTAAATATGTTTTAGACAGTTAAGTGCATATTGTTTTCACGATCTACCTGGGGGAGGCCTGGAGACCAGAAAATATCAAGTCTAAATTTAGACTTAGTTTCAGGCTCCAGTCTCCCACAAAACTGATTAACAAATTGTTTCGGCACTTTTGTAAACATAGTCTTTAAGTGAAGTTTTGTGGAAGAAAATAAAGTTTTTATTTATTTATTTATTTATTTTATCGGATATCCGGTAAAAAATATCCGTAACCGAATTCGAAAAAAAGTTTCGGATTGTGGCGGATAGAGGCGAAGCCTAATTGAGACACGTTATTATAATAATATGTTATTTTGATCTGGCAGCCGCCGTTGCTGAAACACAAGGTGCTAAGAACTTATAAATAAATCAATTTGAGTACATTAAGTTTTGAAATTACTTAAAATCGATATTTGTAACCGAAATTATCCGCAAGTAACGGATACTACGAAATACTTTCATATCCGCATCCTTATCCGTATCCGGTATAATAATCAATCCTATACCCGTATCCGAAATGTCATATCCTTAACATCCCTGCTTCAGACTCAACCTTCGGTGGCCGGCCGCTGTCAGGTCTTGAACTTGAAGGGATTACGACAGCCGTGGCCTTTGGCTTTGATTTCGTTGTTTAATGTTTGTTTGTATTAGTGGTCGATTTTGAGTTAAGACTTTTGTTCGGTTCAAAAACATTCTTTACAGCATAGTTACGTTCCACCTTGATGGTCCTAGTGGTATAAGTACCGGGCCGTGGTCTCAAGGTACTGGGTTCGATTCCCGGGTCGGGATTTTTTTTTGTTGATTTTCTGAACACAGCCCGGTTCTGTGATCGCCAGCGCGTAGTTGGCAAGCTGTGTGTTGTTTAAGCCAAAACTCACCTTTGTAACGAAAACATGATTGCAAATGATGGAGGTGTTTGCCCTACAGTGGGATATTATTAGGCTAATACTTTTACAGCATACCTACTTGTAGTATAAAATAATGTCGATGCCCGCTGTCAATCCTATGAGTTTGCTCAGCTCTTTCAAACGACGTAATGGAATTTGATGCGTTATATTGACTCAATAAGTCTACATAAGCTATACTATAATACACAAGCTATAAAACATGCACAATTGCACATTACAAAAAGATAAGCAACATTGCAGTCGTGCAAATCCAATTAATATTTTATCAATTTAACTTTTTAAATTCTCTTGATTTCTAATAACAGAAAAGCTGAGTTTAATAATAACGAGTAGCATTCGCATTGTTTAAATGCGAGTATTCAATTTAGAAATCTTTCGAGTATTATTTAGGGAGCATAGTTAAATACGAATTCTGTTGACCACAAGCCGAATCAAATTGAAAGCAGGCAAACATTATAATTCAGGAACTTCCGTTGAGGCTTGCGGCTATTTAGTATTCAAGCTTTCCATTTGCCCTCTAATTTATCTTTGTGCAGTCGAACGCGAACATATTTATCATATTATAAATAAGTAACTAATTTGAGGAGGACATGATATTCTATTTGAATGATCTGGTCGCCTAAGGGAGTACCTACCTTTTTTTTTGGGGGGGGGGAACACATTGACACCTACACCTGGAGCATAAAAGTGCTGCCGCCAGGTTATATGGGATTCCACTACAAGAGTCGCCGCAACTACCCTCTAAAACCACCCCTTTCTCCGCTGCCGCTGTGTCCTGCGCGAGTAGGGATTGCTCATCGCTTTACTTCCACAGCGCGACAGGAGCCACTATCTTACAATAACCACAACGATATGGCATTTCAAAAATACCTATGTACCTGAAGAGAGTAAAGTCTTTAGAGCTAAGTTGGAAATGATGAGACTAATGTTGTGTTACGACCAAGTGTTTTAATTTCAAATTGCCTGTCAAATACTGGTTTTCATATAGGTTTATGGTCAATTCTAGCGGCCGGCCGCGACTATTTCTGCGTGGATTTCCGTTTCCGCACACATAATGTTATATTTAAGCGGTTGTGTAGTATACTATAGTACAGTAGCCTAAAACCTTCCCCATCAAATAGACTATACAACACAAAAATATTTTTGCAATTCGGACCAGTAGTTCTTAGGAACTACTCGATCAAATAAACAAACAAACTCTTCAGGTTTATTATATTACGAGTAGTATAGATTCAATCAAACATGTCAATATATTCATATATGTATGTATACGCTTCTGTGTAATATAGCAATTAGGATAAAGCACTCAACATCCGTTCTACTTATTCGATGAAGGGCCTAAAAACAATAGTAATACTCATATATCCAATTACGAGCGTTTATCTCATCTCCAAATGAATTTCCATTAATTAACTTCTGACCTTATGAGACATGAGGTCAAGTGAACCTATCATAATATAAGGTATCATCCAGCATTTTCTAAAGAATAAACATTCGTGAAATGAGGCTCACGTTCATTCATTTGACAATGATACTAAGGTTTTACATTAAACTTAAGTAAATAGGTGAAATATGCGCTTATATTGTACACTAGCGGCCGCTCATGACTTCGGTCCCCGTGGATTTCGGTTTCTGCAAACATAGTAATATATTATAGCTTAAAGCCTTCTTCGATGTATTAACTAACCAACAGAAGAAGATTTTTTAAATTCGCACCTGTAGTTTAAGAGATTAGCGTGTTAAAAAAACAAACAATCAACGAAAAACGTCTTTTCATGTGTTCCGAGGCAATTTTTGAGTTCCAAATATTACGTTATATCAATCTGCCTTGCTTCAACTAGAGAAATCTGACTGGAGAGAGTTAATCATTCTTCTTCTTTTTCTTATTCGTCGTTTCCTCATGACTGAGGGACGTGACCATTGGGGGTAAATCTCGCCACAGCTCTCCAGGCCGCTCGATTCTGAGCCAGGTGAATGTTGGCCTTTTTTTTTTTTTTTTTGTGGAGGGGAATGCATTTGCGCACCATGACGCCGCGGGCTAGCTAAGCCCGCGACCGTGTGTGGGGCTCGGGCACTCAGAATAAGCGCCCACTACCCACTAAACCCCTCCAGTTCCCCCTTTTGCTCGCATCAGGACGGGTCGCTGCCAGCCGCCAGGTGGGCGGCTTATGTTCGACCCGTAGGTGAATGTTGGCCTGCATCCTCCTCCCTGTTACCTCCTCAACTAAATCTTTCATATTTAATCATTCATATTTGTACAAAGAAGTAGCAGCTTGAAGCGTGCCCTCCATAACTATCGATCTCATTTGCTCGCGATCCCGAAACAAAGCGGACATAAGCTCGTTCCGTTGCAGTCATCAATCAATCGTTAATCCGATGCAATAATATCATCTTTGGGTATCAACTTACAATATCTTCTTAGAAGAGTTTCATGGAAGTCAATATAAGAACGTTAGCATATTTGCACATTATGTTCCTGCACTTTCATATCTTGGTTACTTTCATATCTGACGCGTTCCTTTTCATGTTTCCCGATGCACTTATTGTGAGTTCCAAAAATTATGTTATATCGATCTGCCTAGCTCTAACTAGAAAATCCGACTAGAGACAGTTAATCATTCATATTTGTATAAAGAAGTAGCAGCTTGAAACGCGCCCTCCATAACTCTCGATCTCATTTGCTCGCGATCCCGAAACAAAGCGGACATAAGCTCGTTCCGTTGCAGTCATCAATCAATCGTTAATCCGATGCAATATCCATAAAATGAATCGAGCGCGGGCTTGCATTGCTGCGTGATTCTGGAATAGTGCTGGGACGAAAGTTAAACTGGATGTAAGTTGGTAGTAAAGTAGGTTACTAGTTAGCAGACAAACGCCTTATAGGAATGCTATAGATTGAAAGGGTTGAGTTGATCGAAGTTTTTTCTTAGCAATCCCAACTAATCCCAACTAATATTATAAATGCGAAAGTAACTCTGTCTGTCTGTCTGTCTGTCTGTCTGTCTGTCTGTCTGTCTGTCTGTTACGCTTTCCCGCTTAAACCTCGCAACCGATTTTGATGAAATTTGGCACAGACAATCTTTAGACCTTGAGACAGAACATAGGCTACTTTTTGACCCATTCCAACCCCCCACTTCCCCGAAATGAGGGGGTGGAAGTTTGTATGGAAAATCTAAATTACTTGAGTTAGACGCTTGAAATTTGGCATGCAGGTCCCTTAGTAAACTTGATGCTTAGTTGCAAAAGGATATTGCAAAATTCCCACGGGAACGGGAGTTAGCGGGAAAAAACATTCGTATAATGAAAACCGACATCCACGCGGACGAAGTCGCGGGCGGCCGCTAGTAGTATATAAATTGCGAAATGCTTAAAATTTTGGTAGGCATTACTTCGGACCATGGTTTTGGTAAGCTGTCCTTTCTCCTGTGGCATAAACCTTTATAGTAATAAATTGAATTGCCGTTAAATATAGAAAAAAAAAAAAAGATTGCAATACCACATCGAAACCTCGTCCATCCATTCAGCGTCCGAAAGACAATGCAAGAACGTTCATTGGCTCACATCAGAAAGAGCCAGTATTTTCCATTGGCCTGGTATTCTTTGACCAGGGCAATATTCGCGGCGGCACTACGGCACGACAATGCCGCAATCGGAGCAGCAATCTGCATAATGGATTGGTCGGCCGAACGCGTCGTCCGGTCGCCGCTCATTCAATTGTCGCGGTCGCCGATGTGTCGCTCGGTTATTACGGAATACGGAATTAATAATTTCACGGTGCGGGTGCCGGCTTAGAAGCCTTTTTCCTTTGTTTGGACGGTGCTGTGTCATGGCGGGCCTGCAGGGAATGTTTGTTATACCCTTTTGCCACCTCTGCTTACGTTCTACACAGGATTTTGATATCACCGTCGTTTGTACACTCGTGTTCCTTTAATTTAAGACCATACCATTTTGCGTGATCAAGTGCTTCCTTTGACACTGGTCATTATCATGAAATATATTTTTTTCCGTATTTTTTGTTTACCTGATGAATTCAAAAATTGCAAAAATATATGTTTAAAATATTATAAGAACCGTAACCAAAATTCTTGCAACATTTTAAACTTTATGGTATAACGATTTGGCTGCTATCAGCTTCAAAATTGTACTGTGTTACATAATTCCAACAATGTGCAATAACTTAATTGCTACGCGTAGGAAGATCAGGTAGAACCTACAGCCATTGGACGAATCTGAATGAAATGTATTTTTTTATTTATTTAATGATTCCACTTGATCTGATGTTAAGTTGAAGTGAAGTTCAGACGCGAGGGCATCCGGTGCAACGTAACGTAATGGACGCAGCATCAGTCACCTCCACTCTGCCGGCCCACAAGGTGCCTCTTCACGCCTCGTATGAACGACCTATACCATAGGAAGGAGAACACATGCGCAGGGAGACTATTCCATTTTTTGGAGGTGTGACAAAGAAACATTTAACACCCTTATACACGCATTCTATACGTATTCTGACAAATGCACAACAACGCCAAAGGCATAACGTGGTAGTTTGACACTGTTTGATCAATCAAGCGACCTAATCACTAATGCTGATGGACGTGGGACAAAACAGTTTGTCAAACATGCAAAGAATCCCCTTGAGGGCTGTTGCCGCCTCATATCCGTATTTGAAATGCAAAACAACTAACTCACGCTATTCGCTGTGCGCACACGAACTACTTTTAAATACACCTGGGGAAGAACTTTGGATGGTATTAAATTTCGTGTCTCGGCTGAGCGGAGGTTAAGCGCTTAGACGTAGGTTCGATTCGGGAGTTGTCTTGCAATCAAAACTATTTATTTATTTATGAGAGTTCTATTGGTAGATTAAGTAGATAACCTCGTTGGCCATAACATTTTTTAGGCCTTCATTTATGACAGTGAGAATGCAATGGCAAAGAGAGGGCTCCCCCTCTCTTTGCCATTGCATTCAATAAAAAATACAGTCTCTCACAGAGTGCATAGCTGGGTATGGTGTTTGAAGTTTTATGCCTACCTTTGTACTCACATGACCATGTGAACAACTACTGCCTTCCGATCCAGTAAAGCATCATACCATATTATTTCTATTGACTATTAAACATTATTCCTATAGTTATTACCTAATTCCTATCCCAATCACACAAGTTAAGTCCTACCGGCAGTCAACCTATACCAAATGGCATAGTACCACAAACCCCCGTAACAACAAACCAATGAGTAAAACGAACCATACACCGCCTCTATCAATGCCTTTGATTAGCCAAATGCTCGCTCCGCCTGTGAAAGTGGAGCGAACAGTTTGTGGAAGCAAAGAACTCTCTCGAGACCGCTTCATACCCGCATTTGAAATGCAAAACTAGTGTCTCGTGCGAAACGCCACATGTCGCGAGATGTGAATACACCTGCCTAAGGACGACTATCAAATTGCTATTCTAACTCGTATTCATAGTATTCAAGCGATTTTGCCTTTGTTATTTGTGAGTCGTAGTCCTCATTACTGAGGGTCGTGATCATTGCATGAAATGGAACACGCAATAACTCTCTTGGCAATTTTAATGGAGTGGTTTGCCATGACCTTCTCCATTTCACACACACACAGTGTGTAGGTTTCCTCTCGATGTTTTCCTTCACCGTACAGCTAGTATGAATTTATGCACATAGAATTTTGATAATCCAGAGGGGCCTGAACGGATTTCAAGCGCCGACCTCACGCATGTGAAGCGGCGCTTTTACCACTAGTCAACCGAGTGTACTAGGCTACCGAGCCGTACAATTGTTAAAAGTGGAGTTCTTATCAATAAAGTACTATTATAGGAGCTTTGTAGAGTTCTTATTTTTTTATAGGCGGCAAACGCTCCTGCATGTCACCTCATGGTAAGCAATCACCGCCGTCCATGGACAACCCAGGCGAGCGGCTCTTTGAAGTGGAAGTTCCACTATGTTCAACCTCTCTTAAAAAGCTCATCATTCACCATTCAGGTGATGGTAAAAGATTTCCTAAATTATTATGTATGTCGGCTTAGCTAAAAGATCTGCGTTGAAGACTTTCCTTTCATCTTTATCTTAGAAAACAATGGTGTTCATATTTATTACACCTACTATTTTTTTTTTCTCAATATTTCAATTTTCAGTATGAGTATAAAGAATATTCCTATTAATATTAGTTATTAACTTTGCCATTAAAGGCAGTCAGCACATTTTACGACGTGGTATCTTGTTGTCTTAGGTAGTTCAGTAGTTGTAATCTGGTCTTAGTATTAAAGCCTTTACAAAGTTGTACTTTGTGACGTAGTTAAGTTGTTAATTACTCTAGGTGAGCCGTTTTGTCACGTGCTTAACTGCTTCTATCTCATATGAGCAGCTTAGGTACATGATAGCTATTTATTCTTTGGGTCCTTCGGAGAACATGCACAGCACAATAAAAAAGCAGAATGATTAAAATTCTAAACAAAGAAAAATTTATCTGATCTCACGTGGCTCAGGCTGGAATCGAACCCAGTGCCATTGTAATCCATCAAGGGCTCTGACTATTAAGCTACAGAGACACTTAGTGAACCTGGTCAACTTCTCTTTATTATAGATAGCGGCCCGTCACGCGGTTTCACCCGCGTCCCGGGGGAACTACTTCCCGTACCGGGATAAAATATAGCCTATGTTACTCTGGGTGAATGTAACTTTCCAACAGTGAAAGAATTTTTCAAATCTGCCAAGTAGTTTCGGAGCCTTTTCAATTCATACAAACAAACAAACAAAGAAAAAATCAAACCTTTCCTCTTTATAATATTAGTATAGACTACCTGAGATCAGTAGATTCTTCTTTGTTTATAATTTAAATAAAATACCCATAAAGAAAGGTTTAATAATACTTAGTATGTTAAAATGCGTAAAGTAAATACACAAAAAAAGAATTTGTTTTTGTTTGCATAGACAATACAAAGGTACATTTCCAAGCATATAGATTATTATACATATTATATGTAGTACAAACGCTTTTATAAAAAAACCAAGCCAACAAAACGCCCCAAAAATAATACCTCACTCGCACAATTTCAGTAACATACGCTCCCACAAAAACATTTAACATTAATGAGTTTTAAAACAAAGGTTATGCACAATAGAAAGTGTTATTTCAAGTAAGTACATATTTCAATTAGACGAGTTAACTTTTGAAGCGTAAGTTGAGTTCACAAAGCAAAGGTGTACCGCCCGCGGCCGGACTGGCTAACCAAACTACCTAGTTGCCGAATGCTCTCAGATGGAATAATAACAAGCCTGGACCGTGCAAATACAATATTATCTTGAACTAACGTTTATTAAAATAGAGGCCTCCCCGCTAGCTGTGTGGAACAATGCCGTCGAGTTTTTTGTGTTTTAGTTTCAGTGGAAACTTTGATGATGTTTGCTTGGCTCGTTTCGCTATTTTCAGTAATGTGGGGTAAGGGGAAAAATTGTGAATCGTATTAATAGTATTTTTTTTTAATAAGCGCCACGTCTTTCCATAGAATGTGCAATACTAGAAATGTTTAAACGGGAACAGATATCTTGTATGTACAGCAAACAACAAACGATATTGACTTTCGAAATCCGCATCGCATTGTTAAACTATTTAACTTTTTGATTGATATTTTTTTGTATATCTTCTACTTTCTTCTTTCTGTCAAAGTGATGTTTCTTAAATGAGCTTGAATAGACTTCCAGTTATTTTACTAGCTTCTGAAGTTACCCTAAATACTAAAATTGAACTTAGAATAATTTGAACACTAACATTTTTAAAATAGAATTGCACTAATTTTCCAGAAATAGTGAAACAAATTTTAGAAATACCAACTTACTAAAATGAAGCTTTGAGTTTGGTTTATTTGACTAATTAAATATTTCGCCGGCTCAGGCAGAGCAAGAGTGAGCAAGAAGACCGAGTACAAACAATGGCGGGATCACAATGCCCAGTGTCCGCATACGCCTGCGGCTCCCATGTTGATTTGATGCACAATTACATTAGAGATGGTCTTCCTCTCTTTTGTTCGAGTTTTATATACAATTTCAAAATTTGCTTTGCGATTAAAGCTAAAATAGTAAAATACATTTCAGGAATACCAGTTGTACCAAAATGCTATATTTCACTAATCCGTTATAGATTTTTTTATTACTTATGATGGTACCTACCAAGTAAATTGGTCAGTTGAAGTCTCATATTCAATAGTTTTTTTTGAAATGCAAAAATATTTGTTGAGTCTGAATTATTTCATTAATTAAATATTTTTACTGAATGAGAATGAACAAGACCCAGTACAAACAATGGCTGCATCACAATGCCCAGTGTCCGCATACGCCCGCGGCTCCCGTGTTGATTTGATGCACAATTACATTAGAGATGGTCTTTTGAATACCTACTACAATGCCGCTGTATGGGCCTTTCTACTAGATGCTGAGTTTTCCGACTGCATTTCTCGCACAGGAAATCTTGAAGCGAAAGTTCATTCAAGATATCCGAGAATAGCATAATACAACAACAAGCAAGGTAAATGATTTAGTAAAAAAGAGAGTGAAATATCTATATGAATAGTCCTAGATAAACACTGGAAAAAGTTAACTTTTTAAGAATGGTAATTTTCAAAAGTATCAAGTTGCTTAAGCAATTTGATGTTTAATGCAAAACTTAATTTGAGCAAGCAAATAAATTCGCCCGTTTTTTATTCCACTTCGTCAATTCGAAGTATTTATAGTAGTATTTTGAGGTTAAAGTAGTGATTTAAAAAAACGTATTTTAACCACAATCGTTATCCTGACTGTGCCCTGTAAAACCTTGCCTCTACTTTAAACTAAGCTTGCGCCGTGTAAACGCCACACGATCCATTGTTACTAAAACGCCAATATTTAAATTCCGTAACAACGCCAATTGAAATGCGTCCAATCCCGCAAAGTTGCAGGTATTGTGCTCTCTGTTTGATCGCGTGCACGCGCTGCCGGCGATGCAACCAAACACGTTGAGTTGGAACTATTTTGTTTCCATATCGGCTAACTTTTGATGGACAAAATAATGACAGAACACTAGATATAAAAATAAAATTTGGCTTTTGCTCTTTTTTGTCACCAGTACACATCTATGATGAAAATTAGATGACTTTCGCACTCCTAGATTACGAGTAAGACTAGTGTAACTCAAAGTTATTGAAAACAGACTTTTTGACATGGCCAAATTCTGCGTTTAAATCTACGTAATCTTCAATGACAAACTGGAAAAGTGTTTTTTTTTAGTTGAGAAAATAATCACGTAATTGTCATTTAAAATTTAATTTTTTTTGTTACCTACTTTTGTTTGCTGGGCAGTGCAGTTTTGTCAGTGGAACATTATGTTGACTGTATGCATGTTATTTTTTAGGTTCAAGTATACGTTTTTTTTTCAAATATGACGGAAATGCGAAAGCTGCCAAAGATTTGTTGCACCTCCGATGTACAGTCATTATTTATGTTATGTTTTGAGATTTATTTAAACAGATCTACCACTAAACAAACCTCTTGGCTTACATATAAATAACTACTTGGTTGTCTATGCGTATTGCAAAATTGCATACCTAACCAGTATATTATTCGAGTATGTCTCTACGGATGCACCTTATTCTTAATCTTATAATGCAACATAATGCAAATCCCGCTCGATTAACATAAGGTTGTATTGCACTAGATTAGCACGGTTGATCGAATTATGCAAATATTTTAATTACGGTGATTATTCATGAGCTGGCCGGCGGTAATGAGGTGATACTGATCCAAATTGATAGATAAATGTAGCCTAAACCGCCGAACAGACTTCATGGGACATGTGGTTTGAATTGTCGTTGTTTTTTGAACGGTTTTATTAATCGTCCGTTTGTTTATTAATGTAGGTAATCGTATATTTTGTAGTATGCACAATAATGCTCATACGGTTTTTACTATTTACGAGTGTTAAATTATGCTACGACTCCAGATAAGATAAGAAGAGAGGTAGAGCTTAGTAGAACTTGAATTAACCGCTCGTCTGGGAAGGAACCTACACCATACAAACGACTACTGTGGAATAGTACTTTATATCTGTTGTGCTATGTTTCTGCTGGTGAGTAAGGTCGCCCGAGCACAGTTGGGAAGAGTTTGGCGTCTTAAAGACTTCGTCCCCGTGGATTTCGGTACTCACATAGTGTGTGGCTCCAAAGGCTTCCTTGACAAATGGATTATCCAACACAATTTTTTTCCAATTCGAACCAGTTGTTCCTAATATTAGCGCGTTTAAACAAACAAACAAACTCGGCAGCTTTACAATATTAGTACAGATTGCTGTGCATGTAGCTGAAGCAACGGAAGTGTACAAAGTTCACAGTACATACAAACATGAATCCTAAATATATCACACCCCTTTCGATAAACAGCGTGGCAAGCGTATAGGTACAAAATATACCTAAAGCAAAGTAATATTTGCCGGTGAAAATTAACGGCGGTGCTCTCAGGCGCCTGAATATACAAAATCAATGTCAAAATCTATGTCTATGCAAGTTTAATGGCGGTTCCCTGTTTATTCACAACTCAATGTGGCCATTCTACGCTGCCGAACTAAAGGGCGTTCGACACTAGACTGGCATGATATATTTGATGGGCCCGTTGGTCTCAGAGACCCTGGCTACAAAACCAAGGGTCGCGTGTTCGAATCCCGCTAGGGGAAAATCAGCATTTGCACTCGAGTCATGGATGTTTATTAAAGTATTTAAATGTGTCTATGCGTTGCTTAGTTAGTTTGTTAGCTTAAAAAGTAGATTTCCATAAGTATTTCATAAATCCCTCACCTTAAGCCGTTGGTCCTGCGCCTGATTTCTCTACGGCAGTGTCAGATTGCTGACCCACCGAACTGTGAGGGTGAGGAAATAGGAAGGGAGTGCGCCTGTTCTTGCGCATTCACTTATTCACTATAATATATGTATCCTGCGTAACTGGCTGATCCTGAAATCGGCCGGCAGGGTATAAGTATACATCTATCAGTAACCTGCAAATTGCTGATGGTATTGTGGTTAAATTGTGTAATTTTAAGCTTCGTAAAACTGTTTCGTCCTTTAGTGTATCACTGCCTTTATAAACTAAGTACGTCAACGTTCATAAGTTATTCATATCGACTAATGGTAAAATCCGCACTACGGCTTACGGACCTCGATTTGACGACGAAAGAGGATTATTGTCGTTATAGGACGGGCATTGGCTTATTTGTCACTTAATTGACGCAAGCAAGATAATCTAATTGATGGGAATAATTAATTTACAATAAAGTCTAAATCTGTGTTACTCGATTTTACTGCAAATTCAGTGATTTATGCAAGACTACCATTTTATATTTAAACTAGCGGCCGCTCGCAACTACGTATGCGTGGAATTCGGTTTCCGCACATATGGGGTTATGATATAGCTTAAAGCCTTCCTCGACTAATGGACTATCCAACGCCAATATAATTTTTGAATTTGAACCAGTAGTTCCTGATATTAGCGCGTTCAAACAAACAAGCAAATAAACTCTTCAGCTTTATTTCGCATTGATATTTATTTTTGTTGGCTTGTCCATTACTCGAGAAAAGCTTTAAGCTATAGTACTATAAGCGACGCAATAATTTAATTTTTATTAATTGATTATTTGTTGTATGAAACCTTTTTGGTGCTGCGCGCGGAGCGCGCGCGCGCCCTATTTAAAAAGAAATTATTTAAAAAGTTAAGATCTGTCAAAATTTTTCACCGCGCTCGGTCGGCTATTGTTTTTAAGTTGTTCATTTGTAAAGTTTAGTTTATTCATTTTGTTTTGTTATTTTTCCATGAAAGTGCCACGTACTGTTTTTGTTAAAAGTGTTTCTCGCTGCTGTAAATAAAGTTCTAAGTTTTCTACACTTCTACCTACGTTTTTCTTCATTCCCACTGCGGGTCGCCTACACGTTGGTCACTTCGAGCCGGATCCTATTGATCCACATTATGGTTGGTACCCGCAGTACCGCTCGGAAGGAAGCTGAGGTAAAAATGGATAAAGAAAAGAAAAGTCCATCCACATCGCCGTCACCACAGACCTGTAAAGCGAATTCTACTAAAACCCGGAGTTCGTCGTCTTCGATATTGGCGCAAAAAAGAAAACTGGAGCTAATAGCGGCGAGGGAGAAGGCACGCATACAAATGGAGCTTATAGAGAAACAGCTGGCAGCCGACCTTGCCGCTGTTGACGAACGATATGAATACAGTCCACACGCGTCGGAGTGCACGAGTCAAGACGGCCAGGACGTCGAGGAGTGGCTGGAGCGCAGCCAGCAGCAGCATCTGGAGGAACACCAGGCCCACGATACTGGAACTACAAAGGGTCTAGTGTCCCCGCCGCCGGACGCCGACGGCACTGATGGTCCAATGCAGCAGCTGGTAAGCGCACTTAAAGATTTTGTCACCACGTCCGCATCTTATAGTCAAAACGCCAACTTGCTCAGTCGCATGAGTACGCCTAGAGATCTCCCCGAGTTTGCCGGGGACCCAATGGAGTGGCTCTCATTCAAGGCTGCGTATGAGGAGTCCACTGCGCTGTGTAAGTTCAGCGACAAGGAGAATCTGTGGAGGCTACGCAGATGTCTTCGCGGCCCCGCTAAGGAGTCTGTGGCCGCACTTTTGATAAGTACTACAGCACCTGAAGCAGTAATGTCCACGCTTGAGCTTCAATTCGGGAACCCTGAAATCATAATAACCAAAATAATACAGGATGTTAAAAAGTTAAACCCCCTTCCTCAAGATTATCATCAAGACATTGTCCCCTTTTCAATAAAAGTTAAAAATTATGTAGTGTCAGTGCGCGAACTAAAACGCGAAGAGTATCTATTCGGTGTGGAAATAGTGAATATAGTGCTCGCAAAAATACCTACAGTGTTGTTGTCTAAATGGGTAGACTATAGTTATCCACTAATAGCAGAGCGTAAGCACACTAAACTAGAGTTGTTATCTGAATTTTTAAGTTATGAGGCTCATAAGACAGCAACATGTAGTGTGAATTTATTAAATAGTCGTTGGGACACTAAGGTTAAATATAGTGTAAATAGCTTAGGGTATAAACAAACTGTTTTGTTAAATAGTGATAAGAATTTTGTACATAATGAAAAGTGTCGATTCTGCCGTATGTCATACCATAAGCTAGTAGATTGTAAAAAGTTTAAGAAATCGCTACGTAAGGATCGATGGTTTTATGTTAAGCGATCTGGTTTATGTTATAAGTGTTTGTTATGTGTACATGATAGACATACCTGCCCCGCGGCAGCTTGTGACGTTGACGGGTGCGGGGAGCCCCATCATAGGTTGTTGCATTATGTTCGTCAGTCTCGTCACAACAGTAACAGTGACACAGTGCAACCGCATTCCGGCATGGCCTCCGCCCCTGAAGCTGAAAACGAGTCAGTTAATCATGTAAATATAAATGAAAGCTCTGTACTTCTAAAAGTCTTACCTGTAAATATTCATGGTCCGAACGGTGTATTTAGTGCATACGCACTGCTGGACGACGGTTCCACTGTGTCGATGATGAGCGCGGCGCTGGCCAGGCGCGCCGGGCTGCGCGGCCGCAGACGCACCATGCGGGTGCGCGGTGCCTGGGATAGCACTGAACTATTGTGTGAGTCTGAGGTAGTCGATGTTACCTTAACCAACGAGGCTGGTGATAAATTTGATGTTAGCTTGCGATCTGTAAAGGAACTTAACTTACCTCATCAGGATTTAAGCTCTATCAACTGTGATAACTATAATCACTTGCGAAATGTAAATGTAAATATGTATAATAATCATCTGAAACCCGAGATACTGATAGGACAGGATAATTACCACCTACTCTTACCCTTAGAGACAGTAGCTGGAGGTCAAGATCTACCGTGCGCCACCCGGACGCCGCTAGGTTGGTGTCTTCACGGTAAGGTTCCGCGCTCGAGCCCGTCAGCACAGACACATCACGTGGCTCTCTGCAGCGCCCGCGACGCCGACACCGCCGAGTATAGCGACTTGCGTCAGCTGCACAACGAGGTACAGCGCTACTCCTCTATCGAAGGTATGGGTATCTCTGCTTCAATACCACGACAAAACTCGGAGGACGAACGCGCCTTAAGCATTCTGGATGAAACCTCCACAATTATGAACGGAAGAGGACAGGTTGGTTTACCTTTGAAGGACAGTCACAGTGTCTTACCCGAGTCTCTGCCGATGTCCAAGACAAGTCGCAGAGGTGTGGAACAAAAGAGGAAGAATTATCAAAAATGCGCAGCTCGGCATCAAGAACGCGTACAGCATTTGCTACAAAACGCGTACGCAAAGAAAAAGGCAAGTAATGAAGTTGCACCTAAAACATGTCACTTACCTCATTTTGGCTATGGTAACCCGAACAGGAAAAAACTACGGTTAGCTTTTGACGGTGCAGCTAAAACATTGAATTTATCACTAAATGACTATCTACATAAGGGACCAGACTTAGGTCACTGTAAGGAATGATGCCAGGTGTTTAATGTGTAACGAAAGGAATTACTGCTAGGTCAGCTACACGCGTCGCTCGTCTTCCTTTGGTTAGTGAGTGCTGCTGTGACGCACTGGGGTGGGGCGTATAAGCGACGCAATAATTTAATTTTTATTAATTGATTATTTGTTGTATGAAACCTTTTTGGTGCTGCGCGCGGAGCGCGCGCGCGCCCTATTTAAAAAGAAATTATTTAAAAAGTTAAGATCTGTCAAAATTTTTCACCGCGCTCGGTCGGCTATTGTTTTTAAGTTGTTCATTTGTAAAGTTTAGTTTATTCATTTTGTTTTGTTATTTTTCCATGAAAGTGCCACGTACTGTTTTTGTTAAAAGTGTTTCTCGCTGCTGTAAATAAAGTTCTAAGTTTTCTACACTTCTACCTACGTTTTTCTTCATTCCCACTGCGGGTCGCCTACAGTACAATAGTAGGTAGGTATTTGTGCGGAAACCGAATTCCACGCTGACGGAGTCGCGGGCGGCCGCTAGTGTTAATATAAGAAAACATACCTTATCATCAACTTCCTATTTTCGAACCATATTCTTCAAAATTCACATTCAAACTACACTTGAACTTGCCCTCTTGAATTTGACAGATACTTATAAGGATACAGTTTGTTGCCTGTTAGTGCATATCAAATCTTAGCTCTATAGACTACGATGCAATTGCTTAATTATTCACGATGAAATAGGAGTATCTAACAGTAGTTAGGTACAAAGGATTTAGG
The DNA here is from genome assembly GCA_958496325.1 of Nomophila noctuella. NCBI lineage: Eukaryota > Metazoa > Arthropoda > Insecta > Lepidoptera > Crambidae > Nomophila > Nomophila noctuella. Next base: position 4,860,052 of record OY292487.1, on the reverse strand, counting down.
TTTCAAAGCGTCCTGTAATCTAATTAGGCTTTGTGCGGATACAGTTACCTCCATTCACAATCTATTAGCAGTGGTCGAGCTATTATCTAATATCTGTTGTCTGTAATTGGTCAGTGATACGATCTATGGTCGTGTATACAAAAGGTATTCATAGCATTACATGGTATTTAGTTAATATAATGAGGGGAATGATAATAGTTATAATTATGAAAGTGTAGGTAGTAATTAAGTTTGAGTGTAAGGGAGTACCTTCCGTTACACTATGTTGATCTGGCAAAATAGATAGCATTCATACTCGCTCACATACTGACTTACTTACTCTCATAAAAAAATAGTAGTAATTCGTAACCTGTAATTAGCCAGATATCCTCAAATATTGTAACATTGATATTAAAAACGAATATTAGGAATGTGAACGTTTGTTTGTTTGGATTTTTGTCCGTCAATCACGCTGGTACTACTAAACGGATTTAGATGAGGTAGGTATACAGGCAGGGAATGGGCTGACTCAAGTGATAGGATACTTTTTCATCCCGAATAAATTCTTCCATGGGATTTTTTTTTATGTCAGAGGCGGCAAACGAGCTAGCGCGTCGCCTGATGGTAAGCAATCACCGCCGCCCATGGTTATCCGCAACACCAGAGGTATCGTTGATGTGTTGCCGGCCTTAACCCCATACCCTCCCCAACTGAGCTCTGGCAACCTTACTCACCAGCAGAAACATAGCACAACAGTTACAAAGTGCTACTTCACTACGGTCTTCTGTAAGGTGGAGGTACTTCCCCAGACGAGCGGCTCATTCGAGGGATAAAACAAGAATCATGACAACGCGAGCAAAGCCGCGGGTAAAAACTCCTACTAAATATAAATAACATCATGAGTTATTTTCAAACGTACCCTAACAATACACGTGTACCCGTAATAGAAGCTTAGAGGATTACGTAGTTTACCAACCCAACGTATTTATAAAGTAAACAAGTCTGCCAAAACGCGTAGTAAGAGCTCAAAGAATCCACCTGGCCACTCAATGATTCAGAAGCCCTAATTGCTTCTTGCGAAGTCGGATTATCCCGAGTAAACCCTAACCTAATGCTGATCCCAACCATTTACGCATCAACATGTACTATAAACAATTAAACACTTAGTTTCCACCGTGCACATGCTTTAAAAGATCTTGAGAGTTTGTGTAGGAACACACTGTGCTGAAATAACGCGTTATTTCGTGGTGTGTCTTCTATTTAAAATACATTGCAGGCGTAGTCACGCCCAACTTCGGCCGCGATTTTGCCGCCTAGTGTGTTTCTTCGAGTATACATAGTTTATCTTGTGTCTGATAACTTTATTTGTAGAGCATACTGTATTAGCATATAAATATTTAACTGGAAGAAGTTAACCCACGAGGTGGAAATAGTAGGATACAGGCTATCATCAGTGTTTTCACTGCCTGACTGTCAATAAATAAATAAATAAATACTTCAAACTTGCCCATATTAAGCATTTTCTTAAAGAAGTCTACTTCAGACATTCTATTTGATTTGTACGTTTGTTAATGCATGGAGTGGGATTGGGAAAAACCTTATTAAGTGGCTTGAATTTAAATATTGTTTCACAAAAATTGGTTCACTACCTACTCCCTTTATAACACTCATATCTCGCTAGAATAGCTATTTTTTGACACAACCAAAAAGGGATCACACACCAACACTCATTCAAAAAAGAAAACACTTTCAGAAAATGGAAGGACGCTGATATAATTTATTTCTGGCTGGGTCTATTTCTAGTAAAGCACTTAGTTGGACTTTCATTGACTTGATCCTTTGAATCTTGCGTGGGAGTCAAAGAAGGTGGCAATTTAAACCAGTTGTCATTATATTTTCATGAATCATGGTCCAGATAAGGCTTGACTTGGCTATAAAAAAGTCGATACAAATAAAGACGAGACTGCAAATATTCAAATAGTGGCATGGAATATTTTCGTGTAAAAAATTCTGCACGATTTAATTAAATGATAATTGCAGTCGTCGTACAAAGTATAAGTTTAGTACAATTGGAAGCAATTTCATTATCTCGTAAAGTCCAGGTGACAAGGCTAATAAACTTCTACATGAAACATTTCTTCGCCATTATCCGCAGCGAAACGCGTTTTAAATTTCCCCACTCGTAAAACGATGCAATTGTTACCACGATTTGATATTGTAACGCGTAAAATTTGGTGCTTGCGTGGTTTTTAATGACATTAACAGCCTCTAACAATGTTACGACGAGACAGTGATAGCTCCATAGAAATTCTGTTTTGTTAAAACGAGCTTGGAAGTGGAATTTTACAAAATGTGTAATGCTCAATTACTGAGACTCGATTTATTAGGTAATGTTTGAATAATTATCCCGAATTTTGGTAGGTAAATTTTTATTTCTATGTAGGTGGCTGGTGGTGGAATTTTTCAAAAGACTAAAGTTGTTGACCATCCTCACCAATGAAATATTACGATAAAACGAGTGCGGAGACAGGCAGCTGAAGGCTCAAAGATTAGAGAAACATCCATCGTCCGCATTAAGCAATGCATGCTCTAGAGTAGCAAAGGGTTGCAGAATTTTCTTGCTTTCAGGCATACTGCATGTTTGCTAAGTAAAATAGCTAAAAGCAAAAAAAGATGCGCACCTCATCAAAATACTTTAAATGAGAATTTATGCTGCCAATTTATTTAAGAAAGCGCATAGTTCGCGCTGAAACTCATAAAAGACGAGAATATATTAGGTCGGTCGGTGTAAAATAACAAGGAATTGTAGTAATATTTCATAAAGTCTGTTGAAAACTGGCTGAGCAATTTACACTTTATTACGAGGAGATAACAATGAGCTGAAGACGTAGACTGATCGCGACCTGGTGGATCCAGGAAATAGACTTTGTAAAGTGGGTTACGGTGAAATAAGGAGGCTACGTTGGCTATGTGCCGTGTAGTCATATATCCTGCCATCAAGACGAAATGGCTGGCAGACCGCGATTTCACCTAACAGCTGCCCCAAGACTTTGTTCACCTTTTATTTGCGTTTGTTCTCATGTTTTACCTAGATAATGAAATCGTGGCAGAGTTTCTCAGGACAGCACAGGACCAAGTTTCTTTCAATTTTGACCCTTATATAATTGCATAGTTACCAGGTTACCTTGATAATCAGGCATATTTTTCTGACGAATGGGAATAGACGCAGAAAATTTGTTATAGAGAATGCCTTATTGGGAATTTCCTGATTTATTCTTATATATCCACCCACGTCATTGTTTAAAGTAGCATTGGATAATAACGTATCCCAGTAGGTACGGCGAAATTCTCGCGGATAACTGGAACCACGTCGTTTTCAATCTGTCTGTCTTCAAAATAACGAATGTTTATTAAAAACACGTATCCGAAAGCAAGGAAAGCCCTTTATCCTCCGTCTGATGACTCCGCGGTATTGTTGAAACCTTCAGGATCACAAACATAATAGCATCGAAATAGGCTGTGAGAATATATTACCTGTGCTATTTTGCCTACGTTGGTAAATTAACCTTAAATTTTAGCTGATCTGTGTGAAATTTGGCTATTACCTAAAAACATTGAGTTTTTAACTATTATAGCTATGAGCATTACTTGCAAATGTTTACTGTTTTCTGCTTTAAAAACAAAAGCTTCAATGTTTTGTGCAATTTTAATAAAATCCTTACTAATCGGAAAGTGAGTTTGTTGGTTTGTTCCGCTTTCACACCGTAACTACTGAACTGATTGCTTTGAAATTTTGTAGACGTAAAGTTAATAGTCCGGATTAAATAAAAGGGTACTTTTGATTCCGGAAAAACTTGATATTCCCGAGGAAAAACAAAAACATTGCCGCGGTCGAAAAGCTAAGATTTTGATAAAGGAAGCTTCTTTAAATCATCCAGGCTGCATGCTAAGTTTTACAGCTTTCTTTGAATATATATAGCATATAAAACGGTAGCTACCAGAAAAAGTATTTTTTTCGACTGTTCAATAATCAATTCTGATTCGATCCGATCTATCATTATATCCTAACCCAAGAAATATGAGCTAAGGAATATCAGCGTCATTGAATCGCAGACGGAGTCCATCAGAGATGAACAGGCGCAATCGGCTCGGACAAATAGCGTTTTTGTGTCGCCTCGAGCCGCGGTTACACGCTAAACGGTTGACTCGGTTGCTTGCTGCGGGGGCCGTTTCCGTTCCCACTACAGCCCTTACTATGGAGAATGGAGAATATGGACGTGTGGAATGTGACGATGAAAGAACCGACGTCTAATGGACAACACAGTGTAACATCCTTATTGTGATTTCCATCACAAAAATTTACTAGTGTCACCGATTACATCGCCGCTGCGACCAAGACCTAAGAGAGGTAGAGCTTTGTGGAAATTCCACTTGAATGAGCAGCTCGTCTGGGGAAGTACCTCCACCTTACAGAAGACCGCAGTGAAGTAGCACTTCGTAACTGATGTGCTATGTTTCTGCTGGTGAGTAAGGTTGCCAGAGCTCAGTTGGTGAGGGTATGGGGTTAAGGCCGGCAACACATCAACGATACATCTGGTGTCGCGGATGTCCATGGGCGGCGGTGATTGCTTACCATCAGGCGACCCGCCAGCTCGTTTGCCGCCTCTGACATAAAAAAAAGGCTTTTATGACATTTGCGCTAAGTGAATCGCACCTCCTCTGGTAGCGTCTTGTCGCTTATATTAAAAGGGGTTAACGTCGTTAATGCTTGAATCTCTGTAATCATTCTAAAGAAGTTCCAATGCCACTGTTCACTCTAATCTCCATTTTTTTAAAAAAAATTGATTTGATGTAGGTACTATGGTTTTGCATGTTTTACACTTAATAAACATTTTTACAATTTACCCAGTGATTTTCTCAAAATTACTCATTAATGCGCATCTAAGAAATTATGTTTGCACTTTGCGTAAAAGGGAAAATTCCTATATGCTCAGTCGTGTTGCAAACGTAAATGACTTATCTTTTGTAATATAATGAAAATGAAGCTGAAGAGTTAGTTTGTTTGTTTGTACGCACTAATCTCAGGAACTACTGCTTCCGATTGTAAAAAAAAATTGTTGCGTCGCCGTGAGTGAACTTGTGATTACTTACAGGAACAACTCTTTACTTAAGCCTATCTCCAACAATTTCTCAAAAATGTACCATATTCATGGCAGGGTATTGTTATCGACTCGTGTTCGAGAACAGATGATACAGGAACATCAGTTCCCCCTCTGGAACTTTTCAATCGCACGATAAGAGGCTTGCGGGACGTCTCCGATATTTATTTACCGCGAGGAAACTTAGTCTCCCTACCAACTGAATTTGTTCATCATTCGATTGTTCTATTGGTTCGTTTAAATACTAAGCCTCTTATTGACATTGGAATGGGAGTCGGATGTTTTAGTTATTTATTGTGGTTCGGCTCTTCCAACAGTTTGGTATGCGGTTGCACCCTACTATCGTAAGAGACTCTGAATGGAGCATTAGCATAACTTTAGGGACACTAAACTAAAACCTCACAACGACTTGACGTGAGACAATTACATACCATTGGAAATGAAGGTAGAGAGGCATAGCTTAGTGGAAATTTCACTCGAAAGAGCCACTCGTCTGTAGAAGTACGTCTACCTTACAGAATTAGTAGTGAAATAGCACTTCGTAACTATTGTGAATGTTTCTGCTGGTGAGTAAGGTCACCAGACCTTAGTTCGGGAGGTTATGGGGTCGTACAGACAGGCAACGCAACTGCGACTTTTGTGCGGTTGTTGATATCCATGGGCAGCGGTAATCACTTACCATCAGGTGACTATCTTGTTCGTTTGTGTCCCTATAACATAATAATACAGCTCATTTTCACCCTTCCCTAAATAAGAATGATAAAGCACATTCATTGCGTGAGTAATAATGCATTCCCGCACTATATTTCGCGTCAACTAAAACTCGCGAAGAAAAGTAACCCCGTACACCGCCTCCGTTGGCTTCATTAAAAGGTGTTTTCCTCCGCACTCAATCATCCCTTAGTTCTTGTTCGCAAACTTGACCATTTCCACCCGAGCGCGATCCGTCAACGTCGCCGGCACATTGTTGCACATAGCCAGTGCATTACCGTTGCACCGGGGAAAATATTAGTTTAGACGCCGCGTTGGATGCAGCGGACCTGCGTTTTATGAGCTCGGTGATTGATGGCGACAATTGGACGTGGGTTTCGTGGTGGCCTACGGAATTGGGGGTGTTAAGTTTACATTACATATAAGTAACGTGGTTCTTAACATTAAAGGCATAACTGACCATTTTACCAAATGTCCGTCTTGCCACGGATAGATAGGTTAAATACTGAGAACCTCCTTTTTTGAAGTCGGTTAAAACTACTGTATTAGTAGGATTATGCTAAACTGTAGGCAACATGTCTGTTGCTGTAAAGTAATATATGTATCATATTATCATTTTAAAACAATAAATTATTGCAATAAAACTAAAGAAATTATTCCTGAATTTTCCACTTATTAAAAAACAAACAGGTAAACATTATTTTAGTATTTAATTGAAATATAAACGTGTCCGATAACTATTAGAGAGTAAATATTTTTCAGCGCCATCTGTAAGAAAATTAGAAAACTACTTAGAATTAGATGCCAGCGCATGTGCTTTCTAATCTACTACACGAAAACACTAGATGGCGCTAGTTGTCTAATCGCTTTCATTAGCTTCCATTTATTGTTTTTAGTTGCTGCTTAAATCAATTTGATTCTGCATTAAATCAATTTGTGTTTTAATTAAACTAAAGGAATAGTCTAAAGACTCCAATATTTTTTTAAAAGTTTTAATAAGTGATTGTGCTCAGTTCTGATTTCTGTATAAAATACTTATTTGGATAATGTAAACGTTCATATTTTGTTATATCCATTGTTATGCCTGAACACTTGGTATCATTATTATTATATATCAGAACTTTTCGATAAATTAATCGGAAACTAAATAATGGCCAACCAAACAAATTTTTAAGCCCTTAAAGAAATACGGACGCCTTTTACACTTTAGAATATTAACGTTAAAATCCTACTGAACTAGCTACTAGGATGAGTAGTGCCCTGTCTCTCAGTGGCAATGTACCCATTGCAACTTTGTGGAACGTTTATAAATGCACGCACGGATTGCACCGTGTACGCTGCAGCCGGCACAGAGGTGCCGTGGACTCGATTTGTCATTGCTTTTTACACTTTTGATCAAATATCTATCCTTACTAATATTATCAAGCGAAAGAGTTTGTTTGTTTGTTAATTAGAACGCGCTAATCTCAGGAACATCTGGAACGAATAAAAAAAAACAAGTTTGGAATAGTGTAACACTATGTGTCTATTCCTGCACACATAGTGTTACACTAGATATGTATACACTACCTATGTATACACTACCTATGTGCCTTCCATTTTTTCAATTGGAACCAGTTCTTACCAAGATTAGCGCTCTCAAACAAACCAACTATTGAACTTTTTAGATTAACATAGATAATCTTCTGTACAGAACTCATACTTAGTCATAAAGGCATCAGGACTTATCATTATTCATATCATTTTTATTTTTTTGTAAACATCTTCCTAGTTGTGTTTTGAGTTAACTGCCTCTTTCTGTTTTGTGGGACAGATATAATGATTATGTGACAAAACGCAGGCGCAAGACCTTTTTATTTTGTGTCATCGATCAAGGTTTTGCATGTTTTACTTATAGCTATGGCATTAAAGGCGAACTTAATACATTTTTGTATTAATGAAAAAGGGCATAAAAATATGCAACGTCACTTCCATTACATTCCCTGTTGTCTTATTTACCCGCAACAGTTTTAAGCCTTCGCGGGCAGCGATATGAGCCAGGCTCCGAGCTCGATTCGACCGTCTTCATTACTTATTCCATGTCATATACCTTCGCTTAATTCCTACACTGTCTATTTTGTGGTGCAAATCGTTAAATTGTTTCAAAGAGTGACAATTGGCACATATTTCATTCGTAGTTTTGCTTGTAATTTAGGGAAAGTGTCGCAGTTTTTTTGTGATAACCTTTCCAACCAGTCCAATAAAAGACTTCCCAGTTTTTTGTAGCCTGAGTCTTGAAATGGCAAGCTTATGTTTATTTCTTGTACTCCAATAAATCTTTTACCCATCAAATGTTTGATACCTCTTTGACATCTTACCTAAATAAACAATTTAAGGCTAATTTTGCGTAGCTCACTCTGAAAACTACTGTGTCAGTGTGTACGCCAAAAGAATTCTAAATATCATTTTGTTGTTCACAAAATTTTATTACTTACGACCATTATGCATTTCACGCACTGATGTGATTTCACATGACATGAGAGGCACTTTAATATGTCGCAGTTTCTTTTTCGGAAGTGCAATGTGCATGTAAACATGACTCTTTCCCGTCTGATGCGCACAACCCGATTCCAACTGCCAACTATTCTAATAAACATAGTTATATTTATTGCAAATGCTATAATAAGACAGATAAATATTTTAAAGCTCGTAGTGGTGTATGACACGTATTTAAGTTTGCATGGTGTATAAATCCCCTCACGGCCCATTGCGCATGGACTACGTTAGTGATCTTGATCCTATGTCAAACCTTGTTATATTATAAAAATCAGTTCTTGTTTGTTTATTTATTTAATGAGTGTGTATACTTTTGCAACGGGATCCAAAACGGGTTTCAGTTGGTAGTGGGACGAAGTTCCGAGCCCAATACACGGCAGCAAGTCTAGCTAGCCTGCAGTTATGGTTCGATAATGCGTTTCCCTGCGAAAAAAAAGAACTACTTTTTTACGATCTGTGAATTTCCTGTTTGATGCGTACAACTCTGCCCCGACTGTCAACTGTTTTGTCTTATATTGTTCTACTAAATCCCGTTGCTTTTATAAGCAGATGTACGTACACATTTAAGATGTATTTAAGTTTGAATGCTGTGAAGATCCCCTCACGGCCCATTGCGCGAGAAGCTCGCGTGACTTCGTTAGTGATCTTGACGTGAGAGTTAACTGATGAAGTGTTTTGACGTCGCTTAACTTAATTTGTTCCCCTTTAATTCGTACTTGATTTTGGCCCGCAAATACTTACTTGAATAGACAAGTATAAATAAATTTAAGCAAAACTATTAGTTTTAATTTAAAAGATATCACTGCTTTTCAAACTGTCAATTTATACATTTGCCTTACTTTTTAGATATCCGCAGGCGAAGTCGAAATCCACATCTGATTAGGCATTTTATTGAATCAATTCTGGGTGTGAATGTGTAATGAAATATGACTGTCATAAAATAAAATGTAACATTTCTTGTCTGGCCCTAAGGTTGACTGGTTGAAAATGCCATGGGGCATTAAGTCCGCCTTTTGTAAAATTTTATATCGTGCAATAAAGTTTAAATAATAAATGTAATAAAAAGTTGTCACTTTAAGCCTTTTTCAGTTTTATTAAGTAATTGATTTTCCGGCTTTAACAAATAAATAAATTAATAAAGAAACGCATTTGTAATAAAAACATCAGCCTAAAAACGTCATATTATTTGTAGTATGACACAAAACCCGTGTCATAGCTAAGGACTCGAGCATCCCGACCCTCGACCTTAATAAAACAATCAATTATCTTTTCCCGACCTCCTACGATAGTTTCCAATTGGGAACAGGACACTGCGGTGAGCCGTTTGTGGCCAGCCATTCTATTAACGTGTCTATTTGTCATACCTGTATGAGTCTACTAGTAATATTCACGGAGACTATGAGAATAGAACAATCTATTAGTTAGGAATTATAATAATAATATCCTTCGGTCGTTTTCCGACCATGGCGGCCGATCTTACATCAGCCAGGCACAGGATATATTGCACAAATAGTGCAAGTGCAAAGGTGCTCTGCTCTCCCTATTCACTTAATTTCATAGCTCGGGGCGACAGCAATCTGACGCAACCGTAGAGAGATCAGGCGCAAGACCAATTGCTTCGGAAGCACGAAGGAGTTCGAGGTGAAATATTTCGGTCACTCATCCAATGACTGGCCTATGCGAAAATTTATTTTAATTTACTTGATAAATTTTATTAACACATCTACAAACGATATTTAACATAATCAATTCGCAAGCTGAGCGCAAGATTGCTTCTAGTCGCAGTCTCTAGCACTCCTAGCTCAAAGGAAGATGTTCCCTTTAAGCACAATCAGGTTTCTTGGAAGTCACAGTCATGACAGCTGTAATCTCCTTCACAGACCAAAGGCCACTCAGATTCACCTGCAAACTAAGTTTCTATTATCAACGTAACCTGGTTCCGAGAAAATTACTCTATTAATTGGAAGTAGGTATCAATTGCTTTTATAGCTGAGCTTTTATTCCAACTTAGTTTATATCGAGCATCTAATTCCCCGTCTAGACAACACAATTATAAAAGAGGCCTCATAAAGTATCGCCGGATACCTTTGCAGAACAAATCAAAAGGCGTTTTACGTCCTTTCACGTCTTTTTGAATGTGACCTTGTAATTATAATGCTAGTCATCTAGAAAATAGAGGGCAATGTAATCTAATTGTTGTGGGTGTTATAAAGCTTCTTGAGCTTTTTAGCAAATATTTTACGAAAAAGGCATATATTTACGTATTCGTGTCATATGCAAAATATAATATCATGCGTAAGTAATTGCAATGCTTAGATTTTACACTCTGTAACGCGTTCCCGCTTAAACCTCTCTCAACCGATTTTGATGAAATTTGGCACACACAATCTTTAGTACCTGAGAAAACATTTATTGTAAAAAAGGGATCTTAAATTGTTTTGCTTTAAAGCTTGTATTGCTGCAGTTTTTACTAGGCTCGTCAGATTAATATTTAAGTATTAAATTGAACTCATAAACTCACGAAAGCATCTACCAGGTGCTTCAAGCAAAAAGTCGTCCAAAAATTGAATTAAAACCAAGGGGTGGATAATTGAATACGTCAGTATGTCTGTCTCATGCTGCATGATAAATGAGGACACTGCTACAAACATGTTTATAGATAAGTATTTTTCTCTGCAATGTTGGTACAGCTAACGGAAAAACAAAATTAATAATACTTAAAAACCAAACTGCGTAATTTGTTCTCTAAATTGTTGTAGTATTGGAACTACTTAAGTAGGTATATAGTGCTGTTACGATGAAATATAAGATATTAGTCTTTCTCTTTTCATTATAAAATTAATGTGACTTCATAGATGAATATGTATTTTTTTATTATAATAGGTACCTACTGCCTACGTTTAGTCCCGTGAGTCAGTTTACATAAATTCCCATAAAACGTTAATATTATTCGTCTAAAAAATAAAAAATACTACTTTGAGGAGACATAAAGAATTATTAACTGGTAGGATACACGTGTTAGTCAAAAATAAATTCCAATTAGAAATAAAATACATCAAACGGATAAAGTTTACAACGAGCTGTTGGCCTAATTTTCATTCACTAAAACAGATTGAAAGCAAATTGTAAAAAAATTACGACTGTCGTAAGATTCCGGTTTCTCATCTGACATCACTTACTTTTTTATGTTTAATGGCCCAGTGATATTTCCATCTGATCCAAACACATTTAATCATAACTTTTTGTTCGTTTGTTGATACGGAAACTTTGTTATGAAACATGTCTTGGATAACAAGAGATACATAATTTTCCAAATTTATTTCTTAAAGAACCAAGCATGTGAACACGAAATATTATACAACGAAATATTAGACAACCCTTAGTACCAAATTCATACGGCTAGACGGCACTCAAATATCGAAAGTTCTTTTGAAAGTTCTTTCTGTTATTAAAAACATTTATTAGATCAGAATTTGTTTTTTTAGGTAAAATTACGCTGTTTTATTCTTCTAAAACACAATTCTGTTTAATTGTGATTTCAATGAATGGAATGTTAAAAGGCTGATTAAACCAAATCTTATTTCAAATCATCTTCAATCTTCACAACGGCGTTTCATACAAACATCTATCACACAAAGTATTCTCAAATGATTCAAGCATTCCCACAAAGAATAATTTCAAAAAACAAACAACATACATTCACGTATGTCACGTTTCGAAATCAATCTGGGACAGGCCACTAAACCGACAGCAGATGGAAACTCAACCCGGGGCTATGGTCCAGCTGGTCAGACATCAAAAGTGTTTGTAAAACAACGGATCGTAAAAAGAACATTAGTCTGTTCCACATTATCGGGAAAGAAAATGGAATGATGGCAGTGAGAGAACTTAGCTTTTACGGGAAGCAGCAACAACTTGTTTTTCTTATAACATCTTAAAGTATTTTTAACGCAGTAAATTAATGAAAACTCAGCTTATTCACTGTGTGTGTTTGTAAATACACACATCAACATTATCTAGGGATATCTACATATAATCAAATATCTTAAATATTATTAGGAATTTGCTAATACTGTAAATGGAAAAATTATAGAGAATTTTATAGTCTTTAATAATCAATAAAAAAAATGTGATTTTAATTGTATTTTTAAAAATAATTAACTTTTTATCGCACTAGGTAAATTTGAATGGCAGAAAATCTGCGTTTTTTTTTAATTAAATGATCAAATTTAATTCAAATAAACAATTTTACTAATTTAATCAGTGTTGCCACCTCTCACGTTTATTATAGCATTAGTATCAATTGTCAATGCTTAAAATTAAGTTGTTAAGGTCTTGTTGCGTTATGAGACCCCCATGCTCTTTCAAAGTGATGGTGAAGTTGTTGTAATGTCTTGGAATTTGGTGGGAAATGTCTTAAAACTCATTGATGTAGCATGCCGCACGCATGCTTGATAGGATTTAAGCCGAACGACTGAGCAGGGCAATCCAAAACTTGGATATCGTGGTCTCATAGAGCGGCTGGCACCTACCGCGCCGCATGGGAATTAGCACTGTCGTTCATGGTTATAAATTCCTGGATGATTTGGACTTTGTTTAGGACAATGACAGATTTTACTACCTTTTTGAGATTTTTTTGCTTAGTCATGATGAACTGGATACAAATGGGCTGGGTTCGTTCACCCAGAAAAAATCCTCCTAAAACCATGATTGTCCCGCCTTGGTATAAGTGGACCTCCTAAGGGTGTCACAGACGGCTAATGCTGTCAGGAGTTCTCAAAACGAATGTTCTTCTTGAATCTGGATAAAATCTGTAGCGGGAGTCATCGGTTTACAGCATCACAGACCAAGGGTCGTCACTCCATGGAAAATTTTCCTAAGCCCAAGAAAGACGCTTACCGCGATTGCCCCATCACAATGCTCGTACACGCAGCGGTTGTCCAACATGAAGACCCACTTCATGCAAACCCCTTTGCACGGTTTGGTCGCTTTCCAGCAGCTGATGGTTCTCCTGGAGCCTTTTTACTAGTCGCATCGCTGTGATGTTTGGTCGTCCTCTAGCAGTCTTTTGGAAAAATTGATCCTGTGTCTGGGTAGTAATGCGATTTCTGTTTTAGTGCCGTTCAACCACGTTCCCAAGACTGCGATAATTGCTCCAAAACCTTGCTAACATGTTTTGGTTGGTGGTTAGGGCTTCGGCAATGACGCGTTCGAAGGAAAAACTTTCTTACAAGTCCACGGATCGCAACATTTCATTTCAACTCAAATGATGCCGTAACATTACTCTTTAAAGAACATACAACAAGTTTCATAAAAAATAATTTAAAAAAACATCACTTTTCTTCAGTAAAATATAAAAAAAAAAAACAATTTAATTTTCATGCACTTTTCCCGTGCCAAGGGAACTACCAATATTTTTTTGCCATTCTTTTGTTTTCTATAAAAATATATTTTTTTATAAAAATAGAATAAAATACCTTTCAATCAATATATAAACTTCATATAAATATAATATAGAATTAACAATATAACGCAGTTTATAATATACAATTAAGATATCCCTAGATTTTGTTGATGTGTGTAGACCAAACAGGCTGAGACAAATTGACAGCAAGCTTATATCATACTAGCGGCCGCACGGGACCCCGTCCGCGTGGATTTTGTCTCCGCAAACAGTGTTATACTATAGCGAAAAGCCTTCCTCGAAAAATAGACTATCCAACCTGTTTCTTGTTCCTGAGATTAGCGTGTTCAAACAAACAAACTGTTGAGCTTTATTATATTAGCAAAATAATATTAATAAAATTACATGTAACAATTGAGCAAAGCAAGAAAGACATCTTCTTACTGTAACATGTTTTATACTGTGGCTAGAACGTTAAAATTTCTTAGAAGTAATTGTGATCGCAATGTTTATTATTAGTGGCATTCAAATGTGCGTTGCGTCATGCCCTAGCAATTTGATTGTTAATACTGAGTTCCACATTGTGCCTAAAAGATTTTAGTGCTGATTTTTGTCCTATTTTTAACTTTTGTGTCAACGAGAATCACCAAACAATTACTGAGAAAAAAAGTGTCTTTAGTTTTAACTAGCAACGGCCCGCGACTCCGTTTGCGAGGATTACGGTTTCGGCACACATACGAGTAGTGTTAGGTATACTATAGATTAATTTATCAAACACAAATATTTTTTCAATTCGGACCAGGCGTTCCTGAGATTGGCGCGTTCGAACAAACAAACTTACACATTCTTTAGCTTTATTAATATAGATAAATATAATATTTATTTTTATAAACGATGAGCAACGATACACATACTAACGCCACAAAAATAATGTACAAATAATCAATATTAAGACAAATTGACTACCGAATAAATATTTAATATCACATCATAATTAATAATTTCTGTATATTTTAAGCTCCATAAACGCATTTATTAATAAGACATAGCTTTGAGTAACAATATCAGGCTGGTTTATGTTAATATTGTAATGAAGATTCTGTTATCGAAATAAATAAATTCAACGCATAATGACTTGGTTGAGAGTTTTCCTGAAAATTGTTAAGACGACGGAAATGTTGAGCAAACGCGTTTGAATTTCAAAATGAGGTAAAGGGGAAGTGGCGATGTTTCAATACAAATGCCGTTATATCAAATGATTAAGGTAACTTTTGGTGGTGGTGGTAAGAAATAATAATTTTGCATCTATCAATATTTTTTAATGAAATATAAAGATCCATGCAGTTTAAATTAAATTACATTTTGTAAACCAAAACAACAAAAAACCTATTAAATTAATAGCCCCAAAAAAAGGCCAATCTTTATCAAAAAATAATAAATAAATTATTATATCCTCTCTTGAGCTTGGACCGCGGCTTCGTAGTTTCAAATCATGCACAAATGTTCCTTGGTGCTCCAGAGCCTTACTCTATCTCCATACAAACAACTCCATTTCCATTTTACGTAATAATTCTAAGCTGAAAGCCGTGAGGGAGTGTATGGCTTTTTTAAAAGCAGGCTACGCATCTGCGACCTTGTGCGTTGTTGATGTCCATAGGCAGTGGCGATCACTTGCCATCAGATGTTCGTTTGCCTCGCATTAAAAAATAAATAACCCAAAATCGCTCGTTTCGGTACTACGCAAGATAATTCCAAGCTACAAGGAAACACATCTTTCACTCGACTGACAAATCACCACTTCACTGAAGTCTGTCGCGATGTTATCGTTCTATTAATCCGGAATAAGGGGGATCTGCCGAGTAAATAATATCAGTCCGCCGCGATGGGCATCAACTTATTTCGTTACAGATCACAACTTTTAATTACTTCCCGAACAAAAACGACCGGTCGCGAAGTTTATATAATTCCCTCACTTCAAACGCAGTTCAGTTATTCGCTTAAGATTATGTTTCGATTCGTTCGTAGGCTTATTTCGCTGTGATCGTAAAAGTCGAATAAATTACGATTGGCTAGTTTTCATGTTAACAATTCCTTTTTCATTAGATGTTGATTTTCTACTTTTAGATAAAACGTAAGACATTTTTGTCTTTCATTATTTGAATAAACTTCGTGTAATTTGATTGTTGAAATAACTTATATTAATTATTATTTATGCGTGGATTTTGGTTTCCGCACTGATAATGTTTATACTATAGCTTAAATCCTTCCTTGACAAACGGACTATTCCTGAGATTGGCGCATCAAACTAACTAACAAACTCTACTTAACTTAACTTTATTCTATGACTACAGATTACATCGCTAAAACCAAAAGAGTAATTTACCAGAATATTTGAAAACAACTTCACCCTATAAGTTCCATGGTTTACTTTCAGAAGAACAACAAACCAGCAAGATAAGAATCGCTTAAACCCGCTTACCTTGTGTGGAACAACGGTATAAGTAGGTATGCTTACGTGAATCTAAAGTCATCTTAACTTGAGGATTATTCAAATCACTGTAAACTACATGAAAAGTATGTTGTACTAAACTTCACAAACCAAATTTTTGTTTATCGCTGAAATAAAATGTTCCAACAAAAAGAAACATACATATTTTTTGGAAAATAGACATACATATTTTTGTAAAATGGAAAATATTTCTTAGGTTTACGTTACCCATAGAATATGACAAAAACTATTATTAGACGGATTGAAACGCGGTTCCTATAATTTTTCCTGTAAACATGTATATTACTATTATACCGCGAATTATATCAGATAAAAATTTTTATTATTCCATATTTTATGTATATTTACATAAAGATCCTTTAATAAAATTGTTTGCAGCACCAAATACCCCTGTTCCACCGGTTTTGTTAATCCTCTTGTACCGATCATTCACTATTTAATTCAACAATAAAGCTGACACCGGCTACGTCCCGGGCTCGGCTGCAAAATGATTATCTAATCCTCCAACATGCACGGGGTTTATCCACTAATCCCTCCAATTAAATTCTAATGAGGTCTAATTATTGGGTGGGTAATATCGCGGCCAGTAGGGATTACACCGCCCGGGATAAATGTAGGATTGTATGCTAATGTGTGTTGTTAATTGATATTTTGTAAACTGAATGAAACATTGGATTTGAAACAATTGCCTCCGTGGTGTCGTGGTTAGAGCGTTGAACACAACAATTGTTGAGCACAAAAACATCGGAGGTTGCGGGTTCAAATCTCGTGGGGAACACTTTCGTTGGTTAACTACCTTGTGTTGGTTTTCTAAGTTTGGTTTGGACATTGCAGGCTGAATCACCTTATTATGCTTGTTTGCTTCGGTAGACAAGTTAAGCCGTTTGGTCCCGACTAGGTTCCGAATAGTCTGGTTTCCCTTGTAAGGGTTGCGGAGGTAAGACGACAGTCGCTCCATCGTAATAACCAGGCTTCTCAATTCAGGGTCATAGTCGCAGCGTACCCTCATAACTACCCTGTAACTAGAGACGAACTTCTTAGCTATCCATGGATTCTCGGGTAAGGAGCTAATATTAGATCTTGGTAATCCTAAGTCCTTCAGTAGGTTAGGTAGGTAGGTAGAGAGATTTCGCTGGTATACCTCTCGCACCCACTTCCACAGCATACAACCGTGCTGTATAACCATTTTTAGTCATCTCGTTGGTTAGGTCATAATACTTATTTGTTTTAAACGCGTGATCTTTGAGAATAAGTGTGTAAAATATGTATGTATAGTAAATAACAGATTCGTCCTCCACCTATCACCCCTCCACTGTCATGTCGTGTCGTCACAAAGCGGCTGGCGGTAATTGCTGCAAATCCGTGCCTTCGTCGCGCACACGACGGATTGCGAGCAACCAGCTATGTTGCGTGAAACGGCAGGATTAGGGCAATATAATATATGCCTTGTCTAGTCAAACATATTGTATACTCGCAATAAATGTCATCGGATGTGATCGTTAAATATGATGAGATTTTGGCGGCACTACGTTAGCAATGAAAGCTTCATTACATTTATTTTTGTAAAGTTGTTTCAAGAAGTTTCAAAATATTCTTGCGAAACTAAATTCTTAGAGTAATAAGTGAATGTTAAATGAACTTTCAATATATGTTGAGGTTGCACCGCTTGCGTATTTACTAATTTCATTGTATTGAGTCAAATTAAATTTAAAATAATTTGGTCTGTGTCTTTACAAGTGAAAAGTTTTGTGGCATATTTTTAGCAGTTTAATGTAAATGTTTAAGTTTAGCAAGTTATCATTGTAGACAATCCTCAATCTAACAAACGCCTAATATGCCTGCAACATCCGCGAAACATTAACCGTATTATCGCCACGTGTATTTATTATGTTCGCGACTGTACGTTCAGCTGTTTGCTGATACAAGAGGGGATTACTATCTGAGTGTTATCTACATTAGATGCTCGAACATTGTTCAGTCGTCACGCCAGACACCCTTCTTCATAATTGACTTTGTGTGAATGGAGTTCCTTAAAGCGTTGTGTATAATAATATGTATGTATGTAATGACATATATGTGGGGAGAAACTAATGAGAAACTACCGTTAAAGTAAAGGAGTTGTAAAGTAACCGCGTCATAAATATAAGTAGGTACTGATTTCTTGCACATTTCGAAGAAGGTATTTTTAAATGACTTATCTATGCATAAAACTGCTGGAATTTGTAACATGCGCCTTGTCCATTAGGTATTGCGATGAAATCTCTATGTCGATAGCCGCAGATACGTCACAGAATAATAAAGATATTTGAGGGTTGTCAAGTTCGATTTGGTAAATGCACATAGAGTAACATGCTAGTGCTTATAAAAAAGTACATGTTTACACTTAACTTTTCATATTATTAACACACAATCTTAACGATGAAATGTTAAGTAACCAATTTTATTATTACCATCTTAAAATATTAATTGAGCCTATATCCCAATCTCCAAGGCTACACATAAATCTCCACAAACCAAACCGTAACCAAATAACCCAAACTAATTCCAATGAGACTTGATAAAGAAGATGTGAATATTTAAAGCTAATGGTCGTATCCAAAACCTTATTTACTATGGGGCGGGCGGCATAAAGTATTCACGGAACAAAGCCAATTGCGACCAGACTTGGATCTCGCGTTACTAACAAAAACCGGCTAAGATGAGGGTTAGATGTTCAAGGAAGGGTTCTGTAGGTAATAAATTATAAGGTGATTTTAGAACAGAAAGTAATTTATGAATAACTAGTTTTACCTGCGGCTCTGTCCGCGTTATAAAGATTCCTGTTCTATCCCATGGGAGCATTTAATCGGGATAATTTTTATTCTACCAAAATTTATCAAATTCCGTTCAAATCAAATCAAACTATAGGTACTTTATTTGTGTAGGCCTCAGTGAGGCACTTATAAATCGTCAATGATATCACAAAATAACGAATCTACCACCGTCTTCGGTCGGAACGCAGTCATCTACCGAGAGAAACCGAGGACAAATCATCATCATCATCATCATCATCCTAGCGTTTGTCCCGGTCGCGTCCTCGGCCATTGCCTCGGAGTCCAGGGTCCGCTTTCCTGCTGCACCTACTCCACTTCGCACGGTCTTGGGCATCCAGGGTGGAAAGACCATTATTATGATAAACGGACAAATATCCAAACAAAAAAACTTTCTCATTCATAATATTAGTGTGATAACATTGATTTTGACACCCAAAAAATAAGAAAGATAAGAATATTTTTATTCTATAGTACATATTATTATAAAATAAAAACCGGCCAAGAGCGTGTCGGACACGCCCATGAAAGGGTTCCGTAGCTAAAAGATGGCCCGACCGCTTAAGACACCATTTAGTAAGGGCAACTGCACGTCATAAGTTGGTCGAGTTGTATAAAAATAACTATGTATGATACAGAGTTCGCTATAGTTTTCGTTGAAAGTACTTACTTGGTGGTATACAGGACATTTCTTTCAGAATTATTGTAATAGTATTTCAAAAGTTAAGGGGGGGGGGACGCTCTAATTTTAACTTTGTATTAATATATCTCGAGACTGGGGTGTTTGATCCACATGGTTTCAAGGCGAGTTTTATTGTATTTAAAAATACCTGTTTAACGATACCCTACACGATGGGTTAAGTCGAATTTTTTTTTAGAACTAACTTTTCGCTTTATGGGAGGGGGGGTAAAAACTGATTATTTTTCGATTATTTTAAAAACCAATTCTTGAATTATCACTATACATCTCTCCACCAATTTTCGTGGCAATCGGTTCAGAAACGGCGGAGAACGAACCAGGACAGACAGACAGACAGACAGACAGACAGACAGACAGACAGACAGACAGACAGACATGACGAAACTATAAGGGTTCCGTTTTTTGCCATTTGGCTACGGAACCCTAAAAACTACCAAAAAGTAAAATATAAGGAAAATCATTGGTTCCATTCTGAATTCGGTCTTCGGTGTTGACAAGACAGATAGGCAATGACCTGATTCGAATCCTTTCGCATGGAAATTATCAGTGTTGCTTTACTTTTATTTAAATATCTTCACGTATATCACCTTCCTCTTGATTTATTCTATCTATTTTAAAAATCAAAAACCCGTAGCTTTTAAGATCTAAGCAAGTATCTCTTACATCTACATACATTCTGCCACGACTTGCTACTTTGTTTCATATTTACAAAATAATCAACTGCCACAAGTGAACTACACAAAAACACAAGCGTGCATCTATCTAATCCAACGTCGTTTTTCTATCCAACAACGGAACCCTGTGAAGAAATCGGTAACCATCCTTTACAAGGTTGCACCATTTTGCATTTTTCAAACATTCTCGCTACATCAGTTTCTCGTTACGCGGCGGTGTAGTAAGGATTGATACATCAACAATGTTTGTGTTTACGACAGTCGATGTTTATTTACTTTTTGAACTTTTGTAGACTGCATCTAATGGTTTGGAATTAAGGCACTATCAGGTCCTTCTGTGTGGTTGTAGTCAAGTTTAAAGCATCAGCCTATTAAGAAGTACAAAGGGCAAAGGCCTCCATCATTTGAAATCATGATTTCGTTACGAAGATGGTTTTTGGTTAATCGCCACGTTTGCCAAATGCGGGTTGGTGTAAGTAAACCGAGCTGTGTTCAGAAAAAACGACAAAATTTAAGCCCGACTCAGGAATCGAACCCAGGGCCTCAAGACCACGGCCCGGTAGGTACTTAAACCACTAGAACATCGAGGCTGTAGTAGAAAGTAGTCAGTGCTCAAGTTTGAAGATATTCCCTCACACAGAGAATCATAATGCATTTTTAAATCACAGTAAATAGTTACGAAAATAGCCAGTACGCGTCCGCACATCGGTCTTTTCGACTGGTGCGCGGATCCCCAATTATTTATTTATTAACACTACATAGTTATTCGAGTATGTATTTTTTATATGTGTATTTACTCTACTTCTCGTGTTCCCCGTGGCATTCGAACCCATGACCTCCATGGTTTTTGAGCCCTGCGCTCTAACCACTACGCCACGGAGGCAGTTGATAACCTTCATATAAATAGAAATTCTCGACACCCCTTTAACTATATGCACAAACAAACTGTCATCGTTTGTCGCATTATTTAGTAATACGGAATTGTTGTGACGTCATCGGGCGGTGAATATTGTATGTGTTCGTACACAGCGGTAATTGCGCTTGCATTGTGAATCGGTAAAGTGAGGATTATAATGATAATTGGTGCAGATGAGAAACGTCACAAATTATAATGATTGTAGTATTTTAATTTACAATTTTCACATGTCCTTACGGATTTGCTATGGGCACAAATGTTTTGATAACAAGTTAACATTTAAACTCGAATCAAACTAAGATTTATATAAGTTGAACACTGCGTTGTGCATATTTTCGATCCCATTTAAAATACTAAATATTTTGAAGTTGTTATTCTACATATGTGCATTTCTAGACGGCCGTTGTTTTTGGTCACCTTACATGAATCGTCTTCAATTTGTTAGTTTTATTTGGACTGCCGTTTTACATTGGTATTAACAGCATAGTGTTGTTTAAGCCTATCTATTCATTGACTTTCCATCGAAGAAAAAAATCCGAATCTCGAAAATTTTACTACACGAAAAGTTAATGTATTGTCCTGGTACTATAAAAAAGAAGAACTCCAACTTAGTTTACTTAATTCTAGCTTAGTACCTTTTCTGCCAACACCTACTACTCAAAGGGCGTCGCCGTAGAAACTCCACGGCAATTTCACGAGCAATAACACCAAATAACTCGAGTGGAGAGCCAAGTGTGAACGAATCCTGTATCTACGATAATATGACGTCGTCTTAAAACGTTTTTAATGTTCCGCCAGCCTGGATAAAAAATGTTTTTCTTAGAAATGGGTTTCTTAGTTTTATTAAGAACAATATTGAGACCATTCTTTTTTTTAGCTAAGTTGTATGGCGATGTTTATAAGTGCTTTCAGTGACAATCAAGTCTTCTTATTTTCAATTGTATTAATTTTAAACTAATCCATAAATTTTAAGAGTACCAGTATCATTGTACATATAACTTCTATTAGCAAGCTTCATCCTACTACTATTATAAAGGCGAAAAATTGGGTTGTCCAAGTGGACCACCTCGTCCTGAAGACAGCTCAAAGCTGAGCTGAGCTGTAATCACCGGGCATAGAGCACCGGTGGACCTCGTATTTCGGATATTATAGCAAACGGAATACAACCAATGTCTAGTTATTCAGGAGTACAGCAAACATCTTCGTTGGCTTTAATCCAGGGGTCTGTGGCGTGGAGTTAGAGAGTTTCTGGATGTGGCATTGGAAAGTAATAGGTTGTTATTTTGTTTTATGAAACACAGAGGTAGTAAATAACAGGAATACTACAAATGTTCCGCTGTTTAGACGGACATAATTATAATTGTTGATTTGGTAAGTTATAAGCTGACAAAAAGTATCCTATCACCCGAGTTAGTCAGCCCATACCCCGCCGGCATATCAAATTTTATCAAAATCCGTTCAGTAGTTTCAGTGTGACAAACATCCAAACAAACAAACCTTTACATTAAAAATGATTTCAGTTATTGTTTATTATGTATTTTTTTTACAATAACTCATGATTGAGAGGGCGACAGCAGGTTCGACAAACTCATGAACATATTTGTGTAATATTAAAAATGTTTTCATTCAAAATTTATAAAGCACAGATTGTATGAGGCCACGTTTTCCACTGAATTGTTTTGATGTATGTAGTAAGTAATGGCTTTTCGGCCAAACATTTTATTCACTGTCCGATAAATCTTTCAACATCGGTCATTATTAAGTACATCACACAAGCAAGCAACAAATACGTATCGCAAATTGCAGGCAACAAAAGATTGAGAAGATTTTCAATCGGGACATTGCCAAAATTGGGCTCAGAGGACAACTCGAGAACAGGCCGAGTTTCCTTATTAATATGTAACGTGGTTTCGATAATGGTGTTTAGAGACTTTTCAGCCAAACAATTTTTTTCAATGCTGGAAGATGCTTTTTACATAGCCATGAATTACTACATCACATAATCAAATTGCTTGTTTGCTAATTATAAACTGCAACTCCAATAGGTCTTGGCGCATATCGTAACTGTATATCGCTGTGGCGGCTCTCTTGCAATTAATAATAATACCCTCCGGCCGTATTCGGCCATGGCGGCCGATCTTACGATCAGCCAGGTACGCAGGATATATTATAGTGCACAAGTGAGTGCGCAAGCACAGGTGCACTCCCTATTCCTTCACTCTCATAATTCGGTGGGACAGCAATCTGACACGACCGTAGAGAGATCAGGCGCAGGACCAACGGCTTAACGTGCCTATTAGTTTCTGCTCAAAGCGCGTTCCGGCTAAGCCGCTGGAAAACACTGCTGCGAGCGGACCTGGGACGAAACAACTTCAACTTGCGATAGTAATGCAATGGATTATCTTATTAAAACCGAAAGTAGTACATAGTTACTCACATAGATTATGAAGCTACACGGGGTAATAATGATGACATTTGAGAGGCGTGAGAAATGACATCATAATTGTGAAGAAGCTGATAAAATGCAACAACGCGCACAAGAAGACTCAGCAACAAGACAATTGCAGGCTTTGCATGAAATGCCATAAGATTAAGAAGATTCTCAATCGGGGACATTGCCTAAATTGGGCTTAGGCGGCAACTCGAGCACAGATTGCATGATCCTAGCCCGAGTTTCTCGCTTAATATGTAGTTTCGATAAAGGTAGTAAGAGACTTTTCGGTCAATCAATTTATTTGGTGCCCGAAAAAACTTGTTACTTAGCCATTAATTAGTACACCACATAAGAAAGCAAGAAACAGCATATTGGTCCCTATGGCGCATATCGTAACTGTATATCGCTGTGGCGGCTCTCTTGCAATTAGTTTCTGCTCAAAGCGCGTCTGCCACAGACCAGTCTATGATCCGGCTAAGCCGCTGGAAAACACTGCTGCGAGCGAACCGGAGACGAAACAACTTCAACTTGCGATATTAATGCGATGGATTTGTTTACTATAATGGCTAGGGGAGTTTTTATCGCCGAAAAATGTATGTACGTACGCAGATTTTCTTAGTTTAAGCTGCCTAAATAAGTACCCGCATGTACAGTTTTCGATCATCGCAGCCGTTCTTGCGATCAGCCAGGTACACAGGAGATACTTTAGTGTACTGTCATAGTTCGTTAGGACAGCAATCTGACACGACCGTAGAGTTCAGGCACGGGACCAGCTTAACGTGCCTTCGAAGCACAGAGGAGCTTGAGATGAATTTTTTCTGTCCGGAGACTGGCACTGACCTAGAGCTTTTCAGATTTAAGGTTATAATGTAGCATCATGATACTGTAAAAGGCATATGCTTTTAAATACATATCAATCAAAAAAGAAGTTAATTTATCGGCTTCGAAAGCAGCAGCGTTGCCAAGAAAAAAAAAAGTCCTGAATTTCTTGATATGAATTAATTATAATTATAATTACATGTCTATTACAGGGAAATAATTGCCCATGAGCAGTTCTACGCAATTAAAATGTAAATACAAGCTAAGTATAATTCAACAGTTTCAAAGTACAATTGACATAAGTATTTGTTAAATCCGGTTAATTTCCAATTTCATTTTCATTGTCGAATATCGACCAATGTAAACCATTGCAATTAATATTATTTCTGAATTGTGCGATTTAAAAACTCCACATAGAGGCGAGTAGGGGGCGCTGCGTATTCAGGTGGCAAAATAACCTCATGATTTCTCAGGAGATCGTGAATACCGGTCGGTGGGCCACGGAGCAGACTGGAGCCAGATTGTATGGAGGTGGCTTTTGTACCGTTAGATGGAAGGGAATGGTAAGATCATCTTCTCTTTAAGTTGATCTACTTCTTAGGACTTTTGCATTTTATGTTATGGAAATGGCGGATTTGAGATATTAGCGTTTTCGCTTTAATTAGTTTTGCTAATGGACAATCCACCGCAAACATATTTTTCATTTCGAACCTAAATCTTTTAACTTATTTATTTTCCCTCGAGTACGCGTAGGTACATACATACATTCACCATTGTCACTCATACATACAGCAGATTGCATAGTGCTACAAATCGAAGTAAGTACACGTCGTGTTTAGAGTCCCTTTTTCAACATTTTTAACCAAAAAAAGGGAAGGACATCGACATTTTATGAAAATTTCAAAGGCGATGAGCCGGTAAAATAAGCTGCGACCTCCCCTTAATTGATTTGAATGATTAAAAAACAACATTGTGACGCACCGCCGCCCGGTAATGCTTGATTAAACCAAAACAGAAAACATTTATCTTGAGCAACACTCAAAATATCTACTTTGAATAATTAAATGCGAAGGAAGTTTTCGGGAATGTAGAAGTGTTATTACTGTAGTTGGTGAAATATTTATTTATGCTTTGTATTAGTAGATGAAGGACGTATAAATGCTATATTTGATTAACACTCGTAGGTTATTTATTGTCTTTAACTAACAACTTTTATTTAATGTTAAGTACGAGATAAAAAAGACAAGGTAATTTGCTTTTGTGTGAATAGAGTAAACATCCATTTAACTGTTTTTGTTTTCACCCGTTTTTTCATCCAACACAATAAATGTTAGCAAAATTACTTACATGTACATATTTTTCACAAGTTTTTACCCGCGGCTTTGACCGCGTTATCAAGATTCCTCTTTTATCACATGGGAGCAGTCAGTCAGCAGCTAAGTCAGCCCATACCCTGCCTGTATATAAAATTGCATCAAAATCCGTTCTGTAGCTTCAACGTGATTGACGGACAAACATCCAAACAAACAAACTTTCACATTAATAATATTAGAATGCTTATTATGAAAAAGGAATGAATATTGTGAAACGCGATGCTACAAAATGTTCACCGAACACCTCTCCACGCTTCTTAGCCCGGAGCAAAGACTCCGATTTCTTTGTAAACCCCCACGCATTAAGGCAGTTCTATCAGACAGTTAATTCCAGAGCAAATTCACGAAATTTCATTACGCTAATGAACTGAAACAGGTTTATCTACGACAAAATGGCGGTGCCATTCACGCCACTCGGCGCAAATGCCTTTTTGATGCCAAGATTTCGCATTGATGGATATAATTAATACGCGTAATATGTTGAGAGCTGTGCGATGCTAAGTATAGACGACTTGCTAGAAGACGTATTGTTAGTTAGAAGTAGAATCGGTATTGTTAATTAAATAAATAAATTCTTAGGACTAACACATCAATTGCCTAGCTCCAAACTAAGCTCGAAGTTTGTACTATGGAAGCTAGGGAACGGATAGATATTAAATACTTTTGTAAACATCCATGACTCGTGTACAAATGCCGATGTTTATCACACAAACATTTGCGCCTAGCAGGATTCGAACCCGCGGCCCTGGGTTTTGTAGCCAGGGTCTCTGACTAGGTACTACACCAACGGGCCCGTCAAACTTATTGTCGGATGAGATGTAAAAAAAATAGTAAAGGAATAAAAACCTACGTAATTTTTTCAGGTTATGAGCATTGATATGTCGCGGTAAGATAGATAAAGCCGTAATATAGTTATATCCCTAGGGATATAATTATATACCGTAACATAGTTATACGAAAGCGATTCATTACTATCTCACTAGGAATATAGTTATAAAACGGTCCAAGTTTAGTGATATACTTATATTGCTAGATTAAGTTTAGTGAAATAGCTTTCGGAGTGTGCGGCCACTCGACCAAGAGACAAAGCTGCAGAAAATTTAAGAAAAGCCGCACAAAAAATGAAAACCCACTCATCACAGAAAGGAGTCAATCGTTTTTGTATGGAGAGTTAGGCCCACATAAAATTTTGGCGTTTATTTACGAAATGGGTATCAATTTATTCCTTATAATCTCCAGATTATAGTGGTAACATTACTTTTTCATATTTTAACCGGAATCGTTAGAAATAAGATGTGAAAATATATATTAACCTCATTAACTAATCTGTCTATTTGCTTTCCTGACTTTCAACGCCTGAACCGTAAAGACTTACACACAAGGACGATTTTCCATTAGGGGCCGTTCAAGTATTACGTAAGCACTATAGGGGGGTGGGGGGGTCTTTGTTCTGCTTATTTTGGATGACATGGGGGGTGGGGGAGTCCAGATGATGATTACGTCATCGATAGTTATTTACTTTTTTACACGAATGGCAACCCTTACATTGTCTATGCTTGAAAACGAAACGTATTTTCGGGGATTCCCGCAAATATACACGCATACGTTTATACTCGCTTTCGATTTCGATTTCGATTCGGGGAATTACTGCGCGCTGTTCACTTGTTTAAATTTATTCTGTCAGTGTATTGTTTTAAAAACTCTTGATGAACTCAGACAAGAATTACGTAAAATAGGATTTGACATAAGGCGCAGTGGGACATATCTTCGTTTGATTCCCAGAAAATCTAATTCTGCAGAGGGACGAAGACATGTATTGACAGTCCCTGATAAGCTCATTCGGGCTCAAACTGATCACCACAAGAGCCACTTAGATAGCAAGTTCGCTGAAATATCTATCCATTATTTAGAGAACATAGCATCCATACTTGGACCAGATCAAGTATTTTCATATCTCAAGATGATAAAGCTCGAGTCCCTCCTATTGGCGTAACTGCGGCAAATAAGTAAGCACCTCTTCTAATGCACATGGAATATAGAATCAAACAAATTACCTGACCATGATTGGGTAATCGCTGAGCGTCATAAATTAATACCATCAGTTTACGCTGGTATCAAAATCACTTCTAGTATGGTAGGACAACCGCAAGCCGTTGGATATTCTGGATCAACATGCATCGCTATTCGAAGTGGAAAGCATAGTTCATCTACTGCTACTCACGCTCAGGATTTCGAGACGCTTCTCGAACTTGAAAGAGTTTCGACCTTGAGCTAAAACTGACCATGGACTAGTAAAACCAGTGGTAATCATGACGGTTGAAGGCCAGATGAAAATCCGCGTTATGAAAAAGTCATAGGTTTTGCTATACAACATTTTAAGCGAAATGATCTCGATGCATTGTTTTTAGCTACCAATGCTCCTGGAAGAAGTGCGTACAACAGAGTAAAGCGTAGAATGGCTCCTCTTAGTCGGGAACTGGCTGGTTTAATATTGCCTCATGACCATTTTGGGTCTCATTTGGATGAACGTAGCGTTACAATTGATGGACATTTAGAAAGATCTAATTTCGAATTTGCAGGAAATGTTTTAACTGAAGTATGGATGGAGTTCAATGGAAATTGATGGCTATAATGTTACTGCAAAATATGTTGGGGCAGGTCAAAAAGACGTTTCTGTATCCAGACAATAAATGGTATTCAGAAAATGTGCGTGGAAGCCAATACTTGCTTCAAATTGTAAAATTTAAAAATATAGATCTGATGTGCATTATTCAAAATGTAGAGCACCATGATGTTGAAAGGCTCGATAAGAACGACGTAGACATTCCAAAATCGGATGAAAGTGAGCAGACTCACAACACTGAGCAGCAATCCAAGCAACCCAATGTCATCGAAAACTTAGAATCATGGATTCGGGTTTCATGGACTGAAGACTGTTAATTTGAATTTAATATGTGGCCAAAAATTACCAAAATTTTAAAATTAGTTAGGTATATTATGGCCATAAGATTTTAATATTATGGAGCAATAAAGAAATTTGAATTTGAATAATTTTGTCCTATATTTATTTTATCAATTTTCTTATTTTTAAAATTATAATTATAAATAAATTTGTAATTGAAAAATGTTTACGTAAGCATGGGGGGAGGGGGTAGAAGCTTTGCTTACTATTGCTGACAAGGGGGATGGGGGGGTAAATATGTAATTGTAATAAATCTGCTTACGTAATATTTGAACGGCCCCTTATGTTTTTCCTATGTATCCCAACTAATATTATAAATGCGAAAGTAACTCTGTCTGTCTGTCTGTCTGTTACGCTTTCCCGCTTAAACCTCGCAACCGATTTTGATGAAATTTGATACAGACAATCTTTAGACCCTGAGACAGAACATAGGCTACTTTTTATTTCGAAAAAAAGAAATCCACGCGGACGGAGTCGCGGGCGGCCGCTAGTCTGAAATAAAAGCAATTTAATATGACTAGTGGTCGCTTGTGGCTCTGTCCGCGTGGAATAAGGTTTTTCACAAATAGTCTTAAACTATAGCTTAACATATTTTAGTTAAAGCCTGGCTCGACTAATGGATAATCCAAAGCAAAAATATTGTTTCAATTCGAACCAGCTGTTCCTGATAGTAGCGTGTTCAAACAAACAAACAAACTACAGCTTTTTAAATTATATAGTATAACCATTAATGACAGTTGACTGACGGAAGGATTCTGACATTTGTATTCAGTTTTTAAATAAAATCAAAATCCGGCAATAGACTAGCACTTGCGTTCCGTTATACGGATTTTTTGTATTGTTTATTCGAATTATTTTATTTCATTATTTAAATGATTAAAAGTCACTATCAATCACCGCCTTAGATAAAAATTGGCATGAAAACCGTTCCAAAAGTAAATTGCGTCTCCTTTATGTTCGATTTCAGGTGTTTTAATTTAATTCTATTGATAAAAACCTTTTTTCCTTCAGTTATCTGTACCTATGTCAGCCATTGTTTACTAATCTTTGGACAGATTTTTTACGGATATAATCAAAATAAGGCTTTTTATTTTGGTTTTATGACTCCGGTTTCGTTTGAAATTCATTTCAATTGCAAAATTCATAAAAAATATATAAATTTTTAACATAGTTCTCTTTCTCTTAAACGTTACCGATTGTTGGTGGGCCCAAAAACAACTGTCTCCTTTCCTGACATTGACGTGGGATTATTTTTTTAAGCAAGATTATTATGTTTAAAAGCAATATTGTCAATTTTTTACTTTTTTAACAACAAAAACCCAAGATACACAATCAACGTCTCAAAAACGTCTCCAAAAAATAAGTGCTGAATGCACTTATTTCAAACAGTCTTGCGTCACCCGCGTCATCGCAATTTTGAACACTCGCTTGTGAAAACAATCTTAACTAATCTGCATAAGGTTTAATTTGCAAATAATAATGTTAACAGTTTGACTTTGAGTTTTTGGTGACAGTATTGACTGTTACTTTTGTTCGAGACTGTGCATCTATGGTTTTTGTATATCAATGGTTATGAGTAAGATTTTTCTAGAACATCTTATGCTTTTCAATCCATATAGCAGGCACGAAGATCCTATTAATTAAAATGCCTCATGGGTTAGTGTCTTAATGGACTAGGATACAGTGGGCTGTGCTTGTGATATTCGTACTTTTCTTCAACATAAATAATTAAAAACTAATAATAATTATAAATCAACTTCATTTGATACTTCGATCTCCTGATATTTAAACGGTCAAAATGTATTCACGATTCACTTCAAGCAAAAGAAAAGGAATTGACTTTCTATGTATTTATATGATGAGTTGATGTCTTAAACCTGTTGATAATCTCAATTGTCCCGCGGTATTTGTATTAGTCATCAACATTCAAAGTTCCCCGATTAGCAACACGAGTATTAACAGACAGTCGATCAGACAACGATAACTGATTCAATTACTAGAACATTAATCGCAGACGTATTATTGGGCAAATTAATACACATTACTACACTGAAACAATAATAATTGGAATTGTAGTAGATTATACGATAATTTGCGTACAAATACAGTGGTGTCGAATTTCATCAATAATTTCAATTATCATTAAATCGATGATTTTTATTTTTAAGCTCATTTTTTTTGTATTATTGGGAGGCAAACGAATGCTGCCCATGAATATCAACAACCGCATAAGGTCGCAGATGCGTTGCCTGGCATTAAGACCCCATATCCTCCCCAACTGAGCTCTGGCGACCTTACTCACCAGCAGAAACATAGCACAACAGTTACGAAGTGCTACTTCATTGTGGTAGTGGAGGTACTTCCCCAGACGAGCGGCTCATTCAAGTGAAAGTTGCACTCAGCTCTACTTCACTTAAAATGGTTGAAATAAATAATAATAAATAAATAAATGACTTGGACTGACACACCAATTGCCTAGCCCCAAACTAAGCTCGAAGCTTGTACTATGGAAGCTAGGGAACGGATAGACACACTTAAATACTTTTATAAACATCCATGACTCGAGTACAAATGCCGATGTTCATCACACAAACATTTGCCCCTAGCGGGATTCGAACTCGCAACCCTTTGTTTTGTAGCTAGGGTCTCTAACCACTAGACCGGCCGTCAAATGATAACTATATTATGAATTTAATCCAGAAAAAAATCTGGTTTAAACTGAAGATGTCTGCAGCAAAATATACGATAACACAAAACACAATTCGTCTAAAAGTGAAGGCAGTCAAATGCATAACAAGGTAAATTTAACGTTTATATTGTCAAACGCATTCCAACTTTCCTTGATGCATCACATGGTTAGTCCGCGAACAAAACGCGTTTCAATTAAAGTTGTGTCTAAGTTAGACTCCGGGGCATAGTGTACCCGGTTCAACAAATGGAATTATAAGCCCGTCTTACGCCACGGTTACCTGCGCTTAGCTGGATGCCTCGTTTAGATGCTTGTATGTAAAATGGTTCATTTAGTTAGGAACACGACTTGCTACTTGCTAGTTGCTCGATGCACTATGCCGTATTTTGTTATAATATTTTATAAGTATTCTTGCTTGAGAAGTGGCCTATATGCTCACAATATTGACGAATATAACTTTACACTGCAACTACGTAAAAAGGTGACATTGAGAAAAAAAACCCATGCATCAACTTGGAGGGAAGGGGACGGATAATTAAGTGATTTTTTTGTCTTTGAATCTATGAAAATACACGCCATAAGCTTTATTTTTTGTCCTGTAATTTGTCCATGTTTTTGAAATAAAAGACAGAATTTTTCCTATTATAAAAGTAGTGCAATAAATGGCAACTGTTGTCCATAGAGAACAGTGCGTATCAGAAAATAAAAATGCGAATTAGAAAATATATCTATGTATCTTCGAGGCGTCTACTCTTTACGAAGAAGAAATACCTCAGTGTTGTTCTACCAGAATATTATTTTCGTTCAAAACTTCAACTAAAAAATAACTCACATGATTTAGGCTTTTCTTATCATGGTATTTACATGATAGGTATTTCATATTTTCATCAAATATTATAAATCTCTGCGTACTATTATCGAATTATAATTTTCTTTCAAATTTATCACTAGCTAACTCCTATCTAAAACCATCTATACTTACTTATATATAAAGCTGAAGAGTTTCTTTGTTTGTATGTTTGTTTGTGTATTTGAACGCGCTAATCTCGGAAAATACTGGACCGATTTAAAAAAAAATGTGTTGGATAGTCCATTTGATGAGGAAGGCTTTTGGAAATCGAAATCCACGCGGACGGAGTCGCGGGCGGCTGCTATTCAGAAATATTTACCAGGCAATTCCACTATCACGACTGAACGCAGCATCAACCAAGCACTGCATTGCTGCGTTCAGACCGCATCTATGTTTGTTGCCTTCGTTCCCTGTTAGAGTAATTTGTCTCTCATTGTTCACTCCAAGTCTTGAAGACCTGAGGAGTCACAAGTTCTGTTATTGCGCTAAATGCTGAGTAATTGGGTATCAAGAAGGTTAATAGGAAACGCTGTTAAGACTTACAAAGATGAATCCAATTTTCATTAGTTTCATAAACACGAAATTAGTATAATCATTGTTCTATTGTGTAAATATTAAAACTCCTTTTTGCATGGTTATGCAAAAAGGAGTTTTAACGGTTGTTAATAAAACCTTAAAGGCCGGCAGCGTAGATTTAATGCCTTAGTTTTTGCAGGTGTTTAAGGGTAGTGATAGTCACTTATCATCAGATGAACAGTTAAGTCGTCACCTCTTTCATAAATAACGTTATGAAGTTAACATTTTACTATTCATTTAATTTTTTAGGCCCTGTCTCAACACCTTGTTATCAAACATTTTTAGTGCTTCGTACTAAAACTGAACTTCGTACTGGTATGGGTAAATCATATAACCTACCAGTAACGTTTACTTTTCCCGTAGCGTTATCGCTGAATAATGAATGGCGACGCTGTTGTCCGGCGACCGGTGAGCAAGAACTTCAACCAGTTTTAACCGGAGCATAACATTTTTACTGTCCGTAATATTTTTATTTTTTCATAATTATAATCTTTTTTGGAATTTGTGCCGTGCTAGATGTCAATTTCTTGCTAAAATTGAGTGCTTTCTGAGACTGCACGATGCCGGCGTTAATATGACATGCTTCACTTCGATATGATGCCTATTCAAAAAGTCGCTGCAAACAAATGTAACGCACCATGGTAAAGTAATAGTTACTGGTAAGTAAACAAATTACCAGTAACAGTTATTTTACCCTCCGCGCTATCGCTGAATAATGAACGGCGACGCCGCCGTCCGGCGCGGCGTCCGGCCAGCGCGCGCCTCATCCGGTTTTGCCCGGTTTTACCCGGTTTTAACCGGAGCATTACATTTTTTTTCCATTAGCGAACTCTCCTTTTATTTGTTCGCGGCGGTTTGGATTTGTAGTTGTTGGATTTCGAACACTGGATTACCGGGTTGCTTATTGCGGGATTTTTTGGCCGCGCCCGGTATTACGCTTTGTAGAGATTATGCACTTTTGTAGACACATTTCGAAGGTTTTAGTACTGATAATTGAAAAGCGTGTGAAATAAATTGATAATATTTTCATCACTTCGCTTACTGCAGTAGATTATTTAAAAATAAGGGTACCTAGTAAAACCATGTGTCATTTGTAAAAATTCTATACCGGAATGGATAAAGCAATATAACACATTTTTTTCATCATCTTTAAAAAAAAGTAACAATGTATTCGTTAATTAAGCAGCAAAAATCACAAACACGATACGTTTGTATGATGAAAACCAAAACATTTCCGCGTCGTTGTTCATTATTTTGCTGCAGCAGCTATTTCGAGTTTCATCATTTTACCAACAGTCGATGTATAAGGCAGAGTTAATCTCACGTGACTCACCGGAATCAGTAAACTCGTGTAGTTAGTTAATAGTCCAGTAATTTTAGCAATTTTGATCCACGATCTGCGGAATAATTCCTAGTGAGCTGAATTTTTGTATACACCTTTATTATGATATTGTAATGATGACGTGAAAAATCGACATTGATATCGTGCCGGCTAAAAAAGTTATAGGGGTCCAAACGTCACGAACATCAGTTTTTCGCAAATATCTCTCGATCTATTGCTCAGAGGTCAATAATGGTTCCATAAAAGTTGTTCGTCGTAAAATTGTCTACAAAAAAGGTCTCTTGCATTTTTCTGTAGAAATAACCGTTTTTGAAATAGAGACTAGAACGCACTCACAAATGGTATTGTATACCGTACGGCGCATACCAAGGCATAAACCCTATTGTTTGCTTTTTTCCCTTTTTTGTTTGTGTGTTTTTTGTTAGTATGATATTCTACGTATAGAAATATAAAGGACTTGTAATACTAGTACAGTCAGGAAAATAGGAATATCAACTATAAAAAACTAAGTGGCAATTTTTTTTGACACTTTATAACTCAAGAACGGGCTCACCGATCCAAAACAAATTTCCAGGGTTTGTACAGACCATTTAGTATATGTTTAATGTGAAGTTTGATCAAAATCGGTTGCTTCACTTTATACGTAGCGAAGCACGTACCGGGCCGCTAGTACTGATATAGATATGCTATGTCCAGTGACGTTTGGACACCTATAACTTTTTTAGCCGGCACGATATCAATGTCGATTTTTCACATGTTCATCACAATATTATAATAAAGGAGTATACAAAAATTCAGCCCACTAGGATTTTTTTCGCAGATCGTGGATCAAAATTGCTAGAATTCACATTGCATATCTATATCATTACTAGCGGCCCGGTACGTGCTTCGCTACGTATAAAGTGAAGCGACCGATTTTGTTCAAACTCCACAGAAAACATATAATAAATAGTCTGTACAAACCCTGGAAATTTGGTTTGGATCGGTGAGCCCGTTCTTGAGTTATAAAGTGACAAAAAAAATTGCCGCTTAGTTTTTTATAGTTGATATTCCTATTTTCCTTACTGTACTAGTATTACGATTCCTTTATATTTCTTTACGTAGAACATCATACTAACAAAAAACACACAAACAAAAAAGGGAAAAAAAACAAACAATAGGGTTTATGCCTTGGTATGCGCCGTACGGTATACAATACCATATGTGAGTGCATTCTAGTCACTATTTCAAAAACGGTTAACTCTACAGAAAAATGCAAGAGACCTTTTTTGTAGACAATTTTACGACAAACAATTTTTATGAAACCATTATCGACCTCTGAGCAATAGATCGCGAGATATTTGTGAAAAACTGATTTTCGTGACGTTTGGACCCCTATAACTTTTTTAGCCGGCACGATATCAATGTCGATATTTCACGTCATCATTACAATATCATAATAAAGGTGTATACAAAAATTCAGCTCACTAGGAATTATTCCGCAGATAAAATCTAAAATTCCTGGACTATAAATTAAATGTCAAAATGAAAATATTAATTATGGTTTTGCCAAAGATTTTGGAAGTACTAGATGGAGACTATGATTTGACAGATTTTTTGTCCTTTTATTCCTTACTATGAATCAAGTGTGATAGAGCAAGATACCAGACACCCGACAAAAATCGTCTAAGCGTCATTATGACGTGGATGAACTAGGGATTCCAGTACATGCGTACCGATTTTCATCGATATCGACTCTCCGTTTATATGTGTAGTCTATTGCACGTAAAATTTTGATACAGAATATTTTTTGATAATAAATGGGAAAATTTACGATTCTCAAATTTACTTTTGTAATAATGTCGATTTCTAGTATAAAAGTAATGGAAATAGTTTTTCTGGCATTAGAAATCACATTCTATTCTTTTATTTATTGTGAAAATATATAATCATGTAAGTACTCACGTTTGGAAACTGATTTTCTCTCTTAAAATCTCCTTTTCGTCTTTCTCGCGATCTGCATCCACGCACAATGCATTGCATTGTTATTAGATATGTATCTGTCTATAAAGAACTTGCACTCAATCTACGAATTAATAATTTTAATCGACTTGTGTTGAGAGAAACAAACTTTGTAGAGAGATACAGGCGAAGAGATGTGCTGAGTACGGGTTGACTTAAAGGTAATATAAACTTAAATTACCTTTGTTAAACTGAATCGTGTAATATTGTATCTTTTCTTTACACTTTTTCACTTAATGATGAACATTTTCAATGATTATTATTTATGTTGAGTATTTTCATATTAATAAATAAAAAAATCTCTTAGTAGAAAAACGTCTTGTTGGCTCGAGGACTTTATCGATAGGCACGGCACTATAGGTGTAAAAATAGGTGAATATTTGAAGTTTTGGTGGCTTCACTCAAACCTGACATATGGATTATCTATTGACTTCCAAAATCTTTGGGTTTTGCTATTCGTGGCAGCATTGTGTGACATTGCTATGTTACTCTCATTGTTCAGCGTGGGACCGTTTAGATTTTAATCAATGAACATAAGCTACTTTTTACTCTATAAAAACATCAGATTCGTGATCGTAATCCGTATAGTCTAGTTATTTATATCTAACTCAGTTATCAGAATCCAATGTGGCCAGTAAATAACAGTTCCCTTATTCCTTTTTGCCTTTCAAAAAGAGGCCATATGCCAGCGTTCGTAAAAATCCCGGTAGGTTTGCGTAATGAAAACCAAACTTCCCCTTCGGCATTGTTTGGGCAGTTGCGATTTCAATTGATTGGTGTTTCGGGACGCGGAACGCGCGGTATTGCCTCCTCTGTTTTGTAAAGCGAAGTAAAGCGCAGCGGCAAGCGGTGCGCATCGCTGCATCGCCAAATTGACTCTAGTGAGAATGTTATGTACGAGTACTTGATACAGATGCTCCTAAAGCAATGATAGACTTGAGGTGTCTTGATCGAGTTCTAACTCGACGATGACCTGTCCATTGCTATAGTGTTTTGGGCTCCGCTGTTGTTTTCCATCCGGCTTAAAGGGACCAATATGCTGTGATGCTTTAATATCTATAAAATAATCAACCCAGTCTTTTCTCAGAAACCAGGTAGGTCATGAGCCTACGCCCTTCGCTATGCAAGCAATAGCACATCCAGTAATGTTAGTGAGACCTCTCGTGTCCATTTCAATTGATTGGTGTTTCGGGACGCGGAACGCGCGGTATTGCCTCCTCTGTTTTGTAAAGCGAAGTAAAGCGCAGCGGCTAGCGGTGCGCATCGCTGCATCGCCAAATTGACTCTAGCGAGCATGTTATGTACTTGATACAGATGCACCTAAAGCAATGATAGACTTGAGGTGTCTTTATCGAGTTCTGACTCGACGGTGACCTGTCCATTGCCATAGTGTTTTGGGCTCCGCTGTTGGTTTCCATCCGGCTTAAAGGGGCCAATATGGTGTTATGTATTATTATTTAAAAAAAAAAAACAAGATAACCCAGTCTTAAATCAGAAACTAGGTGGGCCTTCAGCCTACACCAGTCACCCTTCGCTGTCCAAGCGATTGCACTTCCAATAATGTTAGTGAGACCTCTCGTGTCAATTTCAATTGATTGGTGTTTCGGGACGCGGAACGCGCGGTATTGCCTCCTCTGTTTTGTAAAGCGAAGTAAAGCGCAGCGGCTAGCGGTGCGCATCGGTGCATCGCCAAATTGACTCTAGCGAGAATGTACGAGTAAGTACTTGATACAGATGCACCTAAAGCAGATAGAGATCGACTTGATGTGTCTTGCTCGATCGAGTTCTGAGTTGACGGTGACCTGTCTATTGCCATTTTGCCATAGTTTTGGGCTCCGCAGTTGTATTCCATCCGGCTTAAAGGGACCAATATGCAGTGATCCTATAATATTTATTAAATACACTGGAAAAGTCCCGTGCGTCGTGTAGTTTAGAATAGTATTACCCCATATCTTTACATCGTAGGTGTCGTAGGAAGCGACTAAGGAAAATTACGGGTGGCAATGCGCAGCGTTAAACTAGTCGCATAAGTACTTTTATTTCAATTATTAGCAATTTTGAATTGAAAATAAAAACGCCACGCACAGCAAACATTGTCGACACAATATTCACGAAACGCTCGGATTAACCGTATTCCCAGTAAATCTGGTACTGTCAATGCAACGTACATTATTACAACCGCGACTCGCTGCATAATAAGTATAAACTGCAGTCATATTTTCTGAATGCAACAAGTTAACACGGTATACTTGTTACATTGTTTCTTCATTAAACATAGTCAAATTATTGCTTACACTAACCTTACACGCCTACTTAAAACGTGCCTTTAATAGGCACGCCATGTATCACAAAATTTTTTTTTTTTTAGATGAATACATAATTTCATATTATGTAGTTATATAGTTTTGTAGATTAATTATGCATGGATGTTTACTCTTGCGTTCTTTAAGAAACACACTGGGCCGAAAACGCGTCCGGAGTTCGGCGGGATTTTAAATGGAGGATGACACACTGTGCCGAAAAACGACGCATAATATTGAAAAACAAATTAACTTCTTCAAAACTTCGGTCTTGATTTTTCATCTCAGTGTTTCTACACTAA
The DNA here is from genome assembly GCA_958496325.1 of Nomophila noctuella. Lineage (NCBI taxonomy): Eukaryota > Metazoa > Arthropoda > Insecta > Lepidoptera > Crambidae > Nomophila > Nomophila noctuella. Next base: position 4,821,007 of record OY292487.1, on the reverse strand, counting down.
TTCTTCGTTGGAAATTGAATTGTTTCCCGATGCTCCTGAGACATTAGAATGGAGGCAGTTTTCATCCATGGGGATTGTAACTAGTCCTTCAAACCTCTGTAAATGTCGTACCAAAGAATCAACGAGAGCTGGTTCGTTCTCTAAAAAACTTTTCGATGCACGTCACGTGACTCGATATTTATTTATTTACAGGTCTCTCAGTAGTTCATCCCGCCCTGCCGTATTCTGTTTTACAGACAACAATTTCTTTCAGCTTATTTCTACATAGTCAGTGTCTCAAGACGGATAGTCGGTCGGGCTACCAACATGTTTTATTCATAAATCGCCGTCTCAGAGAAGACTGGAACTTGTTTCTTAAAACGTTTATGCGTTTTAATTTAGCTAATAGACCCCATGGAGGGTCCTTGAATTTGAATTTTATTAATATCGAGTGGTTACTTTGTTTCTGAAAGATGGTGAAGCGTTGTGGCCAGAAATTGAGAAATGGTCTTCACAATAAACAACATGGGAAGTATGTCATAATGAAAAACGATTTAAAAATATCTGATAGGTAAATACTTTACAGACGAATGTCATATTGAAAAAGATTTATAAATATCAGATAGGTAAATACTTTACAGACGAATGTCTCTATCCCTTGTAATGAATCTGTTACTGATACATTGTTTCATTTGTCATATTAATTTGACTTGAAACACTCTTAACTCTCCACAGTCGATTGTAATCCAAATACTAATCTCCAACAAAGACACTTGTGACATTTTATGTGCGTATTGAGGTGAAAATACGTAGAAGAAAATATTCCCACGGAAACAATAATGCAGAACACTAACTGTGTACTTTAGGGCTCATAAAATGGCACTTCGGGGAATACCAATGCGTGTTTCGCGGAGAAACCTCGTCTGACTTTCTCGTCCCTTTTCTTATACTTTATTTTTTGTATAATTTAGACACACATGCGGTGAGACCATCGTCCTGAAGTTTTGGCAGAACTAAAAAACATTAACCAGAATATTTCATATTGTTAAGATCTTATCATCAATATGAAATACCACATATTTTTTTTTGTGTTAATCACACTAGCATTATACAGGTAAAAACTATCGATCGACGTCAACTATTCCATTCTACCGTCGATCGATGGCGTCGATCGACGATCGATCGATTGGTATGGTAACACCCTAAGGATGTTTGTCCGTTAATTAGTCAATCTGCTAAAGCTACTGAAAGGATTTTGATGTCCTCATTTCACGCCGGGAAAAGCTAGTGAACAGAATTTGAACCTAGTTCTGCCAGTGCCTTCATCGCTTTCTGAGGATTTTTCCCATCGCAATTGTATTCGTCCAAGCAAATACTGGTGCGACCTATTAGCCCCTACATGCGACAGTGACTGTCACTTTATTATTTTACTAGCGGCCGCCCGCGACTCCATCCACGTACAAACACGTTACTCATAGTGTAATGTTATAGCTTAAAGCCTTCCTCGACAAATGGACTATCCAACACAAAACTATTTAACAATTTACAGACTTTTATACACGTACGAAAAATTTATGACCCAATACCTTACGAACGCAAAAGTCGATCCAAACCTGATGGTGTTCGACAGTGGAAAATGAACAATCCTATTACTCGCGACTTATCCCTAAACCCCTCTTCATTAAAATCATCAAGACAATTCCCTCGTTCGACGAAAACACGAGCAATTCTTCCCCTTTTTTATTTCTTTCTAAGTATTGATTGATATTTATTGGAGTCGGGAAAGGTAATTCGCCAGGGACCGGGTAATTTACGGCAGTGGAGAACCGACAATGCCTTATTTACGATTAAATAGAATACGATCATTGGTTGATGAAAACGGAATCAGTGAGGATCGGCGCAGCGACCCGTTTGAATTATAATAATTTGAATGATCTATTCTGACACTTTTAAAATCAAAATAAGGGTTCTTATATAATAAGGAATGGCATTCAACGTTTCAAATAAGTTAGCTTCTGTAGAACAGAATTTATCAAGAGTAAAATTATTGATTTATAATCTCAATTGAGCTACTCGTAATTATGTAAGTAATTGCCGTAAAAGTATATCGAACTATGTATATTATTCATTGCCAATAAGAAATTTCCTAATAATGTTTTTGTAAAAAGCTAAATATTTGTTATCAAATCGTGCGTATCGTGGACGCTTGTAAATAAAACTCCCTGATGAATAGTTTTGTACCTACTTTAGCTCGGTATTACTACATTTGGGAAATTATTATTGCGCAAAATAATACCTACAGGTACTGTACGTATAATACTGTACTTATTTGGTATTGAACAAACACGATTTGTTTATTTATATAATGAAAGTTGTATTGCTTGCCTTACCATCGGAGTTGACATTTCATTAACCACTTTGTGTTCTCGTGTTTATTTATTTATACCTACAATTTTTTACTGATTTGACGACCCGCTTGGTGAAATGGTTTGTCCTGATCTGGGTGTTTTATGTATCTATTTAAGTAGATATATTTGTCATACCACTGTTGATCCTTAAGCTAATTAACACGGAGTCAGATCAATGTATGTGTTGTTGTGAACTCTTTATTTATTATATTCGACTATTCGTATTGGTCTAGTAGAATCCATATTATATTCCTAGCGTCCACCACAAGATTTATGAGCGAGTAATAATACGAGTAGGCTTAATACATCATCCATATTAAGGCGAACCTTGACGGTAGGCGCATTCCTGGATATCCCTAGCCCTCGGAAACGACTTTTGCAAATACACACATACATCTATATGTCTAAGTGCAGTATTATAAATATGTCTAAGATCCAATCTATGTGAAGGAACACAGGAGGCGTTGAACTCGCGACCGAAGTTCGGTGGCAATGCGTTTTCTATACAAACGCAGACGTAGTCACTCCGAATTTTCCTTGTGTGTATCTATACTTAAACATATTGGAGACAAAGTACATTTTTGAAATAGTGCATGACGCAGCATGTTTTAATATATAGACCAGAAGCAATGATTATATTTTCATCTTTGTGTTATGATTTTCCCAAAAAAAATCTAATAAATTCTTTACCTTAAATTAAACGCATAAGACGATATGATTGTGAACGGAATTATGTGGAAAAGTCACGAGTTTTTTCTTCCTTGTAAAATGATGCTAAAATTAACATCCAGCTTAGTGATTTCATTGAAGTTAAGCCTAAACTTTACCTTTCGCGGGTCAGTTTTGTTGCAAATGACAAATTGATCAAGCGGAGAAAGGTACCAAAGTATGTAGCGGGGGTTTCACGGGTTGGCAAGGGTTGACTTTTACTCTAGGGCTGGTATTATTGGTAAAGAAGTTGTTACTTGACGTACAAAACAGGTTTCGTTAAAATAATATAAAGCCATACCAAAATAGGCTGTTTTTGGAAGGTTTTTGTCATCTATTGTACCTATTAAGAAAATAGATAATGAGTAACTGTAAAGGGCTGTTAGAGACTAAAATTTTGAAAACATCAAAATTAATAATAATTCATTCAGTGTTTTTCGTACCAGCCGTCTACGTTAAATATTGTAAGTTAAGATAAAAATGTGAAAATACCTTCTCTTAAATGTTTTACTGATAAGCAACCCCACCAACTCCACAGTTTACAAATCGTGTTCATTTATACCAAATGCGTTTCACACCAAATGCATTTCACATCAAAATCAATATGAATGTCCAACTTTGACTAGACCGAACCAACCCTATTCGGGCCGGAATTCCCGCGACATCCGTCCGACAGACGTAAAAAAACAATTTAGAGGGTTAACTTTATTATTCGAACCTTTTTGGAAAGTTTTCCAAGGGAACGGTGTTAATAGGTCAGTGCTAATCTTTACCTTTCGAATGACGGCGTCTGGAGATATTTATAGCGTTTCTTAGATAAACTTTTTCTTTTAAGTACAAGCTAACCTAAAATGTACCTACATTTAATTAAAACAGTAAAAATAATAAATGATGTTTATATTCAGCAATTTGATTTCTAGCGGCCGCCCGCGACTTTGTCCGTTTGGATTTCAGATCCCTTATTTCGTAATAAAAGGTAGTCTATGTCAGGGTCTAAAGATTGTCTAAAGTCTGGAAAAGGCCTTTTTCCGCAAACTGACACATCTATCTATACTAATATATAAAGCTGAAGAGTTTGTTTGTTTGTTTGAACGCGCTAATCTTAGAAACTACTGGACCGATTTGAAAATATTTTTTTTTGTTGGATAGATTTGACGAGGAAGGCTGTAGGCTATTGGAAATCAAAATCCACGCCGACGGAGTCGCGGGCGGCCGCTAGTTAAGAATAAACTGAATATTTTCTAAATATTGTGTAGGTAACGAGATGAACATAGAGAAAGTCATTACTTCTTATAAAACATGTTGTCGCGATCGCCTCTGAATACAGAGTGCGAATTTTTTATGTCACGGTAACCGTAAAGTGAAAATTATATGGAAGAACGTGCACCGCCCGCGGTGATAAAAGACAATGCGTAAAATTGGCGTCTTTTTTTTTTCGAGCGTCCACCAACCAAACTTGGTAATCTATATTCTTGAGATCATCACAAACAATATTTGCTATGGCAGTATAGCTGTAAACTCAGTCCGAACTGAGTAAATCAGGTTTGAACTTTTTTTCGCTTCATACATTTTTCTATGGGAAATTGAATTTTTTTGTTTCTTGCGTACATCGACGAAACGTGAAAATATATATTCTTGAGGTCATCTCAAACAATATTTGCTATGGCAGTATAGCTGTAAACTCAGTCCGAACTGAGTAAATCAGGTTTGAACTTTTTTTCGCTTCATACATTTTTCTATGGGAAATTGATTTTTTTTGTTTCTTGCGTCCATCGATGAAACGTAAAAATATATATTCTTGAGGTCATCACAAACAATATTTGCTATGGCAGTAAAGCTGTAAACTCAGTCCGAACTGAGTGAGACAGCCAAAAAAAAACAATTTCCTTCAATTTTCCATGGAAAATAAATTTCATCGACGAAACGTGAAAATATATATTCTTGAGGTCATCACAAACAACATTTGCTATGGCAGTGAGCTGTAAACTCAGTCCGAACTGAGTAAATCAGGTTTCAACTTTTTCACTCTAGGCGTTCGCTCCTGCATTTTTGTATGGGAAATTGCAACTTTTTTTTCGACCAAACATGAAAATATATATTCTTGAGGTCATCACAAACGATATTTGCTATGGCAGTATAGGCGTATACTCAGTCCAAACTGAGTGAGACTGGCTAGAACTATTTAAATGTACAGTAAGGTAAGGAATTGAGGCCCGTTGATATTTTGATGTGTTTATTGACATAACTAAAAAAATCTGAGGTTATACCGCGTTCATAATATCATTAATCATTACATTAAACAGTACAAAAATGACGACAAGGAACTATTGAAAACCATTATTAAAAAAAAACAACGTTGTTCAGCATCACTTGACTCCACGGCTTCTTCTTCTTGATTTAGCCGAATTATAATGCTTTCCAAAAAAGAGCAGGAGGACTTATGCTGTCCTAGTGCCTTCACCATCCTAAATATTAATCCATAGTTTTGCCATAATATGGGAACAAGTTCCCAGTTTTCTTTTCCTCTTGTACTTGTAGCTTGTATTCCTCGCCTATTACCAACAATGTGATTCCATGAACGCGGTATAACCTAACATATTTTTTTATTTCTGTAAATAAACACATGGAAATATTATCTGGTCTCAATTCTTTACCTTACTTTAGCCATTTTAATAGTTCTGGCCTGTCATCTGAGTGTGAGTCAGTTCGGACTGAGTTACAGCTAAACTGCCATAGCAAATATCGTTTGTGATGACCTCAAGAATATATATTTTTCATGTAAATTATTTACATGTTTGGTGAGAAAAAAAGAAGTTGCACTTCCCATACAAAAATGCAGGAATGATCGCCTGGAGTGAAATCGTTCTAGGCTGTCTAAATCAGTTCGGACTGAGTTAACAGCTATACTGTCATAGCAAATATGATTTGTGACGACCTAAAGAATATATGTTTACATGTCTGCTCGATGGACGCGAGAAAAAAAAACTGCAATTTCCCATACAAAAATGCAGGAGCGAACGCCTAGAGTGAAAAAGTTCAAACCTGATTTACTCAGTTCGGACTGAGTTTACAGCTTCACTTCCATAACAAATGTTGTTTGTGATGACCTCAAGAATATATATTTTCACGTTTCGTCAATGAAATCTATTTTCCATAGAAAAATGTATGAAATTGATTTTTTTTGGCTGTCTCACTCAGTTCGGACTGAGTTTACAGCTTTACTGCCTTAGCAAATATTGTTTGTGATGACCTCAAGAATATATATTTTCACGTTTCGTCGATGGACGCAAGAAACAAAAAAATTCAATTTCCCATAGAAAAATGTATGAAGTGAAAAAAAGTTCAAACCTGATTTACTCAGTTCGGACTGAGTTTACAGCTATACTGCCATAGCAAATATTGTTTGTGATGACCTCAAGAATATATATTTTCACGTTTCGTCGATGGACGCAAGAAACAAAAAAATTCAATTTCCCATAGAAAAATGTATGAAGCGAAAAAAAGTTCAAACCTGATTTACTCAGTTCGGACTGAGTTTACAGCTATACTGCCATAGCAAATATCGTTTGTAATGCCCTCAAGAATATAGATTACCAAGTTTGGTTGGTGGACGCTCGAAAAAAAAAGACGCCAACTCCCCTAACAAAATCGGCATTGTCTTTTGTGAAATAGCTTTTCCCCATCTTTTTGAGCGGGAATGTTACTTTGCTAGCTTGCACTTAGGTTGGACTATTTTTTTATTATACATAAGTTACTCGCACTAAGTGATACTAAACTGGTATAAATAACTCTATTTTTACTTTAAGGAATAGTTCAAATAGTTGTTCTACCAACGGACTTTAGTACATACTAGCGGCCGCCCGGGACTTTGTCTCTGTGGATTTCGGTTTCGGCACCCATGGTGTTATACTACAGCTTAAAGCCTTTCTTGAGAAAAGGACTATCCAACACATAAATGTTTTTTAAATTCTTTCCCGTAGATCCTGACTTTAGCTCGTTCAAACTAACAAACAAACTCTTTAGGTTCATTATATAAGCAGAGAGTACTTTATTTTTTGCTTAACAATCGGGGATGTTCACGTTCGATTTTAACCATTGGTGTTCTGATTGATTTATTGATTTTAAATGAAATTTGGACCTCTTAGTTTCATACACTTTCTTTATTTTCAGATGTGTCTTCCGAAATGGCCCCGAGAAGTCGTAAGGTAAGCAATTACATTAACTTTTAGCTAGTCGGAGCACGGAATCACTTCTTAACTAATTGAACGAATCACAGGCGGATTTGTTTTAATGACTTAAAAGTTACTTTTATTATCTTATTAAATAAATTAGACAGAACGCGGGATCTAAATTTGTGAAAATTAACAGACCATGATGTTGCATCATTTGAGATATTTTTATTAAAGAGTAAGATGAGCTAGATGGCAGCCTGTGTTTAGCGTAAAGTGATCACCGCCGTCCACTGATATCAACGACTCTACGAACAGAGTTGTTAATGCGTTACGTGCCTTTTAAAACTCATGGCCTACTCGATTTAACTCTAACTCATTTGAGTTAAAAGTATATAAGTATTTACTTATATATATATATTTTTACAAGCGGGAGGCAAACGAGCTAGAGGGTCACCTGATGGTAAGTGATCACCGCTGCTCATAGTCATCAGCAACCCCAAAAACTTCGCTGTTGCTTCGCCTGCCTCTAAAACCCCATGCCCTCCTCAATTGAGCACTGGAGACCTTACTCACCAGCAGAAACATAGCAAAATAGTTACCAAGTGCTACTTCACTTAGGTCTTCCGTAAGGTGGAGGTGCTTTCCGAGACGAGCTACTCATTTAAGTGGAAGTTCCACTAAGCCCTAAACCTGTTAAATTATTTTTATTTTCTTGCCATTGGGATTTATTAAATCTATACAAATATTATAAAGAGGAAAGGTTTGATTTTTTGTTTGTTTGTTTGTTTGTAAGAATTGAATAGGCTCCGAAACTACTTGGCAGATTTGAAAAATTCTTGCACTGTTGGAAAGCTACATTCACCTAAAGTAACATAGGCTATATTTTATCCCGGTACGGAAAGTAGTTCCCCCGGGACGCGGGTGAGACCGCGTGACGGGCCGCTAGTGGTTAATAAAAATACTGCAGACCGTTAAGTAATAATGAAAGTACTAAAAAGCATGTTAATCAACATATTCGATCGCGTTGCAGCAAATTGCTCCGTTAATGCCTCTTTTGTTACTTTTATAAGCGTACTTGTTGGATTAAACATGCGATGTTGTTATTACAATTAGCTTCGGGCCGATAAAAGGTTTATAAATTCAACGGTTTGTTAATTTAGTGCATGTACAGTCACACTAATTAAAAAGTAATAATTTCATTTGTGTCAATTTGAGAATATGTATTTGTGATATCACTGTTGATTCTGACGTCTGTTACACAAATGCTTGCTTACTTGACACGGATTCATATCATTGTGTGTGATTTTGTGTTTTTTTTTTATTATTTATTTGTCACTAGCGGCCGCCCGCGACTTCGTCCGCGTGGATGTCGGTTTTCATTATACGAATGTTTTTTCCCGCTAACTCCCGTTCCCGTGGGAATTTTGCAATATCCTTTTTCAACTAAGCATCAAGTTTACTAAGGGACCTGCATGCCAAATTTCAAGCGTCTAACTCAAGTAGTTTAGATTTTCCATACAAACTTCCACCCCCTCATTTCGGGGAAGTGGGGAGTTGGAATGGGTCAAAAAGTAGCCTATGTTCTGTCTCAGGGTCTAAAGATTGTCTGTACCAAATTTCATCAAAATCGGTTGCGAGGTTTAAGCGGGAAAGCGTAACAGACAGACAGACAGACAGACAGACAGACTGACAGACAGACAGACAGACAGACAGAGTTACTTTCGCATTTATAATATCAGTTGGGATTCTACAAAGGTCTTCAGTGTCAGTCCAATCTAGACAGAGTATGTACAGCCCTGATGAGCTTAACTTATTATTTTCACGATGGGAACTTATTGGTATAAGAATTCAATTAATTACTCTTCAAATAAGTACCCAATCGGGGCTGTATGTAGGTAAACGGAAGGTACTAGTTGCGGACGAAAGTGGGAACAAATTAGGGGGCAGCAGATGATCTGTCAATTGCTTTTTGTATAGCAATTGAAGCGTGTAGCTTTATATTATTAAACTTTATCTACGCATACAAAAAATTAAACGATGAGGGGGGGGGGGGGTAATTGAACCCTGCACCTCTTGAAATCTGGGCAAACGCTCTTGATAGCATGCTGTCTGATAACCACTAAGCCATCTCATATCATATAACGTACCTAATTATCATTATTATGCTGAAACATTTCACAAATGGAAATCAATAGGTAGTTTCAAAATTAGCAGGTTAGTTGAACTACGCTTGGAGGCAGAATTCTCATTATGAAAATCAATCGGAATATATGAATCAATCCAACCAGTGTCACAATTAGCTAATTGGACTAGGAAAACTGTATTTTGCTTCATATGACCATGCAGAAGTCCTAAACTAAAATTGGATACTTAATTTACTTGTATTATTCAGTTCTAACATTGTTTTTATATAAGTAAGCTAATTAATATGCATGGTATAAAAAGGAGTAATATATGTATTCATGTTCATTACATTTTGCTTTGAGCGTTAAAGCTACGCAGCAGATGCTGATGTGAATATGTGATATTTAATAAAAAATTGGCCAAGTGCGAGTCGGACTCCCGCACTGAGGGTTCCGTACAAATTCTGTTTTTGACGTTTTAAAAAAACTGCTGAATAGATTTCGTTCGAACCAATTTTCGTTGGTAGATTTTATGGTAATGTACATTATATATTCATTTCAGATTTATCATCCTCTTACTTTAGAAGTTAGAGGGGGGGGACACACTTTTTTCCACTTTGGAAGAGTCTGTCACGCAAAGTATTTACTTAAGAAAAAAATTAGCTTAGAAACCTCAATATAATTTTTAAAGACCTATCCATAGATACCCCACACGTATATATTCAATGAAAAAAAATATTTTCAGTTTCAGTTCTAACTATGGGGACCCCCATTTTTTTATTTTTTTTTCCTATTTTCGCGTAAAAACCTTGTTGCGGTTCACAGAATACATCTACTCACCAAGTTTTAATAGTATAGTACTTATAGTTTCGGAAAAAAGTGGCTGTGACAGACTGGCGGACAGACAGACATGACGAATCTATAAGGGTTCCGTTTTTTTGCCATTTTGGCTACGGAACCCTAAAAAGATTAATATAGATTACAAATATGCATTGTTACATTGAGAAACATTGATTAATTAAAGAAATGTTAATAATTTCCTTGCGAAACCGGCAAGTAGCTACTTTACCTAAACAGTAACTCTGCCACTATCGATTTCTCACTAAAACATAATTTTCCAACATCACGCCCAACAATGCGTGGGCAAAATAAACAAAACATTCGCACAGTATTGTTCCCACGAACAATTCACCGCGACACAGATCAATGCATGACTCCGTATCTCTCGCCGCAACATCTTTGTATTAGATGTGATGAATAAAACATGACAGGGCATCATGAGGATCCTTACCTTTCACACATATAAACCGGCCATTATAACAAGAACTCCTTCCCCTCTCAAATCTTTTAAAGCCTCCGGCTGTCGAGGGGATGATACTACCACTTTCAGAGGCCAAGATACACTGGCTACTACAAGAATACTAAATGTAAAGGCCTAAGAAATGGAACAGACGGGTATGTGTAAATTGATTGGTGCGGTATTCCGTTCCTCGGCTATTTCAATTGTTTTCGTGTTTTATTGACTTTAACGGAGTGTTTATGGTAATTGGTTTGAACAAAGAGCCATTTGCGTCTTGGTTTTATTTTGTTATTCATTCATCATTGAAGTAAAATATACGATATCTGTAAACCGTATTATCAGAATGATTTAATTTGTTTTTTAACCCTCAGCAGTAAACATCACTATGTATCAGCCTATTAATGTCCCACTGCAGGGCAAAGGCCTCCATCATTTGAAATCATGTTTTCGTTACAAACACTATGATCACTATGATTTTATCGCAAAGATCGACACTATTATGATGTCCGATAAGTTTGTTGGATGAAGTGAGAACACATTGAAATTATAAATAATTAAACATCCATAAAAACATGTAAGTACGTTACTTTGATTGCTGGACATCTGCTTAACCACGGTGTATTTTTTTTATAGACGTTAATTGGGCCCGCCACCTCTTGTATTAGATCTGATCATTCCCGAAGCCATGACGATACTATTCGTATCATTATTTTTTTCACTTAGCATGCATAAATTTTACTTTGCTATTTCTACGCGTGAACTCTTATAATTGAAAAGTCCACCAATAAAACTAAACTGCCTTTTTTTTATGTCAGAGGCGGCAAACGAGCTGGCGGGTCGCCTGATGGTAAGCAATCACCGCCGCCCATGGACATCCGCGACACCAGAGGTATCGTTGATGTGTTGCCGGCCTTAACCCCATACCCTCCCCAACTGAGCTCTGGCAATCTTACTCACCAGCAGAAACATAGCACAACAGTTACGAAGTGCTACTTCACTGCGGTCTTCTGTAAGGTGGAGGTACTTCCCCAGACGAGCGGCTCATTCGAGTGGAATTTCCACAAAGCTCTACCTCTCTTCTGCCTGTAGAAACACTAACAAAATGTAGCCATTTCCTAAATTTCCCTTTCAATACACAACAACCAGATAAGAGCAATGATCTGGCAACATTTCCACATCTCAGCATGTAGCGTCGTTTGTTTGCTCGCGCCTCCGAAGAGTTGCATTGTTGATTCATGATAGCTGCCGATTTAGTTCCGTCACCAATAGAATTCACAAAGCCGACAATAAACTTGCCGCGGGATGGGGGGAGATTAAAAATCGAGCGACTCGCAGACACAATGAAAATGTTTTTTCACAAGCCCCTTTCAGGCACGCGCTTTGTTTGTGAAACGAAGTTCCACGTTTTTCTCTCTGTACGCCTCATCGCGATTTTCTCTTAGGGGAAAATATTGCGTAATGAATATACAGCTCTGATTCAGACGGGCGCATTTCAACGTTAATTTAGGCAATAACGGGGCGCGTGTGTTATGATATTGATGCTGTTAGTTTGTGCTAGGGATGCCACCTGGTATTAAACGTAAAATATTGATACTTATTTAAAAGTGGCATGGGTGTTAAATTGCATTTTCAGAATTTATATCTATGAAACCATTTTATTATGGTGCAGTGAAATTGCTTGTTTATAAAAACCTCCTAAATTAGACAACAAACTTATTATTTATTTATTTATTTATAAAACTTTATTGACCACATAATAAGTAGGTACAAAAGGCGGACTTAACGCTGTATTGGTTTTAAAGTTGTTACCTTACCTACTTATTACAATAATAAGAAAACATACTTAATATGTTTAAAAATACCTTGTCTGACTAAGAACTTAATTAAAGCATTCATTCCTGCTGCTACTGAAGAGAACTCGTGAAATGCATGGAGCCAAACCCAGCTAGCCGCAAACGCATTTCGCAACCCTCAGAGGCGGCCACAAATTCATTCCCGTATGACCGCTGACAGCCGCAGCGACGGATTGCTTACGGCTGCAATTCACAGCCCTAACTCCGAACTATATTACACTATGTATAAAGGCTTTCATCCACTTCACTTTTGAAATCAGAATAAAAAATAAAAATAAGATTTTTTTCAATCCCGTCCGTATGTACAACCCTAGCTATAACTGATATTGGAGTGACGTGAAGTTTAGTTTTGTCATTCCGTCCGTATGTTCATTTATACCCGACGAATGCACTCTTGAGAATACTAAATAAGCGATGCATTTGCTAAATGCTGGATATTGTGATGGCTGTTTGTCTGAACGTCCATTTTCGCCCATTTGTCGATTCCGAATAATTTAGCAGCTTATATTGGTGAATTTGAGTGTTATATTCAAATGTGTGCTTTTAAAACAATGTGATTTTATGTTATATGTATGTGAAATCGTACCTACTCTTGTTTGTACTTTCTAATACAGGGCCTTCTTTCACTTATAAGACGCCCTGCCCCTGGGCACATGAGCCTTTAAACCTCTGGTTTGGTAATAGTGTTGCCCCTAGAGCCTGGTCTGGGGCCCCAAATCGATCACAGGACCCTGGGCACGTGCCCATTGTGCCCGGTGGAAAAGAGGGGACTGTTCTAATTAGAGTCTTATTGGAACAGTCTTACTTATTACTTAAGGCTATTGCTATCCAGTTGGCGGGCTTTGAAAATTTAGAATGTACCTCGTAGTCAATTGAATAATGGAAGTTTCTAGGAGGTTTTTGACTATACTCGTCCTAGCTAATCTATACGATAGACGAATCAAACAGGATAGAGCGTTTCAATGCGTTGAGTTGAGTGAGTGCACAAACAAAGGCACTCTCCCTGATCCCTTACTCTCATAGCTGTATATGTCTGTGTGATCTAGTGTGTATCTGATACCAAACTAGATTACACTTACATAATTTTTTTTATTTTTGACTGAAATAGAACTTTAATACGAGTACAAAAGTTTGGTTCCATCAATAGCAGTCGCTTTGATTAAAGCTAAATAAACTCTTGTCATTCCAGTTTTTAATTTAATATGAAAATAATTTACAAAGATTTATGCCGCTTATTGGCAAAAAAAATCTGTATTAATAATACTCGTAGCTCGAGCATATTTTGTATATTTACAGATATTGAGTACCCACCTAATCTCCGAATCAAAATTTGTTATCTTATAAATATTGGTCCTTCAATAAACAGATTTGCCTTTTATACCCAGCATAATACTTTCATTCCTTCCCAATACCCTTCAATGAGGGTGTTTGCGATTGAAAAATCTGCTTGATAGCAAACTGGTATGTGAGTGGTGAATTTTGCAACACATTGACTGATATGTCAAATTTCCCCATTGACATAGCAGTTAGACCTCACGCCTATGTATTGCCATCTAGCGGATTTATCAATCGCAAACACCCTCATTGAAGGATCAGACATAAAATATCTACCGCACGGAATAAACCGGAATAAACGTAGTTCAAAGCAACGTTCCCAAGACGTTCACTAATGCACCAGTTGTTAGAACTTAGACTTAGACTTGCCTAAATAACTTAAAGGTGGCACTGTTTGTTCACAAGATTGTTCAAGAGTTCTCACTGAACTCTAATACCTATTCAGTTAATTCAGTTAAATTTCTATAACCATAGCAACTTGATTCTCATCCCACTAAAATTCTTTGCTGTAGTCAATGCAGAAACGGCCTGCGTGGTGCGTAAGAACGCCCGTGTGGATCATTGGTTTTTCCAGATTGGTTAAGACATTGCAGGCTTGAACCACCTGAATGTCCGATAAGAACGCTGGTCCCTGTTATGATCCAAATGGTCTGGTTTCCCTTGTAAAGGATACGGAAGTCAGACTCAGAGTAACGGGGGTCAGATGACCGTTGCTCCATTGTTATAACCTAGCAATCAATTCAAGTACATAGTCGTGGCGTACCCTGGGCTCCGAGGCAATGGCCAAGGATGCAACCGTAAGAAACCGAAATCCACGCGGACGGAGTCTAGCACTACATAAAAATACGAATTCCACATAGAGAAATCGAAGTCCTAAATAGTCACAGGCGTGGAATAAATAAGTCTCCGTCTTATTAGAGGGCGCTGGTGTCGGGTTCGCAGACGACTCAGATGTAATGACACCGAGAGGCCAAATTGCCACTTTTCAAAGTAATAAAATGTCATCTGAAATCATATTTGTTATTTATGGAAGCCCTCTTGGAAATAAGAGTGGGGGTTAATTTATTTCTGTCATTTTGGGAGACATGTGGATCGTTCATTTTTAATTAATTGTGTCATTTTAGTTTTGCAAAAGTTGTGAGTGCTATAACTGGAAAAAATATTAACTATCTAAAATGGCTGTCGAAAGAATTATACACTTAAAGGGAATAGCAACGATGATATCATATATGTAGGTACAATGTACATATTTTATGAACCACCAAACAAAACCCATACGCCACTAAAATAAAACTTCAAAGTTAACTCACCTTTAACCTAAATCACGTCTAAATATACGGGTACAACGAAGAACCTATAGCAACACCTTTTCTTAGCGTGGAAAATTATAATATCATTTCCGTCGTCGAGTGTACGCGTAAATCACCCTCTTAATAGTTATTAAAATCCCCCTCGTCACGTCGTATCGCCGTATTAATTATTTACCCGACAGCTGGTATTACTTCAGTCTTCAATGAGCCCTCAAAACTTCACAGTATATTGAACGAGTCAGAAGCGACATAACGTAAGCTTGAGTGGGTTTATGTAAACATGTTATCAGGTTGTGTGTACAGTCGCTCACATGATACAGTACTATTTTGCGTATTTATATATTTTTTTGTATGATTGTTTTATGATAGATTAAAATGATGAATGAGAGTTTGTGAGCTTTGTTGTTATGTGGGTAGATTTGGAAATGTTGTCATGTAATTGAATTTTGTGTGGGCTCTGTGTATTCGAAAGTATAAACAGATCATATCACTACATAGTATAAAACAAAGTAGCTTTTTCTGTCCCTATGTGTGTTGTATGTCCCTATGAACGCTTAAATCTTTAAAACTACGCAACGGATTTTGATGCGGTTTTTTTTAATAGATAGAGTAACTCATGAGGAAGGTTTTTATGTATAATATCATCCATTAAATAGTGGACAAGTACCACGGGCGAAGCCGGGGCGGGCCGCTAGTTAAAATATATATTAAACTTTCACCCAAACCATAAGCATTGTAACCAGGAATTGTTATCATATTTTCGTTTATAATATTTAAAATAATATGTTCGACTTTTAAATTTCATTATTCATATTCCGAACGTAAATATCCACGTTCGCCAGAAAACCTCCTACGAGTATGTATTTTCAGTAGTGTTAAAGTGCAACCCACCTATTAGTAACTAGGTGGGTTGCTCTTTAACACTTACGACAAAGAATCAGTCAGAAACACCTTCAATCCACTTTGTTCTGCGTGTGACGTACCTCAATGACAGTACAAAAAAAATGCCGTCAAGTTCATCAAAAGCCTTCTAAATTATATGCCATCGGAAATTCATTTCGTAAAAAGGGACACTCCCGCTCTAAGGGTCAAAGTGTAAAGTGTACGCGTGTAGTTGACAAGGCATTAAAAATGTTGTTCACGCATATTGTTTATATTACGTAGGTTGGTGCGTAATTGAGTCTTTGATGAGGAAAAAATTATCGGGTCGTGACGGTGCGATTATTTTGATGTTGTGTGATTGAAGGGTTGGGGTGTAGTTAAAAAATAACTATATATTTTTTAACTACATCCCAGGTGTATAACAGGCCCGTTAGTCTAGTGGTAGTGGTCAAAGACCCTGGCTTCAAAACCAAGGGTCGCGGGTTCGAATCCCGCTAGGGGCAAATGTTTCTGTGATGAACATCGGCATTTGTACTCGAGTCATGGAACTCATGGATGTATAATAATGTATTTATGTATGCCTATCCGTTACCTTGCATCCATAGTGCCTTTCGAGCTCAGTTTGGGGCTAGGCAATTGATGTGTTAGTATTTTGTATTTTTTTAAATGTTGTCCTTGGAAGTAATGCTCAAGTTAGCACGTTCAAACAAATATTAAAATTGACAATCACCACTTTCTAAGTTTGATAATCTATCTATTAATTGCATTCAAACGAAATACTTTCTGACAAAAATTGCAACCAAAATAAATAAAGTAATACTAACTTATGTCAATAAATTAGTCTCCAATTATTATTAAGAACCGGTATCGACTGTAAATAAACCGCTAATTATCATCAAGTCGTATCGACTGTCGTATCAGTTAACGTTCCACTTTCAAACTTTGGATCTCCCGATCCGGGATCTAAGAACCGGCCGATACAACTTCAACTTCGGCGTGGCGAGCTTTCGATTACCTCCGGCAATTAGCACACGACATTTCATCCCAGCGGTGTTATCCTTCATGTCTGAATATCGGATGCCGATGATCATGCGAGTGAAGGACGAAGTGTAGGAAAGTGGACCCTGGCCGAGGCAATGGCCGAGGAAACGGCCGAGACCTACGCTAGGAAGGTGATGATTATGTCCATTTTTATCATGGATATAATCAAAAATACTTGCGAAATAAGAAAACTTGTAGAACAAGGCGCTAAAAAGAAAATATCAATAAAAAAATAATAGGTTAGGTACCTTAGGAACGCCTCGATGGTCTAGTGGTTTAAGTTCCGGGCCTTGGTCTCGAGGTCCTGGGTTCGATTCCCGGGTCGGGCAAACTTTGTGTTGATTTTTCTGAACACAGCCCGGGTTTGTGATCACCAATCCGCATTTGGCAAGCGTGGTGATTAAGCCAAAACCCATCTTTGTAGAGAATTCATGATTTCAAATGATGGAGGCCTTTGCCCTGCAGTGGGACATTGATAGGCTGATACTTAGGTACCTATATTGTCGAAAATTCTAAATACTTTAATCCCGGTTACCTACATCCACTGTAGAGACACTGCTACTATGGTTAATTTTTTTAATTGAGCGACTTCCATCTGGTCTCCGTAACCCAGGAAACCAGAAAACATCAGATCGTAGTTTCGGATCGACGGCTTAAAACATGCCTGCCGAAACACTGAATCATCATGATTATCAGACAATCAGGTCTTTCAAACCCGCAAAGTTTTTATCAATTAATCTGGGAAACTCTTTTAGAATCCACAACCCCAGAGGTTTTAGAATACAGCCCTCTAACCATTTCAAGGCATAAAGGCAGTTGATAATTAGCACCCGACATATTCCACCGTTAAAACCCCACTGTATTCAGCGAGAACCATTAAGCTCGCTTTAAAAGAGTTTTAAACGAGAGTGGTTAAAGTTACAGTCGATCTAGAAAATGTTCTTTAAATTAACTTTTAAATCATGAGCCTGGTGAACAATTCGTTGTATGGACAATGGTTTGGTTATAAGTGAACTTTTCTATATTGTGGTGACACATTTCTTTTTATAAGTTCAGATACGTATATAATCATACCTGTGTCCTGTATCAACGATAATTATTATAATGTTTTTCCTTCGTAAAGTTTACGTGACTTATTAAAACAAAAGGATCATGTATATTATATTATGTGGTATTTAAATGGAATAAAATTATAGAGAAACTTTTTAATTTGGGAATTGTGATTGCTATTCTGTTTTGATACTTATATGGATTTTGATATGTTAGGTACTATTAAAGAAAAAGTAAAAAAAAACAATCGTGGTAATGGTAAATTGAAGAAGCGTCTACAGACTATAACTCTTACATTATCTATTTGTACAAAATACCAAAAATACATTTCTTAACAGACAGTGTTCCATCCAACTTTTTAATTAGCTTTTTCTTTATTTTACAACTCCATCAATTTCCGCTTCGAGTTGAGTTTAAGCTATCTGTCAAGCGCCACGGTAGAATGTTTTTACCTTATTTTTAATGGACAATTTGGATAGTCTAGTGTCTCCAAGAATAAAACAGTTTCGAAATATGGAGGCTTGAATTATTGGGATTTAATGTCAATAATTTTACTTACGACGCATTTAAAATCCAGGACAAATGCCTCCGTCATTTGAAATCATGTTTTCGTTACAAAGATGGCCAAATGCGGATTGGTGAGCACAAACCCTGGCTGTTTTCGGAAAAACCGACACAAATTTGCCCGACCCGGGGATCGAACCCACGACCTTGAGACCACTGCCCACTTAAACCACGAGGCCATCGAGTCGTTCCCCATACATAACGCAAAAATACTGTGGTAAATTGAAAAACGAAGTTGATTAAAGGCACCGCCCACTAACCCGTTACGACTGTCTGCGGAAAACAGAGCCATGTTCTATTAATTTCATTTTACTGCCGCCAGTTTTACATTTACGGTGGTTGTTTAATGGCGAAAACGGTGAGGAAACGGGAACAGATGGTGATACTACGCAGTTATACGGTTTGTACGTGGAGTTTAGTTTCGAGACGGAGTTAGAAGTGAAAACAGGAATCACGGAAGTTTGGCTGTCGATATCAACGTAATTTCCTTATCCGCTTAGAATGAGACTCAGAACTTTAAGATGTTTGATGGTTTTCTTTGTGCAGATTCGAGAGTATTATAAATATTTATTATTAATTTAAAATTGCCTTGAATAAGCTCTAGCACTTTATAAAAGTTAAGGAGGGTATGGGTTCTTAAAGGCAGGCAACGCATCGGCGATACCACTGGTGGCAAAATAAAAAACGCGAAGCTTTTAGAAAAAGTCCTAGCTTTACCTCCTTGAAATATGAGTAATAATTGATCATACCTACCTCATACATAGATCATACTTACCCTATATATCGTTATGAAGCTTATTTATTTAAATATGTATATAAACCATATTTAACAAGATTCTGTAAATCATGCAGATAAAATCGGTTTTATAGGAAAAATTTTTCGTACATAGAATAAAAGAAATTAAAAATATGTTACCTACTCTGCAAACTAAAGGCTGGTTCATTTTTTTTTACACTCACTCCATTTAAAATTTTTGAGAAAAATGAAGGAATTTGATTTCACTTCGCATGTCTTTCAATAAAACACTCTAATCCTTAAACACAATTGTTTGATCCACTGAGGAGTTGACTAAGTAAACTAGCTAGTTGGTGAACTTTTGCAATAACGCTCCAATTCACTGCTAGGCAACTCATAAAACTCAGTGCGTGACCTAAACTTGGTTGGGACCGCATGTTTTGCCAGTCAGACACGCATTACGATCTAGGTTTCGTGTGTGCAGGATTTAGGTAGGACTAAGCATGGTTAGCTTAGAATATGTGTTAGCTTAAATGATTTCTAACTTAGAGAACGGCAGTTGTTGTTGATTAACCTCCTCCAAAAATAACAATGATAACGCACTAAGTTAATTATAATGAGAAGCTTCTATCAAAATAATAGCGCAAAAATAAGAAGCTTCGGAAAATACTGTGACGCCTCAAAGAACCTAACTTAAATCTGTGGTCAACTTTGGGACCGCATTCCCGGTCGTGGTCCCAAACGCCTACCTCACTCCTCGACTGATTAATGATTGACAAAATTTATAACATACAAAGAGAGAACGAAAAACAAAAACACCAAAATAATTAACAACTCTCTCTGATAAACAAACTGAAATGCTTAATTAAATAAAAGTTCTGTACCTAATAGTCTAAACTGGAGTCAGTGCACCGACGAATTTCTCAATTTGTAAAATTGGGACCCAAGTTATCCAATTCTCCGCTTGTTAAGCCTGAAATATTTTTTACAAACTTCACCCTCGGCTGCACAACTTTATCTAAAAACTAATAACAATTTGCCCGTCGTCTGGGTCACAAATGGTCTAGTGGTTTGAACACCGGGCGGTGATCCCGAGGCCTTGGGTTCGATTTCCACTGCGAGCAAAACTTGTTACGATTTTTCCAAACACTAGGTTCTCGGATTTGAGATGACTTATCCACAATTCAGCGCAGGACCAACGGCTTAACATGCCTTACGAAGCACGGTGGAGCACGAGAAGAATTTTCGGTCACCCATCCGATGACTGGCTTCTGTGAAAGTTGCTTAATTTTTTAATCGCAAGGCATTTGCTGCGCCATCGACCTGTTCAAACTTACTTTACGTTACTTCACCTTCGAATGCAAAAGTCAATCCAAAAATTAATACCAATTTCCCCGTCTGGGTCCCAAAATAAAACTAACAATGGTCGGACCAGACAGAATCATTTATTATTAGTAGCAAAGTGGCAGAAGCGAATATTTATATTGGCTTCGTAGTTGTTTGATCCGACGTATAGCTGCGACAGTGTTAAGCCGATTTAATCTTATTTGCCAAAAACGTGATCACTGCGACATAGCGACTGGATTACTGAGTCTGTACGAAGTACCTACACTATTGTGTCATTAATAGAGTTGTTGGTAACGGAAAAAAGTTTTCTGCGTTAAAATGTGTTCTAAATTTAAAGAGTTTATTAAGCTCGTTTTTTTAGTTCGATAAATGGTTTTTTAATATTGTTTCAATTTTATGTTTTTCTAGTTTTTAGCGGATTTGCCCACGTGGAGTTATCAAGATTCCTGTTTTTATCGGTTTATCCGTTGGAGCCAATGCTCCCACGTCCAAACAAACAAACTTCCACATTTATTATATTAGTGAGATAATACAAATTTTCACCATAGTTCTTTATACTATGTACAGATGCTTGGCTGTACATTACAAAGGCAAATAATGTGACAACTAATTATGTACTTCATGAATGTGTCTTAACCCTTCAAAGGTTATCTAGTGCTAATAGTACAAACACAATCATACCTAATTTGTTTTGTTTACATTTCAATTAAGTCCAGTTTGTGATGACAAATAAATACCTACTAAATCATTATGCTTTATATCATACCAACGTATTGACTAAGCACATGAACGTATCAAGTTGCATTGTTTCAAGTTACATAAGATGTTTTGCAACTCATTCATAACAGGGCATTGTACCTCCGATTTATTATGACTAATTGTTTTGCCTATCAACCGTCTAGCTTCCTGCAATCTAATGCTGATTAAAATGTCATTGTCATTAGACATCCGCCATGCGGGCGCCATATGTGGGCTGGTTTAGTAATCTTAACCTAGTTAGCAGTACCTTAAATAACTACAAGTAAGTAGGTATACAAAATAGGACCTATTCATAGGTTAAACAGATTTGGGGATATTTAGAACGCTCCCTTATAAAGTGACTGTGCTTTAACGACTTAAAATAAAAACATAAACTTTTATTTTTGGTCAAAATACAGGTTTGTAAATCTTATCACAAGCTGCAAGAGAGCTTATCACGAATTTATACGGATAAAATCATTCGTATCATTTATCAGAGATAACTGTCGGTGTCATTTATCGAAGATGATAGTTTAAAATGCTCATGATAGTTTGATCCATCCTGGTTACTTCATTTTAATTTTGGAAATTAATAAAATAATAATGAAATGTTTCGAGACTCTATCTTTTCTCATAATACCTAAGTCTGAGTTGAAAACTGGTACAGATACAAACACCGTCGTAAGTAAATGAAACCTACTTTGAATGAAGTATTAATTAACATCTTGAAATGAATACTCAGACTCGACTTTTGAAGAAAACAAAACATTGAATAATATTCAAAATATCCATTACCTACCTGTATTATAAACCAAATCTCAAACTTTCCTTGAGAGAGTTTTATTAGCCCAATGAAAGTTTTTGAAATTCACAAGTTTATAAGATCCTTAACAAACATAACAAGAAATTAAGTAGGCGTACCTACCTAGGTAAATCTTTAAAGTTTTTTTCAGCCTTGTAACTAATAAGAACCTACTTAGGTAGGTAACTAACTACCTACCTACGCTTTTTTTTGATAAATTGTACCTATATTATGTAGGCATGTTATAACCACTTTATAGCTCGTAGATCCTAGCCTAATAACAAACTTCTGTGTTCATCCAAAACTTCGTTCATTCACCAATCGAATCAATTTGCCGACGGCAACTAGCATTTCCGTTGCAACTCGAAACGCAAGCGAGACGGCATCTCAATGAATCGGATCCGTAGGGTGTTTCACTTCACCACGTGTAGTCAGTTGTCCGATCCCCCCGCGCCCCGCCGGCAGTGTTACACCGTGCACCGGCATACCGCATCCCAGGGCACGCGACTACGCGCCCACGTAAACCATCATCACCATTTGATACAGTGTTGAATGCACTTGTGATTTTTTCCGTTTTCTCATGCGATGGAGGCGCGGGTCGGAGGGCGAGCGCGGGGGGCGCGGGCGCGCGGCGGGGCGGGTCGCGCGCGGCCTCTCGCGTTTAGTACGGCGCTCACCCAGTGACGGACGCGCGGCCATACAGCCGACGACCTTATATTTCTTCGTTTATTTTCTTTTCTATTCGTTTAATTTGCCGCTCGGACCTCGGGCTGTTTAATGCGTGAAATGTGTCGTCCGTGAATGAATCTTCCGATTACTCTGTTTACTCTTTTTGTTTTGACAGTGTCAGTATAAAGCGCGGAATCGAATTATTACCGGTTCCGGAGTTTTCAAGTGTTTATTATACATACGAGGCCTTCGTTTACGGCAGGTAGAGCCGGCCGGTGGTCAAAAAGGTGAGATAGTGTCAGTTACTCAGTGTTAAGAAGATATTTACCGTGGGAACTACTGATAAAAAAGTTTGCGTTTGTCGGGAAAAGTTTGCGCGGTTCCAATAGGACTGCTCGGAAAGTAGTCAGAAGTGCGGGAGTGTATTGCAGTTTGACGTGCTTGCAACTTGAAACATAACCTTATTCGAACTGGGCGCGTGTAGTACGGGCATGCGCAGTTCGGACCGTACAAATTATTAATAAGTGGCTCATAATTTTATAAACAAACAACGTGTGGTTACTTTGTGTAGTGTTGCGTTGCTAACGAGGAACGCACGAGTGTCAGTGCCGCGCAAGCAGTCGTCGCCCGGATCCTCAACTTCTTGGATTTTTGAACCGAGGAATTAACGTTCACCTGTGGGATTGTGTTTTACCTGCGCGCGCACGGATCTTTTTTACAAGGTAAGTTTTGTAAATTTAACGTTCGGTGCAGCATAACCGGACCAAAACAAACACTTCGGCTTGTTTTAATTTCATAAACATTGCGGAACTTTACTCATTCCTGGAAGTTATTGGTCCGCAATAGTTCTAAGTGCATTTACTTTATTTATCAAGTTTGATGTAATCTTAATATACAATGGTTTAAATGGATTCCCCAAATCGTCTTATCGGTTCTTTTTGAACTCATTTAAGCCAGAAAATTATTGACGATTTAGACATTTTTCGGCGATGTTATTAGTTAACATTTCATAATTGTAATATTAAACATAGGTATTGCCTAAAAGCTAAGATAATAATTCAATAAGGCGGTAAAGGAGACCGAAATAAAAGCGTAGAGTCACTTTACAATACACTGCAGAAAAGTACAGTTTTAATGATAAAATTAGCCCCTTACACATGACATGATCCAGGCCTAGATAAATCTGGGATGTAACAAATATAAGCATCCACAGCTTGCACACATCATTTCTAGGCAAGTACCTAATACAGGTAGGTAGGTTACACACGCCCAGACATTTTTGACAGAAGCTGTCAAAATGGACTTACTAATCGCAGGTAGAATCGAAATCCCATGGCAGTCCGAGGATTTTATAGGTGCCTAAAAAGTCGAATGGGACATTGTTATCAATTTCCTAGGTAGGTATTTCAACAGTAATAGGTTACCATAAACAATCAAATTATTATTTCTATTTAGATAACTTCGGGGAGTCAAAAGTAAATACGCAGGTACCTGCCTATGTAGGTATTTAGACTGTTTTGTATTTAGTATTAAGCAATTAAATAGGTCCTCTGTTGTTTGCCTGTACCTACCTAGGTATATATCTGGGTATTCTGCGTATACGCAAGCGCTATTAAATGGCCTCGTAAATGCATCGCTGTTCGTTGCATTTCAACATGAAGTGGAATTTTTCGTCTGCCGCTTAATTCGGCGGTCTAATGGTGAACTCACGCCGGTAGCATCTATGCTTTGTCTCACTCCCCCGCATTTGTGAAATTGAGATGGCACGAACCGAGCCGGGTCGGCACGAAATATGCCGAGGTTTTTGTTTGTTTACACTTTTTTTTTTGCAAATGATTTTAAATCTCTTTTATGCAGATTTTAAAGGTTCAACTACTAATGAGTGATCATTAAATGGACAATAATAGCTAGCTGTTCTCTTTTGAAAAATGATTTTGAAGATACTGTAAGTAGGTAAGTTTTACGTTTATTGCTTTGCACCCATAAATAAATATGGATAAAATAATACAAACAGATAGATTACACGCCTAAAAGAATAGACTATGTGTTAACTGTTTCGTTCCTATTAGTTTACTACTAATGACTTTTGTTTGTTTTCAAGGCCCCTCCCAAAACGTCCAGACGTTGACAGAATTAGAACTCTCAATTTCTAAATTTAATCTCAAACCAGAAATCAAACGTATTTTATACGTAAGTTTTAAACGATGTTATTAAATCTCTCGCTATAACATTAAACTACTGAAATAACACGTTTACTGTTTGCTTGACGCATGCTCGACGTTAGTCTTACGAAAACATTGATTAATGTCTCTCAGCTGTCAAATGTCAATTGAAAATGTCATTAGAGTAATTTTTAGTCTGTGATTGAAACGGCTGGCCATTAAATGTCATCCTTGAAAAAAAAACATTTCGACTTAACAGTGATTTCAACCGTTTCCCAAATTAAACGAGTACTTACCAGGTACTAACTACTTAATTGCGTAAACTCTAGAAGACACTTTTAAGACCATAATTTTTAATCGTATTTTTTGCAAACTCTACTGTATTTATCTACGACATTGGTTTTGTCCCATCACTTCATTATAGACACGCCTAAATTATGACCTGTTCGGTATCGTCTTGTCATGACATGTGGTTCAAATGAAGTTCAAATAATTGTCTTTATGCGTTTAAAGCCATCCAATTTGTTTTTATTTTTATAAGTTCTGGCCAAGCAAAAGAATTTTATAAATTATGTTATGGCATTTAAAACTAATGAAATCACTACCTATTCTGCTAGCGTGGGCTTAGACTCAAAAATATCAATATCCACGCGATCTTTATTTCTTTATCAGCCTACATAACACGCGGGGCGGCCCACGCGTCACTGAAATCTATAATAATCTCCATATTATAATTTTCTCTCTTAATATAAATCTGAAGCGGCTATGGCGGATAAATGGCCGTTAATTCTCCTCCTTACGTTTGAGGTTCAAATCTCGAACACCTGTGGAATGTTCCATGTGTTAAGTCGGTCGGCCGGGAAAGGTCGCGAAGGTCGCACTGATAGTATCAGGCAGAACATAGATCCTTGCAAGTACCTATTATAATGGTGTTTAGTGTACTGGTTACTACATAAATTGAATTTGATCTACCTTCTTCATTTTTGTATTTTAATTTTGTAGTGGCACTGGTGCTTTTCCACTCATAGGTAAAAAGGAGGCCAAGTTTTTTTTAATAGACTGGGGATTGTAAAATTTAATCAAATAATAAGACAGTAATTTCAAGACGAGTAGATTACCTAAGCTTCCAATAAATAGACTCATGTAGAGTGATAGTTGACGCTAAGAATAACATAAAGGTTTTATGTTTATCAGAGAATGTACAAAAGAACTCCTAATCAGTCAGTAATTTCAAGACGACTAGTTTACCTTAGCTTCCATATAAACAGCCTTAGGTAGGGTGATAGTTGACGGGAAACAAGATTAGGTATCTCCCCCCTCGATAGATTGTTTCCTGCGCTATCAAGATTGAGCAATCACTACTAATGCATTTACTAACTTGTACTTGGTTCGTTCACATGGCTTTCATTAAGTTTGCAAATTGAATTTTCTGTAGTTTTACTTCGTTCGGAACTTGGTAACCTTGAACGTATCCACGTTGGATTCGATATAGCCTTCTTTCTTGATAAAATTTGAGAGGGCCATTATCTAACAATGTAACTTTAAACTTTCGCGTTGCATTATAATTAGACAACAATAGATCGGGACAACTTTAACGTCAAGCATTAGAAACGCATGCACTTATAAAAAAAATAAAAAATTAAATCGCGTTCAATCCCGTTCTAATGTTGTCCATTATCTCACTGCTGGATATAGGGCTCTCCAACTCAGCCCGATCCTCGGCAAGTCGCGTCCAGTTCCTTCTCATAAAAAAAAAATCATAGTCCAACACCATTCTAACCTTTTCACTAATGGCAACTTAAAGACATTAGTTGACAAGAAACAACTTTAAAGTTTAAAGTTAAAATATAAAATGGCACATGTTAGGGATAAGGTTTCTTGGCATTTTGCCAAAGACACTTTAATACGAGTGGACTTCTCATGTTGTAAGTATCGAGTCGAATCGTGGAGGAGGCTCTGCCAGAATCTTCACGGTCAGATAAAGCAAAGTGAAGCAGCCTGGGTAACGATTGCTTAGTACGTGCTGTTTCGCGTCTTTACGCAGTTATCCTTGGGTCGTAAATGATGCAAACAAACGACTAATAATTAGCATGTCAGAGCGCTTCCCCGGGTTGCATGAGGTGGCTCCACTTGCAATCCGGGGAAGCGCTCTGACCATTAATCTACCGAGACCTTTTGAGGACCTGACGAATTCCTTCTTGTTATTTTCTTAACGCTCAATGCTGTTTTTTTGGCCGTTATTTTTAGCGGAGAGCCCTAGGAGAACTTAGTGCTCTCCACTTAGCCTGATTCTCGGTAACTCGCAACCAGTTCATGCTTAAACTGTTAATAAAAACATTTTGAGTGAAAAATATGGTCCTCTGAATTAAATATCAAATCCCAGGAAATGTTTGATAACCAATTAAACTTTATCAAATAATACTCGTGCTTAAAACGTTAACAAGCAATACGTAATAAAATCGTTGTGACTTTCGATATCGCAAGGTTTTAACAAGTTTCAAGATAAGGAATTCAAACTCGAGTGATAAGCTCAACTGCCACTTGACTGGTATTTGTTCACGTTCCATCTTACATGAGAAAAACTTTATCAAGAAACACAAATATGTTTTTAACCGACTTCAAAAAAGGAGGAGGTTCTCAATTCGTCTGTATATTTTTTTTTTTTATGTATGTTCAACGATATTTTCGTCAATTATAGACGGATTTCAAAATTTCTTTTTTTGTTTGATAGGGTTCACTTCTGAGGTGGTCCCATTTTCACCAGTCCAGGATCTGATGATGGAATCCAGGAGAAATCGAGGGCAACCACCGAAAATTGTATCCTCGTATGGTGTTTTTGTTACGTAATCATGTCTTACTCAGGTATATGCTTCAGGGTGTCAACATCTGATGCTGCTGTCCTGATGATGATGCTATAGTACTCCTTAACGGTTAGGAGTTGGAAGGCAGAACTGCAACTGGTCGATGGAAACTATTTAGTTTTATATAGGGCTAACATGTTTCTTGTGAGGTATGTTTGAATCAACATCTGATGCTGCTGTGCTGATGATGAAGCTGCAGTACTCCTCAACGGTTAGGAGTTGGGAGCAGTACTGCAATTGGTCGATCGAATGTATGTAAGGCTAACGTGATACTTGTGTTTATTACATCCATACTCACGGTGAGAAACTCCTCACATTCACGTTCTCGGGTGTTCTCGCCGTGAGACTGGATGGGCTATAAGGGCAGTTACTACTCTTAACAACTAAGTACCTATTAACAATTAAGTTCACAACGCGTTAACACAACTAAAAAACATGAAATAAACTGACTTTTAAAAAAAAAATTAAACCGACTTCAAAAAAACACAAACGACAAAAACTTTAACCAGAAAAAACCTACATAACTAAAAAGCGATAAATAACCTCATTTATCTGCTTGATGCTTATTATATAATATATGCAATTATTTAAATATTGACGACTTAATACCTAATACTTCAACAAAGTCATCTTTAACTATTTAAATATTTACAGTTATCACTTATTTTTGAAGTCGGTGCCAGCCAAACAAATAAATGTAATTAAGAAAAGTGACCGACACTAAAATTTAAAGCAAAACTTAGAATAGGACGCACCTTTTGAAACGATAGTTACCTAGGCTGCAGGCTGGCACCGACTTCAAAATTAAGTGATAACTGTAAATATTTAAATAGTTAAAGATGACTTTGTTGAAGTATTAGGTATTAAGTCGTCAATATTTAAATAATTGCATATATTATATAATAAGCATCAAGCAGATAAATGAGGTTATTTATCGCTTTTTAGTTATGTAGGTTTTTTCTGGTTAAAGTTTTTGTCGTTTGTGTTTTTTGTGTTGATGTTTTTATTAAAGCGATGGAAATGTCCCTTTTTAGATTTTCAATTACTTAAACTCTTCCTTTTTTTTGTTACCTTTTTGTAGGAAGTGTTTCAGTCAAAGCTTTACCTTAATGACATAGCTCTCTTATTACGTGTGTCTCCTACGTCCCTTTCCTTTGCTTAGGTGACGGTAACTGGCCCTTGTTTCCCGGTTTTAGTATTCGAATCGAAAAAACTTGAGAATTTGGTCAAAAAAAATCTCCATCTCTCTCCATCTCCAAAAAGTTGATGTCTGAAATTTGGCTTGGCCGTTTTCTTACCGTGTGCATTTTATAACCACATAAATCAAAAATCTCATGATAATTTTATCAATATATTTATTGATAAATTATTGGCTGTAGAGGAATCATGTGGCTTCTATCCACATGATTCAAACACTAGAATCTGTGGAAAAGATAGAAGGAACAGTAAGAACATTGGTAAGATAAGTCGGTGCTGCCGAAATTCGTTAAGAAATCCTTTGAATACCATTTATAGAATCCGAGTATTTTTACATCGAGCCGTATTTGAGTCTCGATCGGCGTCTAAATTTGGAGATATGTAAGGAGTCACGCTCACCGAACACTAATGCAGCCAGTTGTTGCCAGTGAATGTGCCTATTCACTTCGGTTCGGTGCAGCGAAGACTACAATTGGAGGAAACAGCATGACAATATGCCGTAAATTCGGGTTGGAAACCGGCGTTTACCGACCAATGTACGATTAAGGGGCGAGGCTATTAGATTCAATGAGCTGAGATATCAGGACGGTTCAGGTAAACATGGCCGCGTGTGTTTTGCAATACCTGACATGCTCATCCATTGAACATTCTAAAACGCACGCTAAAACTATAGAATGAGCTTTGCTTGCTTCAAAAGAAGAGCGTTCTTTTATAAAAGACTGGCAACGCACTTGCAACTGCTCTTGTGTTGCGGGTGTCCCTGGGCAGCATAATGCTTACCATCAGGTTAATACACTTGCTCCTTTACCTCCATATATTATGAAAAATAGGTATAGACGGTATGGTTCATACAGCCTATACCATATAAGTTGCACGCTCCAGTCTCGACGCGGCTACTCCAATTTGCATACAAAACCGCTCCTAAACGCGACGCTGTGTGTGAAGTGCCTTTTAGACAAAAAGTACAAGTAATCAATTATTAATCACGACTGTACTAAGCTGAACACTAAAGCGATTTTTCTAGATACCTATTTTATTACAACCGTCATTTCTTATATCTCTCGTCTTAACACCGGGTAAGAGAATGTATGTTATGTTGTGAAATATTTGTTATGAAATTATGAAATGAAATGAAATTATTTATTCAGCAAATTGATCTACATAGTAAATTCTTTTGCACGTCAATACTTTATGTTATTATTTATTACCTATTTATAATACAGTTTACGGGAGTAATATCACGAATTTACTTTTAGTAGGACCAAAGAGTTCGCGAGTAAACATTTTTATTATAAACTCTGTACATTACTATAATGCATACGGAATATTCTCAGCAACGGGTTGGAGGCGGGCGCCCCGATTTTTTATTCATCAACTTTGTTGACATGAAATTACCTACTTATAACTTTCTCGACTCACTTCGAAGCGTAGTTTGATTAAGTAGTCGGCGTTTTCCAAGGTACATTTTCTACCTTTACCCGGCGGTATGGTTAGTTGCGCCTCGTCCTTTGCCTTAACTTTCTGATGTTTGTCTAAGTCCTTGCGGAAGTTTTCTTCTAGTACGAGATTATGACTTGTTTTATGGTCGCACAGTCCACGGTAGGAATTGTCAACTTTGTTTAATTCAGTGAGTTTGAGCTCGGAAAACTTTTCTAAATTAATTTTCAGACATTGAGCGTTGTTTCCTGGGACCTGGTTGGAGTGATTCAATTGGCGTTTTCGATCAGTCGTTGTCAAAAGTTTTGTTTTAAACAAAGTAAACGCGACGACCACGAATGATTTCAAATAAGGCCGCACACGGTTGTACCTATCCATTCCATTGCGAAAACCTAATAAATAACTAATACACTTACTTGTTTTCCTTTTACTTCTAATCCATTAACCGTACGTTTATCTCGTAGAAACCGGTTAGTTCGTATTGTGTGAACACTAAAGTAGGACAAGGACAGACAGATGCCCACTCTTGCGTTTAAATGTCGCGGACTCAAAAAGGGATGAGAATAATAACACAGAGCTTCCGCTCAGACAATAGACGCCAATTTAACGGTCACAATAAAAGCCGCTGTTATTAAAATAAATGTTACCGAAAAGACTGGTATTTAAACGAGTTACAATGCCTAGTTGGTAATTGACCTGCCGAATGAAATGACCATTCGTCGATGGTCGAAGATTTAATGAAATGGCTAATCTTATGAACATGATAAACTGTGCAAAATATGATGAGTACTCTATCTAGGTATATGGTGAAGGAGTGTGCCTTATCTCTTGCTCTCATAAACCAGTCGGACAGTAATCTGACAGCTGATGAAGAGACCAGCAATACCAATAGCTTAAAGTGCTTCCCTATGCACAGGGGTGACACAGCCGACTTGCCGATGTCCACCAAATTCCGTCATTTAAAATTATGAAACTACATAATCCATTTTAAATTATCTATCAAAGTCGCAGTTTTTATTAGGTATTTTGACTCTGTCTTGCGTTCTATATACGTTATTGGTGATTCTGACAATGTCAAGAGCACACGAATTTGTTAAGTAAAAGTGACAGCCAATATGTGATTATAAAGCCGTCAAAAAATATGGTAATGTCTTAGTAAACGTGGGAGAACTTGGAGGCTGAACAATTGAATAAATAAAAAGTACCTAATGCCAGCGAAAGTGAAATCATGTATGGTAATAAGAGTTAAACTAATGTTTACTCAGCTGATTCTGAGAACAATATTAGTACTGCACAGTTGTATGAGGATATTATCTGTTTATCTACTGGACAATTTAGGACAGAATTAAGATAACATCTCAGCAGTACAGGTACATAGATATGTGGCAGTTAAGACCAAATGCTGTAATGTTTATTAGTGTAATTACACAGACAGGTGGGTTTTCTTATCTGTCCCTATACAATTCCTTGTAATGCCATTATAACCACTTTCTTCTGAATAATATGATTGTAATTGTGTGTATAATTACTGAAAGGTACAATTATAACTATAACTTCGACGTGTTTTTTTAATTAAAGTCATTCCTTACAATGTCTTTAATGTAACTTTAATTTAACGGGGTCCATACTGTTATTAGAGAAATACTAGGACATGATTATTGTGAGAGGAATCAGCGATGGACATAGAGCGCTCTGATTGGTCAATTATAAAACGGACAGTTACATCGTAACACATAGAGCTGTTTGAAATTGTTACTCGCTCGGTAAATTACAGTATTACAACTCTAGGAATACCTGAGCTTACGGTAAGTATAATTAGATCCAATTGTTCATTTTTAATTCAGTTATTATATATCTATCCGTTCCCTAGCATCCACAGTTCAAGCGTCAAGCTTAGATTTTGGAGCTAGGCAAGTTTTAGTTGTTCAAGGAATTTATTATTTTATTGATTAATTCGAAAAACATAAAGCTTGTGCCTTTACATTGTGAAGGCTTTTGTAATCAAAACGTATGACCACATCCACGAAAATGGCTATCGGCATTTCCCGATCTGCCTAATTATTATTCTAGGCAGACATCGTTAAATATCTTCGCTTGAGTATGTTAATTTTAAACGCGAACTGGTCGATGAGGATTTTGTCGTTGTTTTGCGAAAGCCAATATTTGTACATTCGTGCTTGCGAAATTTGCGTTTTTTCGAAATGAGTAAAGGATTTTATTATTTACCTAATTGGACCTTGGCCTACGACATCAGAGTTCATAATTTAAGTAATAACACACTTTTATTTTTTACGATCTTCATTATGCGTAACTGGCCACTATTAAAATTTTGATTTGTTCCATTATGAAAAGGACACAAATATCTATTTGTGTCCAAATTTTATAAGAAGGTCATCAAAAAATCCACTGTTTGATGGGATTCGTGACAGCTGCATAATAAATAACAAGTTAAACATTTTAATCAATATTTTGTGACTAATTGCTTTTATATGAATACTGGTTTGACAGTATTCTTTACCTTTAAAATCAAAGCGTATGGATGAACCTTAGTACCTATATTTAAATAAAAACGTTTCTTTACCAAAAGCAAGGAAAAATCGCCTATATTTAGGATTGTTGCTTGTTATTTGGGCACGATGATTCAAATGGCGCACAGATTATATTGATATTTACCTGTTTAATATTGTGAGGGGTTTTTTATTTATATTGGATTCTCTGTACGTCACGTGTTTTCATTTCGATTCTGTACGCAAGTTAGATGCCGAACATATTCCGTTAAGGCCGCCTGTGCATTTTTTGTAACAACTGAACCAATTCATATTTTGCTATTATAGTATTAATAGAGTAGGCAGTCTATGCATGCACCAATGGTGTTTAAGGAATTGCTTTCCTTTGTCATTCATTACAACAAAACATTTGATTCATTGTCGCCCCACGTACTTGGCGAGTGATCGTTTATAAATCACCAAGGCGACTTTTTAGTTATGTTAATGATTTATCGAAATAATGGCAATAAACAATGTGCTATTATAATATAATGTTTTACTAGTAAAAATTACATAGCGTTATTATTCATATTTGTCAAAAATATTACCTATTATAACTAAATGTAACAGTGAAATACCTACCTAACCAAAAATATGCATTCATAACTTATTCCGAAATCTCAAATATGTTTATCTACTGTTCGTATCATCGTCGAACTCTTACACAACTTTTTAATAATGCTGTTTTTATGTTAACCATAAATTACACCCATAATTCTTTTATCGAAATGGGATTATAGCTCAATCCGTTGGCTCTACGCTTTATTCAACGTAAGGAAGGTAATTTAGTATGACAATGAAAACTCGCTGAATCTAAATATAATACCTACCAAATGGTTCTTCGATCATGCAACAGATGATTTGCCAATAAATCTTAAAAAGGCGCAGGTAGTCAAATGTACTTTTATGTAATTAATACCCAATTAAGCGAGTTTCAATTACGTACTCTGATATGCCCATTGCTCGCAAATATAGATTTCCGATCGTAATGTAGTTAACGTTAGATTTTGAATGACGTTTTAATCCTCACGTTTAATTGTTAAAATAAAACACAGTTTTCTCATAAATAGAATGTACCTATGTTGGAGAGAGCGACACCCTGTTTTTTCACCTCAGAGAAAATTTAAAATAAGAAATACACTAATAAACGGTTAAGATTTAAACAGATGAAAGTCTCTAATAGTCAAATTTGACAAAGGATCGACAGACTGGTCGTTGCTAAAACTCTGAGTAGGTACATACTCGTATTATGTATGTAAAGAGTACCTAGTTACCAAGTTAGTGAACCGCATGCGCATAAATTACCTCATAAAAATATATGGTCGAGTCATTACTACTGTAATTTTTTATGACGATTCATAAGTGCTTATATTAAGCCCAATTGAATAAATAATATTTTGATTTGATATAGGTAATTAATATTTTATGATTACGAAGTCCCAGAAACTCTTACAAAACATCTACGCAGACTTTTACCACAGAGCTCGACCTTAGGCAAGACTCACGAACTTTGTTCAGCATAACCGGTCTGGTTGGTCCTCTCCCTTTATTAGCAGCAGATTCTACGCGATTGCGAAGCTTAACATCACACACAAGCATCGAATAACCAGTAAAATATTCACAACACGGAAGCTGTATAGACGATTCATATGATTTATTATATTACCCTCATTATTTCAACTGAAAGACCATGCGACATCTGGTTCCATCAAAGATCTGTAACAACCAACTAATAAAATGTACAATTACTCATAATTTACGGCTGTAATTGTAATTATTCCTTGTATTAAATTAGTTAATATTTAACTAAGATTGTAAATAACGTTTTATGAAAACACTAATGGAGTCGCCTTTGCCTTGAACACAGCCGCATCAGCGGAGTGCGCGTAATTATTTATCATCATCATTAATCGAAGCCATTGAAATGCGAGTTCCGTTTCACAGGCGAGGTCAAATGTCATGGAAACATTCGCGATATACTGAGCAACCTGAACTTTAGAAACTGCACATCGCAAACAAATGTGTACAACTTTGAGCGTGCAAGCGATTAACTTCGAGCATTTAGATACTAAACAGCGCTGCCTCTTAACACCGTCTACTTCTAACTAAAAAGCAGTGTAAAAAGCGCTACATCGAAAAGGTGAGAGGAACATTCTAGAGAATATCAACAAGTGTGCAGTCATTAGCATATCGCTTAAGTGCCATTGTCTTCCCATTCTCCTATTAGCAACAAAAACTGCAGTACCAACGGAAGCGCAAAAACAAAAGTATCGTATTAAAAGATTAGAGAAACATCGAGTAGAAATTTTCTGTCATTAGTCTCTTAAGTATAATTGTCGTCCAGTTGCTAGCAAAAACTATGTACATATACATTAACAGGTGTGAATGGAAATAAGCAAAAAAGTTTTGCATTGAAGTATCAAAGACGTAAAGTGAAATTTTCCATTTTCAAATGTGCTTTGTTAAAGGCGAATAAATCGAAAAACTGCGTACAAGTATCATATTATATGTAATACACGTCTAAGTCTTCCGTTTGAATAGATTATATTATCAAAGGTAGCCATTTATCTCAGTCGAGAGTCAAAGATAATCTTGACATACGTTATACTTCTGAATTATTGTAATACAAATGGTATAAAACATTGTATTTTAGAAGACAGCAAGATTGAAACAACCGAAGACCATTCAGCTTACAATATATTTGGTAGAGCAAGTATGTCGTAATCGTACTCGTATGTCTTAACAAATAATAAACCATCCTACTTCACGTAAAAACTACTGAATGGATTTGAATGAAACTTTACCACAATATAGCTTATACATCAGAATAACACATGGGATATTGGAAATCGAAATCCACGCGGACGGAGTCGCGGGCGGCCGCTAGTAATATGATAATGGAAGCAAAAGATGAAGCCGTCGTTTTGCCAAGTGATTTAAATAAATGCTTGACGAGAACTGATTCCAAAAGTTCTCGAATACATTTAAAACAATTTGTCTTGTGTACGACGAAACGGAATTACTTCGGCAGTGCTTTAATACTCGTCTTTTACAAAACATGAAATGTAAATTTCGCCGTTTGCGATTGTCACGACAAAATCACGTCATCTTATGACCGGTTGAATATTTAACATTATTAAATACTAGCGGCCGCCCGCGACTTCGTCCGCGTGGATGTCGGTTTTCATTATACGAATGTTTTTTCCCGCTAACTCCCGTTCCCGTGGGAATTTTGCAATATCCTTTTGCAACTAAGCATCAAGTTTACTAAGGGACCTGCATGCCAAATTTCAAGCGTCTAACTCAAGTAGTTTAGATTTTCCATACAAACTTCCACCCCCTCATTTCGGGGAAGTGGGGGGTTGGAATGGGTCAAAAAGTAGCCTATGTTCTGTCTCAGGGTCTAAAGATTGTCTGTACCAAATTTCATCAAAATCGATTGCAAGGTTTAAGTGGGAAAGCGTAACAGACAGACAGACAGACAGACAGACAGACAGACAGACAGACAGACAGACAGACAGAGTTACTTTCGCATTTATAATATTAGTTAGGATAGTTTTTATTCTAACACCGAAAGCAATAAAAATAGACGTTTCGATCGAGCTTAACAACCGGATCCGGGCGCGTCCCGCCATCCTATCCTCAACCAACAGACGGACGGACAGATTTATTTCGTGATGTCATCGATTGAAGTGGATCGGCCTGCTGGCTTTCCTGATTAATAAATTGCCCGTGCGCAATAAAAATATGTTAACATTCTATTTCTAATTTTTCGATTTCGATATGTCGACGTATTTGATGCGTGGACGACTGTCCCGCATTCGAATTCCGAACATATTAGAAACTGAAAAAAATATATATAAAAAAGTGCACAAAAACTCGAGGCCAATGTTTGACTTGTATCTGAACCTAAAAAAGTGCAACTTTTTGTGGACTCGTCGTTTGCTTCACGCGCGGCAGGTAGATTTTAACCCCTATTAAATCTCGACTTTTGTTGGATACGCGGTTGGCTAACTTATTATTATATAGTAAGCGTACCTACCAATTAATTGATAGAGACCAACCTTTTGTTTTTAGACGAACAGATGTTTTTATCACACATCTCAATAATACAGTAGCCGCTAAACGAATCCCAAGGTCGACCTTAAGCTTTTTTTTTCGAATGATTGCGGCCAGTACAAATGTTATCTGTCAAAATGCTCTTAGAAGATTATTAGCTCTGCGCACAAAACTTAAGGTCGGAAATAGCTTAACGTATTACGAAAGTGGCCGCACGTTTAAAAATAGAAAAGGAGATAAAGAGATTTAAGGAAGTGGGTTGGCAAGTTGCGATGCGCTACGTAATGTATGTTTACAATCCTTATTTTGTTAGGACTCTCGCCTTGACCCACCTTGGCGTTGTGAAATGTGATTTACTTTAGTCAGGTTATCTGCATGAATAGTGTATTGTCTGAATCACGGAGCAGAGCTAATGGCAGACGGTTGCGTAGTTTGAAGGTCGTTTCACTTGTTTAGCTTGCCTATTATTGCTATTATGCTTGGCAGACGTGCGCGTGAGTTGGTCGTGTAATGCCGGCGTTTTGGAGGGGCCTTTCATTGTCAGCTTCAATGAGGCGTGTCAAGGAGTTTCACAGAATGATTTGGTACTGTTGGTGCGTTTAGTTGTGGCCAACCAAATATTTGTTGTTACCTACCTAAACTTGATGACAGTTGAGGCTCGTTTAATTATTCGCTTGCATATTCAATAATTTTAATTTTGAAACTGTTGTTTACTTTTACAAATTCGTTTGCATTGTCGAATTTAAAGAACATATTATTTATAACACCATGTTTAATTATACACATAGGGTTTTAAAGAAGTAGTTAAATATCAACACCTTTCCGCAAGAAATGTGATAATGCTGATAATTAGAGCCTCTAGGTACATACTTTGGTATGAGTAGTGACACCAAAAGCATTAGGAAAAAACCCATACAAAATGTCTAGTTACTTAAGTTCGAAGTATTGCGTTACTAAGCCTCAGGGATGTAACGGAGCTTCGACTCCGACTCCGATAAGTCGGAACTTCCGATTAATATTACACCTTCGGTTCCGACTTCGGTTCCGATACTTTTGAGTCGGAGGTTGAATCGGAGGTCAAAGCATAACAAATATCGGCGACGGCCTGGGTAGACCGTTTTGAATAGGATACAGGTCGCGCGGACACCTCCCCGACTCCCGCTCGTGCGTTCTTATCTAAACATATATTAAACCGACTTCAAAAAAATCGTGAACACAAAAATAAACTAAAAATTAAAAAATAATTCCTAATATCTATTACCTAATACTATAATTTTCCTAAACTATGTCAAAGTAATCTTAAACAAACTACCTGAAGTCGGTGCTTTTTCTCTTCTGTTTTTTGAAGTCGGTTTAATTTTTTTTAAAAGTCAGTTTATTTCATGATTTTTAGTTGTGTTAAAGCGTTGTGAACTTAATTATTAATAGGAACTTAGTTGTTGTTAAAAGTAAATGATAGTGTGGATAAATTACTTGTTCTCGCGAGAAGGCCCAGCGAGACTTCTCGGCGAGATTTCTCGCCGCGGGTCTGGATGTAATATACACAAGTATCACGTTAGCCCTACATACATTCGATCGACCAATTGCAGTTCTGCCTTCCAA
The DNA here is from genome assembly GCA_958496325.1 of Nomophila noctuella. Taxonomy (NCBI): domain Eukaryota; kingdom Metazoa; phylum Arthropoda; class Insecta; order Lepidoptera; family Crambidae; genus Nomophila; species Nomophila noctuella. Next base: position 4,782,126 of record OY292487.1, on the reverse strand, counting down.
TTCCTAACCGTTAAGGAGTACTGTAGCTTCATCATCAGCACAGTATCATCAGATGTTGATTCAAGCATACCTCACAAGCAACATTTAAGCCCTATAAACTACTAAATAGTTTCCATCGACCAATTGCAGTTCTGCCTTCCAACTCCTAACCGTCAAAGGAGTACTGTAGCATCATCATCAGGACAGCAGCATCAAATGTTGACACCCTGAAGCATATACCTGAGTAAGACATGATTACGTAACAAAAACATCATACGAGCATACAATTTTCGGTGGTTGCCCTCGATTTCTCCTGGATTCCATCATCAGATCCTGGACTGGTGAAAATGGGACCACCTCAGAACTGAACTCTATCCAACAAAAAAAATATTATACATACAGACGAATTGAGAACCTCCTCCTTTTTTGAAGTCGGTTAAAAAGGAGAAACTGACTGATTGTCATATCATCGCACAGCCTAAACGGCTTAACGTAGGCACTTGAAATTTGGAATGGCCGTAGCTTGGGTACCGTAGAGGTGCACTAAGAAAGGAATTCCTGAAATTCCCTCGGGAACGGGAGTTAGCAGGAAAAAACATTTGTATGAAAAGTCGAAACCGTTAAAGTTGGACGCTGTAAATTTGGCATACAGATAGCTTAGTAAACGATTAGCTTAGCTGCACAAGGATATTGCAAAATTCCTACGGGAACGGGAGTAAGCGTATAACGTGTAAAAGTCTGTTCCCAGTTCTCCTCTGTGTCCAGAAAAGGAAAATTGTGCTACCCCGAATTTAACGCGAGCGAAGCCGCGGGCAAAAGCTAGTCGTCTATTATTTTTCACTTATTATTTTGTTATGCATGCGACACGTTCTCAAGGTTCCTCCTCTCCTGCCACTACTTCTGACCCTGCCTCTGCCTCCGGTTCCGACTCCGACTCCGGTTCCGATTCCGACTCCGGTTCCGACTCCGACTCCGAAAAATAAAATCAAAAAACTCCGACTCCGCCTCCGATTCCGATATGACACCTCCGTTACATCCCTACTAAGCCTCCATCCAACACACCTTAATAGAAACCTGTTTTCGGTACGTGTTAGAGAAATTTTCCCTAAACACGGAACCGACGATGGTTTGATCAGATTGTCGTATGTATGTAAATTGGGAAAGACGCTTAATCAGGAATCTGTAGGAACATAAACTCACTGATTTAGTATTACTTAGTTTCATGTTAATTGAAACTTGTTAGGTAAAAGTTACTTACCTAATACGAAAATGTAAGTGCCTGCTGACTGGGTTGAATGATATTAGATAAACTTCTGCTATTAAGTTTGTTGTGTCATATAGACTTAAAGTTTTAAAAATATTTTGAATAATATTAACTGCTTGATAGGTTTTGTGTTTTAACAAACACATATTGGTAACCCAATGCCCAATAGTGAAGAAATCTAGATTCTTTAAACCAGTTCACATAGTCTTTGATAAGAGATATTGTGGAGGTGTATCTAAATATTAGAAAACATTTTACATTCTCGACCTGAACGATACCGTCAAACTCGTATTACTCTTTTAAAATCACCGAGAAAATATAAGGCAGATTCACTCCCTTGAGGAAAATGTTGCCCTATATCCTACATTCATATTCTTAAGTTCATGTCTTAGTTTTAAATTCTGAGTACATGATGTGTAAGGTTTTCAGTGCTCAGTTGGGATGGGTATGGGGTTTTGGACGCAAGCGATCATGGGGTCGCTATGGGGTTTTGGAGGCAGGCTACGCTTAACCTTGTAAGATTGTTGATGTCCATGGGTAGCGGTGGTACCACACTATCAGATGACCCTCATACTTGTGCGCTTCTCGCTTACATAAAAAAAAACATTGGGCCGAAGTTTAGTGTTTCTTTTAATTTCGCTAGTGTTTTCAGCTCGAGATAATCCCTTCCCTCGAAGCGATAATTTTGATTAGGCAGCCGTGTGGAGCGCCTGCTCAATTCTATACTGATAAAATGAAGCTGAAGAGTTTGATTGTTAGTTTAAACGCCCTAATCTCAGGAACTACTGGTTGGAATTGAAAAGTTATTTTTGTGCCGAGAAAGTCTTTTAAGCTATATTTACTTGCACAATGGTGAGGAAACCGAACTAATACTTATATTATAAATGCGGGAGTAACTCTGTTCGTCTGTCTATTACGCTTTCCCGCTTAAACCTCTCAACCGATTTTGATGAAATTTAATCATAGGCTACCTTTTACCGAAATCCACACGGACGGAGTCGCGGGCGGCATCTAGCTATTTATAAAGCATCCTGTACTTACCCGGTTGTCAACGGCAGGAGTAATTAATTAAGGCTCGCCCTCACCCCCGCTAGGATAAAGTTAACTAACGGGACCAGGATTGTAGTGGCAGTCGACGTCTTATGCTTTCGGTAAACTGTTGGTGATAGGTTAAATAAATATCTGATAACAACATAATATTGACTGGATCGTGGACCGGATCAGAGATACATGTTCGTACATTCAAATGTTTGTGCAGTGTGGAGACCGAATCCGCGACTTCCTGGCTTAACATCCCGCTTGTTATATTTTTCCGTAATTGATTACTGTCATTTACCTTGTTAGACCGATTTTTACAAAGTTTACTAACTAAAGACTCAAAATTAGGCCTTAATAACTTGAATGCCTAATATTGTTATTACTGTTTCGTATACCTATATTATTATTACTTACTTACATTTGGGGTCAATTTGCAGACTTATTATAAGACATTCAGTTACCTTTGAATGTCTTTTACCTGTCTTATGACAAAGTGTTCATCACATTGAAAGTATCGTTTTATTTGCATTTACTTAATCCGACATTTTAAAATATTATTTAAATTGGCGCCAAACACGGCGTCCGTCTTGTAACATCTTGGCTCAGACATATCTTTGTGAGGCGAATGCGAAGTTGGAAAAGTGTCGAGTGAATCTGCAGCGAAGATGCGCTTCAAGCGAATCGTACGTAATGCGCCCGATAATATATTCAGATCGTATTTGTTCCCGCATAGGCGGTGAAACAAGGCTGTGTTAGACGCTTCGGGGTAGACTTTTAAATCCTAGGAAGAGAAAATTTAGAACATGTTGGATGAAACCTTCATGGACTGATAATCGATAACTCTTTTTACTCCAGAAGTAAGTGAGTGATGGGCTGCAGTATGTTTTTTTTTAACTAATAATCTATACCATCATTAAAAACATAGATTTGACTCCATGGTGCGTAGCTTTAGCACTTTTGTGACAGAAATAACTATAGAATCAATAAATAAGTACATATAAACACGTAGATCAGCACAAACAGACAAATGTTTGAATCCCGGGTATCAAATCCTCGCCCTCTTGGTTTATCAGTTAAAGTCTTAACTGTCAAGGAAACCGGCCGTGAATATTCTGATGATCGCATAATTTTAATTGGAAGGATCGCCAAAGCCAATCAACCTTCCGTGCATTCAACCGAACGAGTCTTCCGGCAATAGTAATATGAGAACCATTTACTACACTTCAAAGATTCGAAGATAAGAGTATGATGGGCGTTGAACGGTTCTTGCTAGTAAAAGCCTAATGGTAATTGGTCGGAATGGATAGTAAAATAAACATGCGTAAACAGTATACAGGCATATTACGTACTGAACGACGATAGCCAAACAGGCTATATAAACAGTAAACATTCAAGAGGAAATGGCTACTAGTTAAGTTCTGCAAGAGAAATTTTCTGATACATACCCAAGAATATAAAAGTAGGGATGTATAAAATTTTGTTAAAAAATTATACGGTGATGGTCTAAAATGGCCTTTGTAATATCTTCTTACATGATCAGGGCCGTCCTTCACCAACAAGAGGCCCAAGGCACACTGGGGTCCCCAGACGACGGCGGGGCCCTGGGCACGTGCCCATTGTGCCCAGTTGGAAAGAGGGGTCTGCCCATTATAATAATGGCGTATATTTAGTTCTGTTAATCTCATAAAACATTCAATACACAGTCCAATGGAAACATCAAGGACTGCAGAAGCAACTATTATTACATCCATATTGTAGGCAGTAAAGCTATTACTATTGCATGCCAGTCCTAAATTTCAATAGCTTTTAATCGAATACCATGCGGGCTCTCAAGCCGCTTTGATATTATGGAGTGCACGTTGACTATAAATCCCCGGCCACATTAGAATGGGGAGCGCCATTGAAAGAAGTGCCGGCTCCTACGAGTACATGTGGCCAGTTTGAAATATCGGATATTGTGGAAGGTTTTTACGAGGTTTTTAGCAATATGGAATGGCCGATTTTCTTTTCTTTTTTTTCTGTGTAGGCTAGTATTTTTATGGTATTCATTCGTTTACTAGAATATTCCGGACATTCGAGGTATACGTTAATAAAAAATATGGAATGATGGGTATTGATGAAAGCTTTAGCTGTAGAATAAAGGGATTATTCTTGATTGTAAATCTCTATACTAATATATAAAGCTGAAGAGTTTGTTTGTATGTTTGTTTGTTTGTTTGTTTGTTTGAACGCGCTAATCTCAGGAACTACTGGTCCGATTTGAAAATTTCTTTTTGTGTTGGATAGCCCAATAGACGAGGAAGGCTTTAGGCTATTGGAAATCGAAATCCACGCGGACGGAGTTGCGGGCGGCAGCTAGTTGTACAATATACATCGACCTTATGGGAGACTCGTGTATATGTGACTTTCTTGGCTTGTCTATAGACGGCAGTAGTCACTTAAGATTGTGTTATAAGAATAATCGTATCAATTTCTCTATAAAAAAAAAAGTATCTATGTAAGCATCTTATCTTATGACGTTCCTTCTTTTAAAGATATGGGAAGCCTTTACTTCTATCTACTTCGCAAGATGGTATTTGACAAGCTATCAGCGGCCAGCCAACGGAAGTCTGATACGAGATTTACCAAGCAGGCAATCATTGGGTTAAGCAAAATTAGTGACAATAATCTTTTAAAAATCCTGTCATCTTTATCTCAATTACCTACCAACAGTTTTCCTTTTCCGAATTGATATTTTTAAAGTAATGCGACTTAGTAAGCTTTGGTTATGATTTTTTAAAAGTAGTGCGTCTTAGTATAATATTAATTACCTACTATTATGTTTTAATGCAAATGGTTTAGTTAAGCAGATTAATATCCTTAACAAATAGGATAGTCTAAATCACGGAAGTTTATTAAACCCAACAGACCGATGAGACTAATTAAATATATCCGTTTAATTTGGTCTTCCTGGGTGTTAAGCGTTCTGTTTTAATAAATCAACTTCTAAAAACAAGATTTGTTTGATGAAAATATAGGTAGCTGAGCAAAAAAAAACAGTTTTTTTTTTTTGAAAGATGAATTAGTTTGCCAATAATCATTTAGTTATCTGCTATTAATTTTTCGGAAATGATCGGCAATTTATTATTTTGAAGTCAGTTTTGAAGACAGTAGAAAACACCTTTATTATTATTTTGTTTGACTTAATTGTTTAAGTGACTGCTTTATAGTGTTTGGATATCGTAAAATAAATGTAGTCCCAAAATGAGTCTTTTCTACTTAAATTCAATTACATAATTGAAATTTTAAAATGATGATTATTGTGTGTTATAAAATCAACATTAAAGCCAGACAGGGTAAACAATAAAATATCCCCATTAATGTTTGACCTTGGTATTGCATTCAACTGGAGCTCTGTATACACTAACGAAACAGCAATATTCTCAGTTATGAGTTTATTTCTCTTCCACAAATATTCAGATCTCAATGTGTACCTTTTAGATGTGAACATGTAGTTATATGCCTGTTAGCAAATGTGCCAATGCTTAAAGTTTCCAAATGTTTATATAGGATCGGAGGATTGAGCAAGGTTATCTCTATTAAGGCTCTTAAACGTAATCCTTGCAAGTCTGGTAACACCGCCAATATTGGTTCTTGATTTCGTTGAGAATAATCGGTTTTGTGTGAGATTAATAATAAACTTTGTTACTCGAACCTTAGTAGAGGTTTCGTTAATTAGGTGTAAATGTAATGCGGCTCAAGTTATAATTGGGGGAATAAGTAGCGATCGCGGTTCGCGCCCGGCCCGACCGAGACGTAAATTAGTTAGCAACTACTAAACTGATACTTCGACGGCTCACGTCTAGTTAGAAGGTACTTAACATTATATTCGGTTCACTGGATTAATCATTGGAAGTTCCAACTTGCACTTTCGCTTCGATATTTTTTAATTCAGTTGTCATTTTATCGACACGTTTTCACGTGACCCATATTTATGTTGCACGATTTATTTTATTTTAAGTATGAAATGTATCAGCAGTATTTTAATTAATTGGCTTATCGGTTTCTTATTTGTCATTTAAGTTTTTGTATAAATATTGTCATCCTTAAACAAGATATTGAATCCCTACCTCTCCAAATGAGTGTGTGAAATGCGCTGCTTACTAATTTACTGACATAAAAGTAGATTCTTTGACACATTTTTCATGAAATAACTACGTTTAACAATCGGCGAAAAACGACCGTGATTTAATAGAAGGTAAGGAACGACGGAATAGTCAAAATACTTATACGACCAATGACATTCGCTTTTCAGTCGCTAGTTAAACTAGTTGGTAAAAAACTTGTAGTCATAGTGTGTGAATCATAAACCGTATCGGTTAATGTCCGAAAATTACTGGGACCACGTGACGGGCTTCGACCTTCGTTTACCGACAAAAGTAAGACGGCTAAATATAGCGTGTGACTTCCGAACTTGGACGACTTCGGTAAAGATTGAGACTGCGTTTGAATTTGGAATTTATCGTGATTTTTGTAATATAGGTTAGGCTTGTCAATTTGTTTCCCTGCGTTAAAAAAAAAGGTTTGTGCCGTCTAGAAAATCGAGTTCATGTTTTACGCGTTTTCCCTATTTGATACGAACCAGAAATACTGATTGCTACATTATTTCACACGATTTTAATGTAAGTGAATATTGACAGGTGGGGTCCTCTAGATAAACTGTATCTACAAATGGGTAAACTCAGCGTGAATAAAGTCCTTAGTAACTGCATATATAATTGTATAAGGCCGATTCTGTACATTGCAATACCGACACATCATTTTGAAGAATAATTCTTAAATATTTTGAATAGCCATTTATAATTTATATTATAACTGTATTCAAATAGTAACAAAATGTTATTTCAATACAATAATTAGAAGTTTTCAAGTACTCTCATTACTTCTTAAGAATTTAAAATGATTGACAGTAGCATCGTGTTTCGCTTTCCGCTAAACTTTCCCTAGCTACACAGTAAATATAATCTTTAAACATTCACCTACTCTTTTAAAAACAATTGAAACATTTTACGGTCGTTAAATGCGACCAGCGACAAAAGTTTTTTTTTTAAGTGTACGAGTAACTCCAGTTCCAACCTGCAAGTTGAAAAAGTAAAATGATAGGAACACAATTTGTCCGGGATTTTTTAAGTATCTGATCTGTATTCTTTTGCAAAAGTTTCTATAGATACTCTACCTTATGTCTTAGCTACAAAAGTAACTGAATATGATATTCAAGACATACCTATTTGATTATGGGGAAAAGTTTTAGCCTTGTTAATTATTTAGTAGCGATAATCAACATCTGTTATTATTGCACCATTAGTGAATAAAATTGCTTTTCAATTCTTTGTACATCAATCAGCCAGTTTGTACAACGTATGTCATAGTTAGAGTAGCTGAAATTCGCGGGTAACCGCTAAAATGGCGCGCCACACGCAAGCGGCTCTAGCCGAAAAGTGGTCAACCGCAGACTTTTTCAATAGTGCACGTTTAGTAAAACGTTATTTATGACCTATGTTGTTGGACTAAAATGGAAGTCAAAAAGTATTCACGATATACCTTTAACATGCCATATGCTAGAAGCATGGTGTGTAGAGAAGACTTAAAAATCATCAGTTTTTCAACACTTGAATAAAATGAATCCGCAATAATAAATACGATGTCTTAGTTAGACTCTTGATAAATGGTCGAAAGTTGCTGAATTTACTTCAAAAATTGTGTCTTAGTTTCGGATTTTCGTACAATCTTTATTTTTAGACATCATTTTCATCATCATCACTTATTGTCGGCTTCGCAAATAACAGCCACTAGGGATTGACGTCTAAATGCATTACTGTAATCCATGGTAGGTAAGAATTCTACGAACCCAAGTTTAGAAACAATAATCATTTTCTAAGGCCAAAACTTGTTAACACGTCTCTCATAGAAATGTGCGTCGATAGAATGCATTTTGATGTTTGTGTTCCGGATGCAAATAGATGCTGATACAAAACGTCAGTTCTCGGCGCGGATCGGGAAGCGTTGATCGTTTTTGCCAGCGGTGACGTGATGTTGCATCGTAGGTTGAAGCGATTTCGTCAGTTCACTACGTTTCTTTTTTATGGGTTCTGGATTTTTCACACATTCTCTACGTGTCGTCTCTTTTGTTTCGGTTCATCAAATCACGGAAAAATCGATTTTATCGCATCTTCTCGATAAATTTCTGGTTTCAGCAATCGGTGGTAGATTCGTCAATCGTATTCATATACATTGTCTTTACCATTATTGACGATTCATAAGTGAATCTCTAAAGCCTATATGATCAAGTATTTTTTCTCGTATTCTTTCGAAAACAACAAACGCGTCAAGTATATTTTTGACGGCCAAATAACTCAACCTTTTTTCAGATAAATTTCTGTTGAGCTATTTGTGTGATATAGTATATACAAAACTAGCTTTCAGTATCGTGCCTAACGTGCAATTTTAAATATAAAAAATAGAGCCATTGCAAATACATGACCTGATAACCTATATTCCTCGCTGCTTTACTGCATTCATATTCAAGTTACACAGACGGCAAAATATTTTACTGTTTTGCGTTACATATCATACATAGATAGAAGTATGTTGTTAAAGTAATGGTAGGACATCGACCATATAATGATGACGGTGAGATATCGGTTGGTATCCGTTAACTAGATTGGGACGATCATGTTCAATTCCGTGACAAAATGTACTCGATGGGAAAATGACGGACTTTTTTTTGCTATCGCAAACGTAGATCAGTTGGTTATCAACTATGACTTTTATGATATTACTTTTAAACTGACCTTGTATTAGGTATCATTATTTATGAAAAAAGTCGTTTACTACTTTGGAGGTCAAAATATTTATTTTATGTGTTGTACGTAGATCTGTTCAGTAAGAGTAGAAATCATTTAAGCTCACAGATCTACATCATAGGAAACGTATCTATAAAAACTGGGAATGTAACGTCCTAAAATTAGAATCAATTTTGTTCAGGGAATCAAATATCTTTCGGTGATAACTTGTGCCAGCCGCAAGAATATAGTTAGAAAAAAATTTGGCCCACTTCCAACAATCGATTACATTTACTCCACCGTTAACAGGAAATGATCATATCTACTTTAGACTGTATGTAGATTATTTAAAACGCCAAAATATAAATTGCTTCATAGTTACGTTTGTTTTGACTAAACTACTTTCTGATAATTGCGATTGGAGAGCGAAAAGAGAAAAGTGTTTTGTAACGTTTACTGCAGAATTCTGGCTTGAAATCATTTTAAATGGTGAGTCTATCTAAAAATGTAGACAAATTGATTTTGACTCGTTCCAGTTTAGAATATGTCAAGATTTGGTCGATATATGTCTATACAAATATTATAAAGAGGAAATGTTTGATTTTTTGTTTGTTTGTTTGTTTGTATGAATTGAATAGGCTCCGAAACTACTTGGCAGATTTGAAAAATTCTTTCACTGTTGGAAAGCTACATTCACCCAGAGTAACATAGGCTATATTTTATCCCGGTACGGGAAGTAGTTCCCCCGGGACGCGGGTGAAACCGCGTGACGGGCCGCTATACATAATATTAAGATTTCATAATTTCTCCAATCTAGTTGAGATTTGATTACCCGAAAAGATGGAGCGGCTGCAAAGACACTCATTGTATGTTTTATTATGATCTAGCAACAGTGGCTATTAAAAATGTAATTGTCCTGACCTTATTATTAAAAAATGTGATTGTCTTGAGAATATTGGTAGGAAATTAGAATATAATTCAGTAGATTTTATCTCCCTAATATATATTAGGTAAACCTATCTATTTATCTGTGTATGTTCCTTCTTGATAAGGGTTTTAGTTCTTGTGAAACGTCAGCACTTATTTCTATCCACTGCTATACTTCAAGAATTTACTTTCCCGCTAATGTACATTTTGCATTTCCATCACAAACCAGTCCAATCAGTTGCCAGGAACAGCGAATATCAAATTACCACTGAGCTGTTTTGACGTTTCTATCGAGGTAATTCGAAATAGAATTTCCTAAATAAACACTAGACTGGGCGTTGTACTCAGAATTAGTTGAAGTCCATGTTTCAAAGTTCTCAGTTTGGTATAATAGTTAAGAAGTTGACTGATATATATGAAGAGATCCCAGGTTTTACTCCCGCACTGAATGTAAACATTTTGTGAACGAACGTGTCAGTTTGTCATGAACTGGGTGTCTTTACGTATGTTTCTAATTTAATTTTGAGGTTATATAATTTTGGTATAACTAGCGGCTGCCCGAGACTTTGTTTGTTCTGAAAGTTTTCCTCATCAAATGGACTAACGAACACAATAAGATTTTTCAATTTGCAGTATTTCCGAAGATTAGCGCGTTCAAACGAACAAACAAACTCTTCAGCTTTATTATATTAGTATACATTTGGATGATCGACAATCTAGTCCTTCTCTCACGTTATCGGTTTTAGTGCCGTGCCGTTTGAATTATTACCTATCATTTGAATGGCAGCTGTCAAAATGTCACGATATCGCGGGAAAAATTTATCACTTTATCAGTATCGTTTGTATCGAAATACCGAAACGAGATTGTGTCACGATTCGGAGCGTGGAATTTTCGAGTCGTCGGGAGCGGTTGGGACGTTGGAACTATCATTGTAACTATGACTTGAATTTGAAGAGGAGGCATTTTGCTTTTGGGTTATTGATTGTGTACTGCTCGCATAGCTGACGCATCTGCGTTATGCAGAATTGTAGGTGCATATGAGCGGCGATCCTTCTCTACCTTTGGTGGCGACATTCTATCTCATTTGCCTCATCCTTGTATATAAAAAAGAAATGATAATTTAGTAAAAGCCTCTCGAAAAAGCCTCGACGATCGATAAAATATGTTAAAGTCCGGATCCCAAACGCTTCCCGACTTCCAGATGAATTTAGACACTGCAATGCAACCCGTTTGAACTTCACTCAATTAGTAAGCGACCTCTTCGCAAACAAAGCACTGGGGCGGAGGCGTCTCCGATTACATTTTGTTTTTAAGAATCTTTTTCTCTGCAATAATACCAGGAAATGAGGAGCGGAACGCCTCGGGGATTGGGATACTTGTCGTTCCGTGCCGAGGACAAATTCTAACCAAGACTAAAAGGTGCGCCCTACGTCAATATGCCTTGGAATTAAAGAATATAAAAGAACCCTTGGCTTTGATCTGGTCGGCAAATATGAACAGGTAAAAATACTCCGTGGTCTCCTCAATTACGGTGTTATTTGTCACCTTCTTATTCTGTAGTATTTTTGGCTAAAAAAATATAAGAATTTTATGTTTGAAAATAACAATTGTAATACCTTCACGCTAAATTGAGATTTCAGACGTCAACTTCTCTTTACTATTATATTGAATTTAATTCTTTGCTGTACTATTTAACATATGAAAAGTGTTTTTTTCGTACACTGTGTACGCCTAGTTATCTCGGCCTCTCTCATTAGGGTCAGCAGCTTATTTAATTAGTATTTTTGCATCGAACTTGTTCGTGTATTAAGTAATAGACATATGTAGGTGGCAAAGTCAATGGGGGTTTTTAGTTCATAGATTGGACTTAGCAATCTTGCTAGCAAGTTTATAATGGGTTTGCTTAGCATAATAAATGTTCGTGTTTACCAACAAACTAGCCAACTATGTAATGGAGCTAAGAATAGCGACTTAACCTATTGTTCAATGGAATACTACCTTACGTGTTACAAAACTAACTTTATACTTACTGTTAACATTACAATGTTTTAATCACTTAATTGATTCCGTCAAAGGAATTACGACATGTTCTAGTTCAGATTGACATTGAATGGCGAACAATGGCCGACCTTGTTAATGAATATTTTCATTACCTCACAACATAGGTCGTGAGATCCGCCAGACTGATTCATGTATTAGGAGTTTATGATACACATTCAAAGATATTTTTTCTTTAAGAGTAATAAATTACTTCGACTAGAATTTATCTCACTTAAAAAAGATACGAATTCTGATAGAGTTTTAAAATACCTACAACTCATTTAAAAGATACTAAGAATCAAAATTATACTTACGCCGTTTACTTTTAATAATAATTAATAAACATTTCTGTCAACAACTTGCATTGGGAAACGTGTGATAAAATATGTGTCACGATAACTTTTGTGTATTACTTTTAGCGTTTACTTTGAGCAAAATGTTTATTATTTTTCCCATAAATTAAGATAAAGATCATGATAAGGTTTAATAAATATTTACTATCTGTTAAAAGTCAATAAATTCTGAGGACAGAATTCCCACGATAAAAATTGCAAACTTACATACAATTCATGTGTCGCCGCAAATTGCTAATATGTTGCCTTATTTTATCTATGGGAATATTTTGTCAAGCTTGAGACTCATAACTTCTCATACACAATACAAGTGATACAAGTGTTTACAATAACATCTCGTGAACAGTAAGTGGTCATAATTTGATGTTTTATAAAGATGTTGCCTACTATTGTTTGGTGTTGGCGGCGTTTTGTGTCGTCCACAATGGTATATTGTTTGATGTTCTGCGATGACGTTTGGCAATGTAGGAATCACTTCCGTGTGATTGTCACATTGCTGCCATGAGTAAGAAATGTATTAGTAATTGTCATAAGAATGATAGCTCCAATTGTTTCTACCAACTATTTTTTGATGCTCTATACTCTATCTCATAAAAAATACTTTGAACTGTATAATTTCTATCTCTGTTCAGCTTGGTTTTCATATTAGGTATAATGATAGTATTTTTTAACATCTTTTCAAATACATCATGTTTTTGCTTATCCTACCTACACCGTATAGTAAATACTATTATTCGAACAGCGAATATTTTAATAAACTCTAATATAATACACCATCTTTTTTATTAAAATAAAAGTGGTCAAATGCAAAACAGAGCCGAAACAAAAAAAATTAAACCCAAACTTTAAAAAAATGGATGCTGTTTTTTTAAAACTGAAAGCACGATGTATTGAGTAATATTACGAGCACGACTAAATTAATAATTTAATCAAGTAACACCTCATGACTTAATGGTTTGACTCCTGTGACTTCTAACCGGAATAGCGTAACGATGATATCATTTCGCGTGTCCGCACGGCATCGTACGTCGTCTGTATCACTAATGGTTTACACGATGTGAAGGTAATCGACTTTTAATAGTTTATATATAAGTATACTAGCGGCCCGCCCCGGCTTCGCCCGTGGTACTTGTCCACTATTTAATGGATGATATTATACATAAAAACCTTCCTCATGAGTTACTCTATCTATTAAAAAAAACCGCATCAAAATCCGTTGCGTAGTTTTAAAGATTTAAGCGTTCATAGGGACATACAACATGACAGAAAAAGCGACTTTGTTTTATACTACGAGTATGTAGTGATTTGCAGACTTGCTGGCGAGTTGCAAAGATGATGTATCCTTTAGTTATAGTTTCGCAATGGTCAATCTCCGCCACATTATTTGACTCTTCGACTTGTTCCGATCAAATATCCTTGGTGTAGAAAGACGCCTAGCCGTAAAAGCGCGACCGAAGTTCGTTTCGTTTTGTATAGAAAATGCATTGCCGCCGAGTTTCGGTCGAGTTATTACAGCCTGGTGTAAATAAATACATTAAATTAATTCCAACGCGAATATTACACCTAGCGGGTCGTCAAGGTGCAGAATAAATCTAGCAATCTTGGCCACTACCAAGTGGTGAAGGTCATGTTGGTACCTAATATTGTAAATTGTAATGACTCTCTAATTAAATAAATAAATAAATAAATTAAATAATAAATTAATAGGTACTGAAATACGAGCCGTATCACCGTCGCCGCCATATTTGTGTCCGTAATGTGAGAATTAAATTTATTTGATGAAGAAATGGGCCACTGTACAAAATTGCTATTCTATTTCGGCGTGTAAGGCCAACTTTTGCTGAGAATTTAGGAGGTAGGCCACTTGGAGCACCCAATTTCTGAGCACCAGCATTTAAAGCACCTGACCCTTTCAGTTCTTTTCAATATTATGGGCGTGACAAAAACATCAAAAAAGCCAACCAAGAATAACAATCGGTGCTCAAAATAGTCAAGGCCTGTTCTTCGAGTTGCGAATGCTCGAGAATTGGGTGGTCAAACTGGACTACCTCGAATTTAGTCTGGAATGTTTCGGGAAAATTCTCGGAACAGAAAGGCGTCCCGTTCCCAGTGGGAACTAAGACGTTAAATCCTGGTTACGAGAACCTATTGAGCCTTCCCTCACTTTGTTAATGGATACAAATTGTCGAATACTCGTAAATTGTTACAGCAAATAAACACGACTGATGGTTAAATATTTTTTTATAAAAACGAAAATATATTTTTGTAATTATTCCATTGAGAAAAACGCTGAACATTTTAAAAGTGTTACTTTTAGACTACCTACGTGAAATGATGTATTTTGATGACGATACGTTACATTTGAAGATGGTAACTTGAAAAAGTTCCATTCACTAAATATAACGTGCCGTACCAAGGATCTTTCATAAGTTTCTGATAGGTTTATCACACAGATTAAAACTTACAAGTTAGTGTGATTGTGAAATATTTTTCAGACTATTATTCCTCTTTGAATACTTACAACTTCATTAATGAACCTCAATAAATCTCTCCACGTTTTACAATCCCTTCACTTCACAATATAAACTACACGTATGTATAATATGTAAACAATACGCTCTATCAGATGATTCCGTGCGTACGCGAATACTTACAAGTATCAACTGATAATTGGCTTAAGCTCATTTTAACTAACATTGCGTCGACTCATCATGTGGAATTAGTTAATGTAACAGTTCAGGTGACATCACATGGTTATAATTAACTGTAGTTAAGATTCCTTGCGGGTTTAGTAGTACCTACCTTCAGTTTACTTGGCGTGAGAAAGCTTTGGATCTACCGCATGGCTTTGTATGAATGGTGGATTTTATGCTGTCCAGGTTAGGGGAAGGCAAAAAGTAAAACGAATAATTAAGAACTTTCATTGAATTTTCATTCATAGTTTGTATAAGTGCCCAACTAAAGTTTTTTGGACAACATAGCATTGTAAAGTTACTGATTGGAAATCACTCTACATTCACCCAAATATAAGGACGATTGAAGTCCCTAATTACTTATGATCGTTTCAGTCCGTTTTGAAACTCACTTGGACTGTCCAACTATAAGTTGTTGTAATCAAAATAAAAAATATAGATTTATTTTTATAAACGTATAAAATGTAAAATAAATCCAGTCAATTGAAACCGTACATTTGTTAACCTTCAATATTTATTATATCACTAGCGGCCGCCCGCGACTCCGTCCGCGTGGTTTCCGGTTTCCGCAAACGTAGGTGTATACTATACCTATAAAGTTCCATACAAACATTAATCCCCTTTTTCATCCCCTTGGGGTGGAACATATAAAAATCCTTTCTAAGGGGATCTTTATGTCATAGTAGCTTTATGCATGCCAAGTCCCAGCCCAATCGGTTTAAAATTGACAAAGTTTTATACAAACATTAATCCCCTTTTTCATCCCCTTGGGGTGGAACATATAAAAATCCTTTCTAAGAGGATATTTATGTCATAGTAGCTTCATGCATGCCAAGTCCCAGCCCTATCGGTTTAAAATTGACAAAGTTTCATACAAACATTAATTCCCTTTTTCATCCCCTTGGGGTGGAACATATAAAAATCCTTTCTAAAGGGATCCTTATGTCATAGTAGCTTCATGCATGCCAAGTCCCAGCCCGATCGGTTTAAAATTGACAAAGTTTCATACAAATATTAATCCCCTTTTTCATCCCCTTGGGGTGGAACACATAAAAATCCTTTCTAAGGGTATCTTTATGTTAGTAGCTTCATACATGCCAAGTCCCAGCCCGATCGGTTTAAAATTGACAAAGTTCCATACAAACATTAATCCCCTTTTTCATCCCCTTGGGGTGGAACATATAAAAATCCTTTCTAAGGGGATCTTTATGTCATAGTAGCTTTATGCATGCCAAGTCCCAGCCCGATCGGTTTAAAATTGACAAAGTTTCATACAAACATTAATCCCCTTTTTCATCCCCTTGGGGTGGAACATATAAAAATCCTTTCTAAGGGGATATTTATGTCATAGTAGCTTCATGCATGCCAAGTCCCAGCCCTATCGGTTTAAAATTGACAAATTTTAATACAAACATTAATCCCCTTTTTCATCCCCTTGGGGTGGAACATATAAAAATCCTTTCTAAAAGGATCTTTATGTCATAGTAGCTTCATGCATGCCAAGTCCCAGCCCTATCGGTTTAAAATTGACAAAGTTTCATACAAACATTAATCCCCTTTTTCATCCCCTTGGGGTGGAACATATAAAAATCCTTTCTAAAGGGATCTTTATGTCATAGCAGCTTCATGCATGCCAAGTCCCAGCCCGATCGGTTTAAAATTGACAAAGTTTCATACAAACATTAATCCCCTTTTTCATCCCCTTGGGGTGGAACACATAAAAATCCTTTCTAAGGGGATCTTTATGTCATAGTAGCTTTATGCATGCCAAGTCCCAGCCCGATCGGTTTAAAATTGACAAAGTTTCATACAAACATTAATCCTCTTTTTCATCCCCTTGGGGTGAAATATATAAAAATCCTTTCTAAGGGGATCTTTATGACATAGTAGCTTTATGCATGCAAAGTCCCAGCTCAATCGGTTTAAAATTGACAAAGTTTCATACAAACATTAATCCCCTTTTTCATCCCCTTGGGATTAAATAATAGATATATACTTTAGCCTATAACCTTCCTCGCCAAATACACTATCCAACACAAAAAGAATTTTTCAAATCGGACCAGTATTTCCTGAGATTAGCGCGTTTAAACAAACAAACATACAAACAAACAAACAAACATACAAACAAACTCTTCAGCTTTATATATTAGTATAGATTTGTTCGGAGGTCGGAAAATGTAGAGAGTATAATGTTGTTTTATTATTACGAATTTTCCCGGTTCAGACATATCAATGTCTCCCCGATTACGTCCTTAAATGTTCACAAAGTGTGTAACTTAATACATTATCTGCTTATTAACGGGGAATATTGATAATTAGTCCTGGTTGGAATCATTTATGTTGTCTCTGGTATATATTCTGTTATTAAAATAATATCACACGGTATATTTCCAGTTGCCTCCTTTTCAAACCATCTGTAGACGTATTGTTTGTGTGGTAAGGTTCTTAAAATGTTTTTTAATTTGCCACCTGCATGAAAGTATTGTAATTCAATCAGATTAAAAAAACTGAGCTATTATGACGCTATTTTTAGTCTGAATTAATTTGAAGAGGTTTTTTGCGCCTACACTTTTGGACTTGATGAAAATATACAACACAAACTTTACAACACTTGGATTAATTTTAAGCCTTAGCTCCTTATTGCAAACACAGAAAAATTTCAGTTGGTTTTATACATAGGAACTAGTGTAAAATTTAGATATATTTATTTCTTATTTTTTGAAAGGTTAGGTTTGTGTGTCTGTACTTTTTAGTTTTTAATAATAATTAATGTAGTTTCTACCAATTTTATTAGTTGACTGTTAACTATTTGGTAGGTGGAAAATAAATGTATTACCTGAATTAATAAAGTGATACAAACAGACATGTTTTCGCACACGAAATGCATTAATGCATACGTCGTGCGTGCTCGAACAGTAATACTGTGATGATACGCTATCTCATTTAAACCAGTTATTTAAATGAGTCAAAAGACCGACGCTTAGGCGAACCCTGGACTCTGAGGTAATGGCCGAGGATGCGACGGGGATAAGCACTAGCATGATGACGATGACAAAAGACCTACTACTTATAAGTAAACCAATTTTAATAACATTTAATTTTGAGTTCCGAAACAAATAAATGTATTCCCATTTGAAGGGTTAAAAGGGCAAGGCCGAATGCCCGCATCCAATTAATATTGTTTTTGTACTTTACATTCATACGTTAAACAATGTGATTCTGTTGAGTACGCCATTAGGGCAGAGGCCCCTATCATAAAAAGGAAGAAGGGTCACGTGCAAAATGTACATAGTTCGATGATCCAAAGTTTGCTTCGTAGGCAAACACAAATTATACATGACATGACACAGTATTCGACGCAAAAATTCGAAGTCAAAGAATTTATTTTTCAATTTGATTTACAACTCCGTATTTTCTTAGAGGTGCTTAACCTAAAAGTACAACCATGCATGAGGCGCGTGATTCTGTCACGAAATTAAACTGGCATGTACCGGCAAAAAAGTGGTGTTAACTAATTAGTTTCAATGATTAGTCTAATCAGACATCCAAGCGGTCTATTCTAAAGCTTATAATTGATAAGACAAAGAAATAACATTCACAAAACATTTTATTTTAAGCAATTTAAATTCTCATCGGCGATTCAATGTGTGACCAGCCAGTTTTGTTATAAAGGCAGGTGCGTTATTAAAAATAAACTTAACGAGTTATTCGGATCATGCATTCATTGACTCGTGTTAAACGTAACAACTCATTTTAGACTTTGCGCGTTAACATTTAAGTCACGTTTTCCTCAGCACCTTGAAATAATAGGGATATCCCACTTGCTTGACTAAATCTAATGGTTATTTCTTGTAAACTGATGCCCCTGTATTTGCGGCGAAATTACTTCGGCAGTCAGGGTAAATGGAAAATGAGGTGAAGCCTGTCGAGGCTTATGATATTATGCAGGGAACATAATCTCCTTAACTAATTAAATTAGAACGGTGAAAACTCAATAACCGAATATTCGTTCGTTTAACGCAATTTTTCGGTTTAATTAATTACGAGAGTTAGAGACGAGTTTCTTTTAACCGAGGTATTAAATACGGCCCATGGGGGTTGTCTTAATGGATTGGTGGAAGCTGAAGTCGAAGATGCAAAGGGAATAAATTGGCCGATTGCAGATGGTTTTATAAGAAAAATGAAACACCTCAACTAAGAAAAATTCTATTGTTGGATGCTTTTGTTTCTAAATACTTAACGTTGTACTTTATCTTCCCTACTTTAGATATCAGTTATACGCGTGGCCCAGTTAACGGTTAGTTGAACTGATCCTCAATTTCAAACTTTTAATATCCTAATTGCTGACAAAGTTTACAATTTTCAAACTTGTAAGGTTCTGGCAAAGAACTACAGATGATACTTACTCTTAATTTTTTTAGGAAATATGAGTCATTGCTTTAGAATGTTCTCATTGCT
Source organism: Nomophila noctuella (assembly GCA_958496325.1). Taxonomy (NCBI): domain Eukaryota; kingdom Metazoa; phylum Arthropoda; class Insecta; order Lepidoptera; family Crambidae; genus Nomophila; species Nomophila noctuella. The sequence goes on along the minus strand of OY292487.1, from coordinate 4,762,552 downwards.
GGAGATGTTTACAACCATCCTTCTTAATCGACAAATCCGTAGAGATTTGGCAAAGAACTGTACGCGATACGTACTCTTACTTCCTAAAAATTGACGTAAAGTCACCGACGAGTAAACTTGACCTGGACCATACTCGTACCTCTAATATATGTAGACATAGAGCCAAACCTACAGTCCTAAAGTCCTAGACCTAAAGTCGATACGTGCTCTTTGAACCACTGTGGCACCGACAAACCACCAATTTCCCTTATAAAAATTGAATAAGAGTTCTCTAGAGCCACATACTAACTTGACGTGAAATATACTCCTACCTAATATGTTACTACGGGTTTCATGCTACCGCATTCAGTGAAAAACTGCGAGTGCAAGGAAAAGCTAGCAAGCAACATAATAAAGGTTTAAAATCTGTATGAGAACAATTCCCGTTTCGCTTCAGTTGGTCACAATTTGCAGTTGTAGTTTGCAGTCTACCGTTGAGAGCGGAACTCTTTAAGGTTTTCTTTATAAGATTCGGAGAATGAACAGAGATTAAAACTTAGGTGTACTCAGTAGTTGAAATTAATTAAACAATAATTGTGGCGTATGATGAGCTTCATTAATTTTTGTTTTTATTTGTTCCAGGTAATACTCGTATATTGATGAAGAAGTTTTGTGATGTGTATGAAAGGTAGGAAGATAGTGCTGTGCCAAGCAAATTTTCGAAAGGAGGATTTTAGTCTGTATTTTGTTGATTTGACTAATTCATCTCTTTCTTCCGTGCACCTCTGAATACTTTGAACCCTCAATGACTAAAGCTGTTTATTTTTTCATGTTAGCACACCGTAATGAGAGTTTTCGCGTTTGAAAAATCCGCTAGATGGCAATACATAGGCTTGAGGTCTAACTGTTATGTGATTGTGAAATTGATAATCTTTCTATCGATTTTCAAAAGCGTAACCGCTCATTGCCTACAGAATCTAGATCTTCGATCAATGCTGTAAACGCACGCTCACTTATTCCGCGGTATCGAGCAGGCTGCATAAAGCGCGTCCCAGTACTGTCTATCGCCGCATCCGCTGCACAATGCATCGAGCACCGCCACCGCTGTCTGCGTGGATTATAGTCAATGCTTGACTCGTGACTCGTTAGTATATCAGTGGTGCTGACTTTGCTAGATGAGAACGAAAGAAATGAAGTTGATAACTCTTAAGAAAATAATTCTTTTTAGCGACGACACATAATTGCGACACATAATTGCGAAAAAGCAGCACTTATCTCAAAAAATTTGCTTTTTTCTATGTAGGACTTGTATTGTCGTGCCTATAGTTCTACTTATAGTCATAGGTTAAATGAATCACTTAAGCTAGTAACAAATATTTTTATATTTGTTGATGTTTGTAGTGTGTTCTTTTTATAAAAGCAGCAATATATCTAAACAGGTGATCAGACTCAGCTTACAAACATTCTACTTCACCACATACAACATTTTTCTAGATATGATATGAAATTTGATAATTTCAGGTAAAAACTGTATGTTTGCTCTGAGTTCCAGCAATTAGCGCTTTTGGTTCAATGAAATATGTTCAATGTTCATGCCTCGTAAGCAAATTGAATCGTTTTTAAGCGACGACTGTTCACGTTTATTCAAATTTTCAGTCCATCTCGATTTATGTTTTCAAAAAGTTTTCATTGTTATTTATTCACTGCGAATTTCGCTGTAACTGACCTAAAAACGAAATGGTAATTCACAGAGTGGGGTTCCGATAGCGTTCATTGCGATCCCAACAATGTCAAGTTGGTATCAAGTTATTCAGTAATAGGGTGGAGCGTCAAATTTTTTTTTGGATTTTCGTTATTGAATAGTATTAAAAAGTTGCATTATACTTCTATTTACTTGAAAAAAATAATAAAAAAAATATTGGAATATATTTTTAGCCCTCTACCGCCCTCTGAAGAATTACGAAAAATCGTCAGATCGACCTATTTATAACATATCGTATAACAAAAAATATCGATCGTTTTTACATTTTATGACTCATAAACACTAAAACCGATCGTATTATGTTTACAAAAAGCTGTAATATACCTATAAACATTACATTCATATATGATATAAGACATCTGTAAGTGAAGAAAATTAACACTCAAGTTGGTACTTTTGTAAGTTGAGATTGTTACTATTTATGCATTATTTTAATTTCTAATTCCACATTATGTAATCATCTACTTACTAGATAACTATTACTTGTAATAGCAATATATTTTAAGTTGTCAGTTTTATATTGTTACGGAATAATGTCCAAAAGAGAAACGTTCGGAAAATTTCAGGAAAAAAGCGCTCATTCTCGGTGTTTAACTACGGTTAACCGAATATTAAGACAATGCCAACCCTTCAAATAAATAAATCAAACTAAACAGAACAGAAGAAGAACTAAATTAAACAGAATTGTGGAATTATTGTGGATTGGCCATGGTAAATAAAAAAAAAGTGCAACTTCGCGGGGCAGATTTTAGAAAACCGATGGAGATTTTTCGAGCTGCAACTTAGAAGTAATGGGACCTCTGCCTTTTTATTATTTATATAAGCAGTTACCTTTACCCTGAAGGCATCACAACAAACTTTCTCTAAAAATGAAGCCTGAAGCATATCATAAGCTGGTTCATACGATTTATCAAGAGCGGTGGTGAAACCATTGATGACGCAGCTTAGCAGGCATTTTAAATAAAGGTTTTCCATCTTATGAAGATTTCTGTTTAATGGTTCCATCTCCGCTCCACTTGATTACCCGTCTGAACCAGCAAAGAACACACTCCAGGTCTCGATTCAGAAGATATTTTACTGAGATACCATCAGGCTATATGTAATTGCTTAGATCAAAACAGCTTAGTTACAGCCCTGAGAATGTAAAATGGTCAATCTCGGGCCGGTAATGAAGTCATTGATCTACCAATTGAATAGTGTTGGTGTGGTTCTGATGAGACTAAAGGTTATGTCCCTGAGTGGTTTTGTATTAAAAAAGAAATAAAATTTTAACAAGGACTTAAACAATGTAATTGTAGAGTAGACGCGGGTTTGAACTTGCGTTTACGCATTTTCTCGATAGTTGAACCCTGATGTTAAAATATTATTCATCCATAAACAAAGAGAAATGCACTTTTTGCTGATTCCGGAAACCTGTTATTGGTTATGTGATAGCATGCTACACATAAAGGAGTTGAGAATCAGACGAAAACTCGCGACAAGAAATCGATCGAAATCTAGTATAAGAATGTTTAAGTTCAACATTCTTATACGAAGTTTCGAAACTAAGCTTGTGCCAATGTCTACACAGACTATAATTATTTAGCGAAAAGCACAAGTAGCAACTTCCCCGATGCTAAAATATATCAGTGTCAAATGATTGGATGACCTATTAGCATCACATTCCAAAATAATGTTGAGCTCCCTGATTAATTCTTGACACACATAAGTGATATGTTAAGATGGGCACCGAAGGCTGATTACTGTAGCTGGTGATTTAACCAGATAGCTAGAGACATAATTATTCATGCTACATAGAAATAGCATGCAGTTATGCTGTATTTTTAAACAAAAAATATATTTTCAAATACCATAAAAAATACTATAGAAGGCGAAATTTCTCGAAATTTTCATACATTTTCTGTTGATGTTTTATCCAAAAATATTTATGTTTTTGCTAAATAAAAATTTACTTTCATAAAATGAGTCTTTAAATGTTATCTGTACAGCAAAATATAATATTATTGACGCATCTGTAAAATTATAAAAATGTTTTAAAATATGCCTTATTTAACCAAATAATTGAAACTTTGAGCTGAGGTAGAGGGCTAAAAAATATGTCAAAAAAAATAATTAAAAACGTAATTACGTATAATTTATGCCAATACAACTTTTTAGTGGTATTCACAATCGATCCGATGACTTTTATTTTTCTCCATACATTGACGCTCCACCCTATTCAGTAAAGATTCCTATTCAGTCGCGCATCCATCGCCATTTTGAATCCGAAATGCGTTCCGTGTGCACCGGCGAAGTGCCCGTAGCTGTGAGTACCTGTGCCCGTTTTATCCGTATAATATGACTTGTCAAATTAGAATATGGAAGCGAATTTATTGCCAAAATGATAATATATGCATAGTGATCTATCAACGCAGAGGCTAAACAGTGGTTTAGTCTCTGCGATCTGTCCAGTGGGACAGATGAACAGGGCTGGAAGTTGACAAGGAGGTAGTTAGTTGTTATGACGTTGGCATACGCTATAAAAGGGTTTTATTCAATTCTAGCCTTAAGGGGATAAATTAGGTCACGCGAAATCGTGGGCGGGCGCTGTCATCAAATAAATACAGAATCTGGCGAGAAGAATCGACAAGCATCTTGAAACTTGCTTTCTTTATTAATTTAGTTTTTAAGTTATATTTGTCAGAAAGTAAAATCAAGAAGTCAAGAATTCAATCAATAGTCACAACGGTGCCTATTAGACCAAGAGGTCGGTCGGGTTCGATCCCCGACAAACATTTCTGTGCATATTCATGCTTGTTTGTCCTGGTCTGGGTGTTATAATTTAAGTTATTTGTAATACCACTGTTGATTCCATGTCCGTAACACAATTGCTTAGGCTACTGACACGCAGTAAGATCAATGTATGCGTATTATGATATATTTTACCTAAAGTTAATCTAACTTCTTGCAGTATAACAGGCCTAGAATGGTACAGGAAACAGCTGATCGATATCTAACCATCAACGTTGCCTCCACATATGTTCGCTTATAAATTATTCCGTCACGAGTAGGGCTTGCAAATATTCGACGAAATCAGGTATTCGAATATTCGAATATTTTTCGAAAAATATTCGAATATTCGAATATTATTCGAAATGTTTTTTCAAGCGACCACCAACCAAACATGAAAATGTCTTGAGGCCATCACAAACGATACTGGCTATGGCAGTATAGCTGTAAACTCAGTCCGAACTGAGTGAGACAGGTTTAAACTTTTACACTTTAAGCCTACGCTTCATACATTTTCTATGGAAAAGTGCATACTTTTTTTTCTCGCGTCTTTCGACCAATCATGAAAAATGAAAATATTATATATTTTTGAGGTATTTTAAAAAGCTATTTGATTTGGGAGTATATCTGCAAACTCAGCCCGAACTGAGTAAGACAGGCTAGAAACTTGAACACTATGTGAAGGGTACATAGTAGTACATAGCTTCAATATTTTTTAATAGGAGGTTGTTTCCTTTATTTTCCTGCGGCCATCAACCAAACATGGAAATATATATTCTTAAGAGCCCAGTGAACGATATTTGCACAGGAAGTATGAATGTAAACGCAGTCCTAACTGAGGAAGACAGGTTAGAACTTTTCTACAAAAACTGGGCTTTCGCTACTTACATTCTTCTAGGGAAGGTGGCGTCTTTATTATTTCGCGTCCATCGACCAAACAGGGAAAAATATATTCTAAAGATCATCACACAAACAATTTTTGCAAAGACAGTTTAGCTATTAACTCAGTCCGAACTGAGTGAGACAGGCTCGAACTTTTTTTACTGTGGACCTTGGCTGCAACATTTGCTATGGGAGGTGGTGTCCTTTCTTTTTCCACCGGCCATCAACAAAACATGGAAATATATATTGTTAAGTACATTACAAACGATATTTGTAAAAGGCGTATTGCTGCAAACTCAGTCCGAACTGATAAACACAGGATAGAACTTTTGCACTCTGACTGAACTTTCGCTTCATAACCTTTTATTAAGTTCTAAACTGTCTCACTCAATTCAGACAGAGTTTGCAGCTGTACTGTCTAAGCACATATTGTTTGTAAATACATAGTCTCAAAAAAAAAAAAAATTAAATAAATGATCGTTGGACGCGAAAAACTAAAGACGCCAGGCCACCTTACTGCACGCCACAGGCGTAGGACCAACGGCTTACCGTGCCTTTCGAAGCTGGGAGTAGCTCGAGATGAAATTATTCGGTCATCTGCGACTGGCATCTGCTAACGTTGCATAAGTTTAGCAACCGCAGGCCGAGTGTGCTAACCACTGCACCATCGATCTTCCCATTAAAAAATATTGAAGCGAGGGTACATTGTGTCAAGTTTCAACCCTGTCTCACTCAGTTCAGACTGAGTTTGCAGATATACTGTAAAATTAAATAGCGTTTGTAATGACCTCTTAAATATATATTTCTATAGTTGGCCGTTAGACGCGAGAAAAAAAAGGATGCCATTTCCCATAGAAAATGTATGAAGCGTAGGCCTAAAGTGTAAAAGTCTCAACCTGTCAAACTCAGTTTAGACTGAGTTTACAGCTATACTGCCAATGCAAGTATCGTTTGTGATGCCCTCAATCATATTTCCATGCTTGGTTGATAGACGCTCGAAAATAAAAAAAAAGCCACCTCCCCTACAAAAATCGGCCTTGTCTTTTTACCAGGAAGGGTTCTAAGGGGTGAAATAACATTAAACGAAGACATTATTAATCACGAGATCAATCAAACATTCCTTTTTGATGAAACTTTAGAAGTTAAAGTCGCTAACGTTTTTTTGCTTAGGGTCATTTAATATCGGTCTAAAATCTCGATAATCTCGATCAAAACTGTCGAGATCTCGATCAATATCACATATAGCGAGATAAAAGACAGTCGAGATAGAATATCGAAAAACTTCTACCTATTTTTTGAGATTTGAGACTATCGAGATTGCATTTCCTAATTAATCCCAATAGGGCATAAAATATTCGAATATTCGAATAACGCGTCACTTAATATTCGAATAGTAAAATGAGTCGAATATTCGAATTATTCGAATATTCGAATATACGAATTGCAAGCCCTAGTCACGAGTTTATTTATAATTGCAAAGCAGAACTATCTGTTGCCATCGATTGATGGTTCGGTTAAGATATTTAAATGTTCTTAAGTAATTGTTCTCGTTTCTCTTACAAAACTGATGATGGATATTGACACGACGGGAATTTAAAGTAGTTTAAGGAATATTAAAGTTGGTCTATGTTCAGAGTTCTGAGAAGTTATTCGCAAAGAAGTGTCAAGTTTACTAGGTTTGTAAGCTTTGTGTTGGTCATTTGAAGTTATAAAATTAACAAGAATTGCATCTCTATGATGTCTTTACCGAGTATGTGAAAAGTACTCTCAGTGTTTTTGTGCATTTTTTGTGGGGAAGAACTGGGCGTGTGGTCCATTTGACACTTTTATAGAAAACCTAGGTCTTGTTTTAGTATATAAAATATGTTTGTTGGTTTAATAAATAATTAGGTTTCGTAACTTGTCTTTATTAATCTAGGAAATATGATTGTACATTATTTCAGGCATTATCTATGTAAACTTATACTTAAAGAATGCCTGAAGTAATGTAACGTTGTAGATTTAAATATATGTAGTAGTAATAAATAATACATGCACAATACTCATCTCTCCGTACGAAGTCGGGGCGGGTCTCTAGTAAAAAATAAAAGGCCTAAGATCAAAGGAGTAATGAGTGATGGTTCCTAGTGAAGTGTCTTTTAGTTTAATGAGCTTCTTCTGATTCTGAGGTGGTCTTAGAAGAAGTTAAAGTTAAAATGACTATTACTAGAATAAGTAATGAAAAGGAAGTAAAACGAAAATAATTTTTAATAAGTGAATGACTTGTTTACTGACAACTTTTTATGCAAGAATATTCTTTAGCAATTACAATTTGGAAGCTTGTTAAAAACATTGCGAATATTTGGCTACAACCACTTTTTATACACGATGAGCGTTTCATCGGACGTCGATTTTATTATAGTTGAATGCATGTGGTTTGCAATGAAGATTAAATAAATTAATAAATAACAGATGAGAGCAAACAACGATTGATTCAAAGAAGCATGTTCACCGATTTAGATAGTAGTCATCAATAAACCTGTCAGCTGTTTACATAAACATGATATTGGTTATCAAAGTTTTATCGGACCATCAATCAGTCCTTTCAACTTCAAAGTTCGGTAAGTCTCCGCGACATAGAATACATGCGAGACAGTCTCTTCATTTGGTGACATATTCGAGGAAATGATACGTGAACATAACTTTGGCCATAGTTAAATTTTAGTTCAGTGTATATCATACACTATTTTGATAGTAATGAAATGTAGGATACGTATTTTAGAAGATTATTGTAAAGAACTAAAATATAAAAAAAAACAGTAGAAATTAGACTACACAAAGAAAAAACGAACAATGAAGCAGATTTGAAGAATGTAAAGCGCCAATGTAAATTCAACTAAGCGTTGTCCAATTCAATTGCGTCAATTCGACGGACATTAGAAACCAGTTTGCCCAAAACTTACGGGACGTCGAGGGAATCCCAAAAGTTGAGTTCCTTTAAAATGGAGCATTGATTTTCCTGGAAGCGGTTGCGAAATCAGTTAGGCTCGGATGTCTTGAGTCTGGCAGAGATCCACGGGCGTTGAACCGAGGGCAGGCGTCAGCCTGTGAGCCTGGTATGCCAAGATTGTGTTGTGTAACCTAATGCTTGTACTGTACGCACTGGTGCGATGGTCATGTTTGAACTTGGCTACTGAATAAGGAATCTTCTTCTATAGTTACATAAAACTCCTTAATGAATAATTTTAGAAGTAATATAACATCTTTTGGTTTATTTTCAAGATCGAAGCAAAACATACAACTTATTACTTAGACACACTGGAAGCAACTTTATTTTATGCTATTTGAGGAAGATAACGATCTATCACGCGCAAGATGGCTTGCAGGAGCTGGATGCGAGTCGCCGAGTATCGGGCTAAGTAGAGAGCCCCAGGAGAGGCATATGTCCAGCAGAAGATTGCGATAGGCTGATGATGATGGTGAAGATGATGAAGAAGATAAAGACGCATAGTTTTCCTCATGGTGTGGAAACTAATTTAGTCTTACCTATCATTTTTACTTCACAAGTCTAAGCAGAAAATATCATATGTAATCTTACAAGAAAATCCCTCCACGAGTAAAACTTAGTTGAAACTTAAATAACGGCGATTTATAACAACACAAAGACCCATTGAATGATCTTGAAAGGGTCCATTCTTCGAAACGTTGTAAAAACTTCAACTAATCGCGCCGTATCGACGAATAGACGACGGGGCGATAAAAGTTCCTAATGTTTGTCCTCGCTTTTGCCCCTTTTTTTAGGGTTCCGTAGCCAAAATGGCAAAAAAACGGAACCCTAATAGATTCGTCATGTCTGTCTGTCTGTCTGTCCGCCAGTCTGTCACAGCCACTTTTTTCCGAAACTATAAGTACTATACTATTGAAACTTGGTGAGTAGATGTATTCTGTGAACCGCAACAAGGTTTGCACACGAAAATAGAAAAAAAAGGTAAAAAAATGGGGGTCCCCATAGTTAGAACTGAAACTGAAAATATTTTTTTTCATTGAACATATACGTGTGGGGTATCTATGGATGGATAGGTCTTTAAAAATTATATTGAGGTTTCTAAGCTCATTTTTTTCTTAAGTAAATACTTTGCGTGACAGGCTCTTCCAAAGTGGAAAAAAGTGTGTCCCCCCCTCTAAATTCTAAAGTAAGAGGATGATAAATCTGAAATAAATATATAATGTACATTACCATAAAAACTACCAACGAAAATTGGTTCGAACGAAATCTGTTCAGTAGTTTTTTTAATACGTCAAAAATAGAATTTGTACGGAACCCTCAGTGCGGGAGTCCGACTCGCACTTGGCCAATTTTTATTAAATCGTAAGGTCATTGTTACATAGTTTTGTGCTTAGAGGTTTAGGAATAGTATTTTTATTTGACTAGCGTCGACTCCGTCTGCGTGGATTTCGGTTTCCGCACACATCGTATTTTATTATTGTAGATGGTTTGTAGTGCTGACTGTTTAATTAGGCCACATACCTGACCAAGCATAATGTAAAGTATCGGTCTATTAATGTCCCATTGTCGGAGCAAAGGCCTCTTTCATTTGAAATTATGTTTTCGTTACCAAGGTTTTGGCTAAATCATCACGCTTTTGCTTGCTTTAGGTGTAGGAACACACCAGGCTGAAGTGACGCTACCGAAATTCGACGTCTAAGCATTTTCTATAAAAAATTACGCGACGTAATTTCGGCATAGTGTGTCGTCCTCCAATTTTCAAATTCGGTCGCGTTTTTTCGGCTAGGTGAGTTTCTACACTTGTTAGTGTATTATGCATAAGGTGTTCCTAATGCATTATAAATATCCTTAAACACTATTGTAAAAGTAAAGAAACTCCTTTACGAATTACTTTCACGTAGGTAGGCTTAAAAACTCCGTCTTCATTTATTTATTTATTTATAAAAACTTTATTGACCACACAAGTAAGGGTACAAAAGGCGGACTTAACGCTAAAAGCATTCTCTACCAGTCAACCTTTAGAAAAAAGAAATGTTTGTATGCGGTAGTGAGCAAACTAAAACATAATTTAAAAGATAATTAAATTATAAAAACAAAAGATAATTAGATAATAAACATACACAAATACAATCTAATATAATAAATACATACATACATACATACACATAATATTGATGATGATGTCCTGTATAATGATTCAGAAACAGGGAATAAAACAAATTCCACGTCAGGCTTCTGACAGCCATTCACGAACCTGCCTTTTAAAAGAAAACTTATTTGGTGCTTTTCTTATACTGTCAGGGAGACTATTCCAGAGACGTATAGCATTAAGAGTAAAGGAGTCGGACATGAAGCCCGTATGAAAGAGGGGTGTAGAGAGTACTAATGAGCTAGCAGATCGAAGTTGACGGTCATGAGAATCGCTAAGAAATTTAAACTTACTTTTTAAATAATCGGGAGATTTAGGATTAAAAAGAATGGAAAAGAGTGTGCAGAGCAGCCTGAGCTGTCTACGCTGACGTATTGTGAGCCAGTTAAGTTGAGACCGGTAGGAAGACACATGATCAAATTTACGGAGACAGAAAATGAAACGGATGCAATTATTAAGGAGACGGTCCAACTTATTCAAAAGGTCTTCATTAACGTTGAATTATTTCGCCATTATGAACCTGGGCGTAAATAAAAACTGTTCCCAGCTGGTTAATTGCCATGGGACCAAGAAAATCTGCTATTAGCCTCTCACTCCAAATTGCTTGAGTTCATTATATTTTAATGGCATACGATGGCGATAACAATGATTGGATTCAGGGGAGCAGAAACCATAAAATTGAAATCAATTTTGCTGTAATGGTTACGATTCGTACATAAAAATAAGAAATGCTGGTCACCAAATCCTTAGTACTTTTGTTAACAACATGGAGGTTTTGTGTCTACATTTGCCAAACGCCATTAACATTTTATATATCTGTTATCAACCTCATTGTAACTTGAGTAAGATTTCATACTCGAGCCGTACATAAAATAAAAGATATTTTGTCGTCTTGTCTCAAAAGCTTTTAAAAACACTAATTCTATTTTTTTTTAATAGAAGCCGAATTGATTTCCAATTATAATGTAGGTAAGCTACAACAGTAAATTATCTGCCAATCTAAAGCATTACAGTTCCGCGAATCACTAAATCTTTTCCCTCCAAATTGTTTTGTCGCATACCTTCGCTAATTAGCAAGTTAATTGGCCTTGAGATTAATCGCACGTCGACATGTTACTGCAATTACTACATTGAAGGCATACAATCTTCGTTCATTAAATGTAAGTACCGATTTCAACGCGAGTGAGTTTTTAACAATACATTCATCAACTGTGACAAACGTTATTAATTCGCCTACGTTCGTTATTATTTTCTTGCATTTTGTCGTGTTCTAATTTTGTGACTAATACCCACCCAGCTTGCACCGAATGTCATCAAAATCCGTTCAGCTTCAGCGTGATTGACGGACAAACATACAAACAATCAAACTTTCACATTTAAAATATTAGTATGATTAACCAAGAAACGTCTTAAAGAGCAATTGAACTGTCTACGCCATGTAAGAAAGCTACTCACTCTGTTAATAAAACTGATACTCCATTCATGTTCGTCAAAGTGATAAAAGTTTAACAAATAAAGTTACTAAAGGTCTTTAGGATCAATTTACGACTTCTTATGACAGTGTAAGATTTCAATACACCGAACATATTTATCGTTCGCCTTGCCATATGATCACGATTTGGGATTTGTAAAAATACGACCGTACTTCAGTCCAATCCGAACCCCATTTCCTTTCCAATAGATACTATTTTCGTTCGAAACTTCATCGGAAATTCACGCTTATTTCTACGACTTCGCAGAGCCTTTGATATTGGACTTTATTCACATCAGATAAGGCGCTTTATCATTTGGACCTGCGTAATATATTCAGTTCACAAAATGAATTGCGAGTGTTAGTAACTCGGAGTGAGCCTGTGAACATATTCGCGGGGATCTGTTGCGTTCTTTCCCCTTATTGGTTACACGGTTCGGCGACATCCGATTCTACGGTAATTGTGTTTAGGTTCGATTTCATTTGTCAACATTCGCCGGTTATTTCTTAGATGCGTTTTCGGATCGGTTTGTACAACATTGCTTATTTGTTGATGGTCTTGGTTGTCGTGTACACGTAGTCGCGTTAATTTGCGTTAAGTAATTGCTCTAATTAACATCACATAAGTCGGTTGACTCGAATCGGTTTGTATGCTTTGAGTCTAATTAAAAATGCTAATGCACAGCATAAATTGTTGATGGTCACACCGATAAGTACTGCCAGTATGTGATGATCTAATGAACTCAAAGCTAAGACAGCTGCTGAGTGAATTACTAACTGCGAGTGAAGATAAAAGCAACCGAAAATAATAACTCTTCAAGTAAAATTTTTAAAGTTCTCTATTTAACGTTGTCCCCATCCGAAATTCTCGCGGCAGCGTAGTAATAAATACTAAAACTCAATGGACATTTTTCAAAAATCACAAACTTCCGAAGAACGTCGGCCGTAGGTGTTAAAGTTCATTTTAGGTTAGACTTTATTAAATATCTTATCGAAGTGCTCTCCGTTGGAAATGATGGTTTACGCCTTAACAAATAAGGTGTGTTTTTGTATAAATGTTATATTTACTGGAATTCTGGGTGCAATGTGAGATAGAAGGCACCTCGGTCGTGCAATTAACGTTTTTCAGGGCGGGCGCTTTAGGGCATTGTGACGTCACTCCACTCCATGTGGATAAGATGGCTGAAACCTCTGGTGTTCAAAAGGCGTCTTCAAGCTGCAGACTTTACGCGAACGGGGCTACTTTTATGGGTGACTTTCTGCTAAATTTTTATATCAAGTTCGTGTTATTTTAAAGCATCCACGACCTTAATTTTTATCTTGAATTTTTATCACTGTCTCACGCTCAAAATTTTGATGATGCTCACGAGTCAGTAAATGACAAATATATGACGAAAAATAAGTCGCTAATCTGCAGTTAAATGTTCTGATTCCATTATATTATGGCAAATTATTTTAACGATTGAAACTTAAAGTTTCCTTAAATCTAGACAGTTTCCTTAACACTTAAGTAGCGTAAGATCAGCAATAGAAAAGTACCTGATGCAGATTACAATGAAACCAAATATCGGGTCCAATTAAATTAAATAAAAAGCTGCATGTTCAATTGCATTAGACAAGCATCGTCATGATGAGATCATTTTCAATGAAAAACAATTTATACTGTCGGCCTTAACATTATATTGATACGAAGAATCAACCGGTTACAATTTATGGTAATGTTTTGATGAAGACACACGATTCAATTATGCGTAAAAGGAATAAATATTAGAAGAGGTAAAGCACATTAATCTTCATGGAACTGGTGAAGCAAGTAGCGACAGAAGTAGCTAGAATTGATGTAGTGAAATAAAAAATAATAGATTGCAAATTAAAAATGATATGGACGTAGATTTCGATGCTAAAGAAAGTGAGTAATGTAGGATAAAAACACTAAAGTAGAGTATTCTAGAAGATACGTAAAGTAAATGATGAAAAGTGTTGAAATTATAAAGATAAAATATAGGAACATAAAAATAGGTTGTAAACATTGTATACTTCTGGAAATGAGTCGTGAAATGAACTCATACATACTAATTTCATAGTAAACATCTGTTGTCAAAGTTTTCATTTTTTTTACTAATATTTTTCATCCTAAAGTTTGGTTGTCTGTTGTCACAACCTGGTTTGTGATATTAAATTTTAAATAAACGACGAAAAAGTAATAGGTTAAAGCGGTGTGCTGGATTGACCTAGAGAATGCATTTGGCTCAGTTCAGCACGAGCTGATGTTTTTCGCGTTAGAATGGTATAACTTCCCCCCTTTGGTTTTAGATTTAATTAAGTCATATTATTCTAATTTATCTTTTGTAATTAGCTGTAAAGATGGATACACAAAACCTCTAAATTATAATATTGGTCTTTTTCAGGGATGCTGTTTATCCCCTTTAGTATTTAATGTAGTTATAAATATTTTAATTGACACTTTGATTTTTCAGGAGAAGAAATGGGGTTATCGGTTTAAAATAAATAATCAGTACACAGAATCAATCCTAGCCTTTGCTGATGATCTCGCAATCTTGACACGAAACCCGAAGCAGTGTCAAGTGTTATTGAAAAAGGTGGATGAGTTCTGTGCTTGGACTGACGGCATGAAGGTGAAACCAAGTAAATGCTATTGCTTATGTCTGGGTAGACGAGATACGAAATTTACATCTTATGACCCTGGACTCACGATTGGCGGTCAGAATGTTGCCACAATTTCTGAAGCGCTCCCGTTCAAATTTCTAGGCAGAAAGATAGACTATAGAGGCCGCACACCATCTTTGGATGGTATTGTTGAGGATTTCATTGATTCCATTAGTAGGGTTGAGAACCAGCCCATAGGGAACATTAAGAAGCTATGGATCTACAACAACTACCGGTCCTCGCGCTTGTCTTGGCCTTTCCTCGTATACGACTTCGGCAAAACCCTTTTATCGCGACTGGACGCCGTTGTTGTGAAATCGTTGAAGTCTTGGACTGGATTAGCCCACTCGGCAGACCCCTCTACACTATTTAGGGGCAAAAATAGTTTTGGGATGAACCTAAACAAGCCATCGGAGCTTTACAAACATCTTAGAGTTACCAAGATGCACATTCTGGGTAAATCGAAAGACAACGCAGTAGCAACACTCCCAAAAGATAAGAATATGAGTGAGTTAGAGTCAAGGTTACGGTTCCATAAGCAGTTTATGGTGGGAGCGCAAACAAACAGGGTAGGATTAGGAAGTCGAGGAAGAGAGGATGACCGGAACATCATTAAGTCTTTTCTGCGAATGGATGAAGATAACGAGTATAGAGTTCATGCGCTTAATCTTGAAATGCAAAACGAGTGGGTGTCCCTTGGTGAGTTTTGTATCCCTTTAGCATTGAAGTGGCGGTCGATACTGTACGATTGGTCTCCGGCGTTGCTTAAATTCTATCTGAATGCCTTTCAGTTGACCCTACCCGATCAGAGCAACCTTGTGAGGTGGGGAATGGCAGTAGACAAAACATGTTTACTCTGTGGCGAGGCCGTAGGTACCGCGAGGCATTTGTTGGTGGGATGCAGAGTACTCCTTGACAGAGGTCACTACTCTCGCCGCCATGACGGAGTGTTGCAGAACATACGTGAAGCGGTGAGCCTTTCAATAGCAAGAGCAGCAAAAGGTTTGACGACGAATACAAAGAACATCAACTTCGTCAAGGAAGGATCTACCAAGAAGTCCAAAGTCAAACCTTACTCCATCGTTAGTGCAGCTCCAGATTGGAAGATCATGATGGACACGTATGAAAAGCGCTACACTATTCCAGAAGACATTGTGTTATCGTCGTCTAGACCAGACCTTTTCGTTTATTCTAGAAAACTTAAGCGCGTACTGTTGGTGGAACTTACTGTTCCATGGGAGACAAACATTCCCAAAGATCACGCGTTTAAAACAAATAAGTATTATGACCTAACCAACGAGATGTCTAAAAATGGTTATATAGCACGGTTGTATGCTGTGGAAGTGGGTGCGAGAGGTATACCAGCGAAATCTCTCTACAACCTACTGAAGGACTTAGGATTACCAAGATCTAATATTAGCTCGTTACTGGAAAGAGCAACTAAAGCCGCTTTACTCGGCTCATACCAAATATGGTTTAGAAAGGAGAGGAATGTCATCGGTGAAGGTGATCGTTAGTATACTATAAAGGGGCCCCTTAAACCTACACGCTGGGTCGCAAGTCCCAGGCGCCGACTGGCATTCCTCTCTGTTCCACGCGATGGACCCGGCACCCGCACGGAGAATCCATGGATAGCTAAGAAGTTCGTCTCTCTAACCAATCGCTAAATCGCTAAGCGATGACATAAAACCTTTACTACACCGTGCCTATAAAATATTAAGTTCTGTTGTATTTTCCTAAGAACTTCAAGGTTCATCTGACATCGGACATTAAATAAAAGTGAATATCATAAAACATACCATCAGCCACTTTTATCACGCAATCAATCTTTGTTCAGACAGTGATAAAAACATTTCATCAAAATAAAGGCGAGTCCGAAACAGGTATGTGTGCAAAAACTCGTCAGACAAAAATAATTAGCTGTCGAATTGAAAAATGCTTAGGTATTCCCCGCAATCACAAAAGACTTGTGGGCATCATTGATTAAAATTAAAAGCAGTATCAGCCAATTAATGTCCCACTGCAGGGCAAAAGCCTCCATCATTTGAAAGCATGTTTTCGTTACAAAGATGGGTTTTCGCTTAATCCCGCTTGCCAAATGTGGATTGGTAAACGAACACGGGCTGTGTTTTGAAAAACCAGCACAAATTGGTCCGACCCGGTACTCAAACCCTTGACCTCGAGACCACGGCCCGGTACTTTAACCACTAGACCAGTGGTTCCCAAACTTATTTTTCTCGTGGACCACTTCCAAAATTTTACTGGTTTCGGTGGACCCCCTGCTGCTACATTTCTATGACAATTTTAAAAACGCCAAAAAAATAAAAATTGTGTCGCTTCTGAGTTCTGTCCCTATACAGGGTATATCTGTGATCATTTCGTCCCTACAAACACGTGTTCTAACAACCATTTTGAACAACACTATGTTCTATGGCTTTTCGAAATTCGCATAAAAAAAATTCAACTTTCATACAAAGTCGGTCACGTATCTTGGTCATTTTGTATGGGGAGTCGAATTTTTTTTTGACGAACTTTGAAAACTCGTCGAACAAATAATGTTATTCAGAATGGTTGGTAAAACACTTGGTTGACTTAATTTTGACTTAGTCGCCTCGATGAGGCAGAGGGCGTCCACAGTGCGTCGCCATCCCGGTCGGTCTTGACCAACGCGCTTTATTTCGCTGCAGGTCTTGCCTATCTCCTTCACTTCTGCAGCGACAGTCCGCCGCCAAGTTTCTTTTGGACGGCCTGGTTTAAGCTTTATTTAAGGATTCCAGTCTAAGGCTTGCCTCGGTACATGTTCCTGGTCCCTTCGGAGGGTGTGGCCAGTCCAGCTCCACTTGCGGCGTTAAATTTGGTGGTCGACCGGAGTTTCGCTGCAGTGCTCCCACAGATTTTGGTTGGAAATCTTCTCGAGCCAGAGTATTCCGAGAATTTGGCGGAGACAGCGGTTCAAAAAGACCTGTAGCCAGCGCGTGATGTCCTTTGTGACCTTTCACGCCTCACACCCAGACAGCAATACGGTTTTCACATTAGATCGGAATATCTTAAGCTTAACTATACGTGTCAATTTCCGTGATTGCCATATCGGGCGGAGTTGCGCGAAGATTGCTCGGGCTTTGGCTATCCTAGAGGTGATGTCCTCTTCTGTTCCTCCAGTTTCTGACACGACGCTGCCGAGGTGATTAAATTTGTGGGCTAACTCCACAGCCTCTGTGCCAATAACAAGCTGCAAGGAACTTGTCACTCCGCACTTCATCTCTTTGGTCTTCCGGATATTAATTATTAGTCCCATCTTCATAGCCTCCCTCTGTAGGTCGTTCATTTGGTCTGCATATTATCTCGAGTTTGGCTCAGCAGGCATATGTCATCGGCATAGTCCAGATCTACCAGCACGCTGGACAATACCCACTCTATGCCGCGGCGCGTCGTAGAAATTGCGCGATGCATCACTCGTCGAAGGCGACGAGGAAAAGGAGAGGTGAGAGAAGACATCCCTGGCGCACTCCCGGGGGCTTACTGCCAGCCGTTATAGCAGGACGGATTCCAGTGAGTAAGAGAGATGCCGCTTTACATGATGTAAAGCGGGATCCCTTTTACTCACTCGTTTAAAGATCGCTTTAAGACTTGATGGTAAGGCCTCTGCATGTACTGGTATGTCCTCTGATACGAGGCCGTTGTGCGTCACTCTACAAGAGTAGTCTCTGTAGATGGCCTTAATGATGTTGACGATCTTTTCGGGGACTCCAATTTCATGCAGGCGGTCCCAGGTGTAAGTCCATCGCAGCGTATCAAAGGCTTTTTCGAAGTCCACAAAGGTCAAGTAAATCTCCCTTTGCCATTCTGATGCCTGTTCCAATATGACGCAGTGTGTTGACTTGATTCGTGCACGATCGGTTGGGGCGAAATCCGGCTTGTTCCCTGCGGATGGAAGGTTCCACGGCCTTCGACATTCTGTCCAGAATGATCTTGCAGAGCACCTTGGATGGGACCGAAAGCAGGGTAATGCCTCTCGAATTACTGCACTCACTAAGATAAAAACACTTGGTTAATGGGATGTAAATGTTCACAGATACACCCTGTTTTCCGATAGGTAAAAAAGAAAAAAGAAAACTGGTGGTACTTTTTATGCATAGGTTTCAGTTTCAGGATTTCACACGTAGCGTGTGAAATCATTGATTTCATAAAATGTTAGTTATCGTTTTAAGGACAATTTTGGGATTTCGAATTATATTTTTTCCTACACAAATACCTATGATCAGTGTTCAATACTGAGTACTCCTATTTTTATTTAAACTATTAAAATAAGTGGTTTAAGGACTTCTCCCAATGTCCACCTCATAACTTATTCCACTGGTGGACGTTGACACAACTTTTTAGTTTTGGTCTGAACGTTCCACCCTAGGGGGGGAATTTGGGTCTTAAGTGCGAGTCGGACTCGCGCACTGAGGGTTCCGTACGAATTCTATTTATGACGTATAACTACTTACTTGTCGTTTAAACCAATTTGTATGGTTATGTACATAACATATTTTTTTTTTAGTTTTATCCTACTTTAATTTTAGAAGTTAGAGAAGGGGCACACTTATTATACCATTTTGGAAGGGTCTCTACGCAAAGTAATCACTTAAGAAAAAAATTATATTAGAAACCTCAATATCATTTTTGAAGACCTATCTATAGATACCTCACACGTATATGTTCAATGAAAAATGTTTTAATTATATTTAAGAAATAAAGCGGCCTTGGAATATTTTAATATGATATTTTCAAACGTATTTTACATTCCTCGCACATTGTAGTGGCAACCTAGATTAACAAGCCTAACAATGTAGGTAGGCCCTTATAAAAACAATGCTTACATTTTTGCTCTTTACTATCAAAAGCAGATAAATTTTCGTAGACCCCTATTAACATCTTATGGACCCCCAATTTTTATACGCGGCTTCGTAGACCCCCAGCAAGTCTCCCGTGGACCCCTGGGGGTCCACCTGGACCACTTTGGGAATCACTGCACTAGACCATCGAGGCGCTAATTTGGAAATTAAAAAAAACATACGAAAGTGCTAATTAGAACTACGCTCATTCTGACATTTAAAGTTTCTTGAAAGCAAAGATTGCATCATGAGTTATTGTCCAAGAGCTTTGTAGAGGACGTACGGCCGTTTGTCTTATGTGCTAACAAACATAAAATGGAAACCGTAAAAACAAGCTTGTCAGAGGCCTAAAGATGGCGCAGACATAAAATACGACTACATTGCTTTTGGCTTAAAGCATTGGCTTAAAGCCGCCGAAATTTACTGCCGTATGTTTGTAAAGCCATTTTGTGCAATACGTTGTTTTCTGTTTTAAGTTATTTTATTACTTATCATTGACAAAACATTAGAAACGTTTTGGCTTAGGAATAGGTATGCTTTTAAATGTTATGTTAAAAAAGTG
The DNA here is from genome assembly GCA_958496325.1 of Nomophila noctuella. Classification (NCBI taxonomy): domain Eukaryota; kingdom Metazoa; phylum Arthropoda; class Insecta; order Lepidoptera; family Crambidae; genus Nomophila; species Nomophila noctuella. The sequence goes on along the minus strand of OY292487.1, from coordinate 4,742,448 downwards.
GCTATTTTCGTTGTCACGTTATAAATAACTCAGGAACGGGCTCGCCTATCCAAACCAATTTTTCAGGGTTTGTTTGGACTATTTATTACACAAAATCGGACTAGTAGTTCTTCATTTAACATACATAGCGAAACACGTATCGGGCTGCTAGTATTTAAAAAAAAACATTTTGCCTTACGTAAAATATTATTGTTTTCAAATCTTCCATTTAGAACCAAAAACAAGCTTATTTCTTCATCCGTTGCGAAATCAAGGGCACAGAAACGGAGACTATAATAATTACATCTGCGTCTTTCTGCAATTTAAGCCGAGCTCGGTAGGTGGGTACAATCTCGACACTTGCCAGTGTCGCGGTAGACAAATGAGCAATTTGCCGTCTCATCACAGGCGTAATGTTTCGAAATGGAGGCGGGAACTCTTTCGACATGACTCGTGCCTTTCAAACCACACAAGAAATCTTGGATGGCTTAAAACTCAAAGGGGAGAGGAAAGAATTGGTGTAATTTTCTGCCGGAGAGGGAAAATGTTGGAGTCTGTTACGCTCGCATGATTTCGGCGGCTACTTATGTACTTGTGTTTGTTTGGTTAGTATAGGTTAGTTGCTTTCAAGGATATTGAAGGCGAATTTTGCAATGATGTGCGATGTTTCCTTCACTTGCAATGAGTCATAGTACGCGAACTAGCAAAAAGTGTAATGAGCTATATGACGAGATAATGCATTTTGACGGAAAATTTTAAGTGTTTATTGTTATAAATAAAATATTAATTTTGCATCTTTACGACACATATAGTATATTGTTTCCGTTTTTTAATATTTTCACCAATTATTTAAATGATAATGATTAAGAATTACAGATCTGTAAGTGCGAAAATCAATTCATTTTATGATTACGTCTTAAAACACTTTTAGTATTCGGTTATTAGATTGACAAAAGCTCTACTCTACCTTGAAGTAAACCAGTTTTAAAATTTCACCAACCTCCCTTAGTTCCGCTTTCGGAGCAAAACCTTCTTTTCCACGTCTAACATAACCTTTTAAAATAATTTTAAAATTCTTCAGGGACTCTTGAAGCTAATAGTACCACGGCCTGTAAAAATGATAATTCAGTTCCGTTGTGTCGAGTTTCTTGGCTATTATAACTTACTACCTAGTCTAGAAATTAATCGGTGTCCGGGGATTTCCCTCCAGGAACTATTATGCTACTCGGATTCACTACATCGCTGGTGAAATTGCCGAGGTTTGTAATACAAGCTTCGGCACTTTGGAGTTTACCTTTTACGCCTCAAACATACAGAATTAGTATGTTTTGTTATATAATGTATCAAAATATGATATGACCGTGAAAAAAGGACATCTCAATTATTCAAATATTTATGACAACCTTAAATCGACGGCAAAAACACTAAGCTGTTGCTCAATATATAGACAAAAATATGTAGTTATTGTTATTATACTACGGAATTATATTTCGAAAACGCTGTGTTTACTTTTCTCGAGCCTTTTTCAAGTATGACCGTTCATTTTATTAAGTTATCGATTAAACTATAGTTTAATTTATATCGTGTAAAATATTCGCCGTCTGATCCTTGTTTTTGCGCGTCAAAACCTTTATTTTATTTGGTTGTCGATTTTGTTTGATACATTCATACATTATACATTCGTGTATGAAGGCCAGTCTTGACAGGAGCGGCCCCCACGATAACAATTACGTATGGACAAAAAATATTGGAAACATTATGAATTTTCATGCAGTGTGAATTGTGAATTTGTGATTGACATCCTGGTAGGTATACCATTTATTATCCTTATTGATAGTCTAAGATAAGATCGAATAAAGTTTTACAAACATTTTATTTCAACGTAGAAAATAATTTAAATAATGATTAAAATTTCATTCTTTAGTTTCAAATAAAAAAATAATAAAAAAAATAATATTCTAAAGGTGTATCTTAAAATAAAATAAAATTACTCGTGTGCGTAAGCATTATGAGTATTTACGAGTTATTAAAATATCATTTATGTCGCTTATAAAATCTTTGTTAAGTATTTTGTGATCACGATTCATGATTCTTGTAAATTTAATTAAACATAAAGTATTATTGTATTTTAATTGATCATGACCTTATTCAATCTCAGAACAACATTAATAAAGTCTTATGTCATTTTTAATCATACTTATTATTACGACTTTATAAATTTATCGTTAAAAATAACTTCTTACGTGTGGATGGAGTGATTTTGCCCTTTGTTTTAATGCCTTAACCTAACTATCGTCTTTAATTCTTAACCTGACAGATTCGATTAAACTAAGGTAGTCAATTTTATGTGTAAGTACACAGACTGATATTAAAAGTACGGATATTTGTTGATAAAGTAAACGGAATTATTTTTCTGAACCCGTAGAAATAGCGTTCGGGAAAACATGTGAAAAAAAAAACCTAAGTTTAGATCGGTAGCAACTCAAACATATCAGTTAACCACCGCCATAAGGTCCTTAGTTTCATCGAAGGCTATATATGGCGACAAGTTTGTAAGGACTGTTGTGCATTCTTTTATTTAATCTTTCAATTTACCTATCTAACTGGAAAGAAAGTGTACTAAGGCCTACCGTGTATAGTACGCGTGTGGAATCTTTTATCGCTCGGTACTGGGCCCCAATTGTTATTCAAACTTATATATAAAAACTTCTACATTTCGGAAGCAAATCAATTTAAAATGACATTTAATCTACCAATGTCTCTAACTCAAATTAATTGAAAGAAAGTGTAATAAGGCCTACCGACACTAGTAGGTAGCACGCGTGTGGAAAATTTAATTATCTCTCGGCACTGGACCCCAATTGTTATTCAAACGTAAATACAAACTTCTGCATTTCGGAAGAAAATCAAATTAGAATGACATTTTATCTACCAATATCTCTAACTCAAATTAATCGAAAGATAGTGTACTAAGGCCTACCGACACTCGTGCCACGCGTGTGGAAAATTTAATTATCTCTCGGTACTGGACCCCAATTGTTATTCAATCTTATATACTGTTATATAGTACATATCGATATCAAATGAAATTAAACATACATCTAATCTACTAATGTCTCCAACTGGAAAGAAAGTGTACTAAGGCCTACCGACACTAGTAGCGCGCGTGTAGAAAATTTAATTATCGCTCGGTACTGGACCCCAATTGTTATTCAGTATTACCGACCTAGTTTTAGCTAAGTTTCGGCAAAACTGGTTAATCTTTACGACTAACCGACTGTAAGTAAGTTACCGCACAAGATTTTACTTGTAAGAGCGGTAACAAATCAAACTGCATAGACATGTACAATAGGGTGGAGCGTCAAATTTTTTTTTGGATTTTCGTTATTGAATAGTATTAAAAAGCTGCATTATACTTCTATTTACTTGAAAAAAATAATAAAAAAAATATTGGAATATATTTTTAGCCCTCTACCGCCCTCTGAAGAATTACGAAAAATCGTCAGATCGACCTATTTATAACATATCGTATAACAAAAAATATCGATCGTTTTTACTTTTTATGACTCATAAACACTAAAACCGATCGTATTATGTTTACAAAAAGCTGTAATATACCTATAAACATTACATTCATATACGATATAAGACATCTGTAAGTGAAGAAAATTAACACTCAAGTTGGTACTTTTGTAAGTTGAGATTGTTACTATTTATGCATTATTTTAATTTCTAATTCCACATTATGTAATCATCTACTTACAAGATAACTATTACTTGTAATAGCAATATATTTTAAGTTGTCAGTTTTATATTGTTACGGAATAATGTCCAAAAGAGAAACGTGCGGAAAATTTCAGTAAAAAAACGCTCATTCTCGGTGTTTAACTACGGTTAACCGAATATTAAGACAATGCCAACCCTTCAAATAAATAAATCAAACTAAACAGAACAGAAGAAGAACTAAATTAAACAGAATTGTGGAATTATTGTGGATTGGCCGTGGTAAATAAAAAAAAAGTGCAACTTCGCGGGGCAGATTTTAGAAAACCGATGGAGATTTTTCGAGCTGCAACTTAGAAGTAATGGGACCTCTGCCTTTTTATTATTTATATAAGCAGTTACCTTTACCCTGAAGGCATCACAACAAACTTTCTCTAAAAGTGAAGCCTGAAGCATATCATAAGCTGGTTCATACGATTTATCAAGAGCGGTGGTGAAACCATTGATGACGCAGCTTAGCAGGCATTTTAAATAAAGGTTTTCCATCTTATGAAGATTTCTGTTTAATGGTTCCATCTCCGCTCCACTTGATTACCCGTCTGAACCAGCAAAGAACACACTCCAGGTCTCGATTCAGAAGATATTTTACTGAGATACCATCAGGCTATATGTAATTGCTTAGATCAAAACAGCTTAGTTACAGCCCTGAGAATCACCATCATGTAAAATGGTCAATCTCGGGCCGGTAATGAAGTCCCTGTCCTTATGTCCCTGAGTGGTTTTGTATTAAAAAAGAAATAAAATTTTAACAAGGACTTAAACAATGTAATTGTAGAGTAGACGCGGGTTTGAACTTGCGTTTACGCATTTTCTCGATAGTTGAACCCTGATGTTAAAATATTATTCCTCCATAAACAAAGAGAAATGCACTTTTTGCTGATTCCGGAAACCTGTTATTGGTTATGTGATAGCATGCTACTCATAAAGGAGTTGAGAATCAGACGAAAACTCGCGACAAGAAATCGATCGAAATCTAGTATAAGAATGTTTAAGTTCAACATTCTTATACGAAGATTCGAAACTAAGCTTGTGCCAATGTCTACACAGACTATAATTATTTAGCGAAAATCACAAGTAGCAACTTCCCCGATGCTAAAATATATCAGTGTCAAATGATTGGATGACCTATTAGCATCACATTCCAAAATAATGTTGAGCTCCCTCATTAATTCTTGACACACATAAGTGATATGTTAAGATGGGCACCGAAGGCTGATTACTGTAGCTGGTGATTTAACCAGATAGCTAGAGACATAATTATTCATGCTACATAGAAATAGCATGCAGTTATGCTGTATTTTTAAACAAAAAATATATTTTCCAATACCATAAAAAATACTATAGAAGGCGAAATTTCTCGAAATTTTCCTACATTTTCTGTTGATGTTTTATCCAAAAATATTTATGTTTTTGCTAAATAAAAATTTACTTTCATAAAATGAGTCTTTAAATGTTATCTGTACAGCAAAATATAATATTATAAACGCATCTGTAAAATTATAAAAATGTTTTAAAATATGCCTGATTTAACCAAATAATTGAAACTTTGAGCTGAGGTAGAGGGCTAAAAAATATGTCAAAAAAAATAATTAATAACGTAATTACGTATAATTTATGCCAATACAACTTTTTAGTGGTATTCACAATCGATCCGATGACTTTTATTTTTCTCCATACATTGACGCTCCACCCTAATGTACAAATGTCTCCAACTGGAAAGAAAGTGTACTAAGGCCTACCGACACTAGTAGCACGCGTGTGGAAAATTTAATTATCTCTCGGTACTGGACCCCAATTGTTATTGAAATTTAAAAACAAACTTATTGTATCGTGTGCAAATCAAATTAAAAAGACATTTAATCTACCAGTGTCTCCTTCTGGAGAGAAAGTGTACTAAGGCCTACCGACACAAGTTGCACGCGTGTGGAAAATTTAATTATCGCTCGGTACTGGACCCCAATTGTTATTCAAACGTTAATACAAACTTCTACATTTCGGAAGCAAATCAAATAAAAATGACATTTAATCTACCAATGTCTCTAACTCAAACTAAACGAAAGAAAGTGTACTAAGGCCTACCGACACAAGTTGCACGCGTGTGGAAAATTTAATTATCGCTCGGTACTGGACCCCAATTGTTATTCAAGCATCGTCCGTCCGGCGACTGGGTGACGTAAGAGTATTGGAATAGACTGATGACCTCGTCTGTTTGTCTAGTCTTCAGGAATTAGGTGCAGGTTTGATGACTGAGCTGTTTCAAGGTGAGGGTGCTTGATACGTTGGTCGGTTGGTCGCAAATATTTGGCGGTAGCAATGAGGCTATGTTGTTTTGGGTAAGTGAGTGATTGTGATTTCGACGGAAGTGAAAATTACTTGAATTTAATAGTATTTGTGTTTCGTCTGGTTTGTGAATGTGCCGGAGGTCCACACCTCTTTTAAAAGGCCGGCAACACATCAACGATACCTCTGGTGTCGCGGATGTCCATGGGCGGCGGTGATTGCTTACCATCAGGCGACCCGCCAGATCGTTTGCCGCCTCTGCCATAAAAAAAAAATGCAGTGGATTTTATAAGGACTTTTATGAATCCTTAATCTATAATAATATAATGAGAATTACTTAGCTTTAAGAAACTTGGCTGCAAAAACAACATTTTATTTCTATTTCTGTAGCTGGTTACGAAAGATCAGTTACCAAAGTGCACCAAACCATTATTACATGTTATATTGGAATATTGTAATTTTCTTCCTCTTTTAGACTGACAGGTAAAAGCTTAAGTTAAAAGTCAAGTTATAACATTTTGATCCTAGTAGCTTATATTTGTTATAGGTAGCTGTTTGTCGTGTTATATCGCCTTCAAAGAAAAAAATTAATGAAAATGAAATGAAAATGAAAATGAAAAATGAAAAATTAATTTATTTCCACCAAAAGTTACAAGTTACTTATGAATAATAACAGAGCTATGATTACGTAAATTTACATGACCATTTGGATGGACTGGAGCCTAAGCTAGGAAAATCCTGTATTTCAGGACTCCAGGTCTCCCACCCGTGGCGAGAGACAGTGTACGAAATGGATACATAGTTATAGTTATAAGGACGTGCTGTTGAGGAAGATGTAGTTATAACGGGAAAGACAAAGATGAGGATTATTAGGGGTCTTTCATAATTACATATATATAAATATAAAAGTATTAACGTGTGATTGTAAGTGTGTGTGCGTGTGTGTGTGTGTGTGTGTGTGTGTGTGTGTGTGTGTGCGCGTTACGTGTGTATGAGTGTGTGCGTGTGTGTGTGTGTGTGTGTGTGAGAGAGAGCCTACACACTCCGTAGGTACATATATATAATATAATGTGAGTGTGAGTGAGTTTGTGTATGGGTGAGTAGTTGCAAAATTCGATGAGAAGATGGAATTGGAATTAATTTAGAGTCGTAAGAAGTGACTCAGTGTCTATGTAACTTAATTTTGTTAAATAATCGGTTAGTGTACGCTTGCACTGGTACAGTGTTTTTGGGTAGATATCTAACATTGCATTAAGTTTGTTATATAAGTACGGCGCGAGAAAACATGATTGTCGACGTAAGAATACTGTGTTGTAATTATGCATATACCTAATTTACATTGATTAAATTTGCGTCTACCTTATGGATTTTACAGATGTTATTTAGTTTGGAATGTAGATTCAGTATCCAAAATAATAGCTACTAAACTAAACAGCAACTGCAATTCCTGACCAGCTTAAAGCATGGTCAGTAGTCACATTTATCAGTTTAAGTCTCGCATTGTTTCCCGAATCTGTGTTTGAAGGGAGCCTGCGAAATCCCGCTAGGAACATGCAGATGTCAACCATTTGTTATTCAGATTTCAGCCGTCGCGTCGCAAACGCACCCCGACATCGCGATGAATATGTAAAAACGATTATGGAAAACTTCTGAATACTAAGAATTGTTTTGGTTATGAATGCCGTCGAATGCGTCTGTCTCAAGATGCCGTGTTAGCTGGACGTAATGTACGTAACGGTCTGTTCATGGAAATGTGGGGATGGTTCATTCCATTTGGTCTGACTGAGTGTTTTCGTAGTACCTATCGTTATTTGTGCTCTCATTTATTAATTTCGTTCACAGTAAAGTACCTATTATTTTAAAGTTAGTACCGTAAGGCCATTTTGATTTATTATAGAATCTAAATAAAACTTAGATTTTGCTGAGTTTTAAAAAACACAAAGGTCCCGTTAAAATGATAACTCGAAGTTTTATTTTATTCTGAACACTAAGAAATGTTTTGTTTATGAATACTGGCGAATGCATCTGTCTCCAGGTGTCGTGTCGGATGGACATTATATAGAATAACATAACACGTAACGGTCTGTTCATGGAAATATGGATTGCGAATGATATTACGGTCGGCAATTTGGCATCTATCTTTTGGTCTTCTTGAGCAGTGTTACAATGCTGTCTTTCGTTGAAATCAAGCTTCTTGATTTTTATTCACAGTGAACAGCATCTTAGATAAAATAATATAAACATTGTTTCTTTAAGTAAACATTCTTCTTTCATTTAAACAAACGTGTAAGGATATATGTGTGAAGAAAGGTTACATATTTTATTTCGCTCAAAGAAATTGTCGTTTTTCACCATTACCGTTTATTCTCTTACTTGTCCGCGAAAAAATATCAGCAACAAAAGTACATTACATACTTATACAGTGCAGTATCGACGCAATGTTTTACTAGAACACAGTAAGGGACTTTCTCAAGGAAACAGCTGTTCCTATTCTCATTCAGTTGATTTGTATGTAATTTCTGTTTTATTCGATCAGGACAGACCACTAGCAATGTTGATAGCTTAGGGTTATGTTCATTGGTTGAGTTTTATTGTGGAAAATTGGTTAATTTTAAACGTAAATGTTTACCATCAGGTTTTGGATAGCTTTAGGACTTAAGAACTATGCAATGTTCGGAATCAAATGAATTAATTCATCTTACAGTTGAGACTCAAATACTAACTTTTACTATCTAAAATATGGTTAGATTACACACTACAATAAATGGGTTTTATATCAAAAATATAAATCTTTCCCCTTTATAATATTAATGTAAGTTTGCAATAGCGAGAATTAGCCCGTTCAATTCGCGAGAGTAACAACTTAAGAGCGTCAGATCTACATTGAGGATGATAAGTATTCATCCCACGCGTTGTCAAACCGTCGTCTCGACAGTGTTAAGTGGCCGGTGTAATTTCAAAAACATCCGAGCATCGGAACGGTTACGAACAATTTACTTTTAATTAAAGTAAAGCAAAGTCCCGAGGCATTGTCAGAGCCCAGAGCTTGTGTTCAAACGCCGTTTTATTTGCCCACTCGCCCGTCTAGGATTGACGGAGATCCCGCTTTTTAAATGTTAATAAAACGTGTATTGTTACACTGGACGCCTTCGAGGGTGATGTCTGTAAAATTGAGAAGACTGAAGTCCCGAGTCGATGGGAAAATTCAAGCCATATTTTATCACGTGTCGGATCCATGACACCTTCTCTGGAAAATTATTAAACGTTTTATAAAGTTAATTTGAGACTGGCTTGAGTACCTGTAAACATATTTATATCGAGAAAAAGAATGTCTAAATTATGTCTATTACTTACAAGAATCCATTCACTACATAGTTGTAAAAGTTTTACAATTTAATACACTCAAGTTTATTATGTATGTACCTTGACTGTAGCTAAATGCGTTATTATACTGAAATGCTGTTGTGATTGTAAAGGTTTTAATGTATTGATATAAAGTAATCGGTACTCGGTGAAAATGTACGAACAATACATTGCTACGAAAATCCATACTTGTATCAAATGTTAGTTATAAGTTGTAAATTTTTCCTTCTTTAATTATTATTATTATTATTATTTTTGTGTAAACATTTCTGTTTCTCAGCTCATTGGCTGGTTTTAACTACATTTACGGGCTGTAGCCAAGTAAATGCAGTGTTGTGAGTGGTTATGCAGGTGTGGTGTTCTGAGGCGCCATTTCATTGTCTTCCAATTGCATGAACTTCCTCACAATACGACAAGTATTTAAGATTGCGGCTTTCTGGAGTTGAATAAACGTCGAGTCTTTCAAGTCTATCAATTTGAGGCTGTGGTGAAGATGGTTGGGTATGACACCCGTAGTGGAGACGACAATGGGTACTACGTATACTTTATTTTGCTTCCAGATTCTTGTTACTTCGTCTTTCAGTTCGGCATATTTGCTTATCTTCTCGCCTATGGTTTTCTGTATATTGTGTGTGTTGGGTACTGCTGTGTCTATTAGAAAGGTGATTTTATTTACTTTGTCTTGGAGTGTTATGTCTGGTCTGTTATAGTGAATAGTTCTGTCTGTGAGTATGGCGCGGTCGTAGTAGAGTTTGTGTGTAGTGTTTTCTAGGATTGTTTGTGGTGTATATTTGTAGTAAGGTGTGTTTGTGTCTTGTATCAGTTTATGTTTTAGTGCTAATTTTTGGTGAATAATGTTTGCTATTTGGTTGTGTCTGTGAGTGTAGTCTGTCTGTGTGAGTGTAGTGCATGCCCCTGTTATGTGTTGTATGGTCTCTGGTTGTATGTGGCACTTTCGGCATTTTTATTATTATTATTAAAAATGTGCTATTGTGATTTACCGCCACGTTGTTACTTTCGATTTTACATGCTTGAAGTATTTAATTGTTCTTGTAATAAAACCGTCGACTATCACGCCAATACGCTGAGTTGAACAAAGTAACGTAGGTAATTATATGAAAAAGATATTTCTGTATCAGACAACAACGTCCGACACCATTAACGTACCAAATATTACTCAAATATTCGATTCACTAAGCGTGCGACATTAAAAGATCCCAAAAGATATATTTATTAAAATAAATTGATTCTTTTAATTTTTTTTAACCGACTTCAAAAAAGGAGGAGGTTCTCAATTCGTCTGTATGTATAATATTTTTTTTTTTTTTTTTTTTTTTTTATGTATGTTCATCGATAATTTCGTCAAATATGGACGGATTTCAAATTTTTTTTTTTTGTTGGATAGAGTTCAGTTCTGAGGTGGTCCCATTTTCACCAGTCCAGGATCTGATCATGGAATCCAGGAGAAATCGAGGGCAACCACCGAAAATTGTATGCTCGTATGGTGTTTTTGTTACGTAATCATGTTTTACTCAGGTATATGCTTCAGGGTGCCAACATTTGATGCTGCTGTCCTGATGATGATGCTACAGTACTCCTTAGCGGTTAGGAGTTGGAAGGCAGAACTGCAATTGGTCGATGGAAACTATTTATTAGTATGTAGGGCTTAAATGTTGCTGTTGAGGTATGCTTGAATCAACATCTGATGCTACTGTGCTGATGATGAAGCTACAGTACTCCTTAACGGTTAGGAGTTGGAAGGCAGAACTGCAATTGGTCGATCGAATGTATGTGGAGCTTACGTGATACTTGTCTATATTACATCCAGACCCACGGCGAGAAATCTCGCCGAGAAGTCTCGCTGGGCCTTCTCGCGAGAACAAGTAATTTATCCACACTCTCATTTACTTTCAACAACAACTAAGTTCCTATTAATAATTAAGTTCACGACGCTTTAACACAACTAAAAATCATGAAATAAACTGACTTTTTAAAAAAAAATTAAACCGACTTCAAAAAAATCGTGAACACAAAAATAAACTAAAAATTAAAAAATAATTGCTAATATCTATTACCTAATACTATAATTTTCCTAAACTATGTCAAAGTAATCTTAAACAAACTAACTGAAGTCGGTGCCTGCCCAAAAAAGCAGAAGAGAAAAAGCACCGACTTCAGTTAGTTTGTTTAAGATTACTTTGACATAGTTTAGGAAAATTATAGTATTAGGTAATAGATATTAGCAATTATTTTTTAATTTTTAGTTTATTTTTGTGTTCACGATTTTTTCCACATCGACCGGTGCGGAGGACGCCCATGTTAATGGAAAACAATCGTGTTTTATTGTAGTCGTAAGGTTTGATGGGGATATAAAAGTCCTCACCTTAAGGGAAGGGTCTATGCCTTGACGATAATGTCTGCGGATTCAGTACTTAAGATACCCTTTTAGGTTAGTCGCAAAAAATCAAGTCTGCTTTATTCATTGGATATTGCTGGTAATCTTCTTCACGACCGACGTTCAGTAGATTTAAGAGCACTTTCAGAAATATTGCTGCTATATCTGTCTTTATTGTTGATTCACGATTTAGTGGTCTTGTTTGTTCGGTAAATGTAAAAGTATTAGATGAATCGTTGGTGGATGTTATGGTTACTTAACACAAATCGACAGGGCTGCTAAAGGCTCGTTTGTAGTGGATTCGCATTTGTGAAATAAACAAAAGCCGCACGTGGTTCTTGTGACGCTGTTCACGTCAAAAATGAGGCACTGTGAGACACTATATGTTTTTGTTCTTGTATGTGATTGCATTCTGGCTGGGGACGACCCAAACTCGGAACATAAAGGCCGAACCCTACATACACTCTTTCGACGATTATTTATGTTCCACGTAACCTTTGGTCAGTACTCCGGACATTTTCGTTGATTCCTGCAAATAAATATGTACTGTGACATTATTTTGACGGCGGCAGCTTGGCTCGCCACATATAACAGACCAGGACAAACAGGCATGTTTATACACACAAATATTTGTCATGTGCGGGGATCGAACCCGCGACCTCTAAAAGTCAACTTCTTAGCCATTACACCAAGCGGCTCGTCGAAATTTTTACTCCTATCCATCCAGAAATTTGGCCAGGAAAACAAACTGTGAAGTACCTATAATTCCCTCTAAAATAATAACAAGACATAAATGTACCTAAATTTATATATAAGGAATTTAAACTACAATACATACTACGAACTTAGCTGAATCTAGTTTCATCAGAATGCCTACAACTGCCTGTCGGTTTGCACTAATTCGAGTAATGTTCGTGAAGTCTGGCAAACTCGAACTCGCGAAATGCCCTAAGGATCCCGAATTTACGATCTGATACTTAACCCCACTAATCTGAGGAATTGTTTCTTGACCTAATTTGGTTAACCTTATAAACTCTAAGGTATGAGTAGTTCGTATATTTTGTACTAGGTAATACTAGTTGAAAGTTTTACTAATAAAAATAATGAATTTCTATCATTATCATCATTGGCCACAGCATCTTTGCAGATGATAGTTGCAGCATCGCGGGGTTAAATTTTGGGGGTTCAACGTCTCCGGTGCCTATGAAGTCCGATGGCAGCACGACATTTCTATCATATCGTTTCTGTTATTCGTTTTCGACTTCTTTAGTGATCCAAATTTTGCTCTATTATGAACCCTGGACTTCAAGACCATGCTCATTGCTCACGCCCAGATATCAAAAGCACTATTTATCTATAACGAAAATTCATTATGTATACAATAATTTATATACAAATCAATAATACTTTTTACTGTTCACGTACATTCAACAAGTATTCATAACAATGTCGCCTTGTGTATCTTTCGTTACGCTTTTCGTCAGAGTTTACTATGGCGAATGAATTTTCCAGAACGTGCACGAGCTAAGAATTTATTTGTCTTGTAGAAGTGTGTGCTTACCATGACCGTTAAAGAGCGTTTTCAAATTCGTGTAACATAATATGTGACTAGGATAATTCAATTTTTTTTACCCACATATATAAACAGATAAAAAGCATACTTCGAACAAATATCATCAAAGCAATTTATATCTGCTTTAATTTTTTCCAGCTAATTTCTTTTTGCTTGTTTACTTCTAAATGTAGTAGATTGAAACGTAAACAATGAACAAGACGGCAAGAAAACCCAAAGTTTCATTGTAAAACCAAAGTAAACTTTAGATTCGCTTTCATTTAATTAGAAAATAGTAACTTTAGGACTAATTCTCATATTTTATCTACCACTGAAACAGTTTTCACCGTAACTTAGCGTCTCATTCCTCGTATTCATTGCAAAGTTAGTTGGAAATTCATTTGTTAGAAACTCTACCTTTATGAGAGTACAAACGATTCATTTTGCGCAGTTGGATTATTCTCTGTTGATTTGCTAATTCTATAGTTAGGTTTAAACCTTTATTCAATATTTAAGCGGTTTAATTGTGAAACGGGTTCAGTAGATCATATTGTTTAAGTTTGGGGTATTTGGTCCCCTTTGATGATCGTGGGAATGTTTAGGTCAAATTACAAGGTTTGGCAAGTCTTGTCATATTAGCAATGAATATTACAAAATCGTAAATTAGTATTTTGTTTTCAATTATATAATCATATTGTATAACAGTACGATTGTACTCGACAACATTTATTTTAATTTTCCGTTAAATTTTGTTTAAAACACTCTTTATTTCGATATAACTTATCCATGAAATTCTACACACCGCCACCAGAAAAATTGGGACGAAACTGTACTAACGAGTAAAAAGGGTTCACCCGATTAAACATATTTATCTCAAAGGGACCTATTATTTTAAACTACACACGCTTGAAAGTTTTGGACAAAAATTTATTACCGGTCCCTCAGTTTGTTAAGTCGGGGAAAGTTTACGTTTACGGGTCAACGACCCCGGCTGGAATCCTCAAAACATTCCGGAAAGTTATCTGGAGTTCTGGACGGTATCGGGTCGCCTCGTTGGCTTTTATTAACTCACTACAATACATTTAAATGAAACACGGACACTATTTACTTTAATATGGGTGCCGTATTCATGGCCTCAGGCCTAAGAAGTTTTGCTATTGAGACCTCCATATGTCATTTGGTAAACGGTTTCTAACTTGAAGGGGACTAAACGGGCTTATTCACGTTTATTAATCCGAAGGGCAATAAGTATTCAAGTTAGGTTTGTGTCCAAGCTTTTTTAGGTGGAAGATAAAGCGTTATGCGTGTCCCGTCTTGGTGAATTAGGAGGGTCTGTGGGAGTTTCTACTTCCCATTCACCTTCCCCTAAAGACAGACTTCCCAATAAAAACTTCCACTACTTCCTCTCTTAAAGCCGTATTAGCCATTGGGGGACAAGAAAACAAAAATCTAATTTTATAAACAAAAATTACAAAAACATCAAAGTACCTACTAGTTCTAAGAAGTTCTAAACAGAATTTACACATGTAGAAATGTATGAATCGTCAGACACCGCTGCTTTTCTGACAATTAAACTCCTACTTCAAAGAGTGACCGAAGCTATTAAATCTAAGCAATGCGTTCGTAACGATGATAAATAATTCATATGCATTATCGATTAGCAGCGAATGCAACGGAGCAGCCCGCTAAACAATGCATTATACATAGCTGCTTGCATTTAATTCAATTTATTCGGGTCTCTTATCCTGTGAGTTTGTTTACCTCAATACCTACTCTTGACACTGAACTATAGGGTTTGTTTTATTTTTAGGTTAAGTCGTAAATGTTATACGATTTAGCTTAGTCTTTTTTTTGTGAAAAGGAGGCAAACGAGGGTCATCTGATAGTAAGTGATCACCGCTGCCCATGGACATCAACAACCGTACATCAGGCCTTTAAAAAATCCATACCCTTTCCAAAAAAAGCCTGGCGACCTTCCAAACCAGTAACATAAGAACAGAACAGTCACGAAGTGCTACTTCACTGTGGTCGTCTGTAAAGTGGAGGTATTCCTCAGACGAGCGGCGCATTCGAGTGGAAGTTTCAGAAAGCTCTACCTCTCTTAAGTAAAAGGCGATGAAATACCCGCTTTAGTAAACTAAATTTATAACCCCCATTTCCATGCAATGTACCTGAGAGGCTTCTTACGACACTCAATAGTTTCATTACAATCACGAATAATCACTTAAAACGATACTGGTGCATAACGAGTTCTTCAAAAATATTCAAAAAGTGACCAAAACAATAGAATTGAATTTCAAACATAACATCAACAGGAAAATTAAAACAAAGAAACCTCAGATGCTACTTGAAATTTCTCCTGTAATCATTATTGGAGCGAAGTGGTTGACCTAAGAGAAAATAAGATGAATTAATACATATTTACTGTTTGGATTGTTGAAATAAACATGTCTCAATGTTTCCATCGACAACTCAATTTTAACAGATAATAATAAAATATTTTTAAGTGGGGTAGAGCTAAGTGGATGTTTCAAACAAATAAACAGGTTGTCTAGGGAAGTACCTCCACCTCACGAAAGACCACAGTGAAGTAGCACTTCATAACTGTTTCGCTAAGTTTCTGCTGGTGAATGCCGGTGTGGTGAGTAAGGTTTCTAGTGCTCAGTTGGGTAGGGTATAGGGTTTTTAAGCGATAACTTACCTTCAGGTGGTGCGTTTGTCGCCCGCTAACATAAAAAAATATATAGGTATATATTTGTATAAAAATAATATGCACGAGTATTTCTTTGGATATGGCCGTCGTTAATAGAAAATGAATGTTAAATATATACTTTTTAATCACGTTCGTAAAGCACAAAATTAAAATCAAACAAGTACGCTTATCTAATGAGTTTCAATAAAAACATTCCATTAGTTTAAAAAAAGTCAACCACAAAATCGAAAAAAGGTTCGTTCTAATATTACCGGTCAGCCTAAAACAATTTTACTTTCAAAAGGTTTAGTTTAAATTAACTCTTTTTATTTCTACTTTTTTCGATGTCCATGAAATAAAAACGAATTAGATTCAACCTGGTAGAAGTATATTTAATTAATGTAATACAAGTAGGTTTAGTATTCAAGGTCAGATTTGAATTCATACGCCGTTTTTTGTTTGCTAGTCTAGAATAGATTATAGTTATTATTGAAGTGTGCAGTGCATGTCTTTGTGTTTATGATCTTTTCTTGTTTTTTTCTTCCTAAATTAATTGCGCCCTTGAAATCTTTTTAAAATTTGTTTTTTTTTTGTTTACAGGTACGGAAATCATGATTATCACATAAAAGGAACATCTTGAATACTCAAGGCGTCTAAAACACTTACATATACATGTAAGTGTTTCTTCTATTTAAAATATCGGTAGCTTATACAAATATCATGTATGTAGATACCACGGTTTAATTTATAATTCCACTAAACGCATTATATAAAAAAAATGGTTTATTTAATTTGGAACATCAAGTTAAATGATCCAGGTAACATAATATATTTACAACCTAAACAATGAACAGTAGAAGAACCAGAATGTATAATATATGTAATAACATAAATCTATAATTTGGTCTGCACCCGTAAAGTCCACAAGTTCATTGGTTAAGCTCATAAAACAAAAAGTATCAATTGCTACGTAGGTAGGTTTACCCATTGTTTAGTCAAAATTGTATTGAACCGAAACATACACTCAAATCGAATAGATCGTAAAACTTTCAATCGATCTGGATTCGTCCCACTCGGTTTTGTCCCGTTAAACATTTTGAACGTCCAGATAATAGGGTTGCTACGTGTAACGCAATCTTGGACGAAATACGATTGGGAGAACATTTGTGCGGAGCAGGTGGTCATTTTGAAACATGGAAGTCGCTGGAAATGTAAATTTTACACTCCTTTAGGTCTAGAACCTGCTAGTTCTTCCATAGGTATAATATGCACTTACCACTGTCTGTTTCGAAGAAATAATGATATTGTGAATACGGATGTTGCGCCGGGTTTTAGGGTAGAGCTTGTTAGCTCTTATAGTGGATGCATCAATTTTGTTGATTGGATTTGATACCTGTTTCGAGCTTTAATAATGATGTTAACTGCCAGAATTTTGTTTGACATAAAAGCGTCTAACATATTTCCGTCTCAAATATTCTGTTCTGATAACCTTAACAAATTGTAACACTAAATAACAAACCCTTTCTTCAATCGTCTAAAAATGGGCTAACCCTAAATGAAAAAGTGAACTTTTTAAATAAATCTCGCGACATGGACAGGGGTCGCCAATTCACCGCTCTCAACTGTTTATTCCCACTGTCCTATTTAATTATTGTTGTGTTTTGAGCCAATTAAAACTTCGTCCATGTATAAAATTAACTGGATAATCTCTACGTCTGTGTCGTCTGACGAAATATTCGCTGGATCGTGTCTGAAAGGTATCTCATGAAATTGTAAATTGATTGCCGATTTTAATAAATATTTTGTTATAAATCTCCAACAAATTATACCTAAGCTACGAAATTTAACCAATATCTACTTATATCTATACTTTTCCACGATACATTGTTTCAAAAGTATCTGAGTTAATTTAACTGTATCATGAATTAGCAAACTCGACTTAAGATCCACTCCACCCACTTCACAGAACCTAGAGTAAAGCAGTGTCATAATACCTTTGTAATTGGGAACCCACTGAAAGCTCCATTCATGCCACTGCTGTCATAGTTTTTCACAGATGAAGGAACCCATTAAATTTTTCCATTTCATAAATACCAATTTCTTTTTGTTATTTATTAAAGACGTGTCAGGGCTATACTCCCTTATATATGTAGGTTTAACGACTTATCAATTCCTAGGTCATGGTTCGAGCATGAATTATAAAAAATAAAGTGTGAATAATTAAAACAGATTTACTCCCCGATTAGCGACGTAATAAGACTTAGGAGGAAAGCCTCTAATGACTACATTAAAGAAAAAACAGAGATATGTTATCAACTCCCATCTTTCTCTCCGGCGACACTTAAAGTTAAGAATTTCGAGGCTCTTAGTATGTAAATCTGATAGGGGTATTAAGGGTGCCATAAAAAACCCTCCTGTGTACTCCAGTAACAAAGGCCCCTGAAGTGGGATTGACCAATCTCGTGTGAAGTTATTTTGTACAAAATATGAGCCCGTCCTTTTGTGTAAAAAGAGGCGCGATCAATATACTCTGTCACGTTAGAACTTTTAAACGGTTGCGACTTTTAATTTTTATATACTTTTTCACATCAAATTGGTTAATGTTTTACGATGGTTTAGGTTAACAACTTGTTATAAAACTTGCACTTGCCATTTCTTAAGAAAATTAAGCATTGACGTCTTATAAAAATCAGGTTAAGAAGCTTTTCAAATAAAGAGGTCGGTTGGCATGCGAAAATTTTGGTATGGTGTTCATGGTAAAAAACCATTCTGAACTGAATTCTGAAATCTGCAAGACAAATCCACATTTAAACCTTTTGATTTTTTAATAATTTCTAAGTTATTATGAGGAGATATTTTATCACTCCATTCTACTGATTCTTCATATTAAGATTCCTCAGCAATTCTTCATATTGCAAAACACATATGAGACAGAGCCAGTTCGCTTCCCATCTGAACACTATCTAGCATAGAGGTTGTTGCATTCGTCTGTCGTCGCTCGGAGGGCGTCGGTCATTACGCCTCGGAAATGGGCACTTTTGCCCTCGTTAGTAACCCGGCACTGGCCCGTCAAACTGCGTAGGTGTTCGCCTCGTGTCCTCCAATTAATGAACTTTTTCACGCAGCTAATAAGGTTTAATTTAATTTGTGAAGTAAGATAAAGTTGGGAGTGTGAAAAATCCAAATGTGATTTTGCGCTAAATCACAAAAGTGTAGCTTTTTGAAGTTAAGAATCGGCTGATGTTACCTAAATAAAGGGTCCCGTTTTCATGCGGATATTTAGGAAAGGTATTAATGACAAAAAACAACAATTCGTCCTTAAAATGTGCAAGAAAAATCCACATTGGCACCTTATGAACTTTTTATTATTTCTAAGTTATTTTATGCAGATATACAAAGCCAGTTTGCTTCCCATCTGAACACTATCTAGCATAGAGGTTGTTGCATTCGTCTGTCGTCGCTCGGAGGGCGACGGTCATTACGCCTCGGAAATGGGCACTTTTGCCCTCGTTAGTAACCCGGCACTGGCCCGTCAAACTGCGTAGGTATTCGCCTCGTGTCCTCCAATTACTGAACTTTTTCACGCAGCTAATAAGGTTTAATTTAATTTGTAGATTTACAGTTTGTAGGAAGTTAGATAAAGTTGGAAGTGTAAAAATTTAAATGTGTGTTGCACTAAATCATAAATAAGTAGCTTTTTGAAGTTAAGAATCGGCTGATGTTGCCTTCGTGTATCTATGTACAGTCTAACTATGTAAATCCAATAAGTTTTTTTTTGTTTTTAGACAGTCGCCACATTCGAGATTTTGACGAGTCTTATTAGGGGAAGACATACAAATGTCATGCAGTGACCATAATATTTTTAACATGAATAAAAACAAGTTATTGTATTGCACAATTTCGAACCAATTCCGCAACAATACAAAATAAAAGTACATATTATGTGCTTTTATTTTGTATTGTAGTATATTCGTTTCTTTTAATTACACACAAATCCATATGGATTATTAATACCAGAATAAAAGAACGTACTTAACGACAAGTATTTGTCTTGACAATATTTGTAGCTTTATTTCTGCATCATTTGAATCACACAGACTTACAAGAATGCACTTGTGCGAAACACAAATACTTTCGAATTTCGAATAAGCAATTATTTAACGTAACGTACTATTTGTTTAAAAGAAAGTCGCGTGCAGTTGTCCCCAAAACAAATGTTTTCTCATCACTACCACAAATACTTGGTACAAGCTGCATAATTCTATTTAAAACTACGTCGAGATGAGATTTTATAGGATCGACTTAAAGTAGAAGTACCTACATAATTATTAACCAGAGTAAAATATCACTTGACACAACGATGTTCCTCAATCGATTTCGTTTCACCCCCGTCGTCCCTCTACTAATGACACGTTTTTACGTCACGAATGACTTTGAGACACTTTTTTAATTCCAGATTATTTGGCGCCAATGCCAACCCGTTTCAGAAGCCACAATGTGCTCCAAACAAACCATCTGCTCAATACGGAACCGACCCTGCCACGCGATATCAGCTTGTAACACCTTCGAGTTAGAGCCTAAATTCAAGAGTGCACCGGGGACCTTTCGTTAGCAAATCTTTTTCTTCTTAATTAATGTTCGGTAGAGCACAAAGCTACGATTGTGTATTTTTTGTTTAGTGAACCCGTACCTACTTCTCTTGCCGGAGTTTTAATTTCTTTAGGTATTCATTATAAGGGTGCTTTTCGGTGATTCATAATTGTGTTAATTACCAGTGTTGTATGGGTTCACGGATATTATGCGAAGGTTGAATTTTCTTTATTATGAATGACTGAGCATTTCCTTTTCGGTTAGGATTTAAATTAAGAACAATACTTTAGATGATACGTCAGATACGTATATCAGAATAACGTGGTACTTATTGCGACAAATAAAGTGCTTTGTCCAGACAAAACCATTTTGGGTAGGTACTTTGCATAAAGTTATTACTCTATTGACGCAGTCGCTCCTACTTCTCTTATCTTGAAGTATGTTCCGATTTCCTATTGTAAGAAATATGCATTTTAAATGATGCTTGCCTAATTACCGTGTCCCTGACTCACCTTATCAGTCACATCAAAATTGAAAGCGACACTAGCTCACCTTTCGCATTCAGATTACAATAAAGGAGTCCCTGTCTCACGTTTTCAACCTCATTATAATTAAACAACATTAATTACAACAATAACAAGCGGTTAAGGAACTGCACTTAACAGACAATCGAAGTCCATCGAAGGTCTTAAGACTAAATAAAAAGAACAATTGATCTCGCCAAAAACAAGTTTACGATCAGGGCATTAAGTAAAAAGACGAAAAGTTTAATCATACGTATAGTATGGGAGTTAAAAATAACGTCGCACGCAAAAGTATTTCAAGTTCAAGACAATTAAGTTTTAAAAAAAGAGCATTTTACAAGGAAGCTCGCGTCGATTCAAAATTTACTGCAGGAGAAATCCAGTATTACCGGCAAATGCCCCTACACCAGATAAATGAGGCATTATTTTGTTCGACATGACCTACGTTTCAACACGCTGTGAATGGGATAAGAAGCGACAGTCGCTTCAAATTTAATTGCCAACTACAGAGCTGGTCGAAGTATGACGAGGGCAAATCTAACGATTAAAATCCAGTATTACCGGCATTCCGTGGACTCGTCCTAAACCGGTCGGCCGAATTTCAAGATGGCCGGACTTGGCGGGAACGCCTCCAATATTTACGTTGACATTTGCGTTCGAGTGGAACACAGCGCGACCTTCACCCGTGCAGGTGGCAACGATTGGAACGCACCCGGCATATTCGCATGCAAGGGATTATAAAGAGATGCATTTTGCTACTGTTTAGCTATTTATGGCCGTTTCGCAAGTAGAGTCATAGTTGTAAGAAGGATACTCACTTGTAGGTCCTGTTTGGCCACTTAAAAATAGAAAAACTGACAAATTTTAACCGCTTTTTGGATATAAGTAACCGCGTGTCAGAAACAATATTTTAAATACCTGTTGTTTCTTACATTACTTTAAGAAGCCATTTAATCTTCAGAGTAATTGTGTAGGTTATGAAAGTTATCATTATAAGAAAAAAATATATTGCTTACCAAACGCTATAGTCTAAGATCCCAGTGGCCCCAGACCTACGTCATTTTAGCAAAGCTGAAAGTTTGAGGATTGTTAGTATAATGTGTTATTAAGAAGGTATGCGCACCCACTACCTTGAAAGCGGGGCCGTTTCTCAGGTAGCACGGGGGGCCCATTACTTCTACCAGACGTCTTGAATATTATTAATGAAGGAATGCCTGCAGCCGCCGCTCACGACCCGACGATGTCAGTACTTATTGCAGTGAACATTGAGGCGGGCGTTATTTACGGTTTGCATTCATTCCTTCATCAATAATATTCAAGACATCTGGTAGAAGTAATGGCCCACGGAAGTGTCTGGTAATAGTCAATTCTAATTCTACATAATATACTCAAAAACATATTTGAAAATGATCTTTGCTACTTTAACGTCAGTTAGCAATTTTTTTTTTGTACCTTTACTTCGTTCTGCCTGAGAAAGGGCCCCGCTTTCAAGGTAGTGGGTGCGCATACCTTCTTAATAACACATTATACTAACAATCCTCAAAATTTCAGCTTTGCTAAAATGTCGTAGGTCTGGGGGCTCTGGGATCTTACTCTACTAGCACCTGTTTATTAATTTACTGAATAATAAAGGTTACGCTTCTTTCTGGAACATTCATAGCGTTTGTAATAAATTGGCTTTTGTGATAAAACTCGCAATGTATGAAAAGTTTGTACCGTTTTAGTAGTTACTGTAAGAACTGAGTAGTAAAAATAAAAAATTTGCAACTCTTTATTGTTTAACAAATTAAATAAAGACAACTTGTTTCTATACATTTATAAACCAATATCTTCGCCGGCCTAATACAAGTGACCATGATTGGAACGCGCCTTGACCTTCACCTCGGCAGGTGAACGCGCTTTTGAACGCACGCCCGACCAGAATGCACCGAGCCATTTTATGTCATGAGTTTTGGCGGGAAGTCTTTTTTTTTTTATTGCCATATTCAAAATATAACCTTTCTAAACTAAATGCTTTTTCTTTTTCTTGTAAAACACGTGTTATTAAATTAATTTCTTGATTCGTGTTTAATTACAATAGAAAGTGAACTTTAAAACTAATGTAGGTGTATCTATTTTCTTAGTTAATTTGAATGTAAATTGTTATACATATTAAGCCAATAGGCATTTGAGAAATGAAATGCTAGTTCTGGTGTAAGTTGTGAGTATGGACAGTTGGCATGTTTTAAAAATGTTTTCGATACATAATAATAGATTCTATACCTAAATGATCAAAATAAGTAATGGTTTTGCCCTAGGTAGTAAATACAAAATAAGATGTATCCATGATTTCAAAACTACGACAATAATGAAGACTATCTTGTGAGATATATGCTTGCTTGGTTGTTGGAAACCTGTTAAAGCCTGTGGACATTGTCCAATGTCCATGATCTAACAGGTTTTATTTCGTGAGTAAAGCAACGTGACTTCGGTCGCTAAGCAAATAGGATGTACCGAGGCCGCGTATTTGTTGTTCAATATTTACAAAAACGTGTACACGCCTGCGGTTTGAACTTTTGCACTGGCCACTCACATACGGCATTTCTGTAAATTCGTTAAATAGTGGAATACTTTTAAATAACCAGAAATTGAGAAAGTTACGACTTAGGTATTATCTGTTTTTGTCTTAGCACGGCAGCGATTTGTGTGATTTTATTGGGTGCGTTTCAAATATGTTCATCTTTGTAATACCTACTACATAATATGAAGATACCTTTATTTTAATATGACATGGTAGTTACGACTTCCAATCTGTATTAGCCTGGTAATAAAATATTAGTAATTGACCTTTTCTACCAATAAAATTTTGGTAGAAAAGTTGTTATTTTAATTAGAAATTACCAATTAATAGTTAAGTATTATTTTAAACATTTAAAACCGTAAAGGTCATATCGCAACCTTCACCTTTTCTTGAAACGTGAATTGGTACATGAGGTCAGTATTATTATTGTATTATGATATCATTAATTATGATAGAAATTCGTCTCTATGCGATTATTTTTTCCTCTTAGCTTAGTAACAACGGACAACATAAGGTGAAGAACGAATGAGATACCTGATTAGCTGTGTTATAGTAGAATATTTTTGTTGCCTTCCTCAAAGTAAATATGTCGACAAAAGGAATCTGATTGTGTTCTCGCCATACATTGTTGTAGGTGTCATCACCGTCATACCAAGGTGAATTAAAGGCAACAATTATTAAAATACCCATGAGTTGCTTAAACAACTTACATCATTGTCAAATAAATAATTAAATATTACTCAATATTTTGAATGTCAATTCATTACTTTTGAAATTGATGACATTGTCATGTTAACTCTTAAGAAACTTATTAAACATATTAGTTGCGGTTACCTAACAAGGTTGGCAATCATAAACTCAGGGTCTAAGTAAATGATGTTGCCCATCGTTTATTAACAGATAAAAGTTTCACAATGTACGTTTAAGTTCAATAATATATTCATTTCTGTGTTTCGGCTACCAATTTGTGCGATCAATCATCTGCCTCTTAACGATTAACATAATTGACTGCCCGAGCGCAAGTGTTCTTATATATATTAATTCCCTCACTCATAGCTCTGTGTACTGATTCACACAAGATTGTAGAGAAGTCAGGCGCAGGACCGACTGCTTTCAGTTTCTTTAAGAGGAAAGATTTATTCAGACTCCAGAATGGAAACCTGTAAGCAAGCGTACAAACATTTTGTGTACATGAATATCTATGTATAACACTATGTATTGTGCGGAATCTTAAGTCCACTTGGACAAAGTTGCGGGCGGCCGCTATCTATTATGAAAAATGCTTCAGATTTTTACCCAGGAGATCAGTGTATAAAATGATGTCAGATATTATTTAAATTCGGAGCCGTGACCTTCACCCTACAGACGGTCGAGTTTCAGAACGCAACGGCGGCAAAACTGGAAATATCCTGATTTTGTGAAAATAGAAAGATAATTTTAGCTCGTGTGCAATACTCTCGCTTTAATTGGGCGGACCGCATCGCATTAGCATATGTTTAACATCATAATATCCATTGTTTAAGAAGTTGGAATCTCTTCCCATACTAGTTGTTAACCAATATAATTGGTTTACTACTGACTGCGAACATGTGATGGTTTTTAGGTTAGGTTAGTGAGTCCTGTGGGCACTTAGCCTATAGCCAACACGCCATCTTCCGTAACTCTCAAGAGTACACTCAATCAGGTTTTATCAGGTAGCTGGGTCTCCTTGTAAGTCCCGGAGTCCTGCATACCGATCGTGTTCTGCATCCCCGCTGACCGCGTGGAATGTGTAAATGCAATATTCAGACAAAAAAAAAGATCACCCAAAACAAATATGGCTAAAAAGAAAGGCTGCTATTTTTTTTCATGTTGGCAACAAAAAACAAAAAAATGAATATGGCTGCTGATTATTTTTTTCACGTTGGCAATACAACCATAGACTCTTTATAATCTGGACTCTAAACAAAGTTGTCTATATTATCTAACTAAAGTTGTGTTTTGAGGCGCACCGGAGGCGTCGTCGTCGCGTGCGGCGCGGTTTGTATAAATTGAGGCGCCCCACTGCGCGCCGCGCCGCGTCTGACGTGCCCCGCCTCATATTTGCTTACAGCTTCTGTTGGGATACGTCGTTTAGCAAGCATAGAGGATATGACGTGATAGTATATCTTCTGACTTCACAACTGATATCTTATTAACTGTAAAAAAAGTAGATAGATATTTTTTAAACTCTCGTTAAATTGTATCTTCAATGAATATGTCAACCTTTTCCTTAATAGCAAAAGTTACTGGTGCAGTCTGAAAATAAAAAAGATCTATGCATCGCATTATTACTCAGTTATTAAAAGGGAACTCAGTGGCCGCCTGGTTTTTAATAAGTTATTACAGTACGACATTTGTAGGTACTTACGTGCTGTTCGAGGACAAAAAAATAACAAATAAATTTGAATTGTGACAACACAAAAATATTGACAGTTAGAATTAGTAGTTCCTGAAATAGGTGACACACTTTGGGTCGTTGAGCCATAATAGTTAGTTAGTTAGTTAGTTGAAATAGGTGAGGTCAAATAAACGAACATACAAACTCTTTAGCTTAATTACCTATATTAAAAAAATATTAAAATAAAATACCTATATTAAAAAAATCGTCTTTTAAACTTTTATTTTTTCATTTACCTACTTCTATACAGGTACTCTAAAGATTGATGAGTCCGTTCGTCATTGTCAATAACGTCCAGGCACTCAAATGTCAATGTCCTCATACTCTAACTTATGATGTGAGTTTTTAACTCACCGTTTTTATTCATTGCTATTTACACATGCCGACAAAACACAAGGGCAAGTGAGTAAGTGGACATGAATTTTAACCACTTTATGAATATGTACGTCATACTTACTCGTACCCGGGTATTCGTTAGTTTTTTTTTGTGGAATACTTAACTGAAGTATTTTGAACTAACTACATACATATTATTAACCTAACCTTATTTTTACTACACAACTTAATCGCTCTGTAGGTCACTTGATTTTTCGAAACTTGCAAGTTTTCCATTAACATAATACTTGCAGTTCTTTAAAAGCGTTTATTCCCCAGATATAAGGAGGAGTTAATGTTAATGGTTTTTACCTTGATTTATCTGAGATTTCTTTTTATATCAACTGATCGTAGAACAGCTTAAATGAGAATAACTTACTAAACAAGGTTCGAATAATTACTTGCCTTATATGAATTTTACCGCTTAATTATCGAATGCTTCTTTTCTATGTTATTATATATATGTATTATATTTGTTAGGAATAAGAAAAAACAAAAAAACTGTTTAACGCATCAAAATTACTAACATTTGAATAAGACACCATGTTATTCAACGTTCTAAAACTAAATCATTAAACTCAACCGTCTTGATGTGTCGTTTCACACCGGTCGAATATGCGCCGACCTCTGAAAAGACTCATTAAGCGCCAACCGAGACAGCTGTTAATTGGTTGACCGAAAAAAACTTCAATGTTCCTGATTGAGTGTGAAAAGAGACTTGACGTTTGCACTCCGTGTGTTGACGGCTGTGAAATAACACGACGACGCAACAGACTGAGTTAATCATTATAATCCTACTACTATTATAAAGGCGAAAGTTTGTATGTGTGGATGTATGGATGTATGGATGTGTGGATGTGTGGATGTATGGATGTTTGTTACTCTTTCACGTAAAAACTTCTGAATGGATTTGAATGAAACTTTACCACAACATAGCTTATACATCAGAATAACACATAGGATATTGGAAATCGAAATCGACGCGGACGGAGTCGCGGGCGGCCGCTAGTATATAATATAAAAAGTGTAGAAACACACCAGGCTGCAAATAGGTGACCGAAGTTCAACGACGATGCATGCATTTTCTGTACTACAGTAAAACGCGACGTTATTTAGGCATGGTGTGTCATTAATCGTTTAAAATACATTCCAGGCATAATCCTGCCGAACTTCGGTCGCGTTTTATCAGCCTAGTGTGCGTCTGTACTAGGATTCAGTAAGGGCTTGATTTCGCTGGGACGTTTTAAAAGCTTTTGTATTTTATTGTAATATCATGAGCCAATCAATCGATTTTTAAGTTAAATAACGCGCCAACCTAGTCAGCTGTTAATTGGTTGACCGAAAAAACTTCAATGTTCCTGATTGAGTGTGAAAAGACTTGACGTTTGTACTCATCCGTGTGTTGACGGCTGCGGGATAACACGACGACGCGACGTGACAGAATTAGTTAATTATTGTAATATGATGCAGTAAGGTGCCTTAACGTCTTAATGTCTCGAGCGAAGAAATTGATAAACCAGCTTGAAGATATAACGGAGTTAAGGCCGCTTCTGATACTCAATTACAAATAAATTAAAAATGAATCCGGGAGTTTTTGTACAATGATTTTAAGTTTTTTGCGGATTGTCTTCTCCGCCCTATCAATGATATTATGATCTGCAATTAAAAAATAATATCATTTTGAATGTTATGAGCATTTAATATGATCGATTTCGAGTAATATTGGCTTGTAATAAATAAAAAGCTCTTAAGAAAATGCTAATCATAATGTTTTATCGCTTCCATAAAGGAATGAGGTGACACTTACATAGAATGAGACAGCTGCTGCTATTCTGTAGTTTCCTACGCTGTGGCTTGTGTTCAAGAGATCTATTTATAACCGTTCGGTATTTTTGGATAGCCATTTAACAGTAAGGTCGTATGAAATAGGGACGCCTCTGGCTCGTACCGTGGTTTATGGTGTTTACAATACTCCTTCGAGTTCCTATGGGGTAAGTTGCTAAAAATAGGAATCGAAATGAGAGAATCTATGTGATATTTTTATCGCAGCAGGGATAGGAAAATAAAAACAGAGAGGCGTATTTAATCCCTGACTTAGAAATATAAACCAATATTAACGAATCGTAGCTATTTTTAGGGTATGGTCCCCCATCTTGGTGTTAACAGTGCAGAAGTAGCTTTTGCAGTTGTTGAGATTTCCCTCCATCGATAATGTCAAACAAACAATTGTGCAAGTGACATTTGATAAGGATAATCTTTGTTACTTCTTAATTGTAGTGAGCGTTTGATACTGAAGCATGTACCTACCGAAAGCATTCAGCTTATAATGAGCCTAATTCAAATATAATTTGACGATAAAATATAAAGCTCTAATTGATAACTAAACTTTTAGGTCCTACACCTAAACTCTTTGACAAAAGTTTAGTAATTATCTATACAAATATTATAAAGAGGAAAGGTTTGATTTTTTGTTTGTTTGTTTGTTTGTATGAATTGAATAGGCTCCGAAACTACTTGGCAGATTTAAAAAAATCTTTCACTGTTGGAAAGCTACATTCACCCAGAGTAACATAGGCTATATTTTATCCCGGTACGGGAAGTAGTTCCCCCGGGACGCGGGTGAAACCGCGTGACGGGCCGCTATATCTAATACGAAAACAAACGTCTTACTTTTTCAAGTTTCCTATTAGACTTGATCTTAATTTTACTGAGTCAGTTAAGTCTTAATATAAATCGCCTCTTTTTGACTTTATTCCTTCGTGTTCGTGTGTTTATTATTATTTCGACTAGGATATGAACCCCAGATCTTCCACAGAATCAATTGTACGCTTAGCTACAACGGGCGACATTTCTGTATGTAAGAAGACATGTCAAATTCAGTTGATGTAATGTTCCAGCATAAAGCACTTATTTAAATGACGTGAAATCGTTTCGACCTTGAAGAGATGGAATTGCGTCGGTATACAGCGGATGAATTGACGAACGATGAAGTCAATTGACTATTTATCATTCTTATTGTAACTCAAAAAATATCAGCTCTATTGAGAGAATATTTAATAAGTTGATGTGAATTGAAGTCTGCAAACTATTGGTTGTCAAAATGTGCTCTGTGACCTCCGTGATCTTTAAATTTTGATTTAAATAACTTCAATTTTCAACCGACTTCAAAAAAAGGTCCTCCGTTTTTTTTGTTACAAAGATTGCGTTGTGTCTTATACGAGTATAACTTACACAGGAGGTATAATAAAGGTACGAGTAGTAAGCTGAACTTTTGATTTTGTCCCAAATTATAGCTGGCCAATTACTGACTGTGCACATTTTTACGTACATGAAATTAACTTATCATAACTTTAATAGAAAAATACTTTAAAAAAGAAACATCAACCTATTGCAGAAAGCTCACAATCCGATACAAATCGCTGCAACCATTCCTTTTTCACATTTTCGTCTGAAACTAAACAGTTCATTGTATTGCGGCAGGTTTAAATGAGCACAAAGAGAAGTTTGAAAACCACAGAACTGCGTAGCCTAGTTCAAAGCGAGTTTGAGCATACGTAAGTAATACCGGGTCTCTACTATGCGCAAACCACAGAGAGCAGTCAATCAACCGGCTAATGCAGTGAATGCGCGTGCACACGTCATTGTGATCATTTGAACACTGGCTTTGATAAACTTGCAAAGTTAACAGCTCAATAGTAACCTTTATGCCCTTGGTATAAGGGCGGTTTTGAGTCATGTGCATCGTTTGGCGAGCTCCGTAGTACATATGGAACTGGGCTATCAATGTTGTTACGTTCTCGTTAGGAAATGCTTACTATTATACATATTTGGGAGGGACCGTGTAGTGTCAAATTCGATAAATGCAATCGAATGACACTCGAATGCTCGAAACTTAGTTCATTGCACTAAAAGAAGTTTAAAAACTATGTATATTTTTTAAGAGAGGTAGAGCTTTGTGGAAATTCCACTCGAATGAGCCGCTCGTCTGGGGAAGTACCTCCACCTTACAGAAGACCACAGTGAAGTAGCACTTCGTAACTGTTGTGCTATGTTTCTGGTGAGTAAGGTTGCCAGAGCTCAGTTGGGGAGGGTATGGGGTTAAGGCCGGCAACACATCAACGATACCTCTGGTGTCGCGGATGTCTATGGGCGGCGGAGATTGCTTACCATCAGGCGACCCGCTAGCTCGTTTGCCGCCTAAGACATTAAAAAAAAAAATGTACAGACGAGCTGTGTAGCTGTGTGTGTGTAGTTCAAAGCGAGTTTGAGCATACGTAAGTAATACCGGGTCTCTACTATGCGCAAACCACAGAGAGCAGTCAATCAACCGGCTAATGCTGTGAATGCGCGTGCACACGTCATTGTGATCATTTGAACACTGGCTTTGATAAACTGGCAAAGTAAACAGCTCAATAGTAACCCTTATGCCCTTGGTATAAGGGCGGTTTAGTGACTATGGCTAGCTGCGAAAGTTATGCAGTCCTCGTATCGTCATCATAACAATCCCTTATTAATTTCGCATATATTCCTCACTAATTTGACCCACCCAAACTCCCCTCGCTCCATAATAAAGAAAGAAGGAAGAAAAGAAAAATATAACCTTCGGCTAATTGTTTTG
Organism: Nomophila noctuella; assembly: GCA_958496325.1. Lineage (NCBI taxonomy): Eukaryota > Metazoa > Arthropoda > Insecta > Lepidoptera > Crambidae > Nomophila > Nomophila noctuella. The sequence continues at coordinate 4,711,318 of OY292487.1, read as the reverse complement.
TTTCAGGCCTGTCAATCTTGATCGTTCCTACAATCCTGGCCATTAATATCATTTAGCTGGCCTGTTAAAGCCGCATATAATTTAGAAGAAATTCTCTTTTACTCCGTCTCGCTATAAATATGTTGCTACGGGCTGCCACCTGGTGTTTTCATGATATTAAACAACTGTGCATTACAAAGAGTGAAAAACATTGAATAAAAAGTAATTTTAAATGAAGAATGGAATAGAAAAAGTTATAATTTCGCGACTTTCTTCCTCATCACTAATTCAAGGCACAAAAAGGGGCGTAATAAACCTTATCTTGTCTTAATACGTGTTAAGTAACCCTGAATTTTGCTCGGATTATCAGATTGCAGAAATTAGCAGTTCACAGTTCTTTATGTCATTTGGTTACACTGTAGGTAGGTCCGGCCGAACCCAAAAAGTGCAATCTTCAAAAGGAGACGTCGTGAAGTGCGTTTTTTTGTTTCATTTGAGAACAATTGAATATTAAATTGTTTTTTTTTTCGTTTTTTTCTAACAATTTTTTTTATTTCTTTCTTTTTAGGGTTCCGTAGCCAAATGGCAAAAAACGGAACCCTTATAGTTTCGTCATGTCTGTCTGTCTGTCTGTCCTGGCTCGTTCTCCGCCGTTTCTGGACCGATTGCCACGAAAATTGGTGGAGAGATGTATCATGTATAGTGATAATTCAAGAATTGGTTTTTAAAATAATCGAAAAATAATTATTTTTACCCCCCCTCCCATACAGCGAAAAATAATTCGAAAAAAAAAAATTCGACTTACCCCATCGTGTGGGATATCGTTAAAAAGGTATTTTTAAACACAATAAAACCTTCCTTGAAACCATGTGGATCAAACACCCCAGTCACGAGATATATTAATACAAAGTTAAAATTAGACCCCCCTTAACTTTTGAAATACTATTACAATATTTCTGAAAAAAATGTCCTGTACACCTCCAAGTAAGTACTTTCAACGAAAGCTATAGCGAACTCTGTATCATACATAGTTATTTTTATACAAATCGACCAACTTATGACGTGCAGTTGCCCTTACTGAATGGTGTCTTAAGCGGTCGGGCCATCTTAGCTACGGAACCCTTTCATGGGCGTGTCCGACACGCTTTTGGCCGGTTTTTTAGCGATGATAATACCTACCTTCTAGTTTTAGGGTGTCATGTTTTGTGCCTAAGTAACCTCTACCACTTTTTCCTTTAATATTGAGTTTTGTTAAAATATTGGCTTTAATTACCAAATCCTTTTGTGTTATGTATTTTTTATTACATGACACAGAGTAAAAACACGCAACTGACATGGGATGTCAGCGGCGCGTCATCACTCGCCGGGTAGCGTTGTTTAATCCCCTCAGAATAATACAGTTCCCGAGTTAATCCCCTGCTCGGATCGTCAAAGAACACCCGTAAATGGGATATTGAGCGAACACGTGTATAGCAATGAATGACTTAAGTAATTATAGTTGACAAGCTTTGCTGTTCCGTTTGTGAATTAACCGGGTGTTCTTATACTTTTTAATGAAAAAATACAGGTACTTATAGAGCAAATTTATAAAGAAATATTTTAAATGTAAAAAAAAAATCAGTTAAGCAATGATTAAAGCTAAAAAATAATTTGTAGTTCATAAAATCCGTTGTCACTACGATCAACTGACCAATCAAACTAGGGGTGCAGAACGTTTCCATGATGCGGGTTTACATGGGTTTATATAATGTTATCTATACTAATATATAAAGCTGAAGAGTTTGTTTGTGTTTTTGTTTGTTTGTTTGAACGCGCTAATTTCAGGAACGACTGGTCCGATTTGAAAAAATATTTTTGCGTTGGATAGTCCATTTGACGAGAAAGGTTTTAGGCTATTGGTCATCGAGATTAAGCGGACGAAGTCGCGGGCGGCCGCTAGTTGCCCAATAAATCTCAAACTCTCTTCACTTTTTTAACCATCCCAAACTTAGACGATTACTTCACTTAAGTATGTATGTACACTATTCTTAAAAATATTTCATACATATTTGCTGAGAACTCAGTAAGAAATATTTAACCTGGCAATATATTGCATAAAATATTTTGCATATAGTATTTTTTATAATATATTATAAAAGCAAGATTGAAAAAAAATATTTAAATTTCAAATAAAGAATCACCGCCATATTGTATCAGGCGTCTAGACTGTCATATCGTGAAATCACGACAGTGCGCTTGCACATGACTCTTTGTACGTTCATTGAATGCGCTAACGTATCGCATAAAAGGAATAACGGAAACTCATCATTTATGAGACGAACGGGTCATTGTATCGCTTGAAATAGAATGCTTCTTTCATGATCAATAAATTAATATTCTACATTGCATATAAATTCAAAATATTCTTCACTTGTATACTGTTTTAATTTATTTTATGAAGACAATGATATAAGCTAAAGAAACTAAATCTTTCAACTCTCTCAATGTTATTTTTTGTTGTATTAAACTAAAAAAATCACAACATTTTCCTTAAACATAATCTGACCACGATTAGGGGATTCTTTGGAGTCAACAAAATTAGAAAACATCATTTTGTATACTTAATACACAGTTACTCTTTACTACCCAAACTCTTCGCAGTGGGTACATATGTACGTGTGAAGTTTTTTACTATTTTAGTTTTTCACTTTTTGTTCGAAATAACTTCAGTGAGTCCTTACTTTCTTCTTATTATTATTATTATTTAATGCTAACTCCAAATAACGTCATATTCTCTGTAAGTGCTTACAATTATGAAAACAATATTGTCAAATGTATTCATTGAGCAGCTCTCCCATCCTTATATGACTTGCCAACGAAGGTCTTTGCCCTGCAATGAGATATTTAGGCTGATACCTCAATACGAGTTGTCGATACGCGTGTGAAAACATTAGGAATGATTAATCTTAGATGCAAATACACCTGATACCCTTGCTCTTCCATCTTTGTCAATTGTCATAAAATTCCGCCGGTGAAATATTCGCTTTCGAAGGGAATGCTTTATGCTTTTATTTCATTTACGCGCTTCTGATATCAACGTCGGTAGCTGAGTGGTAAGAACGTTGCTTTCGTTGGTTTAAATACCTACACGCATTGGAATATCTACTACTACTATAATATAAGCAAAAGAGTTTGTTTGCTTGTTTGTGTGTATGAACGGGCTAATCTCAGGAAGTTCTGGGGCCCTAGCCAAGATGCCACTTTGTCGAATTCGCCATACGTTTTCGTCGCGACTTATATTGCCCTCCCGCACACGTATACTATTGATATGAGCGGGGTGGAGATAAGTCGCTACGAAAGCGTCTGGCGAATTCGTTAAAGTGGCATCTTGGCTAGCCTACCTGGTTCGAATTGAAAAACTATTTTTGTGTTATATAATACAATTGTCTAGCTAGGCTGTCAGCTATAGTCTGCATATATTATGTGTGCACAAACCGATATACACGCGGACGGAGTCGCGGGCGAGTTAGAGATGTATGCGGTGAAATTATACCAAGTCGACGGAAAAGGAACATTATGAGTTAGTATTTGATATGGAGAATGTGTCAAGTTGGCCAATCATTTTGTTATGATTATTAAGAAGTTGTGTGTCCCATTTCATACAATGATCATGACTCTCAGTAATCAAGAAGACTCAGGGAGGAGAAAGATATTAGTGTCGGCATAATTCTTGAGACACGAGCTTACAATAATTAGAATTTCTCAAGATGTAAACTTTCGACAACTTTTGTAATGAGTTTTTTTTTCATGAATACCGCCGCTTGAGAAAGTTGTAGATTGGATTTCTTCTCTTACTCTTGATAAAAATTATTTTCTAATATTACTCTATGGTCCCTCTACACTTATTCTAGGAATCATCAGATTGCCGTAAGGCTGTTGTCTCCTAATAGGGGGAAAAAGTTACTTGTATTTTATAACTTGCATGATCATAAAATGCACTATAAATGAAAAAATGAAAATGAAAAATGAAAAAATCTTTATTGCTTTACAATTTTGTTTTTACAATATCCGAGTTTGGATTCTCCTTTTAAGTGTGTAAAAACACTTGTGCCAGGAGAAACCGCTCTCCTATAACTAGAAGTTAAATATAATAGCAGCAAAGAATACTACATACAACTGTTTTTGAAGTTTACATTACATTCTTTATATTTTATAAATATTATATATATTGTGTGTGTGTGTGTGTGTGTGTGTGTGTGTGTGTGTGTGTGTGTGTGTGTGTATGTGTGTGTGTACGTTTAAATGTATAAATCTGATAGGTATAATTAGTCACCTCGAGAAACAAGGTTTTCTATTTCTGTATAACTAAGCGTTTTAATCCAGTCCACGAGCAGGTGCTTGCACTCATGGGAGGTCTTATGGTATATTTTAAGAATTTTATTGATTCGGTTATAGAGATGCGAAGATTGGGATGTGTATTGACGTGTTGCAAAGTGTGTTTTACATAAGTGCGTTTGAGCAACAATATCGTTTCTTCTTTTGTTTAGCAAGGAGGTATCAACTGGGAGAGACTTATGTTTCCTCAGTATTACATGCAATATAAATAATTTTCTGACCGTTAAGACCTCAGCCAGCGAATAAAGTGCGTGAGTCGAGAATCTGCGTTTCTTAAAAAGCATCACCTTTAGAAGCAACCGTTGAGCACGTTCGGCCTCCAAAAATTTTGCCTTTGATGCACCGCCCCAAACGGGGATACAATATATTACGACGGATTGCGCCAGGGCCACGTAGATGTTCTTGAGCAGTTCCTTGCCAGCGGAATGTCTCAAGATCCTAAACATCCAAATCAATTTTCGTATTCTGGAAGCAATAAGGTCTATTTGAGGATGCCAAGACAGTCTCTCATCTATCATGATGCCAAGGTATTTAGTGGCGTTAACTTTATTTATGGAAGGGCAGAGGCAGTTATTGAAGTTAGTATTACCACAATTGTGCAGGATAAGTCGGTAATCGGGAGGTGGTTGAGTTCTGCTATTGATGGTAAAGCACATGTAGTTTGTTTTGGTTGCATTTAATGAAAGCAGGTTGTATCTCAGCCACAAAGCGGCCCTGGAAAGTGCTGATTCAGCATCCAATTTTACGGAGTCCCATGTTTTCCCAGTTATTACGATTGCAGTATCATCAGCATATGAGAATACCCTAGCATTATCCAGTTTCATTCCACAGAGATCATTAACGTAGATGAGGAAAAGTGTCGGTCCCAAGACAGAACCCTGGGGTACGCCAAAGGTTAGATCAGCATCACCACTAGTATATTGACCAACTCTTACCCTCTGCCTCCGTTCACTTAAATAATCTCTGAACAATTTTAGAGGGGTACCCCTTATGCCAATTTTTTCCAGTTTTTGCACAAGAATGGGAACAGAGACGGTGTCAAATGCCTTTTTTATATCTAAAAACACAGTGAGGCACTTACGCCCACTGTCCAGCTGGTCCACAATAAAAGAAGTAAGGGCTAGTACAGCATCTTGGGTGGACTTGCCAGCACGAAATCCAAATTGAGAATCTGCTAAAATGTTGAATTTATTAAGATATTCTACTAGTCTTTTGTTAATAAGTTTTTCGAGTATTTTGGACAGTGAAGGCAGCACAGAAATTGGTCTATAATTATTGACGTCGTCCCTGCTCCCACCCTTATGGACAGGGGTGACAACCGCCTGTTTTAGCGCACTAGGAAATATACCAGAACGGAAGCAAGCGTTTGCCATGTGAGTAATAATAGGTACCAGTATGTGCTTAGCTAGCTTAAGAAAATTAACTGGGATACAGTCCCATCCAGGGGCGCTATCTGACCTTAAGTTCATAAGAATATCATTAATCTCCTGAGGATCGGCGTCAAGCAGAACAAAAGAAGATGCCTGATCAATACTTGAATGAAGAGAAACAGTTGTATTTGGCGGTATAATATCATTTGCCAGTTTTACCCCTACACCTACAAAGAAGTCATTAACATGACGGACTGATTCACCTGGAGTAGATTTAATGTTTAGAAGCTTTTCGTTTCCATTATTATCCTGCTTCAAATGAGTAATGCTCCTTATGCTTTTCCAGAGGTTTTTAGGATTTTTACTAGAGTCTTCTAACAGACGTCGTTCATAATTACGTCTCAATTTCTTTAGCAATTTATTACAATAGTTGCGGTAACGCGTAAAAGTAATGCGAAGTACTTCATCATGAGGGTTAACGCGTAGCTTTTTTTGCATGTCATTCCTATTTCTGATGCAACGCAGAACTCCAAGCGTTATCCATGGCTTAATAGTCCGTTGATTTTTAGGGATTCGCTTTTCCTGTGAATTTTCTTTAAGTGACTGTGTAATGTTCAATATAATTTTATCAGCTATCACTACCGGATCGTCACAAGACAACAGTTCAAACCAATTCATATTGGAAAGACTCGCTAAAGCATTTTCATAATTAACGACCATTTTAAATTTTGTTACTTTTGAATTTTTATGCAAGTCAGTGAGGTGCAAAAACGTCATAGAGTGGTCTGTAATGGAGGTATCCAGAATTACTATTTTTGCTACCATTTTACTTTTGTCTAATTTAAGCATAACATGATCTAAGCAACTTTCACCCCTAGTTGGAAGACAATGGCCCGTCATGATGCTATGGGTACATAACATGTTAAGATAATCTAGTCTGTTTCTCCTCACATAGCCCTGATCGCTTTGATTATGTATCAGATTAATGTTGATATCGCCTACTAACATAATGCATTTATGAGATGGTATTGATTCAAGATGATAATTTAGCGAGTTTATAAACCTGTCCACATTAGTGTTTGACGGTGACCTATAGATAGCCAAAGTTATGTAATTATCATGCTCTATTTGTAAGCATGTTGCATCATCAAGCAAAATTTCTCTAACATTTACAGGCAAATTATCCTTAATGTATGCTATTACACCATCGTTTTGGTTTCGGTAGCGCGTACTGAGATACGAGACATAGTTAGAGAGGCTCGGGACAGGTTTATTTTCATTTGTCCAGGTCTCTGTAAGAATAACTAAGTCAGGATTAAACTTTAGCTGAGCGAGTGATACAAGCAAATCATCAAAATTCTGATAGATGCTTCTTATGTTTTGCGAAATGAGAGTAAGGTCGGTATTTTTAATATTAATTGTTTTATGTAAATCTTCAATATTACCCATAGTTGCGCAAGCCATATCAGAATAGTCTATGTCGTTTAGAGTATTAAGGGCGTCATTCATTATGAATTTCTAAAAGTTGAGGACGCGTATTTACAATATTCAGATGTTGTGTGTGAGGTGAAGTGATATTTAATAGTGTCAATCTTGTAGCACAAAATATATTATAATAAGTATGTTTATAATGTCTGAGGTAAAGTGTGTAAGTGTGAGTTGAGTGAAACTTATGAAGTAAGTGTGTAGATGATATTGTGTATGTTGTAAGTGTGTACACATTAATGTAGGTTACAAAGTAATAGGAAACATGCATTACAATCGAATTTAAGAAATTTACGAATTGAAGATAAGCATCACTTAAATCAAAAGACTGCACCAAATCTAGTCAATCATGGTTCGAAAGTTGTTGCACTTGGGCTTCAGACTTAATTGCAATAATTGGGGAACTTTCAGTTTTTCGTAAATAAACTCTTCCGTACGAAGTCCAACAGAATTTAAATTTACCTGACTTAACGAGGTCTCTTGCCAAGAAATGGAGCCGCGCACCTTTCACTGTCAATTGTTCCGACACAAACACAGCAGTGTCCTCTGAGACACGGTGTCCCAAGTGTTTAGCGCACAAGTTATTTTTCCCCGAAGTAATAAACGATTTGCATCGTTTCAGAATATCAGTCTTTATGAGTGTCGATACAGTCTCCACTATTATCGGGGTATTCACAGCCTCCTTCTTTTTACTCCGGACCCTATAGACGTCCTTGATGTTGGTTTTATTCAAAGTAGCACCAATTGTAGAAGAGAGGCTTAAAACCATTTCCACTAAATCTTCTTTAGTTTCTGATTTTGTCCTAGGTACATTCTTTATTTCAAAGTTCGACTTACGGGATGCCATTTGCATGTTTTCAATTTTCTCTTCTAGTAAAGTAATATACTTTACATCTTCCTTAGCCTTATTTTCTAATTGGAATACTTTTTTTGCCAACTCTTCATTTTGCGCAGTCAGCAATGCTATAGAATTTTCAATGTTTAAGTTGCATGTGTGTATATCCTTCAGAGATGATTTAAGCTGTTCTTGCTGTCTGTCCCATAAGCTTTCAATCAAGCCTTTCATTTCTTCCTTAAAGTTGTATAAATCTTCTGAAGTTACACTTTTGGTGCGTGAAAAGACGTAACTTGGCGGCGTAGTTTTAGTGCTGTCATGTTCGCATACTGACATGTCTTGCAGATTCATAGACTGCTCGTGCGCCATAGCGAAAGTGTGTTGAATATTTTTAAAACGAACGTAGTCCTGCCCGTAGCGCGGCGTAGCACGCGAGTGAAGTAGGCGGCACGCGTCGTAGCACACGGGGTGATGTAAGCGGCGTCGTAGCTCGTAGCTCGTAGGCGAGTAGCAAGTAGTGTCTTATTTCATCGCGATCGCTCACCGCTTCCGTAGCCGAGTTTGTACACACCCGGGCCGCGAGCAACAGAAAGTCGCCGGTTCAAATCCGACGTCCGAACAAAAATTCACCGCAGCCGAACGCGAAGTGCAGGGGCTCCGGAGACACAGGGCGAAGGCGCCACCAGGCAGGGCGAAGTCACGCGAATTTAATTAAAATTAATATTTAAATCGCAAACACGTCCGCTCAACACAAGATCGGAGGAGGAAGAGGAAGAAGAATAATAACAATATAAAAATATAAAGTATAAAGAATAATAACCAAATATAAAGAATAATAACCTTCCTATTATTTTTCATCTGTGAACACAGTACTTATTGCAATCGTTACTTATAGTGAAAAGTTCTTTAAGTACCTACTGCTAATGACCTAAGGCTACTAAGGTATTATGAAATGAATACCTACTTACTTTTACTAATATAATATAGCTGAAAAGTTTGTTTGTTTGAACGCGCTGATCACAGGAACAACTGGTTCGAATAGAACAATTATTTTTTGTGTTTGATGGTCCATTTGACGATGAAGGTTTTAACTACAGATAACAATATGTGTGACGGAGACGCGGGCGGCCGCTAGTTAACTAAAAAAGGCAAATACAAAATTTAATGCCACTCAGTCGCTGAGTATCGAGCTGAGTGGAGAGCCCTAGGAGAGGCCTTTGTCCAGCAGTGGACTGCGATAGGCTGTTGATGATGTTGATGATTGCCACTCAAACCTCGTAACGCATTTGTCTCCAATCTCCATAGTAAAATAATCATTTTTTTTATATAAATCCCGCAGTTACAAGGCTAATTGACTAAGAACAGAGAACATTATGTTGTGTCAGTCAATAGTGGCTTGTGGATGTTTATCTTTCTAAGAGGTCGAGCCTTGACTTATTGCAGCCACGCAATCCTTGTGCGATTTCGATGTGAAGATGTTTTATGTGTTTGTGAGGTTATATTTATTATCTTAAGGCAATTAGTTGAACGTAAGAAGGAAAATGGAGTTGGCTTTTCGTATTAAATGTTTTAATGTTTTGTAGACAGCTCAAGAGCTGAGGCAGTATTAATTATAATATTAGGTCGCTAAATTTCGACGCATCAAGCGAGCAATTGACAGTTTTTTTATGTTTTTTTTAATTATATAAACAATAATTTTCCCCGCAAGATATGAGTTGAATCATGGGTGTTAGATACAGGTCTTCCATTGCAAATATCACGATAAAAATCGACGAAAGACCGCTGAGTTCGCCATGACTTTTAAAGCAAGTTTTGCAAGCAAGCCTGGTTAGGCCCAGGCTACTGATACTGAACTGGACTTTAGAAAAGTGGTTGTAAACACTCCAATCAGCCAAATATGTATTTACGCAATGAAAATAATCAGATTCGAGCTGTTTACAAATAATTAATTTTTCCACATCAAAAACCTCTCCTGCTCTTCCCAAAGATAACAAAAACATGTTTACTTCGAACATAACTCGACAATCCTCCACTCACGGGAAGCGACCGGCTTGTTGGGAAGTCGTACGTTTGTATTCAACACCGAAATCGCATTAGCCATCGTACAAAATATTGTATATGGGTTAACCCCCGGCTTACTCCAGTTATTGAATTTTATATTCCGGGCATCGCATTCTATTTTAACAGTCCTAAAGGGGACTGGAATAGTCTCGCGGCGGTTGAAATGTTAGTTACTGTACGACTTTGGGAGATGTAGTGTAGAGTGAAGAATGCAATGAAATTATAAACTGGTTTTGTGGTGGCGTCGTTGAATATGGGTTCTTTTCGAGAAAACACTTATTACTCGCTAGTAATTTGGGCTGCCATACGCGATAGCGGTTGATAACCATAAAGGTAGTGTGTGTGCATGTGTGATGTGGCCACCTCTTAAAAAATAAAATACGAGGACGAAAATAATGAAGGGTACTTTTAAGTGGGTCGACAATAGAACAGGTATGAAGTCAGCTCTGTCAAACTTGAATAACTTAAATGATAAGTGAATAGGGAACGCACCTCTGCATGTCACCTTTGCGCCCTATGAATATAATATGTCTTGCGCAGTTGAATTAATCGTCGCGTCTCGCCGTACCAAACCGCCAGGTACACATTTTCGTAAACTACACACTCGGGGTTTGATGTAAACAGGATTTAAATTTTAAAACAGGCCTGGGGTCACCCATCACAACGCGTCGCATGTTTAGGGCGCCGTTTTTTCATTGAATAATGAAAGAAGTGGACGTTTAATGTTTCAAGGGACGCGCGAGGGCATTATCTTGTGTACGCAGGCACAATAGATGAGATAACACAGTAAAGAATGAATAGACATTGAATGAATACTTGCTAGGGAGGACGAGTCGACCAAATTAACGAGAGGGTTTTGCAGAAATTCTTTTAAAAATGGAATGCTCTTTTATGTCACGAGAGTTCCAATAGGCGTCTTGTGTGGCTTTTAGAAGCACGATGCCATTCTCGACTGGCTTCTTGTTATTCGTTTCTCTGGTATCATTACCGGTCGTCAACGTTTAGTTAATAATCAGTCCTGATCTATGACATTGACAGAATAAATGCATGTATAGAGATATGTTTCCGCCCTCACTTGTTAACATTTAAATTTTTTGCGCACTTAACTAAGCGGAATCTCTACTCAGGGGCCATTACCACTCTCGCAATAATATAAGTATAAAAACGCCTTAAAAAGAGAAGTACCTAGCCAGAAGAAAATAAAATTTAAAAAAAATTGTCAGCTCATTTTGACTACATAGTTGGAGTAATTTCCTTACTCATAACACTTTACTATGGCGGAGCCTAGGTGCATAACTTTTCCGAGCGCACTTTATGTCCCCGTGCATTACGCCTTTGTTTGCATAATAAGGTGGCTAATTCACAGGCGCACGCCATTTTTATTGTGCTTGTATACTAAGTAATGTGGCAGATTATAAATGCAAAGCTTTGGAATGCGGCGAAATTAGTTCGCCTTAATAAAGCGGTTGCGATTGTAGATTTGTCGTGTGGCAGAAATAGGTTTTTGGTGTAACGATTATTTGCATACAAATGACAATCATTTGCAGGTTGTTATAGTGCAAGTTAGGTCATTGTTGTTTGATTGACTGGATAAATCAATGCGGATCAGAATTGGAAACGTATACTAGAGGTACATGTTATAAATGTAGTAATTGTTTATCTTAAAAACTAGAACCCTCAGACTTTCTAACATATGTAGGTAAACGTGTGCTTGCTTTAAAAGATTGATTGATTCTTGCTTTGATTTTATAATTTAAAATCCTTTTAAAATCTAATGATCTTGAAAAACATGATTTATCAAAATTGCTGTTCTTAGATTACCGAAAATTCTAGTATTGTACAAGTAACTTGTATGAGAGAAACTGTGTTTCTGTTACACTTGGTACTGCTACAAACCCATTCGGTGCGCTAGTTATTAGATTCGACCGACAGCCGTAATCAAGGTTTCCGTGATCATATATTCCTTTAGGTCAGTAAATCCTCAAACAATACACATCCATAGTTCGTTCCCCAAATCACATCAAATCTTATGTAGATGGTCTCAGGTGAGATTAGGGTTATATTGAAACAGGGAACAGGGAGCTGACCCGACTCAGAACGGACCGAATTACATTATTTACTACTCGTATTTAGCAACCCGGCCCGACTTCGCATGGATGCAAGTAAAATTATCAGAAGATAAAAATAATAGTTAATACCCTCCGGCCGTATTCGGCCATGGCGGCCGATCTTACGATCAGCCAGGTACGCAGGGTATATTCTAGTGCACAAGTGAGTGCGCAAGCACAGGTGCACTCCCTATTCCTTCACTCTCATAATTCGGTGGGACAGCAATCTGACACGACCGTTGAGAGATCAGGCGCAGGACCAACGGCTTAACGTGCCTTCCGAAGTAGGAGGAGCTCGAGAAGAAATTTTTCGGTCACCCATCAGATGACTGGCATCTGCGAACGTTGCTTAACTCTAGCAACCGCAGGCTGAGTGCGCTAACCACTGCGCCATCGAGCTCCTAGATAGGTATATAATGTACAAGTATAGAATGGCCGTGGGGGAGTTACCGATGTAAGTGAAGTACCTATGACCAAAACAGGGAAACTTTGCGGTAGGTACCTTGATGGCACCAATAAGAAACGCCAAAAAGGGCATTGCAATGTCACTAAATGGCTTTTATTATTAAGGTTTCAATGTAAGTGTGGCTTATATTAAGTCTCAGCAAAGTGCTTATTGTAAAAAATCTTCCGTTTCTTTCTGATATCTATGATAAACAGGGATTCTCTACTAAATAGTGGGAGCTTTATGGACATAAACCTTCCTCTTGAATCACTCAATCTGACAAAAAAGTCATTAAAAGCGGCTGCGTAGTTTTAAAGATTTAAGCATACATAGTGACAGACAGAAGAAACCGCATTTGTTTTATAATATGAAGTGATTTACTATTTAGTGCGATTGTTTCCCAAGGGTAATGTATTCTGCTTTTCAGCAATATTAGATGGAGTTTGACCCAATTGTTATGCAGGGGATGTTTACGTTCGGGATCAGGTTAAAAGTCTCGGGAAAGGTCAGGTTTGATGGAATTAGTGGTTGATAAAACGTTTGTTAATTACCTACTGTTGGTTATTCGCTTTATTAGGTAACTTAGCATATTAAAATTTAACATACCATTGATACTTTCCTATTTCGATGATAGAGAGCTCGATGGCGCAGTGGTCAGCTCGCTCGGCCTGTGATTGCTAACTTAAGCAACTCTCACAGAGATGAGGAACCGAAACCATTTCACCTTGAGCTCCTCAGGGCGTAAGGCACGTTAAACCGCTGGTCCTGTGCCTGATCCCTCTACGCTCGCATCAGATTGCTGTCTGCTCGAAATATGGAGTGCACCTGTGCTCGCGCACTACAATATACCTTGCGTACCTGGCTAATCGTAAGACCGGCCGCCATGGTATTACTTCAGTACGAGCATACTAAAATTGCATTCACCAATATTGCAATTAAGCTATTATCATTCCACGCTTAATATTAGGTTTTAGTATGACCTGTTTAAAAACCCCAAAGCAAATTGCCTAACCTAGTAACGTGTTCAAAACATGAAATCCAAGCTCACTTACCAAAATACAATCTCAATAAGGGGTAATTTGTGTAATGCAAAAATTGCAAATACCAAACCCACCATTTTCTGCATAGTAACCGACCGCTTAACTTTGACTAGCAATCAGACGTTATTATGTTTTCACACAGCACTGATATTATTTCGTAATTTGAAAGTAGGTTAGTATTTTTCGGAACAATCCCCGTCTTGGATGACTCGTCGAATCACCCTAAAACTGACACAATGGAACAATGTTTAATGTTATAATTTGAATTACGACCAGTAACGATTGACACTGTATTGGCGGAATTGGCATTTAGTTAACAAAAAAGTAAAAGGCATGTGTTCAGGCGAAAAAAAAAACAACTTTAGAACAAGAACATTACAGCAGTATTATTTTAATTAATAGCAGATTTTCTAAATGTAAATTTTAACAACAAACTAAATCGAACGTTATTTTAAATCCGAACGCTTAATAGTTTGATGCCAGTGCATTCTTCATGAGCATTTTAAAAACAGATTAAGTTTTTATTTTTTGGAACTACATTTCTTCTTATTGTACTTCAAACACGCAACATTATTTTTCATTCCAAATACAAAAAATATATCACCCTCACAAAGCCCACCCTTTCTTATCTCTGTTAACAAGTTTCACCATCACGCGTAATCTACCGAGTAGGTACCTACTTAATGTAACATTACGAAATGCGTAATAACAACAGGACAAAAGAACATCACGGATGCGTGTCGTATCGGCGACGCATCAAATTGCCGCGAACACAGGCATCACTAACATGTATACAAACACATTCAAATATGAACTTTAATGCCTTGACATAAGAGTCGAGTTGTATACATGTTATTACTCATGACTGTACCTACAGCGTAAGAACACGACGGACCATGAACAGTTGAACACTTACAAATTCTAGGTAATTTCATCTTGCTATGACTGAGACTGAGATGGAATGTTAAACGTTACGGGGAAATGTGAAAGAATATTATTAAGTATAACCGGAGCTGCTTGGTTCGCGATTGCGAAGTTAAGCAATTTTGGCAGAGGCCAGTCATCGGATGGGTGGCCGACAAAAAACATCTCGAGCGTCTCCGTGCTTCGGAAGGCACGTTAAGCTGTAAAGGTGCAGATTGCTGTCTCTCCGAACGATGAGATTGAGGGAAAAGGCAGTGCCCCTATGCTTGATGCACTATAATATATCCTGTGTACCTGGCTGATCGCAAAATCGGTCGCCAAGGTCGAAAAACGGCCGTGAGGGTGGATAGATCGATTTTATACACAAAATTATTAAACACACTACTGACTTGTTCATTAAAATCAAAAAGATACCTACCGTTACTGACATAAACGTTAGAGAAGACTTTGTAATACATAGACACGAGTAAATCCCTATAATGTTAGCATGTTTGGACTTACAGAGTTATTAAATAACTTTTTGAACATTAAGCCCGGTAATTACCCCAAACATTCTAAACCTATCATAATTAAAAGGCTGAAAGTCATGCTAACCATTTCGTTCCATTAGGAATTTTAAAAAGCCTTTTTAAAGCCCATAAAGGCCACTAATAAAAAGGATCCTTTCCAATTGGATTCTAAAGTTTGCATTTGAGTTTCATTCCCATAGAATCAAAATAATATAGACAGACATGTTTTGGGCAGTTGAGACTGGGAGCTTTGGAACATTTAACAAAAAAATACACATGTTGTGGTAATTCACCTATTGTCATAAATTTAATGTGAAAATTACCTGGTCATTCATAAATATTCACCGTTTGTGTTGACATGTACCTTTTGTTAAAAAACTATTAAAAATGTTGTACGGCGTCTCCATAAGAATCTTATTAGAGCATAATCTTCTTAGACGGGCAATGTTTGTGTGATAATGTTTTACAATGATCTGGATGAATAAGCTCCACAGTAACATCTTAAAATGAAAAGAATTAGACACCAAGTCATCTTAGACCATACGAGTAGGGCTGCCATTTATCATCGTCATATTATATAAAAACTGCACTAAACTTCCCCAGAGCGTTGTAAGTTTGCCTTTTTACATCCTTACCGTTCCCATGACGAACATGACACTCCAGTGTGCCATCGGAGCAGGGTGAATGTAACGATTAAAATTTCAAAGACTGCTTGTATGCCTGTACAGACCAAAATAGCGTAGCGTTCCCTCTCGGTAGATTGACGCTCAGTGTTGTGAGACTACGCCGCCCGTCCTTACATCACAGAAAAGCCACGCCAACTGCTACTCTATGCTTTAAGACATAAGGTTGACTAGTCTCGACGCATTTGTCAAGTTAACTTTGCGGACCTATGTGACGTCTGTTACTTACAATGCAGGAAACGAGGGGTTGTACCCTGTGTTTGCGGCTGTCGCAAGATTTGTATCGCGTGTTGTGCATTTGTCTGCTAGATAGAATGATGTCATGTTTTATGAAGAATTTGATTGAATGCGTCCTTCAGAATGTTCTGGGTGTGCGAACAGGAAGATAACGTTGCTATGCGTGTTATGATGAGGTCATCACTGTTCACGTGGCATGCCAATCAAAGTTATTTAAACTTGTTAATTTTGTTATGCTTTGATTCGTGGAATGTTTATTTTTGCGCTGGCAACGCGAGTTAGGTAGTCTGATTAATTTGTAATTTTTAGCCTTTCACTCTTTCTTAAAAGCACATGCACCGTATGTTTACAATTACATAATCCGATTTTACGTAAAGCCAATCTTGCGAAAATCTGCTTTTTGTATTAAATTTTAAAATTACTATTATGGAACAATGTTTTAGTTTTAACAAAATGCTTTAGATTTCCAATAGCCTTACAAGAGCAATGAAGCTGTATCCCACACATGTTTGAGAAAAAAACCAAAACAAATATTACTTACGCGCAGGTATAAGAACCTAGCCAACCAATAGAACAGGCAGGTTTTCGACGTGGATACTCCACAATTGACCACATACATACCCTAGAGCAAATAATAGAAAAACACGTAGAGTTTAAAAGTCATCTCTTCCTTGCATACGTTGATTATGCGAAGGCGTTCGACTCTATTTCGCATAAAAGTATTTGGGACGCTCTAGAACACCAGAATGTCCCAAACACATATATCAACATCATCAAAGATATCTACAGAAAAAGCACAAGTCGTGTGAAGCTAGACAGACTAGGCCCTGAATTTAATATACGTAGAGGGGTGAAACAAGGAGACCCACTATCACCAAGGATCTTTATAGCTGTTCTGCAAAATATTATGAAAGACCTTGATTGGGCCAAAAAAGGAATAATTATAGATGGGAAGTACCTTAGCAACCTTAGGTTCGCGGACGATATAGTCTTGTTCGCTAGAACAGCAAATCAGCTACAGGAAATGCTAACTGAACTTAACCTTGTTAGTGAAAACATTGGCCTGAAACTAAACACCTCAAAAACAAAAGTATGCACGAACGGACCTGAAACCCCCATTATAATAAATCAAACACCAATTGAGTACGTAGAGAGCTATATTTACCTCGGAAAACAAATATCGTTTAAAGACACGAGACATATGGATGAACTAGAGAGGCGAATAAAAATGACCTGGAGAAAGTACTGGAGCTATAAAGAAATATTAAAATCAAAATTAGCAAATACACTAAAGAAAAAAGTGATGGATTCAAGTCTACTGCCCTGCCTGTACGGTGCTCAAACCTGGATTGTCAATAACAATACCATGACAAAAATTCGTGCGTGTCAGAGGAGTATGGAAAGGAGTATCCTAGGAATCAAGCTCATAGATAAACAAAATAGCTGTAAAATTAGAGAGAAAACAAAGGTAATAGATGCAGTAAACCATGCTAAGCGTCTCAAGTGGAGATGGGCAGGACATATTGCCCGCTCTTCCGACGAGAGATGGTCCAAACGCGCTACAAATTGGACTGGACCTGGAAAGAAGAGAGCAAGGGGAAGACCAAAGACTAGATGGAAGGACGATATAATAAAGATAGCAGGAAAACGTTGGATAAATATAGCAAAAGACAGAAAGAAATGGAGGCAGTTGGAGGAGGCCTATACCCGAAAGGGGCCAGGACAGGTGTAATCTTTTCATAAATAATATAATATATAAATTTACTTTTTTAAACTCTTGTAATATTTGTCTTGGATGTAAGAAAGGCTTAAATAAATAAATAAATAAATAATAAGAACCTAGTCCCGGCTTTTTACTTAAAACTATTAGACTAACTAGACGCTTCAAGTGAGTCAGTTAAGGGTTAAACGATGTAATTCACGTCAATCATAATTATTAAAGTTTGTGAAACGACGTATGTGGCATTTATTACGGTTCAGGATTTCAATACGTCACCCGTCGACAACTTTACGTAGTAAGCCCGGTGTAGTCCACTTTATACACCTAATTTTATAACACCTGCGCTCTTTAAGAGATGTAGAACTTAGTGGAATTTCCACTCGAATGAGCCACGTGCCTGGGGAACTACATCCACCTATCAGAAGACCATGGTGAAGAAGCACTTCGTGTCTGCTGGTGAGTAAGGTCGACAGAGCTCTGTTGGGGAAGGTATTGAGTCTTACTCGTAAAAGCAGGCAACTCATCAGCGACTCTTGTGCGGTTGTTGATTCATGGGCAGCGGTGATCACTTTCCTGCAGTTGACCCTTTCGTTCCCTTGCCTACCTATAACATTAAAAAAAATCCTGTAACTTCAACACCTAGCGAAGTACACTTTGAGCACCTATCCATCCCATTGATTTGCCAAAAAATAAGAAATGGGCCTACCAAACACATCAATCGGAGCTCAAAATGGACTAGTCCAACGTGATCAAGTTGCAGGTGCTCATCATTTGGGTGCTCAATGTGACTACCTAGTACGCCAAAGCGGCCCCCAAATTACGCATTATTTCATTGTTGTGAAGGTTCATCTTTTCCTGCTCCGTATCTCATTATCTGAGACGAGTCAATTCGTCTTTGTATGCTGTATTTCACCTGAACATTTGATCTCGACGTAATTCCCCATGTTAATAATTGTGTATATTTTTCCGAGAAGTTAGAATTGTTTTACTTACTGTAACAAGACGGATTATTTACCTCGATTTCGCACTCTCTTTATTCTGAAACCCTTAACATATTTAACGAATTTGTTAAATTAGGTTGTTTGCAACAAATCAGGATTCTGTTCTAATTCTAAAATTGCCTAAAACATGTAGGGTCCGACAATAATTTAAAGAAATTGCGCAGGACACTTCTTAATATTACCTAGCCCGACGCCATTACATGTACTTCTAGTTTTACTTATATGGCGACACGTAGCTTCTACATAGTTATTCTTAAAGCCAGCCACTTGCGTGGTCGTCATATCCTATGACACTGACTCCCCGACTGAGCACTGGAGACTCACCAAAAATGTCTGAACGAAAATCGGCTCATTCACACTAAACTATAGCAAAAACGTCATCGTCCCTAGGAAAACCCTCCCTACAGTACACCTGGACAATCACGGTCAAAAGTTTACACAGGCCTTCGCATGTGTTCCGCGCGCATGATTTAATTTTTCACCTTCGTCGTATGTTTTTATAGATCGTCCGGGGTCGAGGTAACCGCCTGTTATCTGAAGGGCATTGGTTAGTGCTACTTTTATAGTGGATTGGATTGGATGCGAGGATTATGCCAAGTGCTCGTTCTGCCGATGTTATGGTTAGAAACGTTATGAGGAATAGTCAATGAAGGGCATTTTGATTTTTAACACGTGAAGGAAGCATGTGTCTGGTCAACATTGTATGTTTAGTTAATTTTAATGTTAAGTTAATTCTTAGGCAAATTGTTTTTCAAGATGTTGTTTTTACAGGATGCTAAATATCCGACAGTCACCGCTTCTATTACGTAGTTGCTAAATCTCATATTCACACGAAGACGAAAATTATGAGGGAATTGGTAATGGGTTGTTAATTTTATGTTAAACATTTTATTCTATAAGAGACTAATGCCTGAAAAAAGACTGTTTTAAACTTGTTTAAAAAATTTGATGAATCTTGCCATTACAAAGTTGGGTGCTGAAATTTCAAATCAAACAGACAGCCGGCTGTAACCACAGACAGACAGTACCCGTAATAGCTGACAATTACCCGGTCCAACTGAGCGATCGCTGATTGCATTCGGAACCGAGCTGTGATATAACTCCACGTGCGTTCCGAGACGTCGCCGCGTGTGATATCGCCGTCGTAATCTGCCGTCGTATTGCCTTGCCTGCGAGCGACCGAGACAGGGTGGAAATGGAGAACTAATATTGTGTTATGCATAAATTCTAATTCATAATTGTAGGTACTAAGAGAGACGGTAAGGGGCTTAGTATCACATAGTGAAAAAGTGCATTACTGACCGGTGACTTTTCGAATCGAATTGACTGCTACATTTACGGCCAGCTGAATTGTGTCAGCATCAAAGGAAGTTTCCAACCCAACAATGGCAGTGCATACGCAATCGAGATAAATTCTTCGTCTCCAACTGAATCTGTAGTTCCCATCATACTTATAACCAGTAGCTCTACCCGACGCCCCTGAGCGCCGAACGCACGCGCCAATCCAATTGTCGCAACACAATACCCAAGGCGTTTTGTTTTATTTAATTGAAAATTTTCGTCATACCATCCATTGTTTCTGTGTAAACGATTAATGAGACTATATTCGTCATCGCTCGATTTAAATTCGCCGTTTAAAACCCTTGGCGAGTCCAAGTCATAAATATTGATGGAAAAGGGAAAGGGAAGTGACGACTGCTAAGTTGTCTGACTGTTTAGAAGAATTATCGTTTTCTTTGGACGTGGTTCCGTTACGGTCTTAACAATTAAGATTATGGGTGCGGGATTAATTATTATTTTATAAAAGATGGAATTTGCGCGGTAGTTGCAGTAACTTGCAGTGTTAACTTTCTCTTAAAGTTAACACTTTCAGTTTTTGTTCTGTACATTAGCAGTAATACATACATAGTAGCCGGCTACCCTGTTTATTTTAAGCAAAAACAGGTATGTAATTCCCAAAAAAAACGTTCATATTTGTTTTGTTACTAAATATCTGTCTGCTAACCCGAAATTATCAGGTAAACTCTCATTTCAACGTATGGAAGTTTTTCATACTCTTAATTCCTCATATTCTTTGAATTCCCTTGAAATCATTATCCTCATCCAGTGCTTAATGCGATGTAAAAATCCCGTTTTATACAATCAATACACATGGTTTGCGTTGAGCGGAACCGTCTGGTCAGTGCACAGAGCGTTGCTATCGTCGTGCGGTATTTTATTGCGTGCCAGTCCATGAGAGAAGCTTTTTACGTTGAAAACTATATTTTATACGTATATTTTTAATTAGAAACTAGTGTCCAGTCCCTAGCAGCGTACGGCAAGGCTGGTGCATAAACCTTCCTCTTGAATGATTCGATCTGTCTGACTAACAAAACTGAATGAAAGTCGGTCGCGATTTTTTTATAATTCAAGCATTTTAGAGGCAGAGAGAAGAAAGTTACTTTGTCTGATACCATTTTGTGATTATAATCAAAAGGCAATGTCGTTTTTTTAGGGGAGGTGGCGTCTTTTTTGTTGCTTCCACCAACCAAACACGGTAGTAATATTCTTGTAATATATGTATGTCCATATTTGGGTGAACGAGAGGATGCCAATTTAAAGCAATGTCGTTCCTTCCTAAATCATATGCCTACATTAATCTGACTTTGTGTTTAGCTAGGCTAAACACTAAAACCTTAACTTACTAGTTCACTCACACAAGCTTTTAGTCGGCGCGGGGACCAAACCCGACTTCTTGGCGGAAAAAAAAATCCTAACATGAAACCTTACATACTAACTAGTACTATGCCACTAGTAAAACATATTGTTCTTAATCAATTAGCTCAGTAGCTGTTTAAACTTTGAAGAATACTCCTGCTTCTTGGTGGCACAGGTGTTGCGAGCTCCAGATATTTAATAAGCTGATTTGAGAAGTAAGACCCTACTTGCGGATGGAATATGAATAAAGTTTTCTGTTTAAAAAGTTTATTTTACCATCAATAATTGCTTTTACACTTTGGAACAGGCCTTAATTTCAAATTGTATTTAGGTTGTTGAAAAATACCATGGGAAGAGGGCAACAACTGAAATACGATGTATTTAATAGCTGTGGCATTTATAACGATGAAACTTTTAACCGTTTGACTTCTCACTCTTGCCTGTTAAAATGCTACTCAAATATCCATCACATTTTTTTTTTTCAATTCTCATTCGCATCGATACAAAAAGCGCTGATTGCAAGCTAAGGTTAGCTTTTGTTTCATTTGAAATACTGAATACTTCAAAGGATAGAATATTTATAGACAGCGCATAAAAAAAAAACTAGCATGTCAAGGTATTGAATGTAGATAGTCAAAAACAACAATACTAGAATCAAGGACTGTGATGTTTCACATCGGACGGAACGTTCAAAACGTTTCAAAACTAGATAAAAAATATTGCTTCAACAAAAGTTTGTTAGCGGTCGTTCAGTTTTACGGGTCCATTCATCCCTTTAGCGGTACGTGACAGAAATATTAGAGAGCTGGTAAAAATATTAATTTACCCGCGCGAACTAAAAATATTAGTTTTTTGCCAATGGAAGTTTGTTGTTTGTTGAAGCAATGAATGCAGTTTTGATAGTGGACTGAATCGTGAATAAGGTTACCTTTTAACTCCAGTCTTGTATGTAATTCGGCTGACAAACTTTTGATTAAAAATTTATATTTTCAATCAAATTTAAATTTTGGTTTTACTGTTTTCAGTATATTATAAACGCTGTTCTAATTTTACGCTTTCGTGTATTAAATAAATAATGTGTACATAAAAGTATAAAAGTATAAGGTTGGATAAAGGTGACAGTGTACCCTTTTTAAAATCTCATGAGCAGTAGGATTATTTACTCACAATTATGTGTCCGTTTCGAAGGTTGCTGCGATATGTATTCCTGCGTCATATCCGGGACATCAGAATTATCCTGTTTCATTAACATTTCTTATTTTTGGTTTTTAAATAATCTGATCTGACTTACAGTTGACCAACCTTTTTTTTTATTAACCGGCACAGTTGACCAAACTGCCTGTAAATAAGTTCAAAGTTACAAAAAAAAATGGAAAAATGGAAAATGGATATGCCTATTGTGCTTTAAGTTCATCCGTGTGCGTAGTGTGCGTTCTAAATGCACGCTCCAGGATTTAGAACGCACAGGAAGTTTAGTTTATTACATTTGACATCTATTACCGTCAAATGGGGAGCTAAACTTACGCTAAGTGTGCCTCCACATCTGACGAATTTTTGTGTTGGATAGTCCATTTGTCGCATTTGTTTTGGCCTCAAGCTATAATACGTATAACACTATGGGTGCGAAAACCGAAATTCACAAGGACGAAGTCGCGAGCGGCCGATAGTACTAGTCTTTTAAAACTTAATTAACACAGTTGCAGTCCTTCGCCTATGCCTTGCACAGCGTCATCCAAGCCCATCGGTTGCTTATCAACCGGCGACACGCGGCCACTGGAGGATTTGACGCGAGATGCACGCCTATTATGCTGACCGTACCCCGCTATAGAATGTACAATCGATAACTAGTCTGACGCTACTTAATAGCGAAAGCGAATTGTGTTAGCGACGACGATGAGTATGTCTGGTGAAATGACTTTATAGACGTTGAGAAAATACTCATCCCAATTTAAGGATTCACAATATCACAACTTTTACAATTGACGGAGAAACTCTGTACAGTAGTTGCTACTAAATGATTCAGGACCAATGTACTCGTTTCTGAGACCAAGTTAATTCGAGTACATTAGAACAACAAAAAAATATGTTTTCTTAAAAATCTGAAAATAACTCGTTTATGCCGATTTATAATCCTTTTTATCAGAGTAAGATCTATCCTAGAAAATATCTAGTCATAAGGTCCATAGTAAACGGTGAATATCTAAATTCATGTGTTACCTTACCTCGTCGGGTCTCAATTCTCACACATGCATGAAAACTGATTTTCGGGACCGACGAAGATTAGCTTCATATCCGACTTCCACTAAACAATTGATTGACTTAATCTTTATAATTTTTTATTAAAAAATAGTTTTTCCACCACTGTAATAGTTCTTTTCTTATATAGAGAAATGTTTTAGCATTAAATGTGGTTTAGTACGAGTAATTCAAGGTATTACACATTCATATTTTTGATCACATTTAGCTAGAACACGATATTCATACAAATACATGACTCACTGCACTCTCTATAGAGGTCACTGCCCGACAGAGCAAACAGCATTTATTCAACAACGTACATCAAAAGCATTACAAATTCCCACAGGATAGTGCTTTAAAAATCATACGTCGTTTCATAAGCAGTCGCGTCTCTGTTCCCTAGCGGATTGCGTGCGCACATACCATATCCATACGTTTGTTCACTGTCTTCTAATACTAACGTCATTACATAACATTTGTTATAGAGTTTCTATGATTGGTAAATAATAAATTACTGTTTAAAACGAAAATCACCTTTTTGTGTGTTTTCATCATCTACGTGAGAGTGGGTCAGATTATATAGTTGGACCAAAATAATTTGATCTGTCTGTAAGCGAATTTATAGTGATTTTATGGAAACAAATGAAAACAAAGCATACTTCACATACTACGGACCGGCTGGTCTACTGGTCAGAGGCCCTGGATACAAAACCAAGATCGCGAGATCGAATCCCGCTAGGTTCAAATGTTTGTGTGATGAACATCGGCATTCGTACTCGAGTCATGGATGTTTATTGGTTAAGAACATATTAAGGTATGTCTTTCCGTCCTCTAGCATCCATAGTACAAGTCTCGAGCTTAGTTCGGTTCTAGGCGATTGGTGTGTTAGTCCAAGACATTTATTTATTTATAATATTGCGCCTTTAACTAAGATAACTTGCCAGCCCGACGAAGTAAACGGCATTTATTCGACATCGTACATCAAAGCATTACAAGTGCTTTTAAAATCATTCTTAGTTTCATAAGCAGTCGCGTCTCGATTCCCCGGTGGTTGGCGTGCGCATAGCCCATGTCCATGAGCCAGACGTTTGTTCAAACTAAATATTTCCATAAGAATAGATAACCACGTCGATGGCAAATTTCAAAATAGTGTACACTGAATTCTAAATTTTTTTGTAGAATTACCTCGTAAATTCGCCCGGTGTGTCCAAAATTTGAGCGAAGTGAATTTATATCGTGACGAAACAAGTTTTCATGGTTCGAATACGTTCTTCATACATCTTTTGAGTCGAAATATACTAGAATACCTACATATTGTATTTAATATAAAAGAGACTTTCACAGTTCGTCTTAACTCAACTGCTATATAAAAAGTGTTACTTATGTCAATGTTATTTAATGGAGGATTTAAATTATTTAAAAATTAAACATTCCAGGAGATTTGCCCTGTGATGGATAGGACGTAAGGATAGGTATAAAAGCTTGCCTATATTTTATGAAATAATTATTTCAGAACCTATTATTTCATAACGTCCACAGTGAGCAATATAACTGTCCATTAGTGTCCAGGGTAAAATCAATGGAATAATATCATAGTAAAGGTTTGTGACAAAAATGAAACTCATAACAAACATGAACGTAGGTCAGACGAATGTTTGTTCTAGCACGATTCGAAACCAAACCCACTACTCCATGCTAATCCATCCAGACCTTCTGTTTGTATTCCACTCTGTATTTTCGAATAGACAATGCCGCTTCCGATTGCGACCGTCTGCCTGACCGAACGAAATCCCTTGCCGCGTTGGTTATAAAGTCATATTGCTCCATGGCTAGATGGATATTCTTTATCAAAATAAATGACTTCCTTATTCAAACCATTTGCCTGGTTTCAAACTAAGCTTTTAGCTCATGTCATTAATGCTGGGGAACGATAGATACACATTTTTTACACATCCAAGACTCGATTGCCAATGTTCTCCACGTCAACATGAGCACATCGGGGATCCGAACCTGCATTCACCTCCCGTGGGTCCGCCAG
Source organism: Nomophila noctuella (assembly GCA_958496325.1). NCBI lineage: Eukaryota > Metazoa > Arthropoda > Insecta > Lepidoptera > Crambidae > Nomophila > Nomophila noctuella. The sequence continues at coordinate 4,685,574 of OY292487.1, read as the reverse complement.
GTTGGGGCACCACGTTAGGGCACCACGGGTAAAAAGCGGGTTGGTTGTAATATGTGCACCTCTGACGGCTAGCCTACACTACAGCCATACAGCCTATATCGCGCGAACGCCTCGATGGTCTGGTGGTCTAAGTACCGGGTCATGGCCTCGAGGTCCTTGGTTCGATTCCTGGGTCGGGCAAAATTTGTGTTGATTATCTGAACACAGCCCGGGTTTGTGATCACCAATCCGCATTTGGAAAGCTTGGTGATTAAGCCAAAAGCACATTGTTATAACGAAAACATGATTACACTGCAGTGGGGCTTAAATAGGCTGATACTTTATATCGCGCGAAGTAAGGTCACTGTGTATGATGATTCCCTAGAGCCAAAGTTTAACCAGCGATTTCGTCCCCAAGAAGCTCAAAATTTACCGACCAACTCGTGCATGATTAAAAACTAGCATTCTATAAATGTCAAGTTTCGGCTATAGTTACAGTCTCAAGTAATGAGAGCTATTTTTCTCCTGGCCCGTGGGAAATAATGATAAAATACACATCTGTTGTGGTGCTACTCAGATTCCGTTTCGTTACAGGGAAATGATATTTCCAATTATATTCTTTGGTTAAGCGTCTCACTTGGGGGAGGGGATGTCACTCGTCCATTGTCGAGGTAACGTTTGACATTTATTTAATTAAACTTGAAAATTAAAAGATGCTACTTTGATTTGACATGATTGTGTTCTGCTTTATTTTTATTAAATACAAATAACACAAAAAACATTAACATTTTTACATAAATCGTTTGAATACAAATCCTATTTATGAATATGAAAAATATTCTCTCAATTGCATCAGAAAAGTATAGTGTAGGAATAGACATTGGGGACATAAACAAGGCGTTATCAGTTTGTCTTTCAACGTTTTGATTTAAGTTAAACGTTTTTAAAACATTCTAGAACTAGTAATAATAATCTTTAACTAAGTTGTCATATTTTATGCCCTGCATTTTACCAATATTGTATTCAGTTCGTTATTGAACATGAACGTTGAATCTCTTGTACTTTGTTCGACAGGTGATAAACGAGTTTTTAGTCCAAGAGGAAATTGGGTTAAGATGATGGCTGGTCGTTTAATTAATGTCATTCGTTTGTTTCAGGTAAAAACCCACAAAACCAGGCGATTCCTGTAATTTCGTTTCGTAAGTAATTGCTCCTGCGATCGTTTAATCATTTTAAGAATGAAATTGACGAGGCAAACCATCCGCATTTAAAATGAACGGGTCATAATTCATCGCGATCCTAATATGAACCTCAATCTATTATCTCTTAAACGATTTCGCACTGAATGAATATTCATTTAGGAGTAATACCAGCCCAAATGGCATTTCGAGAAAAAAAACGTTCCTCCTGTGGATGGAGGAAACTCATTTAAATTTTTGATTGTGAAGGAAAGCTGGCAAGGGCGTGCCAAATAGCGCCCTAATCGGAAGGTCAATAATTTGTTTTGGAGGCATTCCTTTTGTTTAATTCGTCGAAAACTTCTTTGAGAAGTGTCAGAAAGTCTGGAGAAATTAAATCTTCCAACTTTTATGTGATATGAAAACTCGTTACGAATGTCGAAAGTTTTGTTGATGAATTAATGAAAAGGATAAATGTTACGCTTGTGTTAATTGAGTGGAGGGGGGACGGAGAAATGGGGGATCGTTTATAATATTCAGGTTGCAGCTAAAGCGGTGTGGGAGCCATGTGCACACGTCGAGTGCGGGAAGACGAATGACTGAGTTCGGTGCAAAAAGGTCGGTGTCATTAGTGGGGGTAGGTAACGAGCGAAACTTTGTGTGGGTACATTCTTCATATCGCGGACCATTGCTCTGTTTAGGGTTCCGTCCGTTACGGCTTGTCCCTTTCATTATCTCGCTCCGCGTCCCATTCGCAACTATCTTTGATGTTAAAACCGCAATAAGCTTGCTCGAATTGAATTTTATGCCCGTTTATAAAATGGTTATGGAGACGCGGCTTTTGATACGCTTTGGGTCGGGTTGGGTTTAGTCCGGTTGTAATGTAGTGAACGTAAATTGTAACTGACATTTTATTGCGATAACATTTTACGATGTTTCGAACATTTAGATTGACTCCTGCTGATAGAGGTTATTTATTCGGTATTTTTATAAGAGAATATTTTAACACTGTTGTAATACGTGTATATTATGTTGGTTTATATAGCTTTTACTAGTTCAATACAAGTAGGTAAAATGGGGCGATCTTAAATGAAGTATCCACTTTCGCTATTTTAAAGTGTTAGTCCGATTTTTACGCTTTTTGGCATTTCATGCTGCTACTGAAGACCACTGTTATTTTACATCTACGTGTAGACAAACGTTAAAAGTATTTCCTTCGACCTTTAAGAAGTTGAAGAAAAATCAACAACTGACGACGGTTCGATCACATTCTCTAAGTTCACATGACTAGACTATCCGTGACAATCAACAGCTACTCCATTCAAGCATTCCATACAACAACAATACGCCATTGATCTATTCCCAGACATGATAATGAGTGTGTTCCTCTCTCCCCTACAAAGCCGAAATGTCTCCCGTCTTACGCAGCCCGCATAACTACTAGTTCAATCGAGCAGAAATGATTTCAATTGTAGTTAAACGTCTCATAAAGAGCGACAAGTGGATGGTAGTCCACTTTGCGCACCCAATTTTGTTCACCATAGCGTACAGGTTAGCTACACCTGCAGCCGTGTGTGGGGTTCAAAACTATGTCACACTACCCACAAAACTCCTGCGGTTTCCTTCGGACGCAAGCAGAGAGATACCCTATCCGCCTTGTGAGGCGGTTAACCGATCCACACCCGGATGCTGCCTCCTCTGAGCATCTATTCATATTATTATCTTGCCAATAATATCGAAGAGGCTTGCCAAAAATACCAATCAGAGCTCAATGTGGACTAGGCCAGCCAGTTGATCAGATTGTGGGAGCCCAAAAATTAGGAGCGCAAAGTGGAACACCTCAAGTGCTGGGCGGGGAAGCAATTGTTCAATTGATCACGTATCATTGAGTCGACGTGCCGCGCCCTCTAGTATATCGGAACGATTTCGATTATGACACTGACTGTACTTGTGTTGTTAGGTGGCGTATGATCTGTTACTGGTATTTGTATGTGGGTAATTGTATATTATATTAAATGTAACGTACTCGTAATTAACACGATCATTTGAAAGCGTTAAATAATACACGTTTTTCTTGTTCGTCACATTATTTTAAACTTCTATAAAGTGACTTTAGCGCTAGTTGACTTGCGTGTCGATATGAAATCACTAAGGTACATGATTTTATTTTCAACTCTGATTAATGATATGAACTAAGTATCAATACAGAGCATTGGAAGTTCACGAATTTGGCGAATTACAATTTCCTATAATTTTATATTCGTTAATAAATAAACGGAAGTAACAACGGTACCATTTAAAAGTCCATTCAAGCAATCGCAATCCGGACAATTTTGTCGGTACATACTCGAATTAATATAACTGGTTTTATAAATTCTTGAATGGTCGTTGAAGTACATTCCGATTTGAACCGAACAAAGGGCCCGGGACTATGATAATAGGATGACAGCCACGTGTATAGAGCAAATACTAAATATAGTTGGCCTATATTATTTTACATAGAGGGAATTTGAGATTTATGAGATTCTTCTCATAAAGAGGTCAGTGTTATTCAATGATGTCAATCGTTGAATTGACTTAAGAGATTATCGAAAATAGACGTTATTCTAAAGTGTTAAGAACCCTATTGAAAAACATATAAACAACTCGTGGCACTGCTTGCCTCGAAATAGAGTTTAATTTCGTAAAAGAAGTGTACCTGTTACAGAGATCATCTTAGATGAAATTGACTATGGTAGTAGACTAGCTTTTTAGCAAATATACTAATAGCTTGGAACACAACAAAAAAGGGAGGAACATAACTTCTGTTGCTTTTTTCAAGCTACGAGTATATCCATAAAATGACAAGTAAGAAAGCAAGTGTGAAGTTTCACAGCATTTAATTAATGAACTTTTGAAGTGGCCAGTGGCCAAAAGTGAGACTTAATGTTATGCTCACACTAAAATATAGTTGTTAACGTGTAAAACGCCCTGTTGATTGGAAGTGGGTGGGTCAAAATCCTCAATCAATGGAGGCGTGGAGGCGGAATACATCAAAGACACAGTTCAAAGGACGCAGGACGTTCTCTACAAATACTTCGGCTTCCAAAATATATTTTTTATTTAATGGTATTCTGTTGCGGAATGTTTTTTTTATCCGGTCAAGAGTTTTTTTTGCGGGTTGGGACACATTGTCGTGGTTCGTATGGCGCCCAAACATTTGTCGAAATACTTGTTGATAAAAGTTTATGTTTGAATTGTATCTTCATTGTTTCTTGTAACTAAAGTCTGTGTTGGCCAGTAACTTAATCAAATATTATTCTTTTTATTTAATTTCATTTTTAATAATATCTCACTTGTTTTAATAATTAATTTCTATCATCTGTGTTAATTCGTAGTTTTAAAGAACGAGACCAATTATTATAATTTTTACTTTAAAAAGACACAGATTTTTAAGTTATATAAATATTATATTATCTACCGTCATCGTTTCGATTCTCTGATCCAACCAATCGTTGTATGTTTTAAATATAATTTTCAAACCAATATATCTTTGAACACAATTTTAAAAAATTGCATTCGTCGCCCCTTCAACAGCATTGAAGCGCGATTGACGGTGGAATTCAAACCCTCAGCCACTCGAATTTTGCAAGTTTTCAATAAATCAAATCGAAAACACCCTAGCCGTAGAAGGGACTGACCACTTAAAGAAAATCTCATAATTGAAGAACAGTAAACGGCGCGTGAAGTGGGGTTGGGCTATTGAGGTAAGGTTGCGCCAGACTAGAAATTTTAGAAAACAAGGGGATTTTAATTCCCTTATTGTTTGGTGTTGCTTAGCAACGCTGTGTCGGGTTTCGTAAATAGTTTGTGTATACATACTCGCTCTAAATTAATTTAATTTATTATGTATTGTCAAATATTTTAATTTAAATTGGTCTAAATCTGCGAGTAGTTTTACTCACTTCAATCAATTTATTGAGTAAAATATAAGGTTATTGCGTGAAGGGTATATAACTATTATTAAACGACCACAGAAAATCAGCAATTTTGCAAACAAATATTATCATTATTATATTACCACTAGCGGCCGCCCGCGACTCCGTCCGCGTGGATTTCTTTTTTTCGAAATAAAAAGTAGCCTATGTTCTGTCTTAGGGTCTAAAGATTGTCTGTACCAAATTTCATCAAAATCGGTTGCGTGGTTTAAGCGGGAAAGCGTAACAGACAGACAGACAGACGGACAGACAGACATATATATAATATATAATATATATAGTTGGGATTTATTCAAACGAAATGAAATAGATTTATATCCAAAACGAATGGAATTTTTCGGCTATTTCCGTCCCGTATGTCATAAAAATAGTAAAAACAACATGCTCAATACTACTTAATTAAATTAAATAAATCGTTTTAATTATCTAAACAATATAAGCATTTTTTAACGCGCCAACCCTAAACTTGGAAACAATTCGCGAGTTCCCAAAGACGTGCCTTTTGGCGAAGGTCAGAGAGCGAGCAAGGGGCCATACATCATGGGCGGTTTAGGGCGAGCTAGGAAACGCGCATGACAAATGATTCCGTCCGTAACGGTGGAATTAAAAATATTTCTGCCTCTCCTTACGTTCCGGCTTGGTCCTTCGTGACACTTTTGTTTGCAGTTTTAAGGGTCATTGAACTCATAATTACACAATTATTAAGGTATTTCAAAATTGAGAAGAAGATACCTAACAGCTTTATTAATCCCTTTGTTTATAAGAAGATGTGTAACATCGTGGTTCGTTTAGGGCGAGCTAGGAAATGTTTATGACAAATGATTTCGTCCGTAACGTATCTAAATGAAAAATATTTCTGCTTCTCATTTATGGTTTTGGCTTGGTCCTTCGTGACACTTATGTTTGTGATTTCAAGGGTCATTGAACTCAAAATGTATGTAAATTATGAGGGCTCTAATTAAATAAAACATTTTTATTATTTTCTTGTTTCTCAGCCTTTTAAAATTAAATGGCAAGCGAGAGGTATAGAAATTAAAAGAGGGTTAAAAACCCATAGTATTAAGAGTTGTCTACCGTACTTTTTCTTTCATTACACCTTTAACATAGCAAAAAGGCAACTTGAATGTTTAATAGCCTTATTTTTTAACCTATTAACTGTTGTCTGTACTTTATAATTCATAGAGTACTTAGTTATGTAGCGATATCTATTAACATTCTATTGCTTTTATTGGAGTGGTCTATTATTAGATGTATTGGTGGGCGGCTCTAAAACCTCGACCTTTTACGTAAAAAAAGAGTTCCACAAACTCGGTATTTAAAAAAACTAAAACAATTTACCTTTGAATAAATAGATTTCAAATTTATGTTCGGAGGGGTCATAAAACAGCTTTGTAGATTTTATTGTTGATAGAAAATATGTCGTCAACTTTTTAGATGTATGTACTGTACGTATTAAAGTGTAGATTAGTAAATATATGTATATTCCGAATTGAAATGGAACGAAAATCGTGGAAAATTAACACCCAATAAAAGTTACCAAAAAGTAAAATGAGGTAACAAACACAAAATAAAGTACAGTTGAATTGAAAACCGTTTCTCAAAAGTCGTTTTAAAGTTGTGAAGTTCGTTCCATCCATTATTTATGAAGACGCTTTTCAACGCGTCCTTAAAGAAATTCATTACACATTGTAATGGTAATTCTGACGAGTCTGTCACACAACCAGTAATAATGTTGTTAATGTTGATGAGTACCGCCGCGTTTTCCTACTTAAAATACCTTTGTACGAAAAGTGGCACTTAGGAGCTAAATTTGACATCAGAAGATGTCTCTATAGTACATTTTCCCGGGCTGGGATAAGACTGGGTCAAACTGACGATGCATAGTATTTCTGAATTGGATCAATGCTCTGGGTTTCAAGTTTAACTTTTGTCATTGCACTTTCATTATAGTCTTGTTCTTGTTTATTTCTAACAGTTTTGAGCTTTAAAAATTTAAAATTCTTGAATCAAAATGTGTTGAGAGGAGCTGCATAAAAAAGAATTTTGAGATCTTTGTTTGCTGACAGTCATTTTAATGGCTTCCACCGACTGAGTCGTATTTCCAAGAAGTCAAAAATGTACGATGTAGGGAAAAAATAAGAACGATTTAACCATACAAAAAAAGAGAATCCGGCAGTCGTTTGCCATTTATACGTACAAATAAGCATGTGTACCTCGCGTCACACACATACACTCATTTGACCCACGCGACAGAACACAGGATTCGTCGGTTTTTCTCAGCACAGATTCCGACCGCGTTATTTTCGTGATTGTGATTAAGTATTTGTGTACCGGCAAACATTTGAACCGGCCCGAACAAGCCGTGTTCGGTAAACAAACGTAATCCGTTCTAAATTGTTTTTATGTTCCGCTCTTGGAACAAGCGTGGGTATTTTCCTGTACGTTAATGTACGAAGGAACACTTTAGTGATGAATTTAAGCGTCGGAAACTTAGAGGTTTGAGAAAAATTGCAAAATTGTTCGTGGAAATTATTGCTACATGGCCGAAATCTTGCTTTTTATGTGTATGAGTACACATTTAGAAAGACTAAAAAAATAAGAGCTAATCAGTCCACCATAATATGTATGGTAGGTAGTAAGCTCTACTCGTAACAAGAGTACAACTTCCTACGTGGCACTAGCAGATTCACACATAACCAACAACCTTTTAGAAGATGGTTGAGCGACCTCTTTCATTTTGTCAATAAAAAGTTTACAAACCCAGTTCCAACCAAAAATATTCGCTTAAAGTATGCAGAAACGTTAGTGTCTATTTAGCTCTTAGACCCTAGTTCTCGTATATGAAGCGAGGTCGAATTCATTGCTCTCAATTGATGCCTAAGACCACTTGTCACGCGCACGATATAGAAGCAAGGTGATGTCTGCGTTCTGTATGCAAACATTCACTAGAATGTCTTTGTAATATTGACCATTATGTAAATAGAGCATTGTTACAATGCATTCGGTATTTGTTAATGGCTTGCTCAATATTTGAGCGTCATTTTAATTGATGAGCGAATATTATGTGCTTTTCAACTGATTTACAAAGACAACTTTCCGTGTAAAATTAAATAATGTTACGCTAAATATGCAACTCAAAATTATGTATTTGCTATTGCTATGATTCCATAAATAAGAAAATTGTAAGAAACTTTTTGTAAATAATTTATGCAATATTCGCATGACACTTTTTGGCGCAGAGAAAAATATTATCACATTACTTACTGCAGTATTTTACAAAATTAATTTATAAGCTTGATAAGTTTAGTGTTTGTGCACTAGCTTAGTTAATTAAGTAGTTAAAGTTTAAGCTATTAAGCACATAATATTTTATAATTATTGTGAGTTTCGAATACAATCTTATTCGTTAACTAAACTTGCCGGTTATCTAGCGATCAGAGATGGCCAATAAGTGGCTACCACAATCGCCTAAGCCACACCAAACATCTTATTGTGCTTACAAAAGAGGAAACATTGAAGATTTCATCGAGATTTAGTTAAGCGTTCCTAAAGAATATAGTAGTCGGGGAAATATTTGCCCCGTACAAATATTTGCGATCCTTTGTCTCCGTCATGAACCGAAGAGAAAACAGTTCTGAGTGCTAGTATTTGAGAAGTTTAGGTAATCGGTATAACAAAACTATTACATAGAACGTGTTTGGGACTTTTCTTTATCGGATTAGTAACACCTTATATTTGTTATTACATTTACGAGTTATAAAATAATAAAATATAATAAGGATTACCTATGTTCAATTTCTTATACTTGATATATACGTACATATTGTATGTATGTCATACATTTCAAGATTACATTTTTTTACTTTTTGTTTACTTATTTAACTGAATGAATACCAAAAAAACCATGAACAATGTATTCAACTAACGCATAAATCCGTTAACAATTATTATTAACCTTCAAAATTTTAGAAACATCAGTATAGTTAAAACAGAACGATTCTACAAAGATAAGAGCTAACATAGCCGTCAAAGAACCAACTTTAATCAAAGGCGAAAGTCTTAATACGTTTCAACAGAACTTAATCTCTATAATCTAATTCGTAGGCTTGTGGTCCGAAACATAAATAAACAAGTTACAAGAACATTTGAACTATCCCTGGAAATATTCTTCAACGGCCGATTCCAATAAGGTATCTTTCTGTTAGAATAGGTTTAGTTAAGATTGTTTTTATTAAATAATAACAGTGGGTAACTAGAGAAAAGGACTCTGGCAATGCTATCTTTACAGTGAGAAACATAAATTAAATAAACCCTTAGTTCAATTAATATGAATATCAGAAATATTTTTCATTTGTACTATAATTAAATAAAGCTAAAAGATTGTTTGTTTGAACCTGTTGTTAACCTCAGTAACTACCGGTTTGAAATAAATAGATATTTTTTGGGTTATTTAGTTAATTTGACGAGGAAGGCTTTAAGCTATAGTACATACATACATAGGTATCAGAATATGTATGTACTATAGCTTAAAGTCAGACATAGACGCGGGCGGCCGCTAGTACCTGAATAAATCTGACGGGAATGCTGCAAGCTTAAACCAAAAATACAACAATACAAATCGCTACGAACGAACTCAGTACAGTGAGATGCGAACATTAAATGTATTCAAACCAAATAAAACGACTTAACTTTAATTATCAGGAGGTAATATTTCTCATTTAATAACAAAAGGTTAATTATCCAAACCTTAAGTACCTTTAATATCGTTGTACCAGCCATTACAAGGAACTAAGGTACCCCAATTGTATAATTAGAATTTACTTCCATCGCGGCAGAGCAAACATGGGTGACCTTGACACTAATGTCCTGGTGAGATTCTAACGGACAGGGTCACTGCCGAATACTCCGAGCTGGTAATTTACTAACGGTTAATTAGTTTTATTAGAATTTATCTGTGTATACTAGCTACCCGGCCTTGCACTCAGTTGGCGTGGATTTCGGGACTGTCCAACACCAAGATATTTACCAATTCGAACCAGTAGTTTCCGAGTTTAGCGCTGAGTCCTCTTCCATTACAGGGTATGGCAACTTAGTACCCTGTGTAGATTTTTATATTCTCACTAGCGGCCGCCCGCGACTCCGTCCGCGTGGATTTCGATTTCCAATATCCTATGTGTTATTCTGATGTATAAGCTATATTGCGGTAAAGTTTCATTCAAATCCATTCAGTAGTTTTTACGTGAAAGAGTAACAAACATCCATACATCCACACATACAAACTTTCGCCTTTATAATAGTAGTAGGATGAGGTAAAATATAAGGACGGAAAATAGTCGATGCACGATCGATCCGCCTGTCGTTTATTCATTCTTATCACATGGTAATGTTTGAAATAACCTGGATCAAAATGAAGAAACAAGAATAGAACATTATTAGATTTCACTCTTTTACATTTTTGACGCGACAACAAGACAACGCACGTCAGATAAATATAAATTCACCTTTACAATAGTTTTCCGAGTATGATCTATCATCTATTTTTAGTGAGACCATTTGTCATTTCTAAAGCTGTACGATTTGCTTTTACATGTTATACGGATGTCAGTTCATTATCAGATGACTTCACAACTTGAAAACGTGATTTATGCTTTTATAAATGAAGTGAATTATAGCTGTTTTAACAGAGAAATACTTTCGCTTATTAACTATTTGACAGTTTAAGACAAGTCTGCTAGATTTTGGTATTGTTCAAATTTTATTTTAAGAATGATCTTTTAGCATTTGCATTAAATGTTAGATATAAAAAGTAAACACTTTCTGGTACAATATTGAAGAAAAAAATAGATTATTCATTTGTAATTGAGGACAATGAAAAGTTTAGACACAAATAATTACTTAGGTACTACTTTTTCACTTTGTATGTGCTAAGAGAGTTAAACTTTTTTCCATGCAAAAAAGAAAACAGCTAATAATTAATAAATTCAACTGAAAACTAAATTATTTAACTTCAGAGAAATGCTTCAGAATAATCCCGCAGTATGACTACTTCAATACTTACAATGACAAATAACTCACCAGAACTAAATAGACGTAACGATTGCAATCAAACTTGGACCAACTTTATCAGATCGGCCTGAACGGTGTTTGCACGTCAACTCATATTAAAGTGTTCTATGCTTAAGGTACGGAATTTGTGTAGTACTCTAATAGACGAGTATTATTGCTCGCTTGATCTTTACAAGGTAGGCGTATGAGATAGATAGCTTTTCATTATACCATACATTTCATACGAACGGCTGCCCGCGACTTTTTCGGTAACACAAGGGAAAAGGCACAAGATAAGGACTTGATACCTAAATACACTGTACATTTTTGGCATATTTTTTTTTTAAGAATTAAAGTCTCACAATCAGCCTCTTTGTGACCCCAACTACCTATGATTGTCCAAATTGGAATCTTCCAAGTTTTTTATTCTATAAAGCATGTGACTGTTTGACTTATAAACTAATATTAAATAAAATATTATCATCCATGTAGATATTAACAAATCGACCCGTAGGAACGTTAAACTTAACGAGGCTTCCTTCTCAAATTACATCTACAATTCAGAATAATATTGCTCAAATAAGTTCGTCCTTTATAAAGATTCTTTGCAAGTACACGCTACAGACGATCCCATAAACATTCGAAATTATAGACAAGAAATGTTAAGAAAGTTTTGACAGGCCCATTTGTCTAGTGGTCAGAGCCCCTAGCTACAAAAGAAAGGGTCGCGGGTTCGAACCCCGCTAGGAGCAAATGCTTGTGTGATGAACATCGGCATTTGTATTGGGGTCATGGATGTCTAAAAGTATTTAGGCATGTCATTCAGTTGCCTAGGATCCATAATAAAGGCTTCGAGCTTAGTCCAATTGGTCCAAGGAATTATTATTTTTTATTTATTTATTTTGATGAAAATTATATAACAATGTACCAGCGTCGCAGAAGAATCAATTGGTACATTCGGTATTGTGGAGCAATGAGTGTTAACCGAGGAACGATTCCTTCATTGTTGCTATACAGCCCACTTTGGCAGACACGCGGCCTGAATTGTAAGTAGATGGTGTTACCACAGATTCTCTATAGTTATTGAGACTTCGTTTTGGGTCTTTTTCACTTCTATTTGGAAGGAAATAACAAATGCGCTTAGCAATACAAGAACTATTCGGTAAGTTCTTGACCAAACTAGCTTTAACCCACGGCTTTGCCGATGTGGAATTATCAATATTCCTGTTTTATCCCACGGGAGCTTTTAATCGGGATGAAATGTATTTCATTCAAATCTGTTCAGTAGGTTCAGCGTGATTGGCGGATATCCAAATAATTCACATTTAATTAGTATGATGATTATATTTAAATTATTATAAAACAAGTCATCATCAGCTTCTTAATGTCATTTTTATTATAAACGAATAAGGTAGATTTCAGAATGATCCCCATAACTAAGCCATTTGTAATAAAAAAGAAAATACAATATTCCACTCAACAAGTTGGAAGAGACACGAATCGCGCCCACGTTTCATTTGCACAACGAGTGCCACTCGACGACCGAAACCGACCACTCGAAGGAAAAATGGTAAATCGACAATTTACCTCCTGTATCTTATACAGGAGAAGTATAGGTAGATATTTTGTTGTCCGGTTTGGTCTAAGTATTGAGAAGTTAATGTTAAAATTATAAACAAAGAAAAATTCATGTGATCTCAGGCGGGAATCGAACCCAGCGCCTCTTGCAATCCGGGCAAGCGCTCTAAATTATCCTATTGAGAAGTTCGCTGTTGTGACAAGAGGTCGCGGGTTCGATGACGGCACAGGACATTATTGTACATGAACGTATCTGTTTGTACTGGATTATTTTTATTCCCAGTTGTCCCCTCTAGCCTTGCCCTCCAGGGTGACAACTGGGAATTGACTTCTTTTTCTTCTCGTAACCGGGGGCACATAATTTTTAAACCAGTAACGGTCGTCAGGGACTGATAGGAATTTCTTAGTTTTTTTTTAGCATTAAGAATACAACTCTTATGAGCAGTCGCATTGTTAACGCTTGTCCCACAAGGTTTAAAAAAATACGCCAACCGGTAATCCAGTGCACCGATTTAGCCAAAAATTCAAGTGAAAAATCTACCTCCAACAGTAAATACTTGAATTTACCCTCGTAGCTCTAAACTCGAATTCGTTTCTATTACGTTTGAACCAGTGGTAAAAGATATTGCATTTCTTTGAAACCTAACTGAAATTGAACTAACCAATTTGTAGCAAACTCTCGGATAGCTTTTAGTAAAGCTAAATTTCATTCCACATTTGTACTGTTGTATAAACGTATCGCAGACAAAATGGAATACGTAACTAACTAAGCATTCCATGTTTGATTTCAATAAATTTTGCGCCGGTAAATGTTTGATACCGTGATAGGGTTTAATCAGTCGATTTAGTTAGCTTACGTAACGAGTTAAGAACTGATGAGCTATGTGAATGTTTGTGAACTTGAACTTAAGCTTTGAACATAAGCTGCAAAAGACAAACTTTCTGTCAATTGATAAACTGCATGATTTTTGACAAAAAATTACTATTAAATCAGAAACAACCAAAGAACAATTCGTCTGATCTTAGGTGGCTTAAGTGGGAATCGAACCCAGCAACCATCTTGCTTCCTTTGCTAATAATTTAAAAAAATAAAGATAATGATATAGTAATACTTAGCATGTAAAAAGGCTGAAAATAAATATACAAAAAATAAGGTGTCATTATTTTATCTAAACCCATTTAAAACTGGTATTAATACTTATGTACCAGGAAACCATTTCTAAAATATTCGGCTACATTCATTTTAGTATTGTAGGTATGCACTGGTAAATGATATACAATCACGCAACGAAGTGTGAACCAATGCAAATCGATTTTATGTTATGACTGGAACGGCGATAGGTATAGAACAATATTGTCTTCAATCTTTATTCTTATTTCTAACAAGAGAGAGATAAGCGTTTAGCTGTTTACTCTAACTACTTTGTAAATAACCAATAGCAATCGTTTCAAGTCACTTAATTTGAAATACAAAAACTTCTGGCGACTTCATGCCACAATTCTCAGGGTAAACAAAATAGATAAAGATGTCTATTTTGTTTACGATTCATGGTTTATTCTTTGATTAACACTTAATACTACTACTACTAACTAGCATTGTTCTATATGGGTATGCAAACATCATTTATTCATATGCAATCATTGTAATGTCTTTTTGCGCGTAACAAATAGTATCCTTCAAGAGAAGCGTGAAGAATTATTTTGCGAGCCGGTTTGGCGATGCCAACGCAAGCTACCTGTTTGATGGTAAGCAAAAGTGGAACCAAGTTAGGGCTCCTCTTTTTCTAACCATCAAGCAGGGAGGAGCAATTGTAACTTTTTCCATAAATAAGAAAAGTATTTATAACATCAGGACCGAAATAAAGATTACAAATCCTGTGTGCATTCGCTCCAGGGTTGTTTCATTTTTTTTTTTTTTTATGTCAGAGGCGGCAAACGAGCTAGCGGTTCGCCTGATGGTAAGCAATCACCGCCGCCCATGGACATCCGCGACACCAGAGGTATCGTTGATGTGTTGCCGGCCTTAACCCCATACCCTCCCCAACTGAGCTCTGGAAACCTTACTCACCAGCAGAAACATAGCATAACAGTTACGTAGTGCTACTTCACTGCGGTCTTCTGTAAGGTGGAGGTACTTCCCCAGACGAGCGGCTCATTCGAGTGGAATTTCCACAAAGCTCTACCTCTCTTCATTCGATATATGTATTTATTCTGTTGTGAATGTCTTGCAAAAATGTGAACATTAGAGCGACTAATACTCTCGATTTAAAATGCTGGTAGCAAACGAGAGGGGCCGACCGATACCGACGTGTACAGATGGCGGAGGTTACATTTCGCAGCATTGGAGGAGTGTTTCAAATGACCTGTGTTTCACTTTTTACGGTTTTCTTCGTGATTTGGAGAGGTTTGGGACATCCTAAAGTATATATTAGTATAATTTTTATTGGTGATTTATTCGATTCTGTGGGCGCAAAATATTTTTGTCTCAACGCTAGAGGTAAACGAGCAAGAAGGTGTGCTGATGGTAAATGATCACCGCTGCCCTAGACGTCAAAATCCCCAAGATAGTCGGTGATGCGTTGCCTGCCTTCGAAACCCTATAAACTCCCTAAACAGGCTTTGGAGCTCTTACTCATCAGCAGAAACATAGTACAACAGTTATGAAGTGTTACTTTATTGTGGTAACATAATATTAATAGTGACAAGCAACAATCAACAGCATCCATCATTTACTCGGGATATTATAAACCATTTAAAACCATAAATCAATATTCCAAGAATAACGGATTGTGGTTAATTCAAATCTAGATTTTCAACTCACCGTTTGATTAAACATAGCAATCAACATCACAATTCTGTACGATTAGAGTTGGCTTTATATTTATCAGACTTGATGAATCAGAACGAAATCGTTTTCATGCATTCGGTATGGGAACGTTTATTCTCGTAATGTGCAACAATGTACGGCAAACTCGGGAGACATCCGTAAATATCAAAGATTAGAATCTTGGAAGGCTCACGTAGACTTTGGGTTCCAAAGGCGTCAAGGAAATACTTTAAATGGTGGCATCACATAATGTGTTTCCTCTGGTGTTACTTATATCCATAAAGAAAGGCTTACCATTTTTCGACATAATGCTATTTTGCCCCCTATTGACAAATAGGGCAGTGAAACACGGCACCAAGTGAGTTTATTTCGTAGTACTGCTCGAAAAGTGTAAGTACTATTTATTCAAGCCCAAAAATAAAACCCTGGAAGCGGCGTGTCTCACTTATGCTCAGATGTATATCTTCTACACACAGCTGCTTGAATTACTTCCTCAACACCCTCGTCTTTCGCACAAAGTTCACTAGAGGTCGTCACTCTATTTGTAACAAGCATAACACGACAATAACTTATGCTGGGTGCGCCCGCGTCGTAGATATTAACCAATTGGGCTCATATCCTGACGGCAGTGCGTCGTATGTGGTCCTCGACCATATACCATGTGAGCCAACTGCGTAGAAGATGTATCGTAAATTATATCGTTAATTTAATATTCCTCCTTCTCGCACGAAGCGTTTTGCTTCATATTTCATAATGCGAACTGCTAAGGAGTGGAACTCTCTGCCGTGTTCTGTGTTTCCCGTACGTTATAATTTGGATGTCTTCAAGACTAGAGTGAACAGGTATCTACTAGGCAAGCGTGCTCCATCTTAGGCCTCATCTACACTTTCCATCAGGTGTGATCGAGGTCAAATGCATGCCTATCTTAAATAAATAAAAAAAAAATATATATATATATATAAGAGCGTGCAATAAGGATAATGGAGGTTTGAATTGGTTTCCGATGCGCATTTTCTTTTAAGCGTCGATATAGAACGTAATTGGAATGGTTTTTAGGGTGATGAATTACTATGTTCGTATTGTTGCAGATGAGATTAATAATGAAATCAAATAGTTAAGTTCTTTATTTGTCCAATGAAATAAGATTTGGACATAATACATTGCCTAACCAATTGGATTCATATCCTAGTGGAGGCAGTCTTATTTATTTATTAGAAGAATTATTTGGTCCTTCGAGCCGGATCCCGTATTATCACTCCCCTAGGAGCAGCGCCTTTGTTACCGCAGGTAATAATAAGATGTATCGTAAAAATAGCAAGGAGTTACGATAATTGAAGGATGCAGGAATTGCTTTTTGATGTGCGCATTCTTTTAAATATGAATTGTGAATACAGTATGATTACTTCTACTAATGTTTTAGACAGATTAGAACACGCTATTTTTGTAGGTGATCCGATTATCTGTTAAAGGTATTTTGCCCGAAAATGTGGGTTCAAGAACTATGTTTAAACTAAACATACTAATTACTTCCTTACCTCCCAATATTTTTAAAAACCAACGTTCAAATTATCTTTCAAAAAACACAAAATTATATTTGTTACCATCCTCGTAATAATGCAAAAAGAATTACCAAAATTGGTATCTTAAACGTTCCTCACTTATTTATTTACGGAATGTAAGAGTCGTTGTAAAAAATGAAAAGATTTTTATCGGGCTTTTAAGGAAATGGCGGGGCTTAACTCCGTTCGCGTGAATTAAGAATGTTCATCGATTAGTGTTTACCTCAGTCATAATATTTTTAAGGTGCTGTGAAAATATTATCTGAGCGCCTTAGTACGAATATCTTCTTCTTTGGTAACGTAGTTATTTGGACGCTTTAAGCAATTATCAAACGATGTGAAGAGTCACATCATTTGTAAGAAATGAAATAAAATATATCAAAGATAAAACGCCAGGTGGTTGTTGCATTTTGGCCGAATGAAATTCAAGATGGGTTAAAAGCAACATTGGTCCGTCACGTAACTGTCAAAACGGGAATATCATGTATAAATTTTTCAAAAATATCTTATTGATGCTTATGTCTTTATACGAGGTACTTGTCACTTTTACACCTAATGACAATTAATCTTAACCCCGCCCTTCTTTACGATTCATTTGAATTGTCTAAACAAATGATTAATGCAGTATTAAAATCTCAATCTAAGTTTCAATCGTCGCGATCATTTTAGTCGTCTAATTGTCCGTCACCAGCTGTAAATACATGTTGATCACACCCACACGTCGACGGGTCGATCACATGTGTTATTTCTATGGCTGAGAGTTTATTACAGTCAATAAATTTAGCCTTGTTACCGTTTGAATGCGGTTCTCAAACTGTTGCGTGATTTAAATACTAAATTGGTGGTGATCATTGTAAGGAGCCAGCCAACATCCTAAAATCACAATGGAAGGCGGAAGTTAAGTCTTATTGGAAGTTGTGAAGATTGACAAAGTCCGACCGAAGTGTGTGGTAGTGATTGAAATTGATAACAAATTGCACAAAAAAAAATTTGGTTTTTAGTTCTAGTCCATACATTTGCAAGCATAAGACATACAATTAGGTTGAAATTATTATCATTTTATCCTACCAAATTTTCAGCGAGTTTGACTTAAACACCTGGGTAGGTGGAACCATTTTTAGTAAAAGTGTCTGGTAGTTTATAAAACCAGAAGCAGACTGACTTCTTTCCTATTTCAACCCATTTGTAGCTAGAAAAAGTTAGAGCAGTTCATATTTAAAAGCTCTTTTTTCTAAGCCAGACCGAGTAACTAATTGCCCGCTGTTGTAAATACACGTTCACAAAACAAAAGTAAGTTTGAAGGTCGAATGAAAAAATTAACAACGTCAGAAATACAGACTGGTCTTAAATTGAGATACCTTTTTACAGGAAAAATGGGAACAATAATATGATGATCTGGGATATAGTTTTAATCAATGATTTAATGTTACGTAGGTACACAAATAATGTAGCTAATAAATAATAATAAATAATAAATAAAGCTAATGCTTAGTATGGGGCTAGATGGCGCTGTGTGAAGAATGTCCAGAGAGATATATTTATTTATGTATTTGTTTCGAAATATGTCGATTTTATAGGACGGAAGATTTGTCAAATTAATTGATTTTGTAAACTTAGCTAAAATTAAGAAAAGCTTGAATATGGGTGAGTTAGAACTAAGCTCTATTTCGTTTAAATAATGAAGTAATCAATAATATTTATTAAGTCAGTTATTAGTTATGTACATCATTATACGTATGTTCTAAAACACAATTATATATACAACATTACTAGTAGGTACCTGATTGTGAACTTCGTCGTTTGTCATATAATACATTCAAAGTTTGTAAATTGCATGCTAATTAGGAAAAGTTTCGTACAACACTTATTCAGGCCTAGAAACATGCTTAAATGTGTACTAAAGTTTTCCTTTACATGTCTTTAAATGTTAACCATTTAGCAACTAACCTTCGCTCGAGGAAACTAAATAAATGTAAAGCTGTTTAAATTTAAAAAAAAAAACCAACATTCTATTTAATAATAGTACAGGTAGTTTTTAAAAATAAACCAAAATTCTATTTCATAGCAGCACAGGTTTCGATAATAGATTGAGAACCAGTGCGCTCTAAATGGACTCTCTCACTATCAATTATGACTCCAATATAACCGTCCCTAAACAATTGATTGTTCTGTCAATAAATTATTTATGCGCCATCGCCAACATACGGTCTTGATTAAAACTAATGACGGTTCGATAGCACCCCTCACGTTATTGCTTGTCCTATATTATTTTGGCATTCTTGGAATTTTCTCAATTAACTTGAAAAGTTATTTGGATGGAATTTTCATGTCATTGCGCGCGTTCGATGTTCTGATATGAAATTCTAGTTATCAATATTACTCTCCTTAACTATGGTCTGGTCCAATGACTTCTTACTGTTAAAGAAGATAAAACGCTTTAGTGTGCCGAACTGCGTTTGAACTTAATTTTGCATTTTTCTTTCTCATGACACAAAGTTCATCTTCCCGATTGCATTCTAGACCATTGCCTTCAAACCCAGGTTACGCTGTGACGATGATCCTGAATTGACCAGCCAGGTTTTTACAATGAAGTGACTGTTGTCTGACCTCCCTTTCAAGGGAAACAAGACCATTTGGATCATAGTCGGGACCAACGGCTTAAACCTGCAATGTCCTAACAAAAGTGGGGAAACCTACACTAAAGTGAAAGTGTTTCCTGCAGGATTTGAAACCACGATCTCCCAGGTTTTTGAGCACAGCGCTCTAACCACTACACCACGGAGGCAGTTGCATTGCAGTCCCACATTAATTTAATGTTTTTTTTTTGTGGTAATAAAGACACAGACCAACATGACCGACCACAGCTCCCCCATCAATAAATCAGCCACTTACTACGTACATTAAAAGGGTGCTACTACATCCATAGATCACAGAACGGTCTAATAAACTCGTGCGCTCGTCATAGGTAATCAAACACTGTCGCTTATCAGATGATGAATTAATTACGACTGCGATCAATCACGCGGTAGAGAAATGTATTCATCGCGCAGGCGGTGTGTGGACAAATGAAGATGGGCTAAGCTTCGTTAAGATGAATGTTGGTTTACGCAGATTTCTTTAGTTTCTAGTTGTTTCTAGGTTTCGATGAATGCTGGGGAAGTTGTTAGGGAGTGTTTTTCTATAACATGGACATCAACCACAACAAAACTTAATTTTTTGTTGTTCCGATCGCGACAACTGATGATAATCTTCAAGATTTTAATATTTTTTTAAGTTAAGTTGATTGTGTTCTGGATATTAATCTAACAGCGACTACCTACAGCAAATTGACTTGGATGAATTTATTACCTCATTCATTAAGGGTAAATATTGTTTTCGCTTACTTAGTCTCTCTTCTCTTCTTCCTATCGTTTATCCGTTCTGTGTGGGGTCCGCTTTGACCCTGAACCAGGATTTGGCGAGTTTGGTTATAACAACGAAGCGACTGCCATCAGACCTTCGTAACCACCTGACCATGACCATTAGACCTTAAGAGGGGAACCAGACAGATTGGATTGTGAGTATGCGAGAAGCAGATGGGTCTATTATGATGAACTATACGGCTATTTCGCTTACTTACTAAGTATGAATAACATACAAATACAATTATAAACTAATCATAACATGATAAGAGAGACAGTGATAACTCTTTTACGAGTACGATCTTTATGTCCTTGTCTTTGGAAGCTAGTAAACATATCTAGTTTTACGTCCTTATTTTATGACCGGTATTAGTGGTAATAAAAAAACGTGTATGGCGCACTTTAAGTGATTAGACAAGCCACTTAACAATGGCTCGCCTGGAAATAGTGATGCATCGCTTTCATTGCATTCAAGTGTCTGTAATGGGTAAAAAACGAATAAGCTTAATTGAAGTAGGCGAGATAATTTTATATTTTATTTATTGTCAAGAAATTTTAATGTAGCTTATTAACTAAGACTATAATATTAAATAATGTTAAGTTGATTATTTCTGACCTAAAAATTATTATTATTAATTTTAAACTTTTGACGATCAAAGGTACGTAACCCTTATTGTTGATATTCTTTTTCTGACAACAAGACATAAATATTAATTTTCATTCGCAGCGAGTTATGTAGTTGTAGTATGTGTTCCAAGAATAATTAATTAAGACTTTTTGTCATTCTCCTACCATACTCCGTGGAGGGCTTTATACCCAGTCGGTTCATAAGTTCTGTCAAACATGTCGGTAATAGAAGAACTAATTATTTTTGTACATTATTTGAATATGGAATGGACGAATAAAGACGATAGAGTCACGGGTTTTCCGTTGCACCACTGTTGTATAACGCATTGAAGGAGATTTTCAATTTCGTACAAAAGTTGAAAAAAGCGTCCTATTTCTTTTATTGTACTATCAATCGATACAATGAAGTCTCAAGATTTCAAAATCGTAAAAAAAGCGGCAGGCCTTGCTCTTTTAGGAACACTGGCAGTCATCAGAGTAGTGAAGGCGCCAAACGAAAAAAATCCCGTGCGTAAACAAAAAACGCCAGCTCTCCAGCTGTGGCTAAGCAGAACCAAACTAAAAAGAGTGCTAAATGAAAACCTGAGACCACGTGGTTATCGTAAAAAGACCGGATTATTTCTAATGATCGTATAAAGAAAATTAAGCAGGAAAGATCCCGGGCTCTGTCACGATGGCATGCAGGAAAAAAAACTGCGAAATTCTTTTTTTGGATGTCTTTTTTTTTACAATAGGTTTAAGTTATCACAAACAAAATGATAAAGTGTATGCCCACATTAGTGAAGAAGCAAGCACGTGTATTTCGAGGGACCAGTGAGGTCATCACCCTTCCTCATTCATGATTTGACTCGGATTCAGGCATAACTGAGGTGTTTTTCGGTAAAAAATGGGGGAAAATGAAGGCTTTACTATATCAAAATACTGTCCTGACAAGCAAAGTATAACCCTTTTCTTAAATAATAATCAAAAACAGACATAGGACATTCCAACAAAACTCTACACCGGCTCATAGGGCCCGAAGCACGAAATACTGGTTGACGGCGCGCGGAATTGACTTCACCCAGCATGAACACCGGCTCTCTTCTAGTCCACATTTAAACCGATGGGATTGCAAGTTATACCAATATTTGAAGAGGAAAGTCTGTACTTGACCTCACCCGAATTTGGTGTCTCTCCGAGCGTTTCTGATTAAATCAGCGAAAGCAAGGTGTAAGAATGTGGTGCGTGCAGCGATCGATGACTGTCTTCGTAGATTAAAGGCATCTGTCCAAAATGGAGGAGGACATTTAAAATGATATTGATATAATTATATTGTAAATTTAATAACCTTTTATTTCATATATAATTTTTATGTATTTCTGTATGATCCAAAGGTGTATCAATAATTTCCTAAAAAGTTTGTGACAGAACTTATGACCCGACTAAGTATAGTTTAATTTACCCGAAGTAAAGTTAGTTCGTAGTTGAATCGGTAACTAGCGCTAAAGACTTATTTCGATTGTTCAATAAGTATTTCCACGTCAAATTATCGCTTCAAATAGTCTGCATGAGTAAGAATAGCTTACGAAAGCAAAACAACAGAAGCCACACCATTATACGCGGGCGAAAACGTTTCTGAATCAACGCGCATAGCCGTATAGTTCACCATAATAGACTCATCTGCCCCTCGCATACTCACAATACCTTTGGACACAGATCCCTTAATTGAATGCTAGTCTCGATGAATTAAATTTACGTCGACAGTCCAAGCAATTTTGAGTCTTAACACCTACGACATAAGGAACCGTGGTTCGTGCTCATTTGTATGCACGGCAGTGTATTGATTGTATGCGTAGGATGATGCGAAACTCATGAATGAGGTATTCGTCAAATGTCGTTGACTTCGCGGTGGCTTTGAGAAGGTTTATTTCCTGTTGAGTCAGACGTCCTTTTCATTTTTGACAAAGGCAATCATAAAATGTTCTACGCTCGGCCGCGCTTTACGGTAAACACTTGTAGTTCAATCGCAGCGTTTTGTCCGCCTGGGAGAAAGACGGTATAAAGTTATGATTATATATAAAGAGTATGATTTAATGTTCTGGTGTCTTCAAATGAAGTTTGGTATAAAAAATAATAAAACAAATTAAAATCCAAGAAACTTTGTAGACATTCCACAAATTAGAACACACATTTTTTCACTAAATAATCACAGGCATTTCGTAATATCAATGAAAGCTTTAGTAAATATAGGAGCAAATATTCAAATTCCCCTCTACGATTACTGCTTGAACATAAATAAATGATTTACGAGAGCAAGAAGCAACACTTATCGCGTTCATACGTCTATGATTTAGCATCATTGCCACTTGTCCCAATTTTCGGAAACACAATTCATATTTACGATTATTTGCAATATAAACGGTTCGGTTACGACTTCCAATGACGTCTGCCACATGTATTATCGATCGAAAGATCCCTGAGTCACGATGTTACATCAACTTATTCGAGTTAACCGCAATATGTGATCCCCACTGCATTATTAATACGACTAGTGTTTCCAGATTCTGGATTCAGTTTAAATAGAACAAAAGCATTGCCAAGGAATTGCATTACCCAACCGAAACGTACGTGAATCACGGTCAAGCGTTGTAAACGAAACTTTATCCCTGTAGAAATAAGTGTCAACTCGTATAGCAGAGCAACAAGTCTCCCGCCATTCAAAAATAAAGACGCAGCGCTCTGGAATCTCTCTGTGGTGCACAATTAAGATTCCCGGCGACCCTTGAGCGCTTCCTTGCATATAACGCACGAGAGCTGCAATCTCTGTCCGCAATCGCCGTAAATCTGTTCACACGGCATCGAACACACCGTATTTTAAATAAAAACAACAGACACGAACGATTTCAGACCCAATCCTGAAAGTGGAATGACCTAAATTTCAATAAACAATAAGCCATCCGTTTAACTCTTCTCACGTCAGCGAGTTATCTTCGACGCATGAAAGGCGTTTAGACGCTGTTTTCCTAAATTATACCCTATTCCACACGCGTGAAAATTCAATATGCAGTGGCTCGCAGATCACGTTAGGAACGTTTTCAGTAAGTTTCAATGTCACGTTCTCACAATCCAGTCAAACGAGATCTGTTTATTATTTATACCGAGAATCGTTTATGAATTTTAATAAATAAAAGGTAATCGTGTGACGAAATTGTTTCGAAGCGTGAATTCACATTTTGGAGTGGAATTGATGACAGGCAGACTGTTCACACGGGTCGTTAAATCGTCCCTGTCAACACTTTGAATTTTGTCGCCTGTGAGTTAACGCTTCGGTGTGATGCTAGATTTTTTGTTGTTTTTGAGAGAAACAATAAACTGTGTGTGAAAGAGATTGTTGTGTTCATTGCTTTAGAGCGAATCACAGATTTTAATCGTTAGATTTGCCCTTACACCAGAAAACTATGCCATTTTTAACGTATGTCATCTAGCGAACACAATGTACAGTATACACTAAGGCTTGTATTAATAAATCGCTCTCAACTCTGAGATATTTACTTTACTTCAAAAAGGCACAGGACGTTCACACTTCCCACATTTAAATCTTGAAACTGAGGTGACTGTCAACATGCTGTCATTGCTTTAAGAAGCGACTGTCGCTATTATTTAAGTGCCAATTTCAGGGTATGGTGAGGGCAAATCTAACAATTTATATCTACGGTGCGAATGTTGTCTTTTGAACGCTGATGCATGTAAGGGGGAGTTAATCGGGCACGTAGGTTACCTGATGGTAAGCAATCACTGCCGCGCATGGACATAAATAACTCCATACGGTCTTAGATGCGTTCCCTATTGCGTTGCGTATTTCCCGATAAAACAGTAAATGGTTGCCGATAGTAATGTCTGCACTGCAATTTATATCTGTTACATCAAAGGGCTTCTTCATCGAATTCAAATTATTAACGTTGTAAAATTGGGGTGGCGGTATTAAAAATATTTCTTAACGTGTACTTGCTTCTTTGATGTTCGAGCCAATCACTTTATCACATTTAATATCTGGACCACAACCAGAGTGTTATGGCAGCAGATGAGTCAGTCATAAAGTCAGACATAGTGCATGTCATAAAATCAATCCATCATGGACAGTTTCGAAACCAAATCCTTTTAGATCACTCTCTGGTACTTTTGTACTGAATATAAGAGGTTGTACACAGCGATAAAAGTCAACAAACCATATGTTTTATTGGAATTCGGGTTATGAAACTGATTTACTAGTAAATAGTATCCTGTGAACTATGTTTACAAAAGCAATTTCAGAAAACTTTGTTTTTAATATCAACTGTCGTATCTTTTTCGAAGTTGGAGTAATAAAAGCATTTTGAAGTTCCACTTCACGTAGCCGTAGTTTTTCATATTAGCATATATTTGGGAACGCGGAGTTTTCAAAACGTTGAAATCCCGAGCGGCCGACTCCCAGCGTTCAAAGTTCCGAGACTCGTACCACGAACTGTCGTTGCATCTGACACCAGACTATTCTTACAGTTTTTTTCTTTCCACTTACGTATTCTCCGAAGTTTCATTTCGCGCTGAAATCCCCCACTCCGCCTCATTGTTCGCCGCTGTTTATCCGGTGACATTGATACATTCCTGGCCAGTTTCCCAGTCTGGCGTTCAATCTGCGAACAATTCGAGCAATGTACGACTGCCAACGGTAAATAGACTCTTTGATCTGCTGAATGAACAATAGGTTGACGCAAGTGGTCACGAGGGCCGGAACAAAAGACGATTAAAGTTGTTTATGAAATGCTAAGCGATATGGAAGGTAATCCGAGCGCTAACAATGAAACGAAAGTAAGCGGATATAACGTCACTTTCGATTGTTTCCATTTGAGCGTTCAACTTATGCTGTTTGATAAGATAATAATTATGCAAATGTAAATAACTTGTTGAAGTTTCATAACTACATAATTTCATATACGATTTATTGTAACGAAGAGTCTGTTTTGTACATTTTGTTTCATCTACACGAAATACTCTTGGGATATATTTAAATGACAGTGTTTTCTGATATTATTTCGATAGAGATCATTCAAAGAACTTAAGTTAAAAAGACGGAACATCTATGGGGTATTTCAATAGATATTTTAAAAACTATTATTATTGCCATTGCACCATATTTAGCATTAATATTTAATAAGAGCATTGAAATGGGTCAGTTCCGAAATTTAATGAAACATAGTAAAATAACTCCTTTATATAAATCAGGAGAAAAGACTGATCCGTCAAATTTCAGACCCATATCCATACTTCCATCTCTAAGTAAAAATTTTGAAAAAAATATTTTCAATCAATTATTGTCACATTTTAATACAAATTCTTTATTTAATGAAAATCAGTACGGATTTACTTAAAACAAATCCACAACTGATGCAGGAGTTTCATTAGTAAAACATATTTTTGATGCATGGGAGGCTAAGCAGGATGCGATAGGTATCTTTTGTGATTTGTCAAAAGCTTTTGACTGTGTAAGTCATGAAACCTTGCTGATGAAGATGCGGCATTATGGCGTCTCAGAGTTCGCTTTAACGCTTGTAAAATCATACCTCACTGGCAGAGTTCAAAAGGTGAACATCAATGGAACTAACTCCGATGGTGCACCATCGGTGCTATTGGATTTCAGTGATAACGGGAGTGCTCCAGGGCTCAATATTGGGACCACTCCTTTTTCTTATATATATTAATGATCTTCCTGCCTTTGCTAAGGGTCTATGTGAGACTGTGTCGTTTGCTGATGATACATCTTTAGTTTTTAAGGTAAGACGTAGAATACAACTTGACGAGGTAAATAACTTACAACTAAATCCTAAAAAAACAAAATGTATTAGATTCACAATGCCAAATGTGCCACAAGTTATTACAAATGTTTTAATGAATAATGAACATATTGATGTAGTCAAATCAACTGTCTTTTTAGGAATAACCATAGATTCAAAATTACAATGGAGCCCCCATATTGTTGCTTTGGCTGGGAGACTAAGTTCTGCAGCATTTTCTGTAAGAAAAATACGGCGCCTTACTGATATTGAAATGGCGAGATTGGTTTATTTCAGCTATTTTCATAGTGTTATGTCTTACGGTATGTTGTTGTGGGGGTCGTCTGCTGATATACAAACAATTTTGTATTACAGAAAAGGGCGATCCGTGGAATTATCGACCTTAAGCCGCGTGATTCACTCCGTGAGATATTCAAGGAGATTAACATATTAACTACAGCGTCTCAATACATCTTTGAGTGCATAATTTATATACGCAAGAACCTACACAATTTTTCTAGAAAAAATGACTTTCATAGCTTTAATACAAGAAATAAACTTAAGCTTGCCGTTCCAAGTCACAGGCTTCATAAGACTGGGAAGTCTTTTATTGGACTAAGTGTCAAAATATTTAATAAACTACCAAAAAGTGTAATTGAAGTTCCTAAACAAAAATTTAAGTTGTTCATTAAATCAACCTTAATGAAGAAAGGTTATTATAAAATAGATGATTATTTAAATGACAAATTTGCATGGACATGTTAATCTGCTCAGCCGCACTCATTTTGTATTTATTTTTAAGGTATATTTGACATAATTGTAAAATTGAAATTTATTTTAAAAAAATGGCCAAGTGCGAGTCGGACTCCCGCACTGAGGGTTCCGTACAAATTCTATTTTTGACGTATTAAAAAAACTACTGAATAGATTTCGTTCAAACCAATTTTCGTTGGTAGTTTTTATGGTAATGTACATTATAGAATTATTTCAGTTTTATCATCCTCTTATTTTAGAAGTTAGAGGGGGGGGACACACTTTTTTCCACTTTGGGAGGGTCTGTCACGCAAAGTATTCACTTTAGAAAAAAGTGATATTAGAAACCTTAATATAATTTTTAAAGACCTATCTATAGATACCCCACACGTATATGTTCAATGAAAAAAAATATTTTCAGTTTCAGTTCTGACTATGGGGACCCCCCACTATTTTTATTTTTTTTCTATTTTCGTGTAAAAACCTTGTTGCGGTTCACAGAATACATCCACTCACTAAGTTTCAACAGTATAGTACTTATAGTTTCGGAAAAAAGTGGCTGTGACAGACTGGCGGACAGACAGACAGACAGACAGACAGACATGACGAATCTATAAGGGTTCCGTTTTTTTGCCATTTTGGCTACGGAACCCTAAAAAAGGCAAAACTGTTGAGTTTCTTGCGGCGTCTCTTCTCAGCAAGCCATTCACGTCGAGACGCTGGTAGGGTAAAAAAAGTTTTGACGTGCAAAAGATTTTACTAAGTGAATCAAATTGCTGAATAAATTTTTTTCATTTTCATTTTCATTTCATTTCATTTCATATGATAATATTAAAAAATCTAGAATCATTAGTCTAATACTAATAATCCTATTGCAAACGACTTCGTAGCTGTTCCCTAGTTTTCTAGATATAGATTCAACGTTACGACCGACGATCGTACAACGCAGATGTTATATTTACTAATGAGGTGTCATGTCGTACATCACACTGAAAGTACTCGCGGAGTAAGTTAGTAATACTGAGCTTAGAAACATGATCATGAAATAGGAGCCAAGTTAATACCTTCCAGAACCTTGAAGATAAGTTTATTTTTTTGACAGGCCTGTTGGTCGAGTGGCTAGTGACCCTGGCTACAAAACCAAAGGTCGCGGGTTCGAATCCCGGTAGGGGCAAATGTTTGTGTGATGAACATCGGCATTTGTACTCGAGTCATGGATGTTTATAAATGTATTTAAGTATGTCTATCCGTTCCCTAGCATCCATAGTACAAGCTTCGAGCTTAGTTTGGGGCTAGGCAATTGGTGTGTTAGTCCAATGAATTTATTTAATGAATTTATTTATTTTATTTAATAATTTAGTCATCATCTCATCATCCTAGCGCTCATAAAAGTTGCATCCTTGGACATCGGTACGGCAATATCCGAGAAAAAATGAAATTAACTTCTTGATTTTGTATTTTAGCATGTAGGTTGATTGTCAAAAAAAAAACATTTATTACAAAGTTAATTTTATTTATTAGGCAACCAACAAGACAAACACAATTACAGGCAAGAAATTAAATGGTACAAAGAAGACTATAAGGCTAAGTACTGTCTTAATTACAGGTTGCCACAGCATGCAAGGTGGATTTATGCCACATCTTTATTTGTTAGGATTCTGGTATCTGTAAGTCAATAAACAAATGTGCGTCGAATAAACGCAAGCGGTATTCTCAACTCCTGACTCTTGAACCGAGAATACAATGAATGTGACACAATAGTGGAATTAAACCGTGAAATTACAATAGGACCAGCATTTAAGTTTTTCCTTGTTGTTTTGTTACGGCCTAGTCCGTTTTCTTTACAAATGAAAGTAAAACTATAGTGTGCAGTAACATCCGCAAAAAGTTGGCTAGTTTACCAAGCCAGTTAATTCATAAGTCACCTTAGAACCCAGCAAAGGCAAAGAACCCAAATGTTTCTTTATATACTGACCTAGGTATACGTTTATTATATTATTTGAATTTTAACATAATTGTTGCGTTTTAGTCGTTTTCGAGTATATAATAAATTTTAATACACGAATAGCACATGCCAAAAATGTTAATGTGTGCTGTTCGCGGACAAGGAATTGTGCTATTCAATTTCGTGCTCTAAGTGGACTAGCTCTAATTTAAACATCTACATCGCTTTGCATTACGTAGGTACTCGTTAATGGTATTTAATTTATAAACTTATCAAATGCTTCAACGCACATTGTTTCTTTATAAATTGAATCACAACTAGGTTCCTCGTACAAAGAATATAAAGATGTTAAGAGCGGTAAATTTCCGTGGAAACAGCATCGCGAAACTCTCCACTATGTTATTTGGGTGTGCCCTACACTTAACATGAAGTTTATGGGTCGTTACATCTCAAACAGTGTCACTATTGTCGCTGGGTGGCGCATACACAATGCTATGAAGTATGCGTCTCTTTATCATATTTGTAGGAGGTCTACAGCGAGGTTTTTCGTTGAACAAATTATACGGAAGGATTTCTTAGGTCAACGCGACTATAACTGTTGAAATAAAAATACTTTTAAAACGATAGAATCGCGCTGTAATTTAAAAACTACTCACTTTTCGGATATCCCGAATTTATTCTGGATAATTAACTCTTGATTATGCGTACTTGAAAAATAGGTGCTTTCTTGGTAAATGCAATTTTTGTGTGAATGTGTAGCAGTAGACCTCTGAAAGTTTCTTTACAACTCTACCGAATGACGTACTTCAAAGGTAATATTAAAACTTGATATGCAATAAAAGTAATTATTACAATCTATGGCAAAAGTTTGATAGCAAAAATGTTGTTTTCTGAATTTAATATATCATAATATAATAACGAAATAACTATATTTGGATCATAACCCCCCGGATTCGTACACAAAAGCCAACTCTACATCCGTCCATTTCCCATAGTTGACATAAACAACTGCCTGCTTAGCATGCGAATGTGTAGATGTTACTGCATTAGTCTAATGAGCGGGCCTATTCTCCCCACTGGGCCAGACCACACAAGGCTGATTATATTTTGAAATAACCGTACAATGTGTAGCAAATACTGCTTTGTTTTCACGACAAACCGCAAGGGAGCGTTTAGCAATCTGTGCTACTGGTGATAATTGTTATAACACTCTCAATATTACCTTTATATTTATCTGTGCATTGACGACTAGCTAAGTATTAATATCAGGTCCTAATTAGCTAGTATAAAGGCGGACAGAGGGAAACTAGAGTCAGTAAGATCTTTAAAAAGACGAAGAAAATAATCACAACTTATGATAACCTATGAAAGACAAACGATTATCTCTATCTACTTTGGCCCTTTCATTTCAGTAGCTAGTAGTTAACATTAAGAAAAAACCCGCTTTTATAACTCTAGCTTTAACTAGCATTCCTAGATTATACGCTGCGATCAAGCGCATAACTTTTAATGGCATTTCTGATAACCGCCGCACTATAATCACAGGTGTTGATGCATGCCTGCCTTTCTTCTAGTTACAAACTGATAGATAGCCAGTGACTATGCGGAAAAGTTCAACTATTCCCCAGCTAACACTGGCGTCATAACTAAACAGCCGCTGTGGTTTCGATGAAATTTTGTTATTGTCACAGAGTACTCAAGCGAGGAATATTAAAGTTGGACGCGGAAAACTTCCTCTGACCTGTTGTTTGTTTAAAGCATGTGCAGGGCTGAGATTCAATCGGTCCTTTATACAAAAAAAACACGACTATTAGATCTTACTGCCCAGAATATATAAAAATAGTACGCTAGCGAAAGTTCACTTAAGTAAGGGTATGTACTTTTATAGATAGACAAAATTTTCACTATCGCCAAAAGCCATTTAAGTTAACATGTGCCCGATATTCGTTAATGTTAACTTTAACATTTAGAAATACGGGGCTTTTATAACTCTTCCCTTACCTAGCATTCTTAGATTATACGCTGCCAGCAAACAATATTGTTGACTATTTGGTTTCGTCTATTTATTTAAGTAGCCTGAGTGTTTTATCAAACGTTGACAATACCTAACAACGCCGCTGTGGTTTCGATGAAATTTTGTTATTGTCACAGTGCACACAAGCGAGGAATATTAAAGTTGGCCGCTTGAAAACTTCTTCTGACCTGTTGTTTGTTTAAAGCTGGTGCAGACCTGTGATTCCATTGTCACTGCTTAAAAATAACACCTATTAGATCTAACTGCCCAGAAATTATAGAAGTAGTGCGCGCAAGCGAAAGTTCACCCAAGTAAGGGGATGTAGGTACTTTCATAGACGGATATTATCTCTACCGACTATTTCCTTCCATTTAAGTTGTACTATAACGTTAAGAAATATGGGGCATTTATAACGTGTAATAGTTTTGTTAATTTTCAACGTAAGAGTGAACTGATTCCTGAATAACTAACCAACGAATGGAGAAAAACAGTAAATTAATTAGTTTCAACTGTAAATCACTGAAGAGGTCCATGGATGGTGTTCGAGAACTCTGCAGATATGCAGATGTTGTGGCTCTTCAGGAGACATGGCTGATGCCTCACGATCTGCCCTTGCTTGGCACAGTGGACGACGCGTTCGGATATACTGGTGTGTCAGCGGTGGACACCTCGGCAGGCCTAATTACGGGCAGGCCGTATGGTGGTGTTGCACTCCTGTGGCGTAAAAGTGTGTTCGAGTCAGTGTCTGTGATAAAATGTGACAACGTCAGAGTTTGCGCCATCAGAATTACTGTAAGTGATAGATGTATAGTTGTCTTTAGCGTTTATATGCCTACAAATTCGTATGACAATCTGCCCGAGTTTAGTGAGTGTTTCGGTACGATACAGTCAATAATTGAGTTGGAAAGCATTAGGGGAACCGAAGCTTTTTATGTATTAGGAGACTTTAATGCGCATCCTAATGAGTTATTCTGCAATGAAATGTTAGGTTTTTGTGAAGATCAAAGTTTGTTATGTGTGGATTTAGATATATGTAATAAGGACACGTTTACATTCCATAGCGACGCCCATGGGTGTAACAGATGGTTGGACCACTGCATTGTTACCGAATCGGCACGAAAAACTATTATCAGTGTATTTGTAGATTATGACGTGTATTGGTCTGACCACTTTCCACTTGTGGTATGTTTGTAACTTACACAAAATAGACCGTAAAGAAATGGCTCGACCTGACTCAGCGCCTGGGATAAATCGTGTGATATGGGCTGACAGAAACACACAACAGGTTAAAAAATATCATGATTTATGTCACTATGAGTTGAGTTTGGTCGATTGTCCTCATGAAATGAATAAGTGTTGTAATGGATATTGTACCGAAAAAAGCCATCAAGTAGTCCTTGATGATATGTACCGTAATATTGTGCGCACGCTTTCGGAGGCGGCAATAAAAACATACAAGCCTAAGCGTAGATTCAGGGTGGGGGGTAGTATTGTTGGCTGGAATAAATACGTAGCTGGCTCTCACCGGGAGGCTAGAATTTGCTTTCAAAGGTGGATTTTAGCGGGACGGCCAACTAGTGGTCTTGTGTTTGACGATATGACGGAGTCTAGGAAACGATTTAAAACTAAACTGAAATGGTGCCAAAACAGACAGGATCAACTAAAAATGAATATCCTTGCATCTGATCATTTTAATAAAGATTTTAGAAACTTCTGGAAAAACACTAATAAGTTAAATGTGAGGCCCAGTCGCCCGGTGAGTGTGGGCGGTGTTGATGACGCCAAGGATATTGCCAATACATTTAGAGATGTTTTTACTGTACCCTCTTCTCTAGCAATTACCTCAGGCCCGGAAGGAGTGGCTGAGACCATCATGCCAGGCTACAATACTAACATATCCGCGAAGAGTGTTGAAAAGATCGTTAGTCAGATGAAACGTGGGAAGTCGCCTGGGCACGATGGTCTTAGCATTGAGCATCTCAAATATGCGGGAGCTCACCTGCCGCGTGTCCTCGCACTATTCTTCACCCTGTGTTTGCGTCACTCTTATTTACCTGACAACTTGATGCGCACTATCGTGGTGCCTATCGCCAAAAACAAAACTGGTGATATGTCCGATATTGCTAATTATCGTCCCATCTCACTTGCCACCATCATAGCAAAGGTGTTTGACAGTGTGTTAAATGGTTGCCTCTTGAATTACATTAATATCAATGACGCTCAGTTTGGATTTAGGTCGGGAGTATCAACGGAGAGCGCCATTTTAAGCTTAAAACACACTGTCAGGTACTACACGTCGAGGAGGACCTCGGTTTATGCGTGCTTCCTCGACCTGTCAAAAGCATTTGACCTTGTTGCATATGATGTGTTGTGGAGCAAGTTAGATGATGCGGGTGTGCCGAAGGAGTACATATCTCTCCTGAGATATTGGGACGCTCATCAGAAAAATCAGGTCAGATGGGGCGATACCCTATCGGATGAGTATAGGCTGGAGTGCGGTGTGAGACAGGGGGGCCTAAGCTCACCGTTATTGTTTAATTTTTATATAGACCAGCTGGTCGGGGAGCTGGGTAGCACGCATGTCGGTTGTCATATTGATGGGACTTGTTTTAACAACTTAAGCTATGCTGACGATATGGTGCTGCTCAGTCCTTCGATAGCGGGGCTTAACAAGCTGCTGTCTATCTGCGAGGCCTATGCGTGCGTACATGGCCTAAAATATAACACAGAAAAAAGTAAAATACTTGTTTTCAAAGCGCCTAAACAAAAACCACGTTTTGTACCGCCCATATGTCTCAACGGTATGGCATTGCAGATGGTAGATAAGTTTAAGTACTTAGGGCATATAATCACTTGTGATTTAAAAGACGACTGTGACATAGAAAGGGAGCGGAGGGCGTTGGCGGTAAGGTCAAATATGCTTGCCCGCAGATTCTCCCGTTGTACGGGTCCTGTAAAGGTGACATTATTTAAGTCATTTTGTCAGTCCTTCTACGCGGGTGGATTGTGGGTGGCATATACGCAGCGAACCTACAATGCCCTGCGCGTGCAATACAACAACGCTTTCAGGATGTTGTTGGGGCTTCCGCGGTTCTGCAGCGCTTCCAACATGTTTGCCATAAATAGAACAGATGGGTTCCACGCAATAATGCGCAAAAAGGCGGCATCGCTCCTACAGCGTCTGCGCAGCAGCAACAACATCATCCTGAAGGCGATTGCGGCCAGGCCAGACTGTCCCTTTCAGAGGCACTGGAGATTGTTTGCAGCGGGTTTAATGAAGTAGAGTTTAATGACTCTATTTCATTAAATGTCAGCTGAACCAATGTTTATTTAGTAGTTGTAATTCTTACTAATAATACTAATGTAGCCCATAAGTTCAATTGTTACTAATCCTCTTACTAACAAAATATGGATGTAATCTTTTGATTTTTTCTGAAATAAACATTATTATTATTATTATTATTATTATAACTCTACCCCTTAACTAGCATTCTTATATCTGCATGCAAGCTATTATATTTGGTTTCGTCTATTTATTTGAGTACCTACCCTGAGTGTCACTATCTATCAGACGCTAACTGAACCTAACAAGGCCGCTGTGGTTTCGATGAAATTTTGTTATTGTCACAGTGTACACAAGCGAGGAATATTAAAGTTGGACGCTGGAAAACTTCCTCTGACCTGATCCGTTGTTTGTTTAGCCACCTGCGCGATACTAACCGCAGATATATCTATGCACTCCCCGAGCTATTAATTATTTCAATTGCCCGTTCTATCCGCTGCAACGCGGGAAGTGATAAGTACAAATTATGGTTTTACTTTATCTAATAAAGGTTTGAAATGTATTATTTTTTGCTGGTTTCAAATGTAGGTCTATAGAAAAGATTACGAGTATGACTTACTCGGTGGCTTAATTTAATTTTCCAATTTATTTATTTAATCTTTATTGTACCTACTACACAAAATATTGTACAAAAGGCGGACTTAATGCCTCATGGAATATATCTAGAACGTTTTTGAGTGAGACTCCACACCGAAGCGGAGATTTGCCAGAGGAGCGGAGATATGTCGTACAGCCAATAGGTTATGTATCAAAACGTGACCATCTCAGAAATGAAATCCGCAAATAGGATGTACTTGTGGCACATCTCCTCTCCGCTTTGGTAGAATCTTACTCTTAAGCTTAAGTGAGCCACGCTTCTACTACCTTAAGCTGTGAGACTTCGAAAACGCATTCAAAACTCTTCCACCCGCAACCATGAATAAGACAAATTGGGTCTTAGATGTGTTCACAATCTCACCCTTTTTGGTTAAGAAGTCAGTAAAGTAAGGTGAAGTAAAGTATCAGTCGATTGATGTCCCACTGCAGGGCAAAGGCCTCCATCATTTGAAATCATGTATCAATAAAATACTAACGTTTCGTGATTTGATTAACAGTATTGCAAAAGTAATGTAATTAGATATCACCGAACATTAAATATATTTAATTAACAATTCCGCCGGTGTCATGACAATTTTACGATTAGTGTCAAAAGTTGAGCGCGTGAATAGAAAATTAATTATTTCACATTTATCTCCTGTTTTGGTAAACTTTGGCATCAAAGGATTGCGTGGGTTAAAATATTACACGAGTAGAAAAGAGGAGATCCTCTTTTGATTTATAATGTTATTCAATAGCCTCGCAATTATATGGTGCCGTAAATGAATGAGAGGGTCGCTAGGACAGAAAAAGTTCTTTGAAAGTTAGCTGCTACTTAGTTAGCCCATAGCGAAGCAGGTAATTTAACAGCCCTCAATTGTATTTAAAAAAAAAGAACATCGTGTTGCTTGGTATCAATGCATTTCTGAACACTTCACAATTGAACTATATTTTATGTTGATTATTCGTATCGATTATTGCGGCAACAATTAACTCATTTCAAAGCTTAATCTAATAACTGTATTTGCTTGCATCCATATTTGAAATAAAATGTTTATATGTGTATGTAACCACTTTATTTCATTCCATATAATTTGTTACATTTTCCTTAAACCTTATCTTCCGAATACAATCACAACACCCGCTTTACACTTACAGCAAAATACTAAGTGTTCTCTCGTTAGTGAGGGGCACAGTCGATATCGATTAGTGAAAAACAGCCACCGTCCTGCGTCTGGTCATTAATCAAATCTCGACTGTGCGGTTTAATGGCAGACTAATTACAGTTTGCGTGCGAATCACCTACGCTGCGAGCTCGCAGTAGCAGATAACGCAGCTGCGTTATATCTGCGAGTTAGCCGCCACTGCGAGATAATTCTGATTATCTCAGCATGCGGGTAGAGTGATGTTGGACTGCTTTGAGCTTGCCGATTGGCAGTTGTCAATGGAGTTTCATTTTGAGTTTCGTGTTGATCAAGCTACGGAATTTCAATTGGAAAACTAAAATGGCTCACGAAACACATATTCGTATGACAGTTGGGGAGCTTTACTGAAGCTTTTTTACTATTTCGATGTCAAATTCTAATTATAAAATCATCTTTCAATTTATTCTACAAATGAGTATTCATAACTATAATAATATAGTATTTGTCCGTATTTATTAAAATATAATTTCTAAAGTCTTATGATTTCCTTATGATTATTTCTGAATTTGAAAAT
The DNA here is from genome assembly GCA_958496325.1 of Nomophila noctuella. Lineage (NCBI taxonomy): Eukaryota > Metazoa > Arthropoda > Insecta > Lepidoptera > Crambidae > Nomophila > Nomophila noctuella. Next base: position 4,648,267 of record OY292487.1, on the reverse strand, counting down.
GGTAATCAGTGTTGTCTTGTGAGTACTAAGTTAAACTCAGTTGAACAACGATTGACAGGCTTGAATCACTTCCAAATTACAGCGGCTAATGGATTTCCCTACTATATTGTGTAGGCATATTATTCAATACTTAGTAATAAATCAAAACTGATCATCTTGTCTGTGCAGCCGTGAACAAAACGGCTGTATTCAAAAATATAGATTTTGTTTCAAGTTCGATTGTTAATTTGGTCTAAAATCTAATACTAATATATAAAGCTGAAGAGTTTGTTTGTTTGAACGCGCTTATCTCATACTACTGGACCGATATATTTTGTGTTGGATAGTCCATTTGACGAGGAAGGCTTTAGGCTATTGGAAATCGAAATCTACGCGGACGAAGTCGCGGCGGCCCCTAGTATTTGTATAAACAGGAACTGTAGTTTTTTTTACACACAAGAATTTCTACTGTTAACTTCTCGAATCAAAGTTATAAGCGGAAACGATTTCTCCAATCGACTGTGAAACTAAGTCCAATAACTTGCCAATCAATTCTGTCAATCTGATTTATGCTGTTCGACTTCAAAATTAGTTCTAATTTAGCATTTTTACGGCCAGAAACAGCGTCGTCAATTATGATTTATACGAACTGTAACAGTGAAAATCGATATTTATGATTTTTCACAGATCTTGTTGGTAATATACACAGCGTGTACCTTTTGTAACGGGTACCTACCTACATTTTAAGCATGATAGAGAGTTTTTCACAACAATAGAGTTTTGTTGTTGTGTATTTTTGATTAATCTGTCTGATGCGGATCCAAAGTAGTATTGCTATAATAATATATAAGTGCTCTTCTATTCGTTGGCCGTGCCATACCTGCCCGTAAGATACTTCTTCACGCTTCCCTTGAAGTAACCAACGGTATAGGATGGCGAAAACACGTACATGTAGGTCTTAAAACTTTATTACTTAACTATAAATACCATTCCAATTATAAGTCACAATATTTTATGGTACAAGAACTTTCCGAGTTCCCCCTATCACATACAGGTCTTCAACTTCCATTGCCTGCTAACCTGTAGTGCAAGACGGAATCTTACACTCCTCAGTGGTCCCTGAGGGCTCGTAAAGAGGTGATAAAATACCGGCTCCCCTCTTCGTTTACCTTCGAATTAGGGCTGCCAACTCACAGGGTGACTACATTTGTCCTTGTTAGAAGGGCTTAGGAATAGGGTTTGGGGCTGAATTTCAATAAGCGAATGCCGATAGGTATACGAAATTTGATGTCAGTTATTAGGTTAGGGTTAGTAAAAATTGCCAGATTAGTATGTTTACTGCAAATATGGTCAGAAGTTTATGAACTTTCGCGTTGCATTAAATATTGATATTAGTTAGAGGGACTAAACGCGATATTTAAGTATGCAGTACATAATTTACTACTTGCTGCTTGACGTTTCGGCTGTGATACACAACTGTGGTCGCAAGCGGACTGATGATGAAGGGCGTTTAGCTGCTCGGTAGTATTCGTAAATTTTGTTAGATTGTGATGAGTAGGTAAGCAGTTATGAATGATGAATTTATAATAAGTTAATATAAACATGCATTCCCTTCGCTGGGTCAAAAAAACTATTTATTAATAGCTTTTTGGGAAGATTATTAGAAACCTAGTTCCTAGATTTTATCCGATATAATACAACATTATTCTATCCTTCGGCAGCCCTACACCCAATGCGAGTTTATGGATCTTTACCCACTACCCCGAGCGCAAATAATGAACCTCGATCTCATATTTCGCATCAGTATTCATTGTACAATATTGGTTTAGAATAGGAAAATATCCTGATAAAATACTTTTTCAGACGATTAGAGAACCAGACAGTCAATTGCGATGTGTAGATAATAGTGAATGCGAAACGAAAATGTGCTCGACTAAGCAGGAGAATGTTATACTGCTCTCTTTGTAATATTTAACAAGGTGGATTTCTTGACTAGATGTTTCAATTAAAATACTTAATATATAAGCATTTTAAGTAAAAACCGTAGAAAAATATTAATCAGACAATTTTCACTTATTTGTAGTATATTAACACCAATTTCTTTTGTTTAGGCCAAACACGTGTTTAGTAGTAGGTACTCTGCAACAAAAACTTCAATATATAGGTATGAACTTAATTTTTATTTGTGTGTGAAATAATTATATTATGCGCACGTGCAATTTAGAAAAACTTACAAGGAATAACATCGACATTTGTGTTATTACATCTTTAACACCTTTAATCCTCTTATACAACATTACATTTTTATTAACTACCGCAATTTTCCCAAACCACGTAACAAAGTATAATACCATTATCCGCCTTTTAAATTTTCAATTAAAAATCATATTTAATAAGCAAAGTCAATTTATGCAATATTTATGTTCAATTTAACAAAGGCAAAACAATAATTAACAGTACCCAATTAGCAAAAGCCGCACGTACGCATTTAGTAATAATGGGAGCGCTTTTAATTTACCAATCTTTAAAAGCCTGCGGTTAATATTGTATATGAACAGTCATGAGCACCAACATGTATACAAACACATTCAAATATGAACTTTACTGCTTTGACATAAGAGTCGATGTGTCTACATGTTGGTGTTCGTGACTGAACACGGCTGGATACAAATTACCTACTAATAATAATAACTGAAAATACTACATATTTAATTCAATACTGCGTCCGTGGTGTAGTGGTTAGAGCGCTCTGCTTATACGTCGGAGGTTTGGTATGGATCCCGCGGGGGAACAGCATTACTTTGTGTTGGTTTTCCCAGTTGGGTTACGACATTGAAGGCTTAGATAACCTGATTGTCCGACAAGAATGATGTGTCTTTTGTCATTGATTTATCGTTACTACAACCAAAAAAAACCCCAAAAATTATAATGATTAATGATAAAAAATATAATTACCTGTCGCTTTTACGTTTAACACGGCGTCGTCACGTGACCTATCTCGTTAAATCCGGACTCTGTAACAACAGGCATTGTGCCTGAAACAATAAACTGCCGAGAAAACAATTAGTTCGGCTAATTCGTTGCTATCGTAAGCCGAGACGCGGACTTGGCCACTCCGACCATTGTTGCAGGCAACAGGCAGGGGTTCGCAACATTTTGTTATTTATTAGTTATTTATTATTGTAACATACCGCTGTGTTCGTCAACATTTTCTAAAATTATTAAGTTATGAAGAACATAGTGGTTCAGGATTGACAATCTCATAATATATCAGGATTTTATGGGCCTTAATCCTTTTTCCTTAGCGAAACATAAGTTTGTAGAAAACTACAGTGACATTTTTGTAGTTCAATCACACCATGCTATATTCATTTACATCTGAAATATATTAATTCATTGGACTAACACACCAATTGCCTAGCCGTAAACTCGAATCTTGTACTGTGGAAGTTAAGGAACGGATAGACACACTTAAATACCTACTTTTATAAACATCCATGAGTACAAATGCCTAAATAGGCTCATCACACAAGAATTAAGAAGAGAGTTAGAATTTCAAAAAGATATTCCTATTATTGTTTTTGAAGTACAACTGTTCAAAGTGCAATTCCAACGCTAACAAAGCCTTGTGTCAATGAGCTATTTACAGAAGCAAGTAATTTAACGACCGCTGTTGAATTAGCTAGTACGAACTATTCAACACGATCTCAAGTCTGAGAAACACAATTCAAAAGCAAACTTCCTGAACGCACTAAAATAGCAACGCTACCATAATGCTGGCGTTTGTAAATAGGGTACGCGTATGCAACTCTACACAGTACACCGAATAACAGTAAGACTTACGAGTAAGTTGACCATAACCAGTCTACTTGTGCTTTCGAATACTCACCAGCACTCAGTTGCTAAGCTTACAAGTGACGGCATAGTGCTGAATCTTATTATTTTTTGCTCTTTTAACGTTCTAGATAGGTTACCTGGTGGTTCAAATGCCCGATATTTTTTTTTAAATGGGCCTGTAGTCTATAATTAAGTCCAACCAAGTCGTGATTTTCTTGATTCTGAAAAAGAATTATACCTAATAAAAATAAGGTATTAAAGAGAGACGAGGACGGTTTTATAAGTGATTTAAAACGCATTTACTCACAGTAGCTACAGCTAGTTACAAACACAAGCGGAAACGAACTGGTACCTAGGACGTTTCCGCAGTCCCACAAATAGGGGCACGACTGGCTTAGAGCATTCTGCAAGGTGGCTCGCGGAGTAAGGATTGCTGATGCCCGTGGCCACCAACCAATGCAGCAAAGAGGTACCGCGGGATTTAGTGGGTAAACCCCTGGGACACAGTCCCAGGAGCACCGGGAGTCCCACACACGGCCTTGTCCACTCCCGCAGGACTGGGTTGGGATGCGTAACGCATTCCCCACGTTAAAAAAAGCTAGTTAAACCCGAGGAAGAGCAAATCCTAATAACGTCTTTTCTTGTATTCATGAATGTTAATTCAGGTGAAATCTCTAGCCGTTTACGATTAGAAATATCATGGTTTAATAAAGGCTCTGTAGACTGGCGTATGAAAACGTCTTAGCTGACTTTTTTTGCTTATGGGTCGTCTTATTTCAAATGAACCTCTTTAAAGCTTCTAAGTTGAAAAAAGTGTTCAGCTGACTTTTTATTTTTTTTGATAAACAAATTCTTGATCAAGAAGACTAGCACACGTTCCTCAAATAAACCTATATGTGTACATATCTTATGTGTTATTCCTCTAAATATGTTAATTTTCCCTCCTGTTTCACGAACTGTGGCATGGCGAATTAGCAGTGCGCTTATCGCATCGCGAACTGGAACGCCGATAAACATGTCGTACCGGCGAGCTTTATTTTTCCAACGGATACCACTGTACCACGATATATGACTGGTAATGTGGTGTAACAATCGATGTAAGACACTGGTTTTACGCGGGACAATCGATTCACGTAAGAAATTGTCGAGTTACCGAGGTTTGAACCTCAAAAGGTACATGATTTCTAAAATATCTATTCCATCGAGTTTTCGCCGTATTGCATACTAATACGATACAATGTAATTAGTCTGAGAGAAAATCTATTGATATGGTAGATGTAGATCTTCCTTGAACGTGTAGTATTTGTATCGGCATGCAGTCAGATTTTTAATGGTCAAAAAAGCAATAAACCAAAGAAACTATTTGATTTAACGCAATCGTACCTAATAAAAATCATGATCGCATTTAAGAAACTTAAAACTCTTTTTAACATTAATATTTTATTTAGTTCATTATAGTCGCGTAAATCTACAAAAACGCAATTGATTTTCTTTTCTGGCACGACGGCCGAAAAAAACGGGCACCAAGAAGGAAAATCATTCGCCGAAATATTATGAATTCCAACAACGTTGTTTATTAAAGCCCACAGCTTATATAGAAGTAGTAACAAGTAATAAATAGATTTCGTAACGCAATATTGACTAAGCCGGAAGAGGCTCTCGAGGTATTTGCGTAAGCTTCATCCGTTTTGTTTATACTAACTCGAATGTAAACAAAAACATAAACATAGGGGTACGTAAGTTCTGATATAAGCCCACTAGATAATTCATTTTACGTATTTTGTATGGAATTGTTGGTATTTCGCCTTATTTGGTTAAATTGTTCGAAATTATATTTAAACAGTAACTTTACGTTAATTTGACATCTAAAATAAGTAGCATAGATATAGAATTACATATAACGGTGGTACGAGTATACTTAAGGTACCTACTGATCAGAAGAAATTTGAAAAATTGAAATATTACAAAAACAACTTTTTGTTTGTAATAATTGATTTACTGCTAATTTTGTACATTAAAAGAATAAACTTCAACATTTCTAGTCATAAGAAATAATATAAATGTTATTTTTATTTCCAGGTACATATTAGATTCGTGAGTGCTGAATACGTGAGTAGCGGAAATCTGTTATTTTATTGTGTACGACTAGAACATCAATTTAAATATATTAACGTTACACGAGATAAAAGGATAAAAGAAAACAATGTACATTTACTTCAGTTTGATACAATTTGATAGCATTTGTTGCAACTATCTTCATCCGACCTAATCTTTCTCTGAACGTAGAAACGGAACTATTTTGATACACATTTTATTTTTATCTATTTTTATAAGCACCAGCAGTTTTCAACATCAATGATCTTGTTTTGGAATCGATAGTAAAATGTTTTAGTATCACCGCCTGTTTATAATAAATTATTTCTATCTCGTGCAGTTTAATAATATTTACTTAAATATACGATCGTAATTTATATGAGATATAAACGGTTTTATGAACTTATACTCGTAGGCTAACGAGCGATGTTTTTGCGCGGAAATTTCTATATTTTATGGTTTTATCAAATTTTTGTCAATACATTCTCATTTTCAACGTGTAATTTATTTTTTAATTGCGCAATGTATCTCTGTTTAGATCTAAAATACTTCAAAAGTTTGCCAAGTACACATTATATAACCATTGAATATATCCCTAGTTATGTACTATTTTTTTGAATAAAGATCTTAAAGCTATTCATACTGATATTTATTATTGATGTGAAAGTTTATTTGTTTGGATGTTTGTCCGTCAATCACATTAAAACTACTGATTTTGATGAAATTTGATATACAGCTAAGTATATCAAATTTAGGCCTATTAAATGTTCCCATGGAATTAAACAGGAATGTTGATCACGCGGGCAAGGCCGCGGGTAAAAACTAGTATTTTATAAAAATTGTATCTTAAGCGTCTTAGTTGTTCCCGGAACTCATCGGCCACGTAGAAGAGTTTGTTTTTAATCTTAAAAATGTAAAGAGGTACATTACCTCTCGCCTCGTAATTAATTAACATGATCTAATTTGCCAATCCAAGTCCCCTCGAAGTTATTAACCAAACTCGATTCGAGCTCTGGCGGGTTTTCGCGTTATTTTTATTTTACCGGCGACACAAATTGGGAATCTTTTTTTTCCATAAGAATATTCCCGTTACTTCCTTTAACAAAGTTCCAAAGTGCCCTTATTGAATTTTCTCAAGTTTTGATAGGTTTTTCCGTCGATTTCTCCTCTGTTGCCTTTCGGGAAGTTGTTGGTCCGGCAATTTTAGATGACAAACATTGTAATTTGATTTTATGTCATTAAACGATTTGCTGCTATGAATTTTCGAGTGTCTTAACCAATGGCGTTTGGCTCAAAATGCACATATTTGGCGTTATTTATAGTGATATCTGTCGGGTATAAAATTGCATGAACAAGTATTATTCATTTTACAAGTGTGAAAGATGCATATGAAATCACGTAAGACAAATAGATGTATGACTATAGAGCTTGCTATTACATTGTTTTTTTCTTTGAGCGGCTTCTATTTTCTTTCATGACCTGTTTATTGTACATATAAGATTTCGAATGCTTGTATTATTTTTTGTTAATGTTTACATTCTTTACCTCAAGTTAATTGAAGTGTTGAAATGAGTGTTACTAATTTAAAAAAAAAACTTTTATTTTATTAAATGCGACTGTTTTTTTTTTAAATTCTAATTCTGTAGAAGCTCAATACACAGGTGGACTGGACCTGCAAAGACTGAGGTTACGTTACGTCCGATGTTTCGCAAAGATACGTATTTATTTGCGCAACAATATATTAGCCCAGTTGAGCAATTACTCATAATAAGACAGTCGCGTTGGTGTCAGACGCCGCCGTCTATTTCTGCAACAGCTCAACTGTTGTCCGACTGATGCATTTAGGGACCATGCTTTTATAGATCCAAAGATAACATATTGAAAAGTACACAATATATTCATATTTATAATATGCTAATTCATTCATGCATTTAAAGCAAAAGGTTTTGCGCGAGATATATTTAAGCGTAAATACTAATTTGTAGTAAACATTAATCAAAAAATAAGTGAATGCTTTCTTTGAAAAGCGAGCATGTGAATATAACATAGTAATGGAGAATCAAATAGTGAAAATAAAATTCTGTTTGCAATTAACTCACAGTTTTTCCATATACCAGTGATATCTTTCTTATGATGTTATTATGTGGAATACAAAAACAAGTTTACGTTTGAAAGATTCAGTTTTGCCCACTGAGGTACTCACATAAACGAGTTTTAAAAGGATAATCATAATGTCAGATTTTCTAAAAATACGAGTACAGCTCGTTAAAGTACTCTCAGCTTTTTAATAGTGCCAAGTTAACGGACTGTCCCGCCATAACTCACAGACACAGCTAATGATAAATGTCAGTCACGCGATTCAATTAGCCGTCAAATACACAGATGTTCGCCTTCATTACAATGTACTGGTTCAAAGTGTTCCAACCCTTTTAATGATATATTTTGTAGGCGATTTACGTAATCAATACTTTATTTTAGATTTGAGCGTGGTGGACGCTTGCTTGGTTTTGAGATTTAGTCACTGAATAAACTTAAGTCCGAATGTTTAACCTGTGACTGTGAACGATTCTACATCTTCATGTTTATTATGTTCATGTTGGATTATATTAGGGTAGCTCTGATCCAAAGGTTTTCGGAGATTGATTGAAAATTATTTATCAGTTTGAAATCTATTAGGTCAATTTTGGCCGAGTTATGAATAAAGAGGCTGCTTAAAACAAGAGACTAATACAGTGAAATAATTTCATTCTTTTTTATGAAAAAATAACTCTTTTTATAAAAGTAACAGAAACTTTAGTTATTATTATCCTTGTTTTTGATCAAATATCTATATTAATAAAATAAAGCTGAAAAGTTTGTTTGAACTTCATATACCTAACTGAGAAAATCTCCGAAGCGACACATAAATAACGCATCCATCTATCCCCGCCCACGGATCTGCCTGCACGACGCATGTCAGTCCCATTAGCCACCGAGCCACGCACGTGTGAAACAATGCTGTCTTTATTGACTTTAGCACGCGATGACTGGTAATATCCTCAGATTTCTACCTACGGCGGCTAATCTTAACTAGTCATAATTTCATATAACTCGTGTATTTCTGGCTCTTAATAACTAAATAGTAATTTGAAATAAAAGAAAAGGGAAACAACGACCAGACAAGTGTTCATTAAAGTTTGCATTTACCTAAATGCAAACCTAACCTATGTACGTACCTACATATGTACTAGTATGTTTGTCTAAGACGTATGTTTTATACAAATATGATTGTATGTTCCGACTTTCGCAAACATTCACACTGCAAATGGATCACATGTTACTCATAGTAGTTTCTTCGAGTCTTCGAATCGCCACGTAAATAACGCATCCATCTATCCCCGCCCACGGATCTGCCTGCACGATGCATGTCTGTCCCATTAGCCGCTGAGCCACGCACGTGTGAAACAATTCTGTCTTTATTGACTTCAGCACGCGATGACTGGTAATATCCTCCGATTTCTAGCTAAGGCGACTAATGTACACTAGTCATACTTTCATATTACGCGTGTATATCTGGCTCTTAATAACTAAATAGTAATTTGAAATATAAGAAAAGGGTAACATCGACCAGACAAGTGTTCATCGAAACTTTCATTTTGGGTACACATTATGTACAAGTATGTTTGTTTAAGACGAGATTCGATCCAACTTTCGCAAACATTCACACTGCAAATGGATCACATGTCACTCATAGTAGTTTCTTCAAGTCTTCGAATCGCCACGTAAATAACGCATCCACTAGCCGTCGGATCTGCCTGCATGATGCACGTCAGTCCCATTAGCCGCCGAGCCACGCACGTGTGAAACAATTCTGTCTTTATTGATTTTAGCACGTGATGACTGGTAATATCCTCAGATTTCCAGCTAAGGCGACTAATCTTCACTAGTCATAATTTCATATAACGCGTGTATTTCTGGCTCTTAATAACTAAATAGTAATTTGAAATAAAAGAAAAGGGTAACAACGACTAGACAAGTGCTCATCAAAACTTGTATTTTGGGTACATAATATGTGCTAGTATGTTTGTCTAAGACGAGATTTAATCCAACTTTGGCAAACATTTACCCTGCAAATGGATCACACGTCACTCATAGTAGTTTCTTCAAGTCTTCGAATCGCCACGTAAATAACGCATCCACTAGCCGTCGGATCTGCCTGCATGATGCACGTCAGTCGTGACCATTAGCCGCCGAGCCACGCACGTGTGATACAATTCTGTCTTTATTGACTTCAGCACGCGATGACTGGTAATATCCTCAGATTTATAGCTAAGGCGGCTGATCTAAACTGGTCATACTTTCATATAACACGTTTATTTCTGGCTCTTAATATATAAAATAGTAATTTGAAATATAAGAAAAAGGGTAACAATGACTAGACAAGTGCTCATCAAAACTTGTATTTTTTTTTTAAATATTTCACAACATCACATACATTGATCTGACCCCGTGTTAAGTAGCTTGAGCACTTGTGTTACAGACATCAGAATCAACAGTGGTATTACAAATATACTTACATAGATACATATAACACCCAGACCAGGACAAACAGACATGTTCATGCACACAAATGTTTGTCCTGTGCGGGGATCGAACCCGCGACCTCTTGCGTAATAGGCAACATCTTGACCATTACACCAAACAGGTCGTCAATTTTGGGTACATAACATGTGCTAGTATGTTTGTCTAAGACGAGATTCGATCCAACTTTCGCAAAAGTGCACACTGCATTCGGACCACACATAATTCATAGTAGTTTCTTCGAGTCTTCGAATCGCCACGTAAATAACGCATCCATCTATCCTGACTATAGTTGTAAAAAACCCGTTAGCTACCGTTAAATAACCAAATTTTTGGTTAGCTACCGATAAAATGCAGTTGTTAACGGTTAGTTATCTGACAGTGACAGCTCAAAAGGGTATAGTTTTTTTTCCTTTGTGAAGAGAAAATCGATATTCAAAAGATAAATAAAATTCATTTTAGATGTTATCCTACTACCTAATCCTACTAAGATTATAAATACGAAAGTTTGTAAGAATAGATGGATGTATAGATGTCTGTTACTCTTTCACGCAAATACTACGAAACGTAAATGTTAAATTATATGTCGCTTTAATTTATAATTGCGTCTAATATACAATCTATTACTGTTATTATTATACAAACACTTATTTACATCTAGCGGAATCTAGTGGAATTTAACCGTAAAATGCATAAAATGCGGGTTATTAACCGTTTCTAACGAAAAATGCATATTTACCCGCACGGTTAAAATCGTTAATAACCGGCGTCGCATCTATAATCCTGACCCACGGATTTTCCTGCATGATGCATGTCCGTCCCATTAGCCGCCGAGCCATGCACGTGTGAAACAATGCTGTCTTTATTGACTTCAGCACGCGATGACTGGTAATATCCTCCGATTTCCAGCTAAATCGGCTAATCTTCACGATTAGCCAAGATAATGCGCAAGCATAGGTGCATTTTATCTTCTAACTCATAAGTTATAATTGTGAAGGAAGAGATACCATAGTATGGGACAGCGATTTGAAACAATTTATAATTAACAATTTATATGTTAAGCTCAAACACGAAAGCACGTAGGCATAACAAATCTGTGGACCTGTCAAACGTGTACAGAATTATGTGAAATCAAAAAAACTATTCATTATTTGATAATTTTTTTTTTCATCTGAGAATTTCGCATAAAAAGGCACTGCGATACATGCTTGAAATTAAATCCAACGAAAATATTTTGCACTAAAAACTATTAAGCAGGACTAAATGCCTTTTGTATTGTCGTGCTAATACAGTTTTAGCATTTTAAAACAAATAGGTGCTTACATAAGTTCCTTACTTGCTTTAACCAAGTTGTAGTCATAATCGAAACCACTATACCCTACGTACTAATATGATACGATACCCGTGAGTGTGCTCGCTAGGTAATGAACGATCAAATAATTGCATCAAATTGCCAGCATTCCCCCGGTAAACAACATACTAACGATACTGCATAGGTACTGCATATTCAGTATGTAAGGAACAACGTACTAATATTGATATTGTCATAGATTTAATGTTAATTTAAATCATTAGATATGCTTTGACTGAAACAGACAGACAAGTGTTGCAGTATTTTTTTTTTGACAAGAGATACGTTTCTACATGGTGTCACTGTGATAAGAAGCGACAGTCGCTCCACAAGACAATGCCGATTTTTGTAAGGGAGGTGACGTTTTTTGTTTTTCATTAAAAAGAATTAGCAACATTCAGTACAAAGCGTATGGGAAATGTTTTCGCACTTCTGACATTTCTAGTAACTTAAACCTCAAATGGTCCCATAGACTCATTTGATCCTTAGGTACATGAAATAGAATCCATTGACATGAAAAAAAATTGTTGCCTAATTCAGCTTTTTGCTGACTGTAACTGTTTTCCAAAATCTGTGAATGCAGATCAAAACATCTCAAAGTTATGGATAGTTACCTAACAATGCTTTCTTGTAACTGCAAACATACTGTACCTGCCCTTCAAAACCCATTTCAAAATTCCACAATTTAAGACAATGCCCTGCTATGTCCTTCTTTTGCGTGATTCGAAATACTCGTATGTAACGATTTAAATCTATGTGTATGTTCAGTATGTAAGGGTGCGTACAGATATAAATTGTCCTGTTGTAATACGTAGATCCGATTGTGACTAGATCCCTAATTCAATTAGCTCGTCGTAACATATACATAATGTGTGTAGAAATATAGGACGATGGATTGGTAATGTCCTCGCTAACTGTAATTGCCATATGCTAGTAGATCTCGGGTGTTTTAATTAAATGTCAGAAGCACTGAAAGTTAACAATTAAACAATTTATAATTGAATAAGAACCGATGCAAAATAAACTTTTGCTATTCATAGCGTTTATAGATAATACATTTATCATATTTAACCTATCTTACTCTATAATCAGAAAAATATTGGATAAAAATAAATAAAAATCCTACTACTATTATAAAGGCGAAAGTTTGTATGTGTGGATGTATGGATGTATGGATGTTTGTTACTTTTTCACGTAAAAACTACTGAATGGATTTGAATGAAACTTTACCACAATATAGCTTATACATCAGAATAACACATAGGATATTGGAAATCGAAATCCACGCGGACGGAGTCGCGGGCGGCCGCTAGTTAGTATATAAAATCGACATCAAAATACATTCACAACACAGATTAGTAAACGACAATAAAACCGAAACACATAGACGAGACAAATAAACCTCTCATCCAAACAAGAGATTATAAAAGAAAATTTCTGCCCCCTACAGATTTTTCCCAACTTTTTCCCTCCAGTGTTGGAGGCGAGCTCCCTCTTTGATTCTGAATGGCCCTTGTTACAAATACTCAGCGGTCGCAAAATGTCATACTTATTCCGCGATGGGAAATTAGGGCGTGGCGACACTTTGTTGACATCGATATCGAGTGGCGTTTGAATAAAAATGAGAAACAGTGTCACTATCGTGTATTGGCCTCTTAGCCTATTTACAGCAGCGTACTGGGCAATAAGATAGTCCTAATCTTTTTGCACAGTACGGTTCATATATGATTTTAATCAGGGATATTTTATCTGATGAAGCAAGTACCTGTAGAAGTAACTGGTAGAGCTGTGTGGAAATTCCACTCGAATGAGCCGCTCGTCTGGGGAAGTACCTTACAGAAGATCGCAGTGAAGTAGCACTTCGTAACTGTAGTGCTTATTTCTGCTGGTGATTAAGGTTTGCAGAACTCAGTTGGGGAGGGTATGGGGTTGAGGCCGGCAACACATCAACGATACCTCTGGTGTCGCGGATGTCAATGGGCGGCGGTGATTGCTTACCATCAGGCGACTTTTTCTCTCCAGTGTTGGAGGCGAGCTCCCTCTTTGATTCTGAATGGCCCTTGTTACAAATACTCGGCGGTCGCAAAATGTCATACTTATTCCGCGATGGGAAATTAGGGCGTGGCGACACTTTGTTGTCATCGATATCGAGTGGCGTTTGAATAAAAATGAGAAACAGTGTCGGCGAAGGACACACTATCGTGTATTGGCCTCTTAGCCTATTTACAGCACTTTGGGACTATCTTTTTGCACTGTACGGTTTATATATGATTTTAGTCAGGAATATTTTATCTGACATAGCAAGTCACTTTTAGGTGGTTTATCGTTTAGTCCAAAATTTTGCGCGCGCTTTAGAGTTTCGCGCTCGTCAGTTGACGAAATAGTATTTTTTTACTAAATATAGTGAAGTCTTACTAGTACTTATTTTTAATCAAACACAAATATTTATCGAATTGAATACATTTTTTAATGATATTCTTATCAGTAGAAACAACTTTTTGTATCATGCGTAATATCGATAATATATCCCATCCCTATTTATACCTGACACGGCGACCGCATACTTTTACCTAGAACACCGTTGTTTTCTATTGTGTTCCCGCAACTCAAGACGGGACTTAAGAAATTCATTTTTAATCACGAGATTAATATTTCATAGTCCTGATTGCTTCAACGGTTAAAAGTTTCACTTTTCTCGGCCTCAAGTATTAAACCTTTTTTATTACTTGTTACTGAGCGGAGTCCGTAAACAAAAGCTTGGGAAGCGAATATTGAAGAATGTTAGGGGATTGGTTTGTTTGTTGAAAAGAAAAAGGAAATGTGTGGCGATTTTGTTCTTTTAACGATGCGGTTGTTTTTGATTCAATAATGTAATTTGAATGAAAAGTAAATTGTGTTAAATATTTCCTTTTCCGTTTTTTATCGACGATTAGCGACTCGCCCCGGCTTCGCACATGTGGAAATGTTACTAAATATTAAAAAATAATTCCTAATATCTATTACCTAACACTATAATTTTCCTAAACTATGTCAAAGTAATCTTAAACAAACTAAGTGAAGTCTGTGCCTGCCCAAAAAAACAGAAGAGAAAAAGCACTGACTTCAGTTAGTTTTTTTTTAAGATTACTTTGACATAGTTTAGGAAAATTATAGTATTAGGTAATAGATATTAGGAATATTTTTTTAATTTTTAGTTTATTTTTGTGTTCACGATTTTTTTGAAGTCGGTTTAATTTTTTTTAAAAGTCAGTTTATACTAAGTAATACTGAAGGCCACTAAAGTAGCAAAATTATTAAAATCGGTCCAGTGGTTTTTGAGTGTATTCGTTACATACAAAAATACAAATCTTTCCTTTGTACAAAATAAGTACAGATATATTGAATTTTAATCCCTATTTTCATTTTAAATCAGTGGCGTTTGTATTGTTATCATGTACAATCACCGCGGATTTAAATCATTTTAACATCCTCAGTCACAACAATAATGAGGTACCAACTTGTTTGGGTCTTGGAAATTGCCTAAATTCCATTTTTGTTGGATAAACCCGATAATACACCAACTCTTCAAAGAATGTCCGCAAGTTTAATAAGTTTAAGAGTAAAGTTGGGTTGACAATTGACGCGATGAATGAACGCGTTTCCATAGTAGAAATTAAGGGAGTAGTTTAACTTCATGGCCTACGATGGAGCCCTTTACCCGATTGCCAAAAGGGGTTGGTGGTCACAAATACGGGTTATGTTCGAAGAATTGAAAGAAAATAACCCGACCCGCGAATCGAAATAAGGCCCTTTTGTTCTTAAACCACTAGATCGTCTAGGCTTTCTCAAATGAGAACAAAAGCCAGGGAAACTAATAAGAATAAGAAAAAAATGTATTTTAACAAGAAAACACAAGAGGAATAAACAAGATTTAACATGATGTAACACTCGTCGAATCCACAATGTGGATTCCGCAGACTCGCATCCCGCGAAGCTGCTTCCAATTTTCTCTCGTAAGTATTTTTGCCGGGACTGCGGCAGACAGGCCATCCAGAAACAAGTCTACAAACTAACTAGACTCGAATCAAGTTTAGTGTCGCACTAATAGCTTAGGCGAACTTACTAACGGGGAACCTTTTGGTTTATTTACGGAGTTTGGCTCATGTGCTGGGGGAATGGTTTGTTGGAAGAGTAACTATGTTTTAATCGAGAAATTATATTGTATTTCTTTTTCATAATTTAAAATTGTACATATTACTACGGTGAATATTTATAAAGGCGACGGATTTCAAGGACCTACCAAAAACTACGGACAGAACTTTGAAAAACTTGCAGATAAAGTTTACATTGTCCACAGCTTCAGGTCTTTTTAACATTTTATTTAATAAACAAATAGCGTTGCCTATTCCATTTTTGTTGTCATAGCATCAATCAGCTGCAGCCATAACAATTTCTTCAATTGAATTAATTAAAGTCAGTCCTCCAATGTCATGGTTAATCTATGACATCAATTATACGTCACAATTTTGTTCTAAACTAAGACAGACAGGCTTTCGTCTTTATCTGATCGGTTCCTGATGCACGACCGATACATAAAGTTATCTCTCTTACATGATCCTCAAATCTGCCAAGCTTAAACGGGTATTTATGGAGGAACTCGTTGAAACTTTATGATTTAAAATAAATATCCGCTATCGCAATATCCTCTAAAGGCACCCTTAATCGAGCTGCGGTAAAAACAGATGAAGGAGCATCGCTTACCGCGACCTGTCGTATAGACTGGGAGGCGGTAGAAAACTTGGCACAACTTGACACTGACGATATTTACTTTGAAAAATAATTTCAAAAAAATTCATAGCAGGCTTTGAAAATATTTTGTTTTAGTACGTAGATGGTGTCTTTACTGCCTTTACTGAATACGTTATAACTTTACGTTTAAGTCCACTAATGAACGCTTAACGGCTTAGTACATAATCATAGCTCTTCTGTTGTTTTTCCTACATCTTATTGATCGAATCAAACATAAGCTCGAAATATTTTTTCCAAATCAAGCAGTTATAAAATGGGAAAGCGATATGTTTCACAAATATATTAAGGAAACAATAATTTCCTAACGAGTATGCTCGGATTGCTGGCCTGTCTACTTATAAATTGAAAAACTTTAAAATATTTTTGCCATCTGACAACAGATGGCGCTGACTAGTTATTGCTAACTCGTGTACGAACCATCACTTTTAGTTGAGATTTAAGGGTTGCTTGAATTAAAACCCGAAAGTAGCAAGTAATAATCTGACGCCCTGTCTATTTTTAAAATGAAAAGCGCAGCAGCGGCGCCGTGAGAAACGATTTCGCAACAAAAGCAAGCATGTTGCCGTCCCTGGTCGAGCAGTAATCCTCTTAGCTCTGGCTACGTGACTGAGCAGAGTCGGTGTGGCGATTTGATCAGATCTTATTGCAACAGTTGGTCATCTTTTTGTTAAACATTTATTGATATTAACTGCGAATGTAATGTTTCATTCTTGCCCAAAGTTTATTCATTCTTCATCAGTTTTATAAATTTACTTTTCCTATGATTAGATTTTGTTTTTACTTATCAAAAATAATTTGAACTGTTCTCGGAAAATACGCAAACAATTTCTAAAAGTATATTCAAAAATCATAATAGAACTTTCAAAATGTAATAAGTTTTTTTCTCCATATATAAGTATAAACACTTGGGTATTAGCGTTAAAATACCAAAAACAAACAACTGAGTAATATCTTATTTCTTTACTCAAACGCGATGTACTTGTAATAAAGTCGTCTAACACAATACCTAACCCTATCACACCACACAATCTAACCCATTTTTATATATTCTATTAAAAAACTCAAAATCTTATTTACGCCTCATCAAAATTCAATTCTCGATGCAAATTGCATTCTCCCCCACCCTTACCCGCATTATGGTGTTCGAGTGCCCGTCATTGAGGGGAGAATGGGTAAAGAGTGATATAGCTAAGAGTTGGTAAATATAAGTCATCGGTTGCCTTATCTAAGTAATTCATGGTGGGATCGACTTGAGTATCTTTCTTGTAGATAGGTGATGTGTAGATTAGCTTGTTAGTTGTGAAATCGTAAAATGCATTAGTATTCATCTTGATATATTTTATAAATAGCTAGATATTTAAATTACTTTTAGACAAATATAAATATCAATCAACATCACGTTCATTGTTGTTGTCTTGGTTTGAATTAAATTTTACCGTTTCTTTATTAATAAAGGATAATTAATATAGTCTTCATTATAATCCCATCCAATCGTCCTGACTAATTTAGGTAGCTACTCATTGATGTACAAAAACTCAAGATGCACGGTCTCGAACAAAAGTAACAGTCAATACTGTTATCAAAAACTCAAAGTCAAACTATGAACATTCTTATTTGCAAATTAAACCTTATGCACAATAGCTAAGATTGTTTTCACAAGGGAGTGTTCAAAATTGCGATGACGCGGGTGACGCAAGAGTGTTTGAAATAGGTGCATTTTGCACTTATTTTTTGGAGACGTTTTTGAGACGTTGGTTGTGTATCTTGGGTTTTTGTATATCTATGTAGCTACTGCGTTAATTATCAAGCAAGAAATAAATAGACCATTGCAACCACCACCGCTTTCCTTCTGCAATTCGTTAATTTAAATTCACTCGAGTGCATTTAAACTAAGTCATCAAACACAAGCACTACAAAGTACCGGACATAGTTACAAACTAAAAGCCAGATGAATCTTTGTTTTCACTTAAGTGGATTACTTAAGGATTAGAACTCTCCGAATACTTTGTTTCGTACAAGTTCGTTTATTTAGTTCCGGCGAATTTGTAACGATTAGGTACTTTGTTGGGTACGGTTGGGTACCTTTACAATGTAGCAGTATTTCTAAACTAAACTAGGGATTGCTTTATCTGTAGTATGAATGGATTGGACTGACCGGGAAGAGACCATATCTCATAGGATAGGAAACTGAACTGTTGTTGAAGGAAAAGAAGCTTACGCTTTAAAAAAGTGTATCGTTTTGTATTCAGAAAAATAAAATCAAAAGTTGATATTTATTATTATAAAAACAACTAATAATATTAATGAGTTTTTACTATAAACACACAGTCTCAAAGATAAAAAATTATGTTTAATAAATCAATGGTACGCTACACACAGTAACACACTAAATTCATTTGAAATAAACTCCCTTTGAGTACGATGCACATTGCACTATGGCATGCCCAGATCACTTTTATGTTTATATATCAATTCTAAACTCAATATGTTTGGCAGTAATATCTGTTTGTGTAACTGAACCAAATACCTCCTATCCAATTTTCCTGCTTTACTGCACTGCAACTATCAAATCGATGCCAAGTCGTAAACAATCGTACAAATCGACTGCACACAACTCGAAGTAGTCCACTTTGCGCACCCAATGTTTGAGCACCCACAACATGAGCTTTGGTAGGGCTACTATTTGATATTTTTGGCAAACCAATAGTATAATTTTGTGCTCAAAGCGGCCAGGAAGTTAAATTCATAGAAGGCCTATTTCCAGTAGTAGATTGCGATAGACTGATGATTAACTTGAGCACCCAGCCTAGTCCCTAGTCTCCAGGGCTCTCCACTCAGTCCGATCCTCGGCGACTGGCATCAAGTTGCGTGTGCAGAACTCCTTCTTGACTATAGTCTCGAGAATACTAGGGAAAATAATAATTCATTAGTAGTAGTTGTTGTCAAAGCTCTAGAAAATCGTTTTTGTCATTTCCTCCAATTCCACGGGCTCCTAGACTTTATCCCGTACATTGCAGGTGCTCAAAAAGGCTGCTCAAAGTGGACCATCTCCACGATTCGGCCGTCGACGATAAACTTATTATTACAAGAAGTCTGGTAATGGCTGAGACTTAATAACAACGTGGACGCATTTAGTGAATTTGATGACTACTGCTATGTTCCGTTTGTTGATTTTCATTGTTAGGTTTTATACTTATGGCTGGAATATCTGTCTGCAACACAGAATAATGTCCTGGTTAAGTTTTGAACATAAGTGTGCGGTATTTTTTTACGATTAACTATTGAGCAGGATACGAGTAAACTAACATGCAGTAAATGCTTTGAAATAAGGTGAATTTATTTTTAAAAGAATAAGTTTTACTGTTTCAACGAACTTCAAAATCATCCTCATCATCAAAATACGACATTAATATTTTAATATTAATACGATTAGTTTACTAAAATATCGCATTATGTAATTTATTGTCAGCGGAAGCGAATATTATTTCGAAATGAATGAAAACAGATGTGTCTGTTTGCTTTCATTTAAGCGATTCAAAAAGCGATTAAGTTATATTACTGTGATTTCGTAACCAAAATTCAAATTAGCGAATTAACATTTAGCCACACCCCCAATCCTAGTATGCAATCGGTGACACCCGAGTCTTGCAAGGCGGCTTTCTTTGCGCACACGCATTTAATTCATTACGCTAGTACAAAGTTATGACGCTGTAAACTCGACGCGTACGCTTTATATTAAGCCACGTGCGTCGGCCGTGTCACTCTGAACGTTCAAGATTGGGTTTTGTATAACATTAATAAATAAAGTACATTGTAACAAGTCATGTCCGGATGTTACTCAATGGGTCAATGTTTATGGCACCAGCTGGTATGATATTTCGGTTGACTGTAACTCTCTTGTTAATAAGAATAAATGGGCGGCTTTCTTATTTAAATGAAATAGGACCAGATAAACAACCTTAAGAAATTTCTCCACATCCAACACACAATTTATTCAATAAAGTTTTATTTATTTACACAAATATAAAATCATTTGTTATTATTTTCATTTTGACTTATCATAACAGGTGTCACAGTCACCAAACTGAGATGTTGTGGTGTTGTTTCTGTCCATGGGCTGTGGCGGTCACTTGCCGTCAGTTTTTTCAATGTTATTGGGATGCAAACGAATACGAGGGTCCCCTAATGGTACGTGATCACCGCTGCCCATGGACATCAACAACCGCAGAAGGGCCGCGGATGCGTTGCCTGCCTTTAAGACCCCATATCCTCGGTAACTGAGCTCACTTTTTTTTTCTTTTCTTTATGTCATAGGGCAGCAAACGAGCAGACGTATTGCCTGATGGTAAGCAATCAACGCCGCCCATGGACACTCGCAACACCATAGGAGTCACAGATGCGTTGCCGGCCTTTTACAGAAACACTAACAGAAACATACTATAACAACAGTTACGAAAGGCTATTTCACTGCAGTCTTCTCTAAAGTGACCTCTTGCTCGTTTGCCTCCTGCTGACATAAAAAAAACATGTTGTGTGTTCAAAAAGTTATTATTTTCTTGACATCAAACCTCTTGACTGTATCAATATCACCCGATCCGTACGATCTCGATCTCCGCATCTCTCATATCATCTGTAACCTATTAAAGTGACGTCGACGCGGTCTGCCGCTGGCATTCGATCAAACATCTAAAACGGTTCATTGTTGACATAAACTGTGAGATCAGATATATCTCCTCCATTGTCCGGTTATTTATGCTAACATTTTTACACCAGCGGAATTAGCGCGAGTTTTTAAGTGCGTAATTATTTGTCTGGCGGATTTAAAAAGTGGATAAAGTGTGGTTTAATTGTTTTTTCTTTCGGATATTCCGTTTTACTTTTGAACGGCAGATGGATGGACAGGTCATGGCGGAAAGGAATTATTCTAAGCGCTGAAAATAAAATGCTTTTGGTAACAGGGTTAATTTGATTATAACGAGAAGACATCGGTGATTTTAGTTGCTAACACAGAAAAAGTTCTAAAACAAAAAAGTTACCAATTCCGATAAACTATTCAATTTAAAAAGAACTATGTATGTATGTTCGCAAAAAAATGTGTTCCTGTTTCAAATAATAAATACAGTAGTTCTGAAATTAAAAGGAAAAATTCCTTCATTTCGATTCAACAGATTAACACGTTGTTTTGAAAGCTGTTAAACAAACGAGTATGGACTCGCAATGCAAATGATTTAACCAAAACAAAAAAAAAAAAATATGCAAACACCCAAAATAATCTGACAAGTTAAAGCTGTAGGTATTTTATTTCTCTTACGTTTGTACTAGTTCATTCCCGGTATTTGCAAGAATTTTCGGCCATACATCAAAACTGTCAAGAACAACAATATTTGATCCCTGTTAACACTTAGAACTTGTTGCATCGGCCATCATGGTAATTTAAAGTTTGAAGATTGATCACAGATAGGTGTCAAAGAATTGTGTTGTTGAAAAGTGTGTGTTGAAGGAGATCAATGTTTTTTTATAGTCTATTGTGGCATTGCGGTTATTTAGTCTATCCTATGTGTTATTCTGATGTATAAGCTATATTGTGGTAAAGTTTCATTCAAATCCATTCATTAGTTTTTACGTGAAAGAGTAACAAACATCCATACATCCATACATACAAACTTTCGCCTTTATAATAGTACATAGTAGGATTGCGGCAGCCCGCGACTTCGACCGCGTGGATTTCAAAATCCTTTTTTTGCAATAAAAGTTGACCTATGCTCTTTCTCAGGGTCTAAAGATCAGTGCCTAACGCCATCAAAATCTGTTCAGAGGTTTAAGCGGGAAAGCATAACAGACAGAGTTACTTTTGCATATGTATTTATAATATTAGTAGAAATAGGGATGGATATGTTACGTTAAGGTTTCCAATGGTTCGTACCATGTGCTCTGTGTCCATAAACAATAATTTCTGTTGGGATGACGTATCAAGTTACCTCTATTTGCGATATCATTGTTGAAACGTTATGTAAACGGATCAGCACCCACCAGATGATCCGATTGTATAAAAATGAAACATGTTAGCATTCTATAGTTTATTTAAATGTGTATGTTTTATTACGGTTTGCGGTTTTGCATTTTATGACTATGACTGACATTGACTATCATTTGTTATTCATTTATGATGTGTTTATTGATAGTTGTAACTGCAGCAAAGCTGAAATTAGTTATTTTTGTTCTATATTTTTATCATGCGATACTAATAGTACTGTAAAAAATTATAGACAAAGGAATAATAATAATAAGCATGTAAAAACGCTTAAAATAAATATACAAAAAAAGAGGAATATTTTGTCGGAGAAAAGAATTTACCATGAACATTTGCTGTATTAATTTTTTTTATTTTACTTTTATTCATTGCCATGTATGTGTATCAAATAAACTTGTTGATCCTAAACTGGGATAGGTACTATCGATACTATAGGTACTAAATATACTAGTATATTTTAATATATAACAAGCAATGCATGTTATCTTTTATTGTTATCTATTTTTATTAAAAATGTTTTTTCTTTGTCCACAGGTATACACATCATCATCATAAACATATTCTATTGTCAGGTAGGGGTGAACCGAACTTGGGACTTTTTTGCTAACCTATTCACTGCTGTTGGACATGTGTGGGGTCCGTTGATTTTGTCATTCTGGGTGTCATCAGCCCAGGTAGACATTTTTTGTACGTGTGACTGATGTTTGGCAGTCTTTTTAACGCACTTAGTGTCAATGTGTTTTTTGTGTGTGAGTATTTTTTATGTGTCATATTTCGTTGATTGTCTGTGTATCAATAACTAATTGTACTGATATCATTAAAATCAAACCATCTTCGCAATATTAGGTAGCTTAAATACCAAAATAATAAAATGCTTTTTGTATTTAAACACTTGATATATCTTCGACAAAATACTCAGCCCGCAAAATCACATCCTCGAGTTTAGCTGAATTCCCAATACATCCATTTAGTGTCTTGAACAAAATGATAACTAATTTTTAAGACAAAATAAGATAACAAAAGTATTATACTTTTGTTATCTCTTATGAAAATATCCTAATTTTTACTCCGGTTACCCATGTCTAGTCTGGTTATATTATAAATTGCCTAACTATTTGCAATTGCCGTTCCATAAATTACCCCCATATGTTATCCGTCATCATTAAAAAGAGAGGAAGCATCCGTCCAACGATTAATAATTTGGACATCGCTCCGGTTTCGTCGCAAGTAATTATAGTGGAAAAATCCGCATTTTCGACATCGGCAGACGGAATTAATCCAAACAGCTGTCGCTAGCCGCGATAGTTTCGAGCTAATTCCACTAGAGCGGCGCCCGCGTGTTCGAAAAAAGAACACTTTTTACTGAAACTCGTTGATTGTTAGTCATCATCGTCCTATAGCGCCTCTCTCGTTTGCATCATGGACTTGTAGCCCAGGGAACGCTACGACAGTGGTTCTCAATATACGGGCCTGGTAATTGCAATAGAGCTACTGTCGTCTAACCTGGGGACCAAACCATTTGGAGCATTGCATCATGGGCCTTTGCCTTAAGCCCATGGTGCGCTACGATCATGATCATGATTGACTGGCGTGGTTATTAAAATAGAGCGACTGTGGTCTAACCTAGGACACCAGACCATTTGGACAATAGTCGGGACCAACGGCCAAACGTTTTCCGAAACACGGAATCATCATTCTTATCGGACAATCAAGTGACTCTAGTCTGCAATATCTTGACTGACCTGGGAAAACAAACTCAAAGTGAAAGAGATCCCTGTGGGACTTGAACCCACGACCTCCGAAGTTTTTGAGCACAGCTTGGTAACCACTACACCACGGAGGCAGTTTCTGGTTTGATTTTTCGGCAGGCGGAATTAATCCTGCTGTCGCTAGCCGCGATAGTTTCCAGCTAATTCCACTAGTGTGTTCAAAAAAGGAACTCGTTTTTAACGGAAACACTGGTTGATTTTTAATGTGCCTATAAAAAAGAATCCTTTTCGAATTCGCGTTCGAATGGAAGGAGTATTAGTCCAGGAATTTTAGATTTTATCTGCGGAATAATTCCTAGTGAGCTGAATTTTTGTATACACCTTTATTATGATATTGTAATGATGATGTGAAAAATCGACATCGATATCGTGCCGGCTAAAAAAGTTGTAGGGGTCCAAACGTCACGAAAATCAGTTTTTCGCAAATATCTCGCGATCTATTGCTTAGAGGTCAATAATGGTTTCATAAAAGTTGTTCGTCGTAAAATTGTCTACAAAAAAGGTCTCTTGCATTTTTCTGTAGAATTAACAGTTTTTGAAATAGAGGCTAGAACGCACTCACATATGGTATTGTATACCGTACGATGCATACCGAGGCATAAACCCTATTGTTTGTTTTTTTCCCTTTTTTGTTTGTGTGTTTTTTGTTAGTATGATGATCTACATATAGAAATATAAAGGACTTTTAATACAAGTACGGTCAGGAAAATAGGAATATCAACTATAAAAAACTAAGTGGCAATTTTTTTTGTCACTTTATAACTCAAGAACGGGCTCATCGATCCAAACCAAATTTTCAGGGTTTGTACAGACCATTTAGTAGATATTTTATGTGAAGTTTGAACAAAATCGGTCGTTCACTTTATACGTAGCGAAGCACGTACCGGGCCGCCAGTAATGATATAGATATGCTATGTCCAGTGACGTTTGGACCCCTATAACTTTTTTAGCCGGCACGATATCAATGTCAATTTTTAACATCTTCATCACAATATCATAATAAAGGCGTATACAAAAATTCAGCCCACTAGGATTTTTTTCGCAGATCGTGGATCAAAATTGCTAAAATTCACATTGCATATCTATATCATTACTAGCGGCCCGGTACGTGCTTCGCTACGTATTAAGTGAAGTGACCGATTTTGTTCAAACTTCACATAAAACATATACTAAATAGTTTGTACAAACCCTGAAAATTTGGTTTGGATCGATGAGCCCGTTCATGAGTTATAAAGTGACAAAAAAAATTGCCACTTAGTTTTTTATAGTTGATATTCCTATTTTCCTGACTGTACTAGTATTACAAGTCCTTTATATTTCTATATGTAGATCATCATACTAACAAAAAACACACAAACAAAAAAGGGAAAAAAACAAACAATAGGGTTTATGCCTCGGTATGCGCCGTACGGTATACAATACCATATGTGAGTGCGTTCTAGTCTCTTTTTCAAAAACTGTTAATTCTACAGAAAAATGCAATTGACCTTTTTTGTAGATAATTTTACGACGAACAACTTTTAAGAAACCATTATTGACCTCTGAGCAATAGATCGCGAGATATTTGCGAAAAACTGATTTTCGTGACGTTTGGAACCCTATAACTTTTTTTGCCGGCACGATATCAATGTCGATTTTTCACATCATCAATACAATATCATAATGAAGGTGTTTACAAAAATTCAGCTCACTAGGAATTATTCCGCAGATCGTTGATCAAAATTGCTAAAATTACTGGACTATATGGGCGAAACAGAATATGCACCAATGGCGAGATGTCATTTTCGGTACATGTTATATTATATTCTATCCATCAAATATATGTTTATTATGTATTTGATTTGGCAATATTCTACTGGTTTGCGTTAAGTTTCGATAATTTAATATTGTTTCAATTTTGTGGCTTCGTTCATAATTTCCGATTCCAACTATTTTCCAAACGCTTTTGACACCATTCCACACATATCATTTAACTACCAGCTTCCCATTCATTTTACTCTAAATTTTTACACGAATCGTAAAATCTGTACAAATTACGTCAAACGACTTCTGATCTGCAGCGACCCAATTCTACGATTTTACGACCGTGTAAAAATTCCGCAATCATAGTCGATGACATCCGCGGTTTGCTCGAATTATGTACAGTTTAAAACGTAATTTACTATCAGGATTCAAAAGCGTTCGTCGTAAAAGTCTGCTTCTGTTACTGGGTTTTCTAAGGGTGCGTCCACATCTGATGAATGTGCCGGGAATGTGACAATGCGTCTAGTCCTTCAACCGTTTGGTGCGCCTCTCTTAATACCCCTCCGGCGTATTGGGCCATAGCGACCAACCCTACGATCAGCCAGAGGTACGCAGTATATATTATAGTGCAAGTGAGTGCGCAAGCACAGGTGCACTCCCTATTCCCTCACGCTCATATTTCGGACAGCAATCTGACACGACCGTACAGCCAACAGCTTATCATGCCTTCCGAAGCACGGAAGAGCCCGAGATGAAAATTTATCTGTCACCCATCCAATGACTGGAATCTGCAAACGTTGCTTAACTAAGGCACTAACCACTGAACCATCGAGCTCCTCAACGACGCTTGTAAAGAGAACGAATCTAAAATTCACGCGTGCAGCTCGCGGGGGCAGCTACGGATGTAGACACATCCTAACGTCCCTGATATTATTCGATGCACCTACCCACTTATATTTTATTATGACTGCACACGCCCCGTACATTTGGCAAGGAAAGTCGATTAACATTGCGAGGTTCAAAAGAGATGTTACGAGTTCAAAAACATTTTCTGTGCCAACGATATTGTAAGGCGTTAACGCGTGAACTATTTGTCATTTTCTACGAAACATTCTGTTTGTTTAGATAATTATTTCGAATATACTGGTTCCGTGAGCGTTTTAGGTCAGCGCACATGTTTTATGGCAGTTTAACGTTTAACTATGAGTGTTTAGCTTCTCTAACTAGCTATTATTAAAAACCGAATGGTTAAAACAAGTTTTCAGATAAACTACTCTACTTATTTTTCTTACGAACGTTTCAACAAGTTATATTCACATAAATAAAAAATACGGTATAAAAATTACAAAAACCAAACAAAGAAAATGTTTTATAAAGGAAACCGAATTCTATAACCACACTGAGGTCTTTGACCAAAACTCGAAAGATTACACGAAACCGGGAAAATCTTCAATCCACAAAAAAAAAATCTAGTTAGCGGTCTGATTGGCTTCTAGACATTTTCCGCAAAACAACTCTTATCGGTGTTCCGTAACTCACTACGATGGTATTAAATATTTATGTTCCATCTCGCTGTCCCGATGTTCCAAATGGAAATCGGGTAATTACCCACTTTTGGAAGTATCTCCAGAAAATGTGGGCGAGACAAGCGAATGAATTATTTACGCGAATAAAAATTATGGAAGATGGAAGGCGTTTTACCTCCGTACTTAAGTTTTTAAGGAAGACTGATTATGATGTTCTACTTTTTTTTTATTCCTCTATACCGATGCTTATGTTCTTGACAATAAAGTGAGTATTAAAAAGACAGCGTTAGAGATGAAACTTCTACGAGTCGCTTATTTATGAATATAATTTTTCCATGCCAGGCACTATTTTAATGTCATAAGTGCTCTTAAAACGCCAAGCCTCAATATAATAGACTTATTTTATCCTTGATTAATTATGTCTTCAAAACATATTATCTTCTCAGATTTACCGTAAAACCGGGATCAATGATTTTTCGATAAAGGTATTATAATTTAGATAGATGTTTTTCGTGACAGGATTTCAATGTGTTTTATTTTCTCGAAGTTTTCTTTTAGTTTCTCGATTTTCACGATAAACGATTTTATATTGTAAAATATTAAAGTAAATAAACGTCGGTTTAAATTTCATTGAATTCATGAAGTTTTAAGTACCGGGTCTTGGTCTCGAGGTCCTCGGTTCGATTATTGATTTTTTTATTGATTATTCTGAACACAGCCTGGGTTTGTGATCGCTAACCCGCATTTGACAAGCGTGGTGGTTAAGCCGAACTCCATCTTTGCAACGAAAACCCTTTTTCAAATGATAGAGGCCTTTGCCCTGCATTGGGACAATAAAATAATTCTTTTTCCCTGTAAAAGCAACCTAGAAAGCTGGCAACAAATCTCTGGGCGGGTTCTTGCAATCTCTCTGCTCAGTGACGCGGCGTAGGTATCCAGCCGTCTAATTGATCCAGAATTACTTCCTAAGCACCGGGGGTGCGCCCGGCATTCCATAACTCATTTAAACTGTGGTTGTCACGGACATTGAACGGTTTTGGGTAATCGTTTGCGATTGTTTTTAGAGGTTTTTTTTACATAACCACTAGTTTTTACCAGTTATCAAGATTCCTTTTTAATCCCATGGAAGCATTTAATCGGGATAAAAAGTATCAAATCACCTAAGTCAGCCCACACCCTGTCTGTATACCGAACATCAAAATCCGTTTCCAGTAATTTCAGCTTGATTGACGGACCAACATTCAAACAAGCATTTATAATATTTAGTATGATTACATGGATATTGGTGTCTTCATCACCTATTTTATCCCTTTAGGGGCGGAATTCATAAATATGCGTTCGGGGGATGACTCCGTGATAGAAGCTTTATGCTTGCCAAACTTCAGCCCGATCCATCCAGTGATTTCGGCTGTGTGTTAGTAGAACACTATGCCAGTCAATCAGTCACCTTTTATATTATATCAAGTAGTAATGGTACATTTTTTGTTTATTGAGATCACTAATAGTCACAATAATTAAAGATAACTGACATAATTGTATTATTTATGGGCTTATAATAATAAGAGATGACGTGGAAAATCGCAAATAAACCGGCGCTGTAAATAATTTAAGCCAAAATCCAAAGATTGTCACAAACACTCACATATTCTAAAACCCAACGATAAACTCATCCCTGGAATCGCTCTCCCAATTTATAACAAATGTTTAACCCATACTTCAGCATCACAACTGTGATTTATACTCAATGTGCCAACGTATTAGTGTCACAGTATTTTTTATTTATACTAGTTCGTCTATTTATGAGAGTTTCGCTGCGATACAGGAGCGTACGCAAATAAATTAGCTGTCAAAACACATTCCCAAAACATGGAGTGGCTAAGATTGAATAAATCACGAGGCAAAAAAAATCTTTTAGACGTGGTGAAATAAATAAAATTTCACGCTACATACGTTATTTTTACGATTGTGCTCTTTGTAAATTTGTTCGGGGCGTAACTTGTTAGTACGGGATAGGTCGTTTTTTGACGGTACGTGAACCGATTAGCGAATCAATTCAAAAATATTCAGTCTAACACCCGCGTATGAACTGATATGAAGTATCGCCGCATGAATAATTCAGTTTGGATTCGAGGCCGTATGATTCGTATCGTAACGCAACAACAAAATGTTACTAAAAGTTACGAATAAATGTTAATACGGTAACAGTGATGTGAACGGTTGTGTGAATAGTTTTATTGGCGAATGATAAAATTTAAAATTCTTTATTAAATAAAAGTGTTTAGGTCGGTACCTACCTATAGTTTTATGTCTGTTTGTGTCAGTGCCTAAAAAATAAAAATTAATTGACGTCAAATATTATAATAATTTTTAAAAAAGTTGAAAATAAAACAACTTAAATGTTATCTAATAGCTGTACCAGTTTCATCAAAACAGTAATAAAAATGTTTCAACACTATCTAATAGGAAACTTTTAAATCGTTTCAATCTTTTCCCCGTGTCCAGACATCGGAAAGTAATAAACATCAAACGGTTACACTTTGCAAAAAGCAATTATTCCCAATATCTACTCCACATCAACACCTATATCAAAATCCTTCCGACAATCCGTGCCTTGTTTATTTCTCGCTATTATTGCGAAAAAAATATAAAAGCTAAACTTGAAAAGAACAGTTTTCAAGGAAGACCGGCGCGGGGCTGCGGAGTCTTTCCTGATTTTAATGAGATCGCCAATCAACTAGGGGTTGAACCCTCCATTTTTTTTTCTTCAATGTAAGCGGGAGAATGATGAGATATAGATTTTTGGTTGCTGTTTCGATAATACTTGTATTTTGTTGTTGCAATTTTGTGGTGGTGCCTGAGAAATGATTGAAAAATAATGAGTTGAAATCTAACAATGTGGGCCAAAATTGTCAAAGAGAAAAAAAAATTAAAAAAAATGTGTGTTGAACTAGCTCGGTGTTTAGTACAATTTAAATCGATCCATTCTATGTAAATAACTGTCACATTATTTGTCGATTTGGTAAGTGGATTCTACAGAAAATTCGGATCATTTAGATTAGTGCTGTGAAACTAACAACTTCTTAATCTTTTCTAAAGGAATGTAAAACACTGTAATTTTAGATTCGTTCATTGAACCCACTTCAAAACTTGGTCATATCCTAGGACAAAACTGATTCGTCCGAAAGGTCTACCGTTTATTTTAGCCCCAAGATACCAGAACTAACAAACTACATCAAAAAAATATTGTTTCATTGAACAAACTACATCCCTCAATTCTAGTCCCAAGTTTCTCAAGTGGCGGCCGGCCTTGTTCCATTATAATCTTTCCTATTTACGAGCATTCGACGCAACTAAATGGGTCATAACCTCAGATTATTGAATATCAATAGATGCAACGAATAATTTGACAGTTATGCTAACCTTTTTCTCCCCTTTATGAATCACTTGTGATAGAGCAAGATAGCAGACCCACGTACTCCTGCTGCCTGAACTGTCAAGTCTTGTCTTCATTTGAGAGAGAAACAGACTCAAGTGAAAAGTTAAGTGAATTTTTGACGTTTTGGTGGAGACACTCAAACGCGACATAAGGAGCATCTATTGTGTTCATTAATCTGAGGTCATAACAATAACTATTCAGCGGTTAACAAGCGGCCTGGTCGTGACGTCACTGCGTTATTTATGCGTCGGAGTAACCCGGGACCTGTGAGTAGAGATTTATGCTTCCACATTCAAATTTGGACTTTGTCCGACTGGATTTTGGAGTGTAAGCGGTTAATCATGACGAGTTAGGTCGTGAACTGTCATGCGTTCTGGCTTCTGTACTAAACGGCTTGCTGTATCTGTGGTGGAATTAGTACGAGTTTCGCACACATCTTTTGTGTGGCGCTAGTGTTGCTGTGGTTCAAACGGGAGTTTTAATGAGGCGAGCTAACGCGCTGTCAGTGATTTTAAATCATATTCATATTTTTAAAATATAAATTTATTCGCGCTTTGCAGTAAGGTCAGTTTTTAGTGCTAGTATGTTACGCTAGATAAGTGTATTTTTAGTTACGTATTTGTTAGAATTAAATTATTCTTCGTTATAACTGCCTCCGTGGTGTAGTGGTTAGAGCGCTGTGCTCAAAAACAACGAACTCGGAGGTCGTGGGTTCGAATCCCGCGGGGAACACTTTCACTTTGTGTTGGTTAGGACATTGCAGGCTTGAATCACCTGAATGTCCTATAAGAATGATGATTCCGTGCTTCAGAAGGCACGTTAAGCCGTTGGTCCCAACTATGATCCAACTGGTCTGGTTTCCCTTGTGGTTACGGAGGTCAGACGACAGTCGCTCCATTGTAATAACCAGGCATGTCAATTCAGGATCATAGTCGCAGCGTACCCTGGGCCCCAAGGCAATGCCCGAGGATGCAACCGGGAGAGGCGCTAGGAAGATGATTTTATTCTTAGTTATCTACAACGAAACTAAGTCTTAGCTACCTAGTTCATCGTTTCTATAATTATGGGAAATCTTTTTTGTTTCTATTTGTTGTAGTCTGTTGTCAGGCTCTTGATGATGATTTTTTTTTCGAGTAGTTATGTACTTACTAAACGGACAAGCATGCGATCGATTTAATAGGCCAGCAATTGTAAATATTGAAGACATACGTTATAAAACATGATAAAATAAAAGATCGCAACTCATAGCCACCACGTGACGATTGGTTCTTCCCTTTTACTGTGCGTTTCGAAAGACATATTAAATGAAGATTCAATATGTCGGGGCTTCGAGGCTGCGACACCATTAGGAAGTGCCGGCACGGAAACCCTCCGGAATGTTGTGCTGCGTTCAATGGGCGAGTGGGCTTGCTTGTGGGAGAGTTCTCTTCTTGGTTTAGACAGTTGTATTTTTTTTCTGATCGGCAATCCTTCAATCTATTGTCGAGCACTTAATTGAATGCCCATATTTCTGTAGAAATTAAGAGAACTGAACTTATCTCTTATAAGTTTTAATGTTTTTATACATTATTGTGAGTACTCTTACGAGATCACGGGTTCATAGGGACCCTGTCCTTTGAAGCATGCGTGAGGCCAAAGCCAACAGCGCCGAGGCTTTTTTGTACCATTTGATCTAAATGTGGTGTTATATGTACATTATTATTATTATAGCGCTCTTCTTAAACTAGTCATCTATAAAGTTTTCTAGTAAACATTTACATAATTTCGACTGTTTTTACCACCCCAAATATTCTCTTGATAGTATATCTGACAGATCATGCGTACAAAACAGTACGTGCGTAGAATGGTTCTTGAACGTAGGTAAATATGTATTTTGTTGAATGAAACACACATAACTGATTATTCGATGAATTTACATTGTACATAATTTTTTTATACTGATTTTGTATATGGTATCTTTGAGACGATTAATTTTTTAGAAATAGCTTCAACAATACTAAGCCAAACAGTTATTTTGCACTGCTTAAGGTACGAATGTAAAAAATGTGATCTTGAAAAGAAACACATTATTACTGTTATTATAACTGAATCGATGTTACAAAAAATTCCAAATCCCTTCGTCTTAAGGTCTCTAAGACAATCAGCTAGTCGTGAAAACTGCCTGGAAATATTTTATAAATAAAAAGTATAAAATCAAACAATACATCTCCTATTTTGTTAAGCTGCTGATATTCTTGGGCAACGATGATCACTTTTTTACCCATAACATTTATGCCTCTTTGCCTAAAAAGTTAAATTAAACTCGATTTCGATTGTAGGCAATGATGATGATTTTTTTACCAGTAACATTTATGCCTCTTTACCTAAAAAGTAAAATAAAACTCGATTCCGACTGTAGTTCTTTCAAGTCAATTTTCCATTCCAAAGCCAGCACGGGGACAGATTCCGATGAAATGAAAGGATATGCGCAGTGGAAAAGCTCTTCACCTAAAGAACGGCCCAGAGGTGAAAATATCCACCAAATCTTTTACACTACATAAACTTCAACGCGCGGAATACGGAGGGAATAACAAAGTCAACATAGTTTATGTTGGGAATAACTGCTGTATGATTTTGTTAGTATTTTATGTTTCTGTGAACATACATACGGATTTGTTTTTCCAGATATAGGAAAGGATTTGCTCGTATTTGTGTGTTTATACGGAGTGTTATTAATAATAAATGCTTCACAACATCATATTCATTGATCGGTCTCCCTGGCAGGTAGTTTCAGCACATGTGTTACAACTATAACTATAATTTCAAACAAAGATTTCAGATTGTATTTTGTCTCCTTCATTATGTACTTTTGCACAATTATTTTTGAATAGTTTATTTTTTGAGAGTTAGATCCGGTAATCAAACTACTTTAGCAAGGTGAATTATCTGTTTGAATAATCAAAATTTATTGTTGATACAATAATATATTGTTATTTATGCGTAAGACACAATTGTAATACGTATCATAACAATGTTTCCGACTTCCCATACAAACGATCTGTCCCTCATACCGCTAGACAAATCTCTCCGTTAATAACAATTTATAATCATTTGTTTTCGCATTTTAATACGGAATTGGTGCCATCCTTTATTTTAACGGGACAGGCTGTCCTGACATCTATATTATTAATCTATATCTATAAAACTCAAAGGTGACTGACTGATTGACTGACTGACTGACTGATTACATAGTGATCTATCAACGCACAGCCCAAACCACTGGACGGATCGGGCTGAAATTTTGTATGCAGGTAGATGTTATGACGTAGGCATCCGCTAAGAAAGGATTTTGATTAATTCAACCCCCAAGGGGGTAAAATAGGGGATGATCGGTAGTATGAAACTTTGTCAATTTTAAACCTATCGGGCTGATATTTTGCATACATAAAGCTACTTTGACGTAGGCATCGTCTATGCAAACATATTGATAAATTCTAACCCCCAAGGGTGTAAAATAGGGGATGAACGGTAGTATGAAACTTAGTCAATTTTAAACCTATCGGGCTGATATTTTGCATACATAAAACTACTATGACGTAGGCATCGCCTAATTAATGAGATTGATAAATTCTAACCCCCAAGGGGGTAAAATAAGGGATGAACGGTAGTATGAAACTTTGTCATTTTTTAACCGATCGGTTTGGGACTTTGCATTCATAAAGCTACTATGACGTAGGCATCGCCTAATTAATGAGATTAATAAATTTCAACCCCCAAGGGGGTAAAATAGGGGATGAGCTTTAGTATGAAACTTTGTCATTTTTAACCGATCGGGCTGAGACTTTGCATTCATAAAGATAATATGACGTAGGCATCCCCTTTCAAAGATTATTTCAAAAATCCACCCCTAACGGGAAAAAAAGTTGATATAGAAACCAAAATCCACGCGGACGAAGTCGCGGGCGCCCGCTAGTTCTGTACATAAATTAGAGAAAAATTGTTTTGTCAAAGATATTTGTTATCAATGAGTATGTTATTGTTTCACATGTATGTATTTTGTTTTGAGTTCTAGCAGTTTATTTTAGATTCAAATGGCAGTTGAAACTGATTTATTTTGTGCGATAGCCCCTCATTTTTTTATTTGTGACATTATATTATAATTATATTGCATCTTTTGAACGTACCACATAGTCGTATTTGAACTGTTCAATCATTCCAAACATTCTGAATAGACGCGAAATGAACAATTATTCTTAACGACATTCAAGCCCTAGACTACCAAAAAATGCTTTTAAAAGATTATTAACTCCTGTGTAATTGTACGCAAAATACTAACGACTAGACTTTACCTTCATAAGAATCTCAATAAATATGGGTTATTGAGTTCTGACTAAATTAAGTCTGTTCGAATGAATAAAAATGAAATAGATCTTGTGCTGTGGAACTTTTGAGATTTATTAAACGAAGAAGCCCACTCGAATGGTTATTTTTATAAATCAATGGATGTAATAAAGATATTAAATGTTGGAAAGGTATTTATTTATAAATAGTGCTAATGCGTAATATTCAAGCTTGGGTTAATAACCAGGATGGTCAATTCTGGGTTCGGGCAATGGCCGAGTATGTAACCGGGAGAGGATCTAGCATGATGAGATGATGTTACTTGTAAATATATGATTGTTTTAAAATAGCATGGAGTTTGCTACCTACTTGATATTTATTATGTCAGCTTAACCTACTGATTTTTATAGTTCACTAGGAGTATATCCAGAGCAGATCTCTTGTCTAAACACACGTAGACTGTACCAAATGGCTCCCTTGATGGAACCATTAGCTCATTAATAGCGGAAGCATAGTAAATTTAACTAATGCATTAAGTGTCGTGTCTCGTATTCATTTAAGAGAGTCGTCAGCTAGTTAACCTGTTAATCCTTTGTTATCTGTTCCTATTTATCAGCCCATATAATTTAAACAACGAAATATTTTTAATTTATCCTGACTTCTGCATAGTATAATTGTCAGCTAAATTAAGTCTTTGTATGTCACGTACCTACAAGCTAAGTAAAATCTTTTATTTATAAACTCATACAAGAAATTTTGTCCGTATGAATTTATTTCATAACTTGCCTTCCGCCTGCACTTTCACTCTGACGCAATTTATTTTTTTAAATTTCCCCTCTTTCCCCCCACATTTCGGGGATCGACAGTACCCTATGTTCATCGGAGATAGTGTAGCTAACCAACAGTGAAATAATTATTCAAATCGGTCTAGTTGTTTTTTAGTTTATTCGATTCGTACAAAAATACAAACCTTTCGTCTTTATATTGTGTAGATGTAGATGTAAACTCCCATTTGAAACCTAGAATGTCCGAAACAGCTGACATTATTTTTACGTTTCTTTAACTGGCAGATAGCAGATGTAACTGCTTATTTTAGAACATGAAGAATTCAATATTCATTAGTATTTAATTCTAGTTACAAATAAAATTACCGCCATTATCATTTTCAAATATCTGCGTCATATCCATCAAGTCATTGTCATCAGTCATCTTAAACGCGTCGACAATCTATTGTGATCAAGATAATTGAGTTAATACTGAATAAAGCTGTCGCTTAAGAATCATTAATCATTGCACTCATTAATAGCGTTAACACTCGGTTAACTGCTTTTAATTCAGTTGAACCTGACGTCGAAGTTTGGGGCTCAAACTCCGAACTGATCGGTGTTGCCCTATCAGGATTGGACGATCCTTTTCGAGGTAAAAGAGCTTCCTATAAGACTCTTGGCTTGGGATGCGTCCATTCCTTAATAAGTTGCAGCCGAGATAAGCTTGATAATATACATACATCCTTACTTAAGTGAAATAGTGAGCTTGTTTGTTTGTTTATTCCGCTTTCACGCCGTAACTACTGAACCGATCGTTTCGAAATTTGCAGTCGTTTTTGTAGATAAATAATAGCGTAGTTTTGATCCCGAAAAAAAAATCCCGAAGGAAAATAAAAATATTGTTTGCAATATAACCGAATTCCACCCTGACGAAGCTGCGGGCGGAAAGCTAGTGTTCAAATAAAATAGAAATAAAAATAGATGATCCCCTACACTTATCCGTGTAGATAGATGAATTTCGTGTGCTACTGTCAATTTCATTTCAAGCAGACGACTGGCACATTAGTTTTTAAAATTGATCAAAGATCTCGCGTAGTGTTTACAATGTTGTGTTTCGAATTAAAGGCTGAAAACGCTGCAAACAAATTGTTGCTACCCGTAATTCAATAACAGTTCGATGTACCGAGTTCCGCTTCACAAAATTGTAACGTCCACATTATATTGAGGAAACTATAAAATCTGGATAATCGTAAAAGCGAAGTTGGGCGGCCGCCAACCGCCGACAATGAAAAATAATTCGACATACGGCCATGTTGTTCAATGGACCGCTTGGAAACTTTTAGGTTTTTATTGCATTCTTGTTGCTGTAATAAATAAAGAAATGGTATTCAACTGACAGCTAAGAATTCGACGGGATATGTGTGCTGTTGAAATCCCCTTCTATAACTAGCCTTGTTAAGAGAGCTGTTTCTTACCATTCGAATTTAAAGACTCTATTAATGCGCCACTTTTTATCTTAGCAGAAATATATTCTCTACTTGACATATACTATGTAAGTTCGGTTCTTTACGTTTTAACATACCAGCGTTTGCCGATAGGCGTCATCCACTCAAAAACTTCCCTCCAATGGTCCAATAGATTCTGGTACACACAATTCCAGTGGTCTTCACATTTAATTACATGCAATTTGTTACATCTTATTAAGAGTATTGAAGAGAAGAAAAGTTTTATTGGAAAGTTTTGCGTTACTAAGTCAGAGCTGCCCTTAAACAGGGAAATATGTACATTCGTAATCATAATATTCTTCTTCTTCACCTTTCAATTAACGTATCACGCTTTTCTTATTCCACCCCATTAATCAGTCTTTATTGTCAATACCGAGTCAGTGATACCACTTCAGCACTGAATGTGTCGTAAGTGGTTCATGCTCATTAAAATTTATTTACTTGTCAGCATAATGCGTCCAATTAATTAATTGACACGAGAAGTGATCTGAATAACAATGCAAAATTCGTCGCTATTTCGGTTGTCAGGGTTGAACTCCCGTGTGCCGCTTGGAGTAAAATACGAACTATTTGTTTGACGTATAAGTAATTTGTGAAAAATCTACAAGTTGTCACAGTTATATTTATTCTATATGTTTTAGAAGATGAGACTTTGTTCTGAATTTTTAAGACTTTTTTTGTAGTCGGAAAAATCCATTACAAAAAGAAGTAAAGTTCATGCTTTTTTGATTTATTCAATTTATTTTGATGCTATCAAGTTAAATAAACTTGTTTTTATTCACATTTGAATATACTACCCACTTATTCTTTAATAAAAAAAAATAAAAAAAATATTAGCAATTATTATTTATCTGGTCATACTGTTTCTTTGACTATCATAACGTTAACAGTTTTTCACATACCATTTACATTTTTAATTCATCGAATAATTTAGACTTATTATTCGTTAGTTAGCCAAAAACTCTCGATTTCAATGACGAATTAGAGACGCTTGCTCCATTGTGGTACATTAATAGTTTATTTCGTTTAGTTTAACTTCACAAAGCACTCTACTGCCAGCCCTGAAGGTTACACAACGTTGGAGACAGGGGCGCACAAAACCGAATGCCTTAATTTAATATAAGTCAATTTGGGCCAATTTAATTTCGCGTCCATACTGGCAGCATCGGTACATCAAATAGTCTGCCTCCCTCGCACATAGAGTACATGTATACTGTCCATTCAAATATGAACTTTACTGCTGTAACATTAGAGTCAAGGTGTTGATCGTCCCTGTACACCATTGATATGTTCCCTTTCACATTGTTTTAGTCGACGTTTATACTAAGTTAGCAACGTTATTCGATGTTGCGTATCAATAACGCAAGATTGATTCAATTTTAAAATTTCGCTAGTGAAATTGGCTTGGAAGTTTAGAGTAGTTTTTAGATAGGGTTTTTAGATAGGAATATGGAAGTGAATTTTGGCGGTTCAGTGGTTCAAAAAGCCATTTTATGCTATAAGTTTTTGCTGTACAAATAGTTAACTACACCTATAGCTTAAGGCCTACCTCGTCTAATGGACTTTCTTACGCAAAAATATTTTATTATTCTAACCAGTACCCAATCCAGGAGATTGGCGCGTTCAAACAAACATACAAACTAACTCTTTAGCTTTATTATATTATATATTAGTATAGATAAGCGAACCCGACCACAAGTTAGACGGATGACTTAACAAAGTCTCTTGGAATTTTGGATGACAGTATAAGACCTTTCATTGTGTAAGTCCTTAGGGAAGACCTACATCCTAAAGCGGACGTTTAATCATTAGACTTTATTTTGTTTTGAACCCTTAATTGAAATATTTTTGAAGTATAAATTATTTTACATTGAATTAAATCGCGAATCGCCATAAAATAGGCAAGGTTCGTTTGTATACTTTGTTTGCCATAATGTAAATTCAGTCAACGCATAGTTCTTGTATCAAGGTCCTGGGTTCGTTTCCCGGGTTTGCAGAATTTGTGTCCGTTTTTCCAATCACTCACCGCCCGGTTTGTGGCCACCAAACTGCATTTGACAGGCGTGATGATTAAGACAAATCCTATTATTGTAACGCACAAAATTTTCCTGCAGAGGCACATTAAGAGGCTGATACTTTAATTCTTCAAAAAATCGCGAGCTCCTCCGTACTTTGGAAGGCACGTTAAGCCCTGGGCCTGCGCCTGATCTTTCTACGGTCATGTCAGAGTGCTGTCCCACCGAACTATGAGAGTAAGGAATAGGGAATGCGCACTCACTTGTGCACTATAATATATCCTGCGTACCTGGCTGATTATAAGATTTGCCGATATAGTAGAGAACGGCCGGAAGGGTAATATTACTATTATACTTACAAAGTGGTAGTCAGCTACTTTATTGTGCTTAGCTGTATCCGTGATTAATTACCGTTATCTCGCTTAAGACAGTTAATAACTTGATGATATATGGCGACAAAGTCCCGGTTCAAGTTAAGCAAAGTGTCTTGTTTTCTTAGTTTTGTAAGCCTAAGTTGTTACTAAAAGGGATAAAGTTCCACTTTGCGTGGAAAAAACCGTTTGATAATAAAAGTAAAGAAAAACAAACTTCATTCATCTAGTATAGAAACACACTTGGCCGAATAAACGTGTCATAAGTTCGGCGGTATTTTAAATGGAGGATGATACACTGTGCCGAAATTACGTCGTAGACTATTCTATAGAAAATTAACTTCGGCCAAACTTCGGTTCGTTTTTTCAGCTTAGTGTGTTTCTACACTTAGGTTTAAGATATTATGTGTTATTAAAAAGTATAAGCACATCAACTCTCTAAAATTGGCGTGCTAATTTGGTTATCTAGTTCTTAGGAAATATTTTCAAAGAATTCCACGGCTGCACTGCCTATTCAAACGAGATACAAAAATAGTTCAAAAATGTAAATCATTGTCTGCTGTCGACATGAAACATAGATTTATGTAAATGATTTCATACTCTCGCTGATTTCATGCGCTCGCCATACTTCATGCATCTCTTAAAGTGTGACTAAAATTTGAAGCGACTATCACTTCTTATCGCAATAACAGCCTGTTGAAACGTACGTCATGACAAAACAAAAGAATGCCACACTTTTTTGCTCGCGGGGCATCTGTGAAGAGTTAAATCTATGACATGAAATAATTATAACACTTACATTGAAACAAAATCGCATCGCGATGACTGTCGCATTTACGTCAGCGACGTTGTCACTCCCTAAAATGTTTATGATGTCTTCCGTTCAGACATTCGTATTCTATCCATTACTCTCAACTGGCAGACGAGGTCATCGACCGGAAAAATAAAATTATGATTAAAATTACTATCGCACATGTGGCATTCGTTTTTATTTCTGACGACCCGGTTGGTGGAATGCTTAAGACGTTGACTGTTAGACCAAGAGGTTGCGGGTTCAATTCCCGCACAGGACAAAGATTTGATGATGTTTGAGATGTGCATGAATAATTGGACATAACTGATTGTTCTGGTCCGAATGTTTTTTTTTTTATCTATCTAAGGGTATTTGTAATTTTAAAAATATTTCAGTAGACATGTCTATTGGTTCCCTTGCATCCATAGTACAAGGTTCGAGCTTAGTTTGGGCCTAGTAAATTGCTGTGATAATCGGGTTTTATTCTTATGTTGATCGGTCGATTTTTTTCTAATTGTAACCTTTCTTTTTATTGCAAAAAGGAGGGACGAGCAAATGGATCGCCTAATGGTGAGTATTAGCCCATTGACATTAGCAACACACACTGTAGGACAATAATTACATTATGTAATAGTTTACGAGCAGCTTTCCTACTACAGAAAGCATCTAGTCATCCCACTTCTAGTCTTGTTAAGTGATTGAAACGTCACATATAAGAAGAAATTGATCAATCTTAAGTTGATGTGCTTTGTTTTTCTAATATTTAACTAGTTCCCACCGGCGGCTTCACCTGCGTGGACAACACGTGCCCCGTGAAAACTTGTAATTTCCCTGAGATCTGATAAAAGTAGCCATGTCCTTTTAAATCTACAGAATCCCATTACTATTGTTCCATTTTGAAGGCTATTTATTTTAATTAAACCAAAACAGATTTAAAATTTCAATCTCATTTATTTTAATAATTATTTGAGATTAAGAAATATCCCACTATCTTACTTACAGTCAAATTACATTCGCACGACTTACCACATTGTGAATATTCTAACTCACACACAAACCGCGCTCTCCGCAACTCATAAAGACTCCACTATCGGTCACCAAAACAAATAAACCAATCGCCTAAACGATCACTGCATCAATTATCATGTGCCAATGTGCATCGTGCAATTTGAAGCATGTGCACCATTAGGTACTTGGCTGGCATCGACTGCAATCTAAAAGGTGACAGCAATTTATCTCGAGCTGCGAATAGTGATACAAATTCAGCGGATAGCTCATCAGATAATTACAATGTATTAGGTGCAATTAAGTAATTAGTTCGATAGGTAGACGGTTTACAAATTCGATGCGCTTTGCATTTTTTTCATAAAGTTCAACATTACTTAGCGGCTGGTATCGAACCGCAATCCGAAATATATATCTTGAGTTGCGAATAGTAATACAAATTTAGCAGATAGCTCATCAGATAATGGTAATGTATTAGGTGCGATTAACTTATTAATTGAATAGGTATAGTTATAAATTCGATGCGCTTCGAAATTTTTTTCACGAAGATTTGTAAGTATAAAGCGTTTAATTTGAATATTAAATAACATTAGTTAAGTTCCACAAAATAGTTATAACGGTCCACCGTTATAACTATTTTATATCCATACTAAGAAAAGTATACTTAGAAGTTGGCAATGCAACATTGCATTTCCATAATAAATTCATCAGTAACATTGTAGATGTTATGAAAAAGCTTTCCAGATATTAATAAGGATCTTTATGAAGAAGTGCGTAGTATCCTACGAGACATTATTTAGTTTTATTCTTATGTTGTTTGCCTTATGAGTAATTATACTAACTACACCTAGTTCAAAAGAGTAGAATAAAGACGTCCATAAACCATATCCATACTTAGAAATTAATATTCATTAAAAACCCAACAAGACAGCGCTAAGTTCAAACCAGCATCACACTTGGGCGTTACCCCGGAACCCATTCATTAGTCAATACATCTTAACTGCAGCGGTCTGTGCATAAACACGCCAAAACTGCAAGTAATTCGCAACAGGGTTACCACGAAACAGCTCATTCGATTTTCCACCCTCACCAAACTGACCAAGGTGGAAAGTCCAGTGAAAGTGGCTGGTACAACCGCAAACTAAATTTTGCCGCTTCCTAGTGCCAAAACAGTAAAGTGCTAAAATTTACAGTCGCTTGAATGAAACGAGAAACTAATATTAGTTTGAGGGGGTTGCCTTGTTCAAAGTTGTGACGTGTGACAAATATTAAATGTCTCCGTATGCGAGGGCGCCGCCTCGGCTATCAATTCGAGTTGTGAACATCTCTCACTTGTTTATTTATTAAGATGATCAACTGCGCTCATCTAACTTTGGACTTATTTTATCAATTCAGATATGATGATAAATGATAGATAAGCACGCCTCTAGTTTGCCACTCTGTTTATTGATTTATTGACTCCGTCCGTGCGGAATTCGGTTTCCGCGCACAATATGTTTCCTATGATAGCTTAAAGCCTTCCTCGATTAATGGACTTTACAACTCAAAAAAAAACAATTAGAACCAGTACTTTTAACAAACAAGTATTAAAACTAGTATTGCCATTGCCACACTGTTGATTGTTAGATCGAGATCGTAATTCTAAGTGCATTTGTCTCGCATGGAAACTATTGACATTCCATAGATCCAATGCGACAACATGATTCGTTGGTAGTTGTGCATTTGGCTTATCAATAGGTGTTTAGCCCGAGCGTCTTCACTCATGTTTAATTACGACAGTCAAAATGCTAAAACTTATAGGTTTATTTTTCGGCTACAAAATGATACAAGTATTATATAAAGTTCAAGACAACCTGACTTTATAAATCGTCTGCAACCTCTTGAGAGTTTTGAGTCATAATCTTGCTGTGAATATTCTAAACACTTTTCGA
This sequence comes from Nomophila noctuella, assembly GCA_958496325.1. Lineage (NCBI taxonomy): Eukaryota > Metazoa > Arthropoda > Insecta > Lepidoptera > Crambidae > Nomophila > Nomophila noctuella. Next base: position 4,604,446 of record OY292487.1, on the reverse strand, counting down.
AGTCATCTAGCAAACTGTCTGCTTGTTATCGTTGATGCATTACATAAAACGCTAGTAATTTCACACACAATATAACATCTGAGTCGTATAAGACAGAACTAGTTTCACGAGTAACTAATGCCATGTTAAGCCTTTGTCACAATTTTTAAGAAAACATGACTCCGTCAGCCATATAGCCAGCACTTGGGAATTCGAATTTGAAACCCGAACATTTATTGATTTAGATCTGGTTTTCGATTTATTTGTTACTTGTTTTTACCCGTGGCTTTGCCCGTGTTATCAAGATTCCTCTTTATCCATGGGAGCATTAAAGCAGGATAAAAAATATCCTGTCACCTCAGTCAGCCCATACCCTGCCAGTATACCAAATTTCATCAAAATCCGTTTTGTAGTTTCAGCGTGATTGACGGACATTCATCCAAATAAACAAAGTTTCTCATTTATTATGTTAGTATAATTTATTTTTAACTTTTGTTGGGTCGTTGATCTATGTTTACTGCACCGATTAGTATAATTTTTAAGACATTGATTTTACACATTATGATTTACATTATTATGATATGCTTAAAAGATGTTTATCATAAGTCTAACATCCAATGTCCTTGCTCAATGTACTGTAATGTAATGGCCTCAAAATCTAACAAAATTAGTTGTTACAAAACCAACATCCTTCAATACTAAGCAAACCAGCCTAGAAGAAATAGAATATCCAAACTTCGGCAATACGTTCCCGTACGATCAAAGTTCCATTGTGCATTCCAGCCCGCAGAGTTCCATTATTACTGTCATTTGCTGCATTTAAATGCATCATTTGCATAAGTAACGTTGAAAATTCAAGACTCCAGGCTATAAGAGATACTTTGCGTCAAGTGTGGAACAATTTGGACCTTGAACATTGAAATGTTTCCATTAGGTTTGAAGTAGGATGGTTTAGCAGCGGCACTTTATAAAGTTGTATGTTTACTTTGAAAGTATTGAAATATATTTATATGTAAGCTGCTTGTAGCTGTGATTATTGAATATGCTAGACAGAGCGCTTGCCCGGATTGCAAGAGACGCTGGGTTCGATTCCCACCTGAGCCACGAGATCAGATGAATTTTTCTTTGTTTCTAATTTTAATATGCTGGACATATTATCTTGGGATCTTTATTGTCTTATGATTATCGTCTATTTTTAATATTTTCTTGAATTCAGATTTCTTCGGTTTAGTTATACTAATAAGAATTACTTACATTACTTTCTAGTAAATGTTAGCACACCACCGCCTTTTTAGTACCAATGTAAACCGTTCATTGTTTCTCAGTCTTTTAGCACAGACTAAGATACACCTAGTATTAGCTAGATGTCTAATCCGAGCGTACACTGTCGTTAATGGTGTTGCCATGTGAGCATAAGGATCCGTCGTGATGACGCGAAGGTAGATTGATTCGATCGTCTTGTGTTGCCAACCTAAAGTGCGTTGTGCGTTTCGATGGAATTGATAGTTAATTGTTTGCAGATTGATGTGTTGTCTCGACGGTCCCTAGAAGAAAGTGATATCTTTAAAATTATCTAGTAGAACTACATAGCATTTAGGCTCCATCAATAAATTTCCTTCAAGGAACGAGCGTTTCTTGAAGTAACAACTCTCTTGAAAGGCTGGCAACGCATCAGCGATACCTCTGGTGTCGCGGATGTTTATTGGTCGCGGTGATTGTTGACCTTCAGGCGACAGATCTACCTAGGAAGACAGTAACTCAAAATTATTGAGGACGTAATTTTATTAAAAAGTCAAAACTTTACCCCTTTCATATCTTTTGGTTCGCAAAATGATCTGCTGACATCATGAAGCTTAATTTATTAACTTAATAACCAAAACGGTGTCTTCATAGGCTGGGACATAGACGTAGAGGCCCGATTGATTTGAACCAAAACAAACAACAAACAGTCTAGTACATTATTCGTAATCTCCCTCTCTTTGATGAATGCTACTTCGTTTAATAGCCTACCACAAGACAGTTCCAAGTAATGTCTTCAAACTGCCTCAAGACCGCTGACCTACCAAAGTGCTTGTATGGTAAGCACAGCTTGCAACAGCTGTTTATAGCTAATAACCCGTGCTGCGTTTGTCTGGGCAAGTCTACTTTCCATACAAGTAAAGAGAGAATTACTCCACATCGGGCTTACAGATATTTGACGAAGAGAAAAATACTGCTCGGGCGTTTTTTAAGATATTTAAATACGTAGGTAGACTGAGTTATTTTCTCTTCTTTTACCGATTTCCTTAGTAATATGGAATGAAGGTGGGATAGTTACGGCAACTGAACCGACAAGATTCAAATCCAGGCTCGAAACAAATATGTGATCCGTATTTTTTTCGGACAACAATATAACTGACAATTACATGTCTCAAAAAGGAAAATGTCTACAAAAGATGAAAGATTTGCAAACGGAATGTACTATTGATCCAACACCTGATATTTCTCAGGTTCTTAATTATGCAATATTCTAATTGCCTTAAGATTATTATGCAATATTAATGTATAAAGTTTGCTTTGATTTCAAGTCCCTTTTGTTGGGCTTTAAATTGAACTGTGCATAATTAATTTTGAAGACCCGTGTAGTGGTTGGAAAGCTGGCCAGTGCTTGCTCTTTACAAATTGCGGTTCAATATCCAAGTACTAATGTTGTGTGCATAAATAAATAACGTAAATGGTTTACAAAATATGATGTGTAGTGTGATATGTCATTTTAAAGGTTTGGTTAGTGTGCGCTATGGTTATACATAATTATAATATTTAAGAAATGTTATTTATTACTGTTTTAAATGTACATATGGTTTACGAATGCAATACAATTAATATTTTGCATATCTTTGCTCAGCGTTATGAGCTTGCTTGCCGTGGACTAATGCTTGTTTTGTCAAAAAGTACATACTTACATTACCTAAGTTTCAAATGAGTTATCATAATCGCTAGCGATCTACTAGTTAGATAGGTACAACGTTGTTATAATTAATACAGAAAAAATCTTGCAGCAGCTTATTGACAGCTTTGCTTATGCGAATCCATGGAATTAATTTTTGTAGTCAAACTGCCATATTTGTTTATTTTTCTCGTCAGCTTGTGTCTGTAACATTTTTTGCTTCTTGCTAAACATTAATGTCTTGCTGTGTAAATGTAATTGAACTATTCCCAAAGTAAACTTCTTGCCATGTTAAAAGCTGTGCAAAATTTAAATATCTGTTTCGGTTATGTCAATCATTGTAAAACCAAAAATGTGTGGGCGAAATGTTTCAATGACAAGCACTAAAATTCCAAGGCATAAATTCAATTAACATTTTCTCTTCCTATCAAGCGCACTCGCCCGTGTAAACGCGCCTCCTCAATATTGGCTATAAACGGTAGCGCTGTTTACAATGCCCGTACGCACTGGCAACGCAGGTGTACAGTCACGAGCTATAACATGTAAACACCTCCACCCTTATGTCAAAGCAGTAGAGTTCATATTTCAATGTGTTTGATACATGTTAATGCTCAGTGTACTGTTATGCGGCCTCAGGCCTGGTGCACAATGTAAACATTACTTTGGCAGGGACTTCATCTTACTAAGTTATAATATGAGGAAGTCAGATTGTTATCGAGGAAAGTCAAGGTTTCCATGCGGTACAATGGGTAATCAACACTACAATGCACGCTTAGGCTACCTGGCCGTCTCTTGGTGGTTCGAATGGACCTAATGTGGGATTATAAATAGTACATAGTTACGTTTGTAGTCTTAGTATTAGTATGTTAACCTAGGTATATCCTTCTTTTTCTGAATCTCCCTTGGCGGTGATCGTTGCGGTGAACAAAGTTCACCCACCTTTTATCACATCCCAACTAATATTATAAATGCGAAAGTAACTCTGTCTGTCTGTCTGTCTGTCTGTCTGTCTGTCTGTCTGTCTGTCTGTCTGTCTGTCTGTCTGTCTGTCTGTCTGTCTGTCTGTCTGTTACGCTTTCCCGCTTAAACCTCGCAACCGATTTTGATGAAATTTGGTACAGACAATCTTTAGACCCTGAGACAGAACATAGGCTACTTTTTATTTCGAAAAAAAGAAATCCACGCGGACGGAGTCGCGGGCGGCCGCTAGTAAAAAATAAATAATAATTTATATTGATCCTATTATATGTTTTGCAAATGTGTACCTAGCACTAGAATCAATTAATCAAACGATCCATCCCATGTAGATGTTACGTCGCGATAAATTTTATTACAACGAACAGTGATATTGCCATCTGTATATTTTGATATTCATAAAACATTCTTAATAAATAATAAAGAAACACATTTATTCGTTACGTAAATCACAAGTAGTTTTTATTTATTGTGATTCCGTTGTTTCAGTAACCAATTAATAAAATTTAAGGCTATTTGTGGAATGCCTAATTGAATTACCATTCATAACTTTCCATTAAGCAGTGCATGTTAGTCTATATGAGTGTATATGAATATTCAATTCGTATTATATCTACAAGTGTATAGTACCGTTTTATTAATCTAAAAACGAAAATGCAATTATTCACAATCTGTTTGATGCTGACCTTAATTTGACTTCATATAATGGATTTAAAAAATACGATTCATCCACTTCACAAATGACACAATTTATTCAAAAACACATAAAAATTACCTATTTCTTACAGTACCGCGGTATCCGGCTTCTTTATGCAACTAGAGCATCATTCATTATTTATTCCATCCTTATAGTTCATACTTTCCGCGAGCCTAGAGGGAAAAATTAAACTTAAAAAACTCCATACAACTATGAGATATGAAATAAAAGCCGGAGCAAATATTTGACGGGACGGATGACGCGTCCGGCCCCACGACTTGAATATTAATTATATGGCAGCACTGAACAGTTTTAAAATACACTTTAGGATACAATGGTTAAGGTTGACATTTTAACAACGATGCACCTTTCAATGGAGCTCGATGGGCGACTTATTATTTCGCTAGCGTCCTGAGGTGCGGTATTCTTTGTTTTTTATTTAATTCCTTTACAATACAACTGCTAGACCATTTTTGAACTAGGAAAATAAAACGTTGATAGTTGAATAGCCAAAAATAACTTCAAGCGTTTAATTTATCAACATCCTAAAATAAGGAGGATTTCTAAATACGTATTTTTCAGTAATTAATTCCCAACATCAAATGCCGAGCTAAAGTATTAAACTATTCATCAGGGAATTTTATATATGTATAAAACTAAAACTAAAAATTAATCAAAGCAATCCTATTAACGATTCAATATTTTATTTTCATAGTCATTTAAACATACATACATTGGCCACCTGGCGAAATAAATGTCAAATAGCTTACAAAAACTTTACAAACTTTGTTCTTTTGTTTCAGGTAAGTTGCAGAAAAACTAGTAAGGAACTTTCGAAATATATTACTCTTTATCGCCAGCAGTAAATATTAAAGAGATTATCCGTAACTAATTCAAAACAAATGAAATATCACGACACATATCGAGAAAGTTTTTATCCTTAGAACTTACGACGACGTAAATAACATCGGGGACGATAGAATACTTTCTGAACTTGTAGAAAACTTTTGTTTCCACAATTCACCGCTAGAGGCGCTTGAGTCGTAACAATCGAGAACCATTTGCCGTTAAGCAGATGGTTCGCCGATTGTAGGCTCGCTTTCTCATGTTGTAGAAGTGCGTGAGTGAAATCATAGATGGCGCTGTTTGCAAATTTATAGTTCGTGGTATATTTTATCTGTTTGTACACATAGCATATTTGGGTCTTATTAATTTATGAATGGTCAATGAAATTCTGTTGAACATTTTTCATATTTTTTTTGACAATATTGTTATTTTCTTGTATAAAAATATTTACGCGACAAATAATAAGTGTTGTAATTCAAGTTTATAATATATATACATATTATACCTAATTGAATATTATTATCTCAGTATAAAAAGCTTGCACAATGGAAACATATTTCAAAAAATAGAAATGCATTTAAACTAACTCATGTTTAGTCCACAATTCTGAGCATTAATACTCGTAGGTACTCGTTTTTGAAATCATACTGGTGCCAAAATAAAAGAGAAAGAAACACTTTCGTAGTATGAAAATAAAAATATATTTTCACATATAATCCATGATCATAGGGTTCTTTTTTCTCCCTTCCAATCCGCAAAAGCATTCTAGAGCAAGATGTGTTTATGTTTGGAGCAGTTACCTACATAAATTCAACTGTTTTTATTTAATTCCAAACTAATTAGGCTCATATCAGAACATTTAGTCTTGCAATAACGAATATTACTTATTTTATTTAGTTGGGAGGGACACACAATACAAAGTACTTACTAAATAGTAGGAGTAAACATTGAATATAAATTGTTAACCTTCAAATGTAGAGTCTAATTCTCAGCATATTGCACATGACTTTCTAAGAATTAATTGTCAAAACGATTTCTAGTCTTGTTTTCTGTTTGTTAAATCCTTTGAATAACGAAATAGTGTAGTAAAATAAAAAAAGGCATAAATGTCCAAACCCATTTAGATACTATGTAAAATAAAACATTAATCCTGTTTATGTTAAAATTATAGAAAATTTCAGTAGTCGGTAGTCACATTTGATGTGTCCATTCAATACCTTCATTGTCTTCTTTGGTGTTCGCTTACAACCAATGACTAAAATCCTTTGACATCATTGAAACTTTGCATTATAGTTCCAAATTAGTCAAAGTTGTAAGTTGGACGACGGTGCTAAAATGATTATTATTCTTTTAATGTCATCATCATCATCATCCCAGCGCCTCTCCTGGATGCATCCTTGGCTAATGCTTTGGAGCATGGGGTACGCTGCGATTATAATCCAGAATTGAAAAGCCTCGTTATTGCAAAGGAAGATATTATTTCATTTGTCATACATTGTACAATGTACGTATAAGTACGTCCCGTTACTCGCTATGTTACAATCATACAAAAATTCAGTAGTCACAGCTCGAATCTAGCCTGTGATGTGTACTGTACACTCCCCTTCATTGTCGTCTTAGGTATTTGCTCTCACAACCCGGAATTCTTATATCCGCCTTCTGCGACCTTATGCATTTCTTATGATCTTGCTCCGAAAGCTTTTGAGACAAATGTACTGCTATTTAAATGGAATATTCAGTATTGTAGCATCCATTGTACAAATTTCTTATTCAATGCTTAAGCGGAATACTTGAAACGTACCGGGACCTTTTTCTAACGACGTTTGCATTTATTTTTGTTGACAGCTCTTTTGTTATTGCTGTTTGGAATACGATATGGATTATTTATAAATATTTGAGGATCAACAGTTAAGTGATTCGATCGGTTGGTAACGACAGAGTATGGTTTTTGTTATATTTATACTAAAGTAGTTTATTTAACTGCATTTTTAATCATCTTTGTGCTCCTTGGTAAGCAAATGCGAAAGTTCAATTGCAATATCATAAAACAAAGTTGATGCTATGTATTTACTAAGCAAAATACAAGCTCGCATTCCTATGACAACGGTCGCAACATTAAGACTTATTCAGGTCGTACTGCCCCCAAGGTGCTTCTTCACGCTTCTTTTGAAGATAGAATACAATATCATATTATAATAAAAATGGAGTGGGTTCGTAAGTGTACACATATTTATACAAAAATATCCTTCGTCTGAATATATCTCCGGCTAATACATATTGTATTGTTTGTTGTACCTTCCGTCAAAGTGTATCTTTATCAATAGCACACTTTCCCCCCAAACATATTGGCAAAGAGACGAAAATGTATTTTAAGAGAAACCAGCACTTTTATCTTCCGGAATGCGGTTACAATCCGCCCGGAGCGATACAGAATCATTCCCATCTATTTTTCTCAAAATACAAACTTGAAATACATCTAAGGTTTTCCCTTTGTCCCTTTCAGAGGATGCTTTGTTTCGTAAACAAGCTCGGATAATCGGCGAGATTTGCTACAAAAATGATAGGTAAATAACAATGTTTTAGGCAAACAAGTTATGCGTCCCTAGACAAATATTGCGATGCCCAAGCCGAAGAAGGCGCGATGGTCCACCTCACAGTTCGTTACGCAGACGGTAGGCCATCTGTTATTTTTGGCCATTACATATTTTAATGCCCCCGTAGGACGCTTTCCTCCCGGCTCTTTAACCGTTTCCAAGCCATTGGGTGACTTAAATGAAACATTTAAATGCAATCTGGTAGCGAGATCGCGGTCGGTTCGGAGACTTTCGCAGTCTCAATATCTAGCGACATGGTAATGATTTTTATTATTATTGGATTTTATATTGTAAAGCCCTTTGTGGCTAACGGCTTTGCGGAGCTTGAAGGGTTGGGGAGTTCCTGTTATTTGTGGACAGGGGATTTGCAACAATACTTGGTACTGTAATAGTCTTAACCCAATTAAGTTGCGTTGAACGCGGTCACAATCGTCTTCCGCTGAAGACAAGCCCCTTTGTAGCTTGTTCGTTTGTTCAAGATAATCTTTGGAATCGGTTTGATATACATTTTGAGGGAATAATACAAAGTCACGGGCTTATTTACTGACTACGGCTGTTATCGAGGTAATTTGTTATGTTGTTATGTAAAATAAAATTAAAATTAGAACACTAGTTATTACGAAACTATCTAGTCGATTGTTGTTTGATTAATAATTGTGTGGGTATTATTCTTGTACATTTATTTTCGCTGTCATTAATATTTTCTGCAAACTTGGATATGTTTATCCACGGAACGATGGTTAATGATGGAATGATTTTTTTATGTCAGAAGGATAATTTAATCTGACTCTATCAGTGCAACACTATAAAAAAATCTGTAATTTCATTCTCTCATTCTCTCTTGACCGTTTACATTAAATTCTTTGTGGGTTCGCAAACAGTAGTATTTTTTAAGAAAAGTTTGTATGAAACGTGTTACTCAGATAATATAACAAGGCCGTCAAGCTGCAACAAACCTCTTCCGAACTTCGATTTCGGGACCTCGGCCAAAATGAAGCGTCGTGCGACCTCCGAATCAATCATCCCGCCTAAATCGCTTTCGCATTATCTTACCGAATAACCCTAAACGTCTCGGCGGGACCCGCGAACGGCTAGTGATGGCGGTGTTCGCATTCAAGCATTCAATAAAACAGGATTTTTCTATAGGTGTGAAAACGTTTTATTCAAATTTTGTGTGTCTCGTCTTGAAAGAGGAATCTTCAAAATTATTTTCTTGTTCATTAACACATACTCAAGTAGGCGTCATTACACACAATCGTTTGCTTTCAATGATTTTAAACTCACATGTTTGGGATTAAATGTAATAATATAAGGTGTAACAAAATATACTGCAAATATTTTAAGGGCGAATTGTTTAGTGGAAATGTAATAAATTTGTCTAGTAAATTTTTTTTGTTAATACGCTAGTTTCCGAGAAAATCAACAAAATAAATTGAGTGAATAATTAGGAAAAGTACAAAATTTGTCATATGCGAGACAGCTGGTCGTGTCTTATCATTGTAATACAATTACTACACTTATCCTGCCCCAAAAGCAAAGTGGTGGAGAGGCGGCGAAGCTTACAGAACGAAAAGGGCAAATTGGCCAATGCAGAAAATGCAAAATTTTTAGGCATTAATTTTGACTTTTTAATATCTGATATTGATTACATTGCCACTAAAGAGTTCGCCCTTAAAATATTTGCAGTATATTTTGTTACACCCTATATGTAAGCCAATGCGCATTGGGCCAATTTGCGTTTGTGCTGATCGCGAATCGGACTTATTGCGAATTGTTCTGATACGTAATAAAATATGACGATGCAAATAATAATGGTTGGATCAAATAGTACAAAAAATAGTTTGAGTATGATACAAATACCACTTGATCAATGTAATTAATTAGTTCCTGGTTTTCAAGCATTTAAGTTCAAGTGCATCTATTGAACTGGGTGTAAAAATTCGAAAACGTATAAAAGCCATTACATCGCCATCTCTTAAAAACACATCTTTCCTATTTAAAAGAGACCCTTTTCAGTAGGGAGACATTGGAAAAAGCATTAGGAGTTAGTAAATCAAGCAGTGGATGAGCGTCACCTGTTGGGCAGATAGTCTCGGGGAATAAATCAATCATTCAATAAGGGGATGGAAGACGATTTGTCATGTGGGGACAGCACTTCACTAATGCCTGCCTGAACGGTCGTTTAGTGGAGTTTTATTTGACGGCCGATTTGGTGGGTAAGGAGTTTAAAAAGGAGTTGGCGTGAGTTTGGGGTTGTGAGGTCGGTTGCTTTTTGCCCAAAAACCGATTTTCCCGCAGATTGTCATGTTTTGAGCGAGTATGATGATGCGCTGATGATGATGTAGAAAATCTTTCTCTGTCTTTCTTTAGCATCAATTTACAAAATTAAACATTCTGATTGTTATACGAATAAGAATCACCAGCTTTCCGTATAATGTTTTGTAAGGTTTACGCGACTATTACTCATGAAATAAAACTACTTTTAAATGGATATAATTGCGGTATAACCTTCAAACTACATATTTACAGGAAGGCCCCGACGTTTCGGCTCCTTTTCAGGAGCCGTGATCACGAAATGACTCAAGTGTTATGCGTCACTTATCCAATTCGAATTATTACAAAAACTCCCTCTAACCTTTAAACTAATATCTAATCGCCGTCATCTTCACTGCTATCATTTTTAGGGTTCCGTAGCCAAATGGCAAAAACGGAACCCTTATAGTTTCGTCATGTCTGTCTGTCTGTCTGTCTGTCTGTCTGTCTGTCTGTCTGTCTGTCCTGGCTCGTTCTCCGCCGTTTCTGAACCGATTGCCACGAAAATTGGTGGAGAGATGCATAGTGATAATTCAAGAATTGGTTTTTAAAATAATCGTAAAATAATTATTTTTTACCCCCCCTACCATACATCGAAAAGTAAATTCGAAAAAAAAATTCGACTAACCCCATCGTGTGGGGTATCGTTAAAAAGGTATTTTTAAATACAATAAAACTTGCCTTGAAACCATGTGGATCAAACAACCCAGTCTCGAGATATATTAATACAAAGTTAAAATTAGAGCGTCCCCCCCCCCCTTTAACTTTTGAAATACTGTTAAAATAATTCTGAAAAAAATGTCCTGTATACCTCCAAGTAAGTACTTTCAACGAAAACTATAGCGAACTCTGTATCATACATAGTTATTTTTATACAACTCGACCAACTTATGACGTGCAGTTGCCCGTACTAAATGGTGTCTTAAGCGGTCGGGCCATCTTTTAGCTACGGAACCCTTTCATGGGCGTGTCCGACACGCTCTTGGCCGGTTTTTAACGTTCCGATTCACGCAGTAGTTCCTGTAAAGATGTGGTTTGAAGATTAATTAATTGAATACTTCCTTCGCATACCTACCAGTTTCCACTTTCGATTCTCTTATCGTTGGTCTAAGTGTAATTAAAAAAGAAAATAAAAGGTGAAGTAATTCGCAGGCCCACGAAGAGATAATTGTTCAATTGTGCTGACAATAGGGTATTTTACACCATGTAAGAAAAAATATAAAAATGCATTTGTGTGATAGATTTTGAACAAAATAAATAAAAAAACGTTGATATTTCATCAAAATCAAATGTGTAAATTTAATAATTCAATTTTAAAGATCGTAATTTTTAATCTGTTTTTAATGTGTCAAAAACAGCAGACGCCATTTTAGAATCCGACATGACGTCACTCCGATATTCAGTCAAATACTTTTTGACTAATGTTAGTACGTTTTGTTAACTATTTCACTAACCGAGTGACGTCTCGCGAAGAAACGTCATGGCGGCTAGCGTTTTCGCACGTCAATGTCAAGTCCTAATTTTAAACATAAATTTAGACCGTTTATCGGTATTTAAAAATCAAAATAATATATTTGGTAGTACATTACGGCACAAAGATTGATTTTAAGCAGTTTTCAAAAATTGGTGTAATACCCTATTATCGAGTAGATGAAGTAATTTTCGATGAAAGAGGGCGCTGGGGTGAAGTTAATGTGACGTAATTGTAGACTCGTTAAGTGGATGGGAAGTTTAGTTTTAAGAAAGTTGTACTTTCTACTCCCGATCGAAATAATTTATCACTTATAATTATGCTTCTTTTTGTAATGCCTTCATGCAACTAACAAAAGTTTTGTTTTCCGTGCTAACATAACATTGTTAGTAACTTTATTGTGGGTATCATTATTTTGCTATATATTTTGAAACATGACCGAACTGTAACCAAGCATATTATGAAGGCAATTTCCCCTATTTTTCTACCTCTACTTTAACACATGAACCCTCTAAGCAGTTGACTTTTTATTAAACTTCTTGCGTACGTTGATCAGACACCGAGATATGTAAGTTCTTGAGCTCTTGTTAATGAAACTGATCATTGTATGATGACGGGCCTGTCTGTTGGTCTAGTAATCACAGACCCCTACCAAGAGAACCAAGAGTCGCGGGTTCGATTCACGCTAGGGGGGTGGTCTTTTATTGATGTGTTAGTCCAAGAAGTTTTTTTATTATCATTCATTATTATTTAGTCCTTATACTCTTCTTCTAGAAAACCCATCTTTCTTATTACCAACATACACTACATACCAACACTATGTCACAAAGCGCGTAACACGTTATACGCGTATGTGTTGGTAAAGTGATCTCCGACGCAGGTAGAACCACTAAAAGAACACGTTACTTGCCGAGACACGTCGAGACAGTTAGGGAGGGGTAAGGTTGCTTTGTCGATATTATTTGTGTATTTTATGGTTGTGACCTGCGTTATAGCGTACGTGTAATATGCACTTGTATCTATCTATACTAATATAATAAAGGTGATGAGTTTGTTTGTTTGTTTGAACGCGGTAATCTCAGGAAGTACTGCTTCGAATTGAAAAAATATTTAAAAATAATAAAAAATATTTTTTAATATTATTTTGTGTTCGATCGATAGTCCATTTTCAAGGAAGAATATTGTATAACATAAAACGATGTGTGCGGAAACCGAATGCCAAGCGGATTGAGTAGATAGTAGGTTATACATTTCTTGTCAAATATGAAGATGAAAATGAATTGATGTAGTTGAAGCAAGGATTGAAGGAAGTGGATGAAAGGTATCTCTTTACCAATCCCTTGAAGCAATATAAGTAATATAATTTTAAATACATCAGGATTCACACACACATAATGTCTTTAAAGATGTACCTATTATTTGAAAAAAATCTTATTACTATGAAGAATCAAATTCCCAAACCCGAAGCTCCTTAAACAACCTTATTAAAAAGTGGTACCACAAACGTCACCGATCAGAAGTACTCAACCTTGTTTAAAACAAGATTGACACAAAAACTCATTACGCGGACCTGTCCAAAAAAATGTCAGTTGCTACCACGCCCCCTCACTAGACGGTGGGCGGGCAGGCGGGCGATTAGCCGCGGTGTTTCCCTGGCCGCCTTGGAAATAGAAAATAAAGGCGCCGTGACACGACCGCCGGTTACATTCACACGTGCCGGCGTAAGCTCCAGCCACTTGCTTGGCAGCTTGTGCCAGTAGAAATCAGAGGCAAGAAGTTGTTTCTTGCCTTCCATATTTTTTATAACGCAGCAAGCGTGTCACCTGATAGTAAGTGTATCAGCGACCGTAGACAGACACCAGCGACTCCAGAGGGGGCGCTTATGCGTTGCTGACCTTTTAAGAACACACTTGTCCTTTGAAGGTTCCTAAGTTCATGATAAGGAGTATTAAGGAGTTTGTTACAATAGATGGTGGGTGGGCCAGGAGGACGATTAGCCAAGGTGTTGCCCCGGCGCCTTGGAAACCCTGGGGCCTTCTGTAAGGTGGAAGCACTTGCCCAGACGAGCGGCTCATTCGCGTGGAAGTTCCACTAAGCTCTACCTCTTATATACTGACTACTTAATACTTAATGCAAAGAAAGAATACTTACTTCAAGTATGTAAGTCCGTACGAGTACGTTCACCTGAAATAAATTCGTACAAAGGCTGAATGTAAATAAGCACAAGAGACTTAGACATTCATACGATACATTTTAATTATAACATCGCCCTTGGTATTCAATTACGAGAAGGCCATTGAAAACACTCGTATCTAATTAGGGTGGGCGGTTCAAATGAAACAAAAATAGATGGCTTAATGGCACAGGATTTATGTGAATCTGTGTAGGTACTCATAAGCACAGTCACGAGCTTTTCAAGTCTGTGTGATTACTTCGGCACTTTTAAACGTAAAAATCAGGTTATAAAGTGCATTCTGCCACTAGGTTGTATTTTTTTAAGACAATGAAATTGACTTTTTACTTGTTTATTTTTTTTTTATTTAGCTGTATATGCAGTGATTTCAGCCGACGGCTAAATTAATAGGATAAAGAAATTAAAATATCATTTAAATTTATCAACTATACTAATTTTATTTTGATCAAAAATAAAATTAGTTCAACACATGTCCATTTTCCATCAGGCTTTAGAATAAGTCTTTTTGGCGACAAGTGGCGTCACGTTACCCTTGTGACCCTATATTTTCAATTTATTTATTATTTACTAGCGGCCGCCCGCGACTCCGTCCGCGTGGATTTCGATTTCCAATATCCTATGTGTTATTCTGATGTATAAGCTATATTGTGGTAAAGTTTCATTCAAATCCATTCAGTAGTTTTTACGTGAAAGAGTAACAAACATCCATACATCCATACATCCATACATCCACACATCCACACATCCACACATACAAACTTTCGCCTTTATAATAGTAGTAGGATTTATTGTTTTTGAGTAACTTAAAAACTTTGTTCATGTAGGATTCAGAGGTGTCACTAGTATTATTTAACGGGACTTAACGCGATATTAATTTTGTAGTATATGGATACTATTTACTGCTGGACGTTTCGGCTGCGTTACAACAGCCGTGGTCGCAAGCGGACTGGTGGACTGGTGGACAGAGGTGTCCTTCTGACTGATTCTATCACTGACTTCGGAAAGCTGCAAGAAACTTGATAGTTGCTCTTTTAAACGCTAATTATAATTATAAATGTGCTTATGCTGTGCTCAAGCACAAAATATTAGTAACCTTGACAATGCAACTCGTACCAGTCCACTCCCCCGCCTAAACGCACCAGTGGCGTCCACAGACGACACAAGTTAAACGCGCGGTCGTCCTCCGCACGTGACCGCTTTACGTATTTATGCAGATGCTCCCCCCCCCCCTCCCCCCTCCCACCTATCCCTAAGAATTCCTCCGGCGTCGTAACGGACACACTTATTATTGGAACAACAGGACCCCGGCTTAGGAGATTCGGAACATTAGGCCTCAGATTAGCAGAGATTACGATGATAAAGATTGCGTTTCTGTCTTCATGCCTTTCCTAATCTTGTAAGCTGGCGTTTTTGTGCCGTTTTTTTTTAATAAAAATGTAAGCGGTTTTATTGATAGCTTTGGAATACGACTTTTTGGCGTCTGCTAAACATGTTTCGCTTTTCACGAGTAGGTAAACGTATCGATAACGGTATCGTATTTGACGGAATCTTGTTTTCTTTTTCATTATTCT
The DNA here is from genome assembly GCA_958496325.1 of Nomophila noctuella. Classification (NCBI taxonomy): domain Eukaryota; kingdom Metazoa; phylum Arthropoda; class Insecta; order Lepidoptera; family Crambidae; genus Nomophila; species Nomophila noctuella. Next base: position 4,588,880 of record OY292487.1, on the reverse strand, counting down.
GAAAAGTTGCAGAGATGTTGATCAGATTCAAGATCCTACTGTCTGGAGTCAATAAATTTATCTTTAAACTATGTGTATCTTTCTACGTACACGCTATGATAAGTTTATTAATCAGAACCATCTTTAACATTATACATTTTCCTTAGGAAGTTGTGTTTAAATAAACCTACAAAATATCACTACGAAACATATATCAAACAATGCACGCAAGCAAACGTACTTAAATATCATTTAGCATGCTTCTGTACTCGTACAAGTATTTTCCCAGTTCAGGTTATTTATTTTAAAGTCTACTCAATTCTTGAGAACACGACAAACAATAGTTTTCATAGAATAGTCCTTACTTAGAAGCAAGGTGCTCTGTGTCTGATTCCAGCTTCAAATAACTGGGAATAGAGATGTTCCATTGTATGACATAAATTGTAGATGGAAAGGGTCTTAAGATTTAATAAAGGGGAAAAATTTAAGACTTCCACGAAACTCTTAAGTTGGTTACGAATTCTTCTTGATCTTTTTATGCCAATATCCTACTACATCCTAATGTGTGGATGTATGGATGTGTGGATGTATGGATGTATGGATGTTTGTTACTCTTTCACGTAAAAACTACTGAATGGATTTGAATGAAACTTTACCACAATATAGCTTATACATCAGAATAACACATAGGATATTGGAAATCGAAATCCACGCGGACGGAGTCGCGGGCGGCCGCTAGTTTTAAATAAGACTCGTAGAAAAACAGGTGAATAACGTTATGAATTAAAAGTATTTCGTCCAAGAAACTATCATTTATGTTGTAGATATTCAATTTAATTAAATAAATATTTATTTATTGGTTTTAATTATTTATTTCTGATGAAATATCCTTATAAGCCAAGTTTGGAGCTCGTAAAGTATCTGCCTTATTTTTTATAAATGACGTCTGTGCTGCTTATTCGATGAAATAGCGATTTCATAAAATGTTTTCGTACAAAGCTCCATTTCATCAGATTGCTAGCTATGAAGTCACCTAGCTAATATTGAAAAAAAATTAAACTTTCTTCATCTATGATAATGAAAAAAAATACGAAGTACTGCATAGCACATCACTAAACACAAGCCTGAGGCAATAAGAGTATTTAAACGTATTGTTTTATGTTTCTTTGCGAACGTATCAAGTGCTTGATATGTAACCTTTGAAGGATATTACCTATCAAGGTATTTTTAGTATCTAATGAAACTGATAAAAATAACTAGATTCATTTCATTCACTATTTGTTCATAATTCATATCTATTCTTTTACTGTCTCAATGACGCATTTCAAGTGGGAATGTTTTTAGGTGATAAAGTTTTGTATTTGTTCTGTGCTTGATAGTTAAGTGCATTGATGTGTTGTTTCTGCTGTTTTATTATCAGAAAAATGTAAAATTGAAATTTAGTAGAAACGGTGCAGTATGAATAATTAGGTAATGTTTTGGTGTAATCTTTACGTGCATTATCAATGGTTTATAAAGTTAAAGAAAAAGACAATCTCATCAATCACTAAGGGTCTCGGTTCTATAATTGGTTAGTGTGCTGGCCTGAATAGCAAGAAGTGCCTGTTTTGAACCCGGCCCGATGCCTGAAATCGTATGATTTTATTCAGATTATAATTTGAAAATTAATAAATTTGAATAAATAATACCGCGCATTTAAATGCTTACATATAGATATACCGAAAGTATATTTATTTGTTCTCCCCTTCTCTACGAGATCCCAAAACACCTTTCTACTAGTCACGTCGAAGTCGGGCTAATCCTCGGTTACCAAGGTAAAGACCGAGCTAGACAGTCTGTACCTACGCAGTTATAATTTATGTCTCTCGCCCCTCGGCACTCAACCATAATGCTCAAAGAGAAAAATCATAGTTTATGACTTGCTATCTTTCCCCATGAAAGCTTCTTACACGACGCGGCTCGAGTGGAGCGACGCATTAATATTACTTACACTACAAATAATATTCGTTTCGTAATCTATACAACGCGTATGGTGAAAATTAAAACTGTGAAGTTTTAGCTTGTAAAATTTACTGAGGCATATGCGACTGCTAGTCATAAATGAAACAAGTGTATCAATGATCTGGCTAAAATCAAAACTGACCTACAAAGCTGCCTGAAAGTAATTAAAATTCTAGAATAGCTTTATAATAGAGCTAAATTAAACAATGTTGCATTTTGTTGTTAATAAGTGAGGACCGTTGTTTGAAAGAGGAAAAAATATAAAATAAATAAGTTTACACAGATGCAGTATGAAGTACTACTTCACTGCAGTTTCCTATGAAGGTGGCATATCTCTTAAGCTGACCTGACTTATTCAAGCCATAGCTCAATCGGCAGCGTAGATCTTCCTCGATAAAAAATACATATTTTCCTTTTTATATTCCATCGCAAATCAGGTGAGCTTACAGTCTTAAGCGATATTAAACTACGGCTAAGTAATACTATGTAGTATGTTTTGGTATTTCTGGATAACTAGGGCATCATCAATTTCCACCCTAAGCCCTCGTCACGGAATGATTTTAAAGTGCACGAGAAACTTATACGCGTGTAAGTCACAGTTGTCACAGTGTAACATAAAACCGGAGGTGAACTATACACAAAACTGTAACGAAATACTCCGTGGAGCAAGCACATGAAAGGCTAAGATTCGAAAACTTAAATATTGGAATAAATAAAAATATTCCTTTATTACTCATGATTCCTGTTGGAATTTGACAAATTCTAAGCGTCAGACACTTTTCTTATCTCTGGATGTAGACTTTCAATTCAACGTACTCAGAGAATAACAAAAAAATCATATTTATTTGTTTATCTACACAAGGAACGCAAACTTCAATTATTACTAAACGTACTAATCTGAATGTAGCATAACTTAGCCGGCAGAAAGCCAATAAAAGCATACACAATATGATTTAAAAAATGGTGGTTATTCACTCTCCGATTTTTAATTTATGTAACAACCTAATTTGTCAAAATTCCCTACTGCTTTCAAACACACTGTGCCTGTTGCGTACTATTTTGATTTATGCCTTGCCGAGACACCGACCGAGTGCCGTAACTGCCTACACCTGCTACCCGAGCTAAATATTCATTTGTCAGTCTAGAATGTAACTTAAAAAGGATTGGTAATATCTTAGATGGGCTTTTCTACAGTTTGTTTACGACTTTTGAACATTACTAAGCGGGGATTTGTACTTCAGTATTTGTGGGTAGCCCCGTAATTAGAGTATTAAGGGGTACGCGAGTTGTTTTTGGAGAAGTTTTGGTCGTGCTCAGAGGTTTATGTAGTCGAGTGTACGAGTATCTAAGGTTTGAGATAATTAATTTTCTCAATTAGTGTGCTTCCTCAAAGATGAATAAAGGATGACGAAGTTTCAAAAACATTTCAATCTTGTATTATTTTCCGACGATGTTCCGAAACGGTTTTTGTTGAAACAGAAGATTTCAATAATGGATGTCCGCTTTTTTCAAAAATAAAAACAACGTATGAATATTTTCGAATATTTCACAGTGTTTTTTTTTGCAGATATTTGTAACATTGTCTATCCCGTTGTATTTTTTTGCTTTTCATTTTGCCAGATATACTATGCATGTTTTGGTACTACCTTCTCCGAGAGTTTACATAAACATTTTAATAAATGCCGATATTTTTGTTTCAGGTATATTTCATTTCACATTGTAACAAGAATAGATGCGAAACTCGGTAAGCCTTAACTATATGTTGTCAAAGCTTTTGCATTAGAAGAAAAAGGTGTCGTTGTTAACTGTAATACTTAAGCTGTCTAATACGAATATCTTATCATATGTCATACAGATATGAACCAAGAGTTAAACTGTACATTTAAAGTGCACGAATAATACCTACACTTGGGCCAGATATACATATAAGTGGCAATTATTTAGATTTTTTGGTATGTATAAGTAAACAATAAAACAAACAGAAAAGGTACTCAAATATTGAGTTAAAATATTATAAAATATTCTGAATGAAACATCACTTTCAATTCGGAGTTCCACGGGTCTTTTAAACAAATAGTTAAATAAAACACTCCGAGGTCCCCTTAATATAATATTCATGTTCCGACACTATTGAGCTGAAAGTCACTCCAAATGTCAATGTCAGTAGTCATTTCCTTTATTGACAAGTGGCCGGTAGGGACCCCTGTTATGGTAATAAATATTCATGACATCTATCTTGGGCCTACAACCTTCCGGATACTATTTATTCGATCCATGATGGATCCATGTTATAAATTTAGACACTTTATGAGTATTTCGAAAGCTAACTTTAACCCTTTATGCGAATAGTTTGGGAAACTTTTAGAATAATTCCCTTTAATAGAAGTTACGAAGTATTTTTCCCTAGAGTTTAGGCATTAAGATTTGTAATAAGTTGGAAAGCATGCGATACAAATTGATCTGGACCGAGGAACAGAGAGTACACAATCGGAATGTAGGGGCAGAGTTATTGATAGAAACCTGCAATTTCTGAAGGGGATTTAAGGAGATTAGGACATACCCCTAGAACGATGGAATACCTACAGCAGCAAAAACTATCTTTGGAATACTCCATTTCTGTGAAGCCGTGGCCGATCCTTCTATACTTTAGTTAAAGCCTCTGCACCGAAATTCAACAATAGTTTTTTAAGGCAATATTACGTGCATTTAGTAGACGGGCCCGTTGGTCTAGTGGTCGGAGACCCTGATTACAAAACCAAGGATCGCGAGTTCAAATGTTGTTGCGCTTTGTTTGGAGCTAGGCAATTGGTGTGTTAGTCCACGGAATTTATTTATTCAGCCACTTATGGGTTAAATCCGTAAAAAAGTAAGTCAATGTGACTCTTACTCTCATTGGTATCAAATAATTATAATATTTATTGATGTTGGTTTTCAGTAACTGCCAGTAATTTAAGTTAAAGCTGTACGTACGTACGAGCCACCCTAATCAAACAAAACTCAAAAATAGCACTTTATATCCAAAGCTTTTCTAAATTGCTAAATTGAAAGCAGCCTTAAGTGAGTCTAGTTTTCATTAATCTGGATTGCATAATAAAGTAGTTTGTCATCAAAATTCATTTGGGAGCCATTGTGACTTCGTGGTTTAATTTAAAAGGGTGTGATTTATTCTACGCGTCCATTAGAAGTTGGGATTTGTTTAACGACGGAAATTATTGCTGTGACTAATTTGTATGGCTAAATATGCACGATTTTAGGCTAATAGCGCTTGGAGTCTCGCTTTACAGATTAAAAATATGAGGCAGATTATGTTATTATTTTATGGTTACATGTTGTCTCACAGTGATCAATGACAAGGTATATTTAATTTTGATGGTACGACTCAGTTGGTAAACGTTTTGATTTTTTTTGTGGGCTTTATGGTTTTAAAAATCAATTTAGTTTTAACTTAATTTTCGATGAGATAACATTATTGAAAAACAACCAATTATAATTATTTGTCAATACTCAGTGGTATCTATGGTTAATCAAAATACAACCAAAACTACTCATGTGGACACCTTAAGTTGATTTCCTTAGTTGTAATGTAGTTTAATAAAAAACAAATTAAGCGAGCCTAATAATTCAATTTAAAAAAAAACTCTCCAATTAAATTCACTAACTACACAAATCATATTCAAATAAAATCCTTCCACATTTACATCACAACAATTTATTTACAAGAAATGCAATTCTGCAAATACCTTCTAGATAGCGAGTTTGAATTTGTATTCCATTATGGAAGTACTGAGAAATCACGGGAGCAAGAATCACAGATGTTCTCAATAAAATTAATACTCGTGCTCATTGGGCGTACAAAGGACCTTGTTAGCGAGTTCGCATAAGTATTATGATGCACAGATGATGAAGTGATTTACGCTGTGCTGGAGTCTAATTGGCTTGGGGGGACTGTCACACCATGCCGTAACAGTTGTGTTGTGTTTGTGATAAATTCGACTGGAATTGCACTTGAGTTTTGATATTACTTGGATTTTACAAAACCTTCTATGAAGTTGCGAATAAAAAGAATACATGACGTCATTGGATCTTAACAAGTCTAATGATTTAAGTACCGGTCGTGGCTTCGGAATCCGGGGCTCGATTCCCGGGTATTCCTACCCAATTTGTGTCTGTTTTTTGAACACTGCACAGGTCAATTCAATCCGCCTTTGGCAAGGGTGGTGATTAAGCCAAAATCCATCTTTGAAGCGAAGACATTATTTCAAATGGTGGAGGCCTTTGCTTTGCAGTGGGAGTAGTGGGACGTTTAGCGACCCTTCCTGGCTTTGCCCTGAATTATCATTTGTTTCACTTGACTAACAG